>CM030361.1:292672310-293872310 GCA_017893485.1 Hemerocallis citrina
GGTTTACTACATCTTCACTTAAGTGCCTACTTATTTAGTTTAAGACATGAATAGATTTTCAAGCCTAGAATTAGTCTTATCTCTTACCGGTCTTAATCACCACTACCGAGATAGATCTACAACCATATCTCAAATTTATATCTCAACTCTTTTATTTCAACGTTTGCCGGTAACAAGATTTTGCTAACTCAAAACTCAACCATTCATGCATAAGAATTATGGGTACACATACCCTTTAATAATCAATGTCTTAAACTTATCATATTCATCATTTAATTCATTTCACAACTTAAGCAATGTCTCATTTTAGCACTATTCATGATCTATTTATTCATTCATCATATTCATAGCAAAAAATAATTCCTTTCAATATGCATAATTTCATCACATGAAATTTCATACAAACATGGTATCTCAATTCACTTCAAAAATATTCTTTAAATAAATAAGAGTATAACTCTCTTCAAAAAAACCACTTCACAAAATAATTCTGTTCTCAACTTTCCATTTCTTTTTATACTTCAAGATATACAAGGCAATTTTATAATTATGATTTTCCATTTCATTATATATTAATATTAAAGTTTATTCCTCAACCCCTTTTCACTTCCAACAACTCATTTTTTTATATAAAAAAAAAGGCAAAAGTGACCCTCTAGCCCGGTATACGTATATACATTGGAGACGGCAAACAAAACTATCCGCCCGACTACTCAAGATCCCGGAGTCCACCGCTGACCCGTCCTCATAGTCCCGGATTTAAATAAAAAGCTCGTCTCCCACGGAGCAACCTCAGTCCACCAACTGGGACTATAGCCTCGGAGTCCACCGCCGACTATATAGAGCACCCCACTTACGTGTGCTCAGGTTTACTACATCTTCACTTAAGTGCCTACTTATTTAGTTTAAGACATGAATAGATTTTCAAGCCTAAAATTAGTCTTATCTCTTACCGGTCTTAATCACCACTATCGAGATAGATCCACAACCATATCTCAAATTTATATCTCAACTCTTTTATTTCGACGTTTGCCGGTAACAAGATTTTACTAACTCAAAACTCAACCATTCATGCATAAGAATTATGGGTACACATACCCTTTAATAATCAATGTCTTAAACTTATCATATTCATCATTTTAATTCATTTCACAACTTAAGCAATGTCTCATTTTAGCACTATTCATGATCTATTTATTCATTCATCATATTCATAGCAAAAAATAATTCCTTTCAATGTGCATAATTTCATCACATGAAATTTCATACCAACATGGTATCTCAATTCGCTTCAAAAATATTCTTTAAATAAATAAGAGTATAACTCTCTTCAAAAAAACCACTTCACAAAATAATTCTTTTCTCAACTTTCCATTTTTTTATACTTCTAGATATACAAGGCAATTTTATAATTATGATTTTCCATTTCATTATATATTAATATTAAAGTTTATTCCTCGACCCTTTTTCACTTCCCACAACTCATTTTTTTATATTAAAAAAAGGCAAAAAAAAGGCACAAGAGTGGTTCTGGGTCTCGAACCAGGGCACACCCGGCCGAGAGTGACAGATCTATAAGGCTCACTCACTAACCAAGAAGTCCATGTGGACTTGTTGTCTCAACTACAAACCAAAACCCTCTTCATGTCTTCCTCAAATCTAGTGTAAAAAAATCAATTAAACAAAAATAAAGGTTTTGTCCATATTGAGTTTCGAACACAGACCCAACCAGGAAGCAGCGCAAGGCCAAGCCAACAGGCCAAATGCGCCCAACAACATAAACCCATTTCGTGGGTTTTTGTCCCAATTTTCTATTATTTTATTGTTTTTCATAAAACTAGATTTTTTTTTCATTTGATCAAATCTTCTCCACTAGTCTCCAAATAGTTTATTTAGACTGAAATTTATTTACTACAGAAACTCATGGGTTTAAAACTTATATTTAATAATATCTAAATTTCAAATCTCTCTTTCTTCTCTTTTATTACAAGAATTTAATTCTTCATTATAATCAAACTAGAAAAATTGTATTCTCTTGTAGCAAACTAGAAATGAGTTATGTATACCCGTTTTACTTTACAAAAATTCCTCTTTAAACATAGGGGAAACCTATTCTAATATTTTCACAATCACTAGTTTCATACAATGACAATTTCTCCTTACTTTTGTTCTCATTTCCAAACAACATGATCACATTTTGTTTCTTAATCAATATTAACATTTCTACATAAAGTATGAATTTATCTTCTAATTATCACATCAAAAATATACTGCTCATTAATCAAAATAGCATGCATTTCCTACAATTAGAAAGTATAGGATCACCCACATTACATCAAATTGATCTACTTTACTAAATATAGCATTTTTCATTACAACCAATGTATAGATTTGTTCTACTTCATCATAAAATAATACTCACTTATCATCACTAGCATGCATAGTTCTAAATTAGAAAGCATGAGACACCCACCTTAGTTGGAGAATGAAGACTACAAAGAAAGGGTTCCTTCTTGCTCCTAGCTTCACAAGCACCTCCTAGCTCCTAGCAAGGTCTCCTCTCCTAGTTATGGCTTCTCCTTGCTAGCAATTTCTCCAAGCAATAGGACTCTCTTCTCTCTTTCTTTTCTTTTCTTGATTTTTGTTTTGTTTTTGGTGTGAAAAGAATGAGAAATGGAGGGTGCTATTTATAGGATTTTGCTAGGGTTCAATTTGCAAAATTACACACCTAATAACTCACCCAATTTAATTTTTAACCTTTCACTTTCTCAACTCCTAAAACCCCTAACTCTTCATTTGTCCACCTCTTCAACTCCCTAACTCCCAACCTTTACTCTTCCCAAACTCCCCACTCTGTCCTGGGTATACACAGTGAAGCCACACACACACACACACACAAACCCGGGTGGGTCCCAAGGAAGCCCATGTCACCCCCAGATGAGAAAGCACACAAGCCAACTTCTTGTTGTCCTTCTATCCCATGGGCCCCCACCACATTTTAATACCATTCATTTCATTTCCATTAAGCCATTTATTATTATCAATAGCCAACTTACCCTATTCAACACATATCAATATCCTCTTCCCATCGTTCTTACTCTCACCGCCTACCATTCACCTGTTTCCGGTGCCTTCGTATGGGTCACTTGAAACAGTTTTGCTCTTTCAAAATGAAGTGCCTGTTTTGCCTCAAGGAAGGCCACGCGCGTCACCGTTGTTTTGCCCTACAAAATCTTCTGGGTCTCTCTCCGGGAGTCCCCATTGCTGACCACGTGCTCGCCGCACTCGATTTTCCCTCGCTTCAGCGGAAGTTAGCTGATATTCCCCCATCTAAGCCTAAGAAGCTGAAGGCTTCTTCTAAATCCCCTCTCCTCCCTACCCCACCATCGTCCTCTCGTATCTCCGTTCCAACCCATCTGTGCCTGCTGTTTCTCCCGCCCACTCCTCTCCTACTGTTAGGCCGGTTGTGACCCAAGTGTACGTCCCAAGTACGGAGCTTACTGATAAATTAAAATTTTTTGACACTTATGTGGCCATCTCTCTCAACGGAGGTTCCATCCCCTTCTTTACCTTAAATTCGTTTCTCTGTAACACCTGTAATGTTAAGGACTGGGACTGGGTGCTATATTCTTGCTTTAACGGTGACGTTGTGATCCGATGCCCCTCCCCCAAGATCCTTGAGGAGCTTTGTGCTAACTCTTCCCTCGCAGTTGGAACGATCTCGTTATCGATTCGCAAATGGGTTCTGATTAATTCATCCACTATGGAACTCTGCCCTTCTTCCACTAAGGTCTCACTTGTTGGTCTCCCCCCTTTTTGTGATTCCCTGTGACTGGTGGGTAACATGGCCAGATGTATCGGTGATATCGTGAGTATCTCATCTACTGCACGGCTTGCCTCCGGTAGCCTTCAGGTGGAAGCCCTCTTTCGTTGTGCTCAACAGCAGAATCGTATAGAGGCTTTCTGCCTGAGGAATGGGATTTCCTCTTTCACTATATCAGTCCAATACCATGATGCGGCGCCACCATCGTCTGGAATTCCTCTGTCGGCCTTTAAACCTGAATCCTCATCTCAATTCCATCCTGGCCCCTCAGCGATCGCCAAGGCAAACCCGGGTATTGTAAAAGCCCCCCATAAACCTCCTGCTAGGAGGAAGTTTCCCCCTTCCCACAAGCATTTCCCTCCCCCTACCAAATTGAAGATTTCTCCGTCTAAAGCGCCTAATTTGGTATGGATCAATCCTGAGCTTTCCTCTCAGCAGACAGCCAGGGGTTCATCTTTGACCCCCTCCCTCAGACCCCTTCCGACCCCTCCGCCTGCCATGATCACTCCAAAAGCTCCGTCTCCTCTCATAAGCGCCCCGGCTCTTCCCTCATCTCCTCATGTTTCCTCTCCCTTATCTTCCGAAGTGTCGGCGCAGTGGCCAGCTTGGGAGGTTAACCTCTCCTTTGCATCCGACTGGGAGAAATTTCAGCAGCAGGCACACTTTCATTCAGCTAAAGCTCCGCATCCTCTTCCACCGTGTAAGTCTGGCAAGAGTTCCGAGTCTTCAAAAGAATTGGGATGGATTGATCAAGATCCATTACTGATGGAAGAGGAAGCGGATTTAACTAAAGATCACTCTACTAATCAGATATTTTCTAGTAGTCCTTTTATTTTGTTTCAGCAGTCTTTTATTATTTCGGATGCCTGTATTTTTCCTCTACTTTATTTTGAATTCTTTAAATCGGCTTATGTTTACCCACCACGGGTTAGTATTATAGCCAACTGTCCATCTATTTTTTCCTCTTTATACCGTGGATGGTTATCCCCTGACCTTGTGGATCAAGTTCTTAAGTATCGGATGGTCCCATTCTCCGATGCTCGCCCATCCTCCCCTCACCTGGCAGCCTCTGTGCTGGACTCCCCCAATAACTCTTCTCTTCTCTTGTCTCAGTCAGCGAGCTCTAGTTTGGTATTGGATGAGTCCCCTTTATCCCTCCCTTTGAAGGAGATTGATTATTCACCCCCTAGGCCAGCCTCGTCTAGCAATCGCGCTAAGCGTATTATTAGATCGAGTGCTCGGCTTAAGACAAAAAAAATATCGTCTTTGGATTCTAATGGTCCTTACTTTGGATCGATGCAGCAAGCTTTGAACTCCTCGCCTGGCATTTCTCTAATTTCCACCATGTCTTCTCAACTCTCCCCTTTAGGGTCCATCTTTCATACTGTCACGCCCCGCTTCCCAAAAATATGGAATACGAGCACGTGACGAAGCCCAGCGAATGATTTTTACATCATCCATAAGCTGTAGGATCGCCTCAGCACCATAACAAGAATATATCTAGATTTATATGTAACCAAGCATGCATGAATAATTTATTAAGCAACAGAAAACAATTTAAACAAATAATAATGTTCAAATAGTTCACATGTCTGGATCAAGTATAAACTCGGAAGCAAGTCTTATACAGCAGGAGAAATAAATACCTTAAGAAAAGCAACTATTTAAACAGGTCCTTGCTCCAAGCAAACCTGAAATGTCTGCTCGCCAGTTCCAGCAGGAAGCTCGTCTCCAAAGTCTGCTTAATAAATATAAACAGGAAAACAAAGGGGAAACAAGAGAAAATGCCCTTAGTGCAAGCTAGGGCCACAAATAGTGAAAGCAAGTACAAGTAAGGAAAAGACAAGAGTTGGAATCAAGAATAAACAGAGTTACAAGAAGTAGTAGGCAAATTCAAAGACTAACTAGCAAGAGGGAAAATCTTAATAACTAGGTTGGATAACAACTGCTAGTTGTGAATCACATGTCAGGTACACCTAGGGTATTTAATGTCAAACGACAAATCTCAAGTCTAGTGTCATATGTTATTTTGAATGTCAGGTCTCAAATGTCAAGTTGTCAAGTTCAAGTCTAGTCTAGTATCAAGTTCAAGTTATCAAGTTATCTAGTCTCAAGTATCAAGTTATCTAGTTCAAATTATCAAGTTCAAGTCTAGTGGTGATTACTATCTAGGTAGCACGACATGCATCCATTCTTTTACTACATGGTTGCTACAGTCAAACAATTTCGTTTAGACCTAGTAATGGATTTTATAGGGCGGCGTACTCAGGTATCAAGTATCAAGCAAGCCATGGTTCATGAATCGAAAATTAAATAACAAGTTCACGAAGCAAGTTCGCGAATCCACAAGCAAGTTCAAGAACCGCACAATGGGTTCAAGAATCAAACAAGTTCATGAGCCGAGTAACCGACTCCATGAATCGAACAAGATACAACAAGTTCATGAACCAAGTATTGGGAAACACGGGCCCCCTTCCGAGTACACTTATCTATATTGTTCATTCTATAGTCTTTCCCATAACCCCGGCTTGTTACTTTTATTAACTCTTATCAAGCAAGCATACAAGTGTAATATATTGTGATTTAATTCTAGAAAAATTTAGGGATGTCCTATATAGTGTCCAGCATCTACATATAAAATTTGAGGTCAAGCGCTCGCTGTTTACGCAACTAAAATAATTCGCAAAGTAAATAATTACAGCAGTTTTGCAAAACTGCGTCTCCTGACACAGCTGCAGTATAACTGCCATAACTCCTAGACCGTAGCTCCAAATTCGATCAACTTGGAGTCTATCGATATCTACACATCCGGATCTACAATTTCTATTCAGGGCTCGGGCCCAGATTCAAATGATAAAAGGGTCGAAACCGCAAAAGAACATTCAGACAGCAACACTCAGAATTTATCTACTAATGTAGGTTTCATGGAAATGTGTAATTTGGTGTCTAAATTATCAAGTAGCATAAATACATATTCATGGATGTCAAAACAGTAACTAATAAATATTTTTCAAGTCATAATAGTCGCAAATTCGTCAAAATGCTAATTATTTATGCGTCTACAAATTTTAAGGGTCCTTAATTCATATGTCCATATGATTCATGTGTTCAAGGGGATAAAAGAGTCCAATTGATTATTATTTAATACGAGAAAGTTTTGTGACTCTTAGATTTGTGGGTTTGAAGGTTCAAAATTGATTTACTATGATATTTCAAAGGGAGTCACAATCTAACTATATGTGGTATTTTCAAGAAAACTTGTAAGAAAACTTGTACTAGAGCAATAAAATGTACAAGATGAATACTTGCCTTAAATCGACGATTATAAACTCCGCTTGTTGAAGCAATTTGAGTAGAAAAATCTCCGAAGATGTCCTCGAAAAGCGCGTCCAAAAATTGATCGAAGATCGAGCTTTCCTCGCACACACGATCGGCCCAAACAGCAACAGCGAAGATCGGATCCGCTGCGGGTAGAACACGAAACAGCGAAACGCCCAATCAGATCTCTCCTGTGCACCGGATCCAATCCCAGAACAGCGAACACGGGATCAGGATCTGCTGCGGAACGAACACAGGACACCGATCAAGCGCACGGATCTTGAAGAGATCGGACGGCTGTGATTCGCTCCCGCCTAAATCCTCTTCTTCTTCGTTCGTCGTTCGACCGAGTAGAGCTCGAGAGAGAGGAGCGACGGCGTGGCTGCTTCGTTGGCGGCGACTACGGCAGTGACGGAGGCGACGACGGCGACGACGTCGAGAAGCGACGGCGCGGCGATGGCGACTCTGCTGTTGGGTTCGAACAGAGGGTGGAGTTCGGTGGTGGGCGTGGGGTGTGCGACGACGCGACGAAGGATGAGGGGTGGTCGAGGGAAGGAGTTGGAGGCGGCAAAGTGATAGGGATCTGATCGGAGGTGGTGGAAGACGCCGAGTTGGGTTGACGAGGATGGGTTCGGAGTTTGGGGACGACGGCGATGGAGGCTCTGTGGTGGTGGTGACGAAGCGGAGGTGTAGACGAGGAGCGGGAGTCGACGAGGATGATGGTGAGGGAGCGGTTGGGCGAAGCGATCGGAGAATGGGCGATGGGTTGGTTGCGCAAAAGATGGAGACGAAGGAAAACGGTGAAGGAGATTAGCGGCTGGGTTTAGGTTATAACAGTATTAGGGTTTGATTTGGGTTAGGGTTTAAATAGTAGGGTTTGCGGGTTTTGGGTTCGTGGGTTTTGGGATCCGTTTCAAAAAGAGCCCAACAGAAGAAATGGTCAAAATGCACAAAAATGGGGATTAGAGAGATAAATGAGAAGAATCGGTCCATTTCTCATGAAGAACGATACAAATGACACTCAATTGAATTTGATAAAAGGACCCAAAAATTGAGTCGAGGCAAAAATAATGATTTATTCGAACTGAAATAAAATACAGGTTCTCTAATAGATGAAAGAGTACAGTTGAGCAAAATACAGTATAAAAGTACAACTACGGGGAAACAGGAGTTACACATACCCAATTCGAGCCACTCTCCGACTTTGAGTTGGTAGACCTAGCTCAGGATATGGGCTTCCTGTTAGACTTAGATGATTCTCACCTGATTGATTCCCTTCGACAAAAAGAACGTATTAGAGTCAGGGAGCACAAGAAATTTAATGATTAATATCTCTTGGAATATCCGGGGTCTCAATTGTCCCGTGAAAAAGGGAGCGATCTATGAATTAATTGCTTCATCCCATTGCGATCTCATTTCTATCCAAGAGTCAAAAATCGACTCTCCCTCCCCTGGCCTCTACCGTTCCTTAGGTGGGTCCATTATCTCCAAGTGGATTTCGCTTGACGCAATTGGCTCTAAAGGAGGCATTCTTCTTGGCTTTAAGAAATCGGTCTTTACTCCGATCACTATTCATCGTCTGAATTTTTTCCTTATTGTCAATCTGCTTTGGGCGCCTCTTGATTGTACCTTGACCGTGATTTCGGTTTACGGCCCTACCTCGTCTCAGAGCAGGCAGCTATTCTGGACCGAATTCCAATCTTTACACATTTACACTAACAGTCTCTGTGTTCTTTGTGGTGACTTCGATGTCACCAGGTTCGCTTCCGAAAGGTCGAAACAGGTTATCTCTAACTCTCAATCTTACTTCTTTAACGACTGTATCAGAGATCTCCATTTAACCGATTTACCGATTAATGGGAGATCGTTTACCTGGTCTAATCAGCGTCAACCTCCGACGCTGGCCAAGCTTGACCGTTTCCTCGTCTCTCAACCATGGATCACCCGGTTCCACAATTCGTTCTCTAAAGCCTTGCCCAATCCAGCTTCCGATCACGTCCCTATCGCCCTCTACTCTAACTATCATTTTTCTCATCTTCACAAATTCTGGTTGCAGGACCAACTTTTTGTCAGCCTAGTCAAGGAATGCCTCGCTTCTGTTACCGGCTCTTCCGGTCTTGGCAATATCCTTCTCAAACTCCATGCCATTAAGCATGGATGTAAGATTTGGCGTAAGGAAAGGCAACTCAACACTCAATTCCTTAAATCCTTTCTCTATGCTTCCATTGAATCTTTGGATAAATTGGAAGAACAAGGACCTTTGTTGGAATCCTTTCGCAACGAGCGGCGAGCTTATAAGCTTAAGTATGCCGACATCCTTCTTCAAGACCATCTTAAATGGGCTCAAAGGGCCAGAGTCAATTGGCTTAAGGAAGGCGATGGCAACACCGCTTTCTTTCATAACTTCGCTTCCCATAGGCAACGTTGTAATCATATTTCCTCGATCAGTGATGGCGGGATGGATCTCAACTCTAACTCTGAAATCCACATAGCATTTCTTTCTTTCTATAAAAATCTCATCGGTTTGCATAAACAACGTATTCTTTCCCTTGACTGGAACCAGCTCTATGGTGCTCCAACCGTAGACCTATCGTCTCTCGAATCTCCTTTCTCCCTGGACGAAATCAAAGCGGCCGTTTTTGCATTGAAAAGCGATGATGCGCCTGGCCCGGATGGCTTCCCGGCCTTCTTCTTTCAAAAATTCTTGCACTGGTTTCAGGATGACCTGCTTAATTTGTTTAAGGATCTTCATCAGGGTTCCTTTTCCTTTGACCGTATTAACTATGCGCACATCGTTCTCATTCCCAAGATGGCCGGAGCACATGCTTTGACTAACTTTAGACCGATCAGCTTGATCAATACCACGTTCAAAATCATTATGAAAGTTCTTTCGGCTAGGTTAGGGCGGTCATTTCTCCCCTCATTGACTCGGCGCAATCAGATTTTATCAAGGATCGTTTTATCCTGGATAGCGTAGCATCGGCTCAAGAGATTATCTCCCACTGCCATCACTCCCGTTCTGAAGGCATTCTTCTTAAGCTTGACTTCCAAAAAGCATATGACAATGTGTGTTGGGATTTCCTCTTTGATATTCTTCTCCATAAGGGCTTTGGACCTAAATGGATTGAGTGGATTAAATCCAGTCTCTTTTCTGGCACGTCCTCTATCTTAATCAATGGTTCGGAAGGTAACAAGTTTAAGATTAAATGTGGCCTCCACCAGGGGGACCCTCTCTCTTCCCTCCTATTCTCCCTGGTTGCCGACGTTTTCAGTAAACTTCTTCGAAATGCTTGCGAATCGCAAGTTATTGAAGGCATGGGATCTTCTCAACACTTCAATGGCGTTCTGAACTTACAATACGCTGATGACACTATTATTTTCACTAAACCGAGCAGTCACTTCATGCGTAATTTTAAGCTTCTCCTTTATTTCTTTGAAATGGCGTCAGACCTATCTATCAACTTCCATAAATCATCTGTCCTTTGGCTAGGAGGCTCACCCAATCGTCAAATCGTGGCCTCCAATCTTTTTAACTGTCCTATAGCTTCTTTCCCCATCACGTACTTGGGTATTCCACTTAGAGGGGGCAAATTGCATAAACCTGACTGGTTCCCGCTTATTGATAAGATTGAAACCAGACTCAATGTGTGGTCGGGTAAATTGCTTTCCCGCGGAGGTAGATTAATCCTTCTCAACTCCGTTCTATCCGCTATCCCCATGTATATGATGTCTTTCTATTATCTCCCATCCTGGGTGATCAAGAGGCTAAACCAAATCAGGAGTAATTTTTTTTGGTCTGGCTCCTCCGGTTTCAAGCAAGGCTCTCACCTTTGCAACTGGCAACGTATCTGCTCCTCCAAAGAGAGCGGAGGATTGGGGGTTCTGAATCTCAGGCAACATAACATCGCTCTTTTGGGTAAATGGCTGTGGAGGTTTCAAAAACATAACCATTTACCATGGATCCAATTCATCAAAGGGTATTATTTTGCCTCTAGCAACTGGTGGGAATTCCACCCCTCTATTTTCCGTTTCGCTTCCCCTTTCTGGAAAGGGGTATGGAAAGCGGCGGCTGCCTTCCAATGCGGTTTATCCCATATTTGCTCCGACGGTTCCAAGACTAAATTCTTGACTGATTTTTGGATCGGCAATACTAAACTTTCCTCGGCTTACCCTCAACTCTTCCGTTTGGCTTCCAACCCTGTCGCTTCTGTGGTTGAGTCCTTCATTATGGTTAATTCTATTAAGATCTGGTCCATTCCATTCACTGAAGAGCTGTCTCCACTAGCAAGCTCTTCTTTTAATGAACTCATTTTATCTTTGAATAACTTTGAGTGGCAACCTATTGAGGACGTCGCTTGGTGATGGACCTCAGCCGGGTCCTTCACGGTGAAATCTTTTTATAACTTTCTCAACTTTAGAGGTATTCACTCCCCTTTCGCTAAATTCATTTGGGACTCCTGCGCTCCCCTTAAAGTTAAGATCACTTCATGGCTAGCTTTAAACAACAAACTGCTTACCGTGGAAGTTCTTAACAATAGGAATCTAGCTTGGGGACAGCTTTGCCCCCTGCGTTCGGAAGTAGGGGAAGACATTAATCACCTTTTTGTTCAATGCTCCTTCATCTCTCCTTTATGGAAAATTGTTTCTCTTGCTTGGGAAAACCCGACTATCCCATCCAACCTTGAATCATGTTGGTCATCTCCGAGATCGAATCCTAAGTTTCGCAAAGGATGGTTCCTTTCGATTCATATCATTATTTGGTTACTGTGGTGGGAAAGAAACAAGAGACTATTCAAGCATAGCGCTTCGACTATTTCATCTATTATTGACGAGTTTTTATTTCTTTTTAAATTATGGTCTTTGAAGTTAAATTCCGAAGCTAGGGACTCCCTCTTTATTCACAAACTTGATGAATCTTTGATATGCCTTAGCAATCTTAATGCATTATAAATTGCATTCTTTACATGTTGAGTTTCTCTCTATTTACTGCAGGCTTAACGTTCAGGCTTTGCTGGTGTCATGACTTGGGATGCTTAATCTGTTGGTTTTTTTGGTTTGGTTGTGTCCGGGTGTGTTTCTTCTCACCGGTGTATGTATCTTTTTTCTCCCTCCCTGGCTATTGTAACCATTGGACTGCTCTTTAGCTCACTTTTGTTATGCTGGATTATGGTCCTTTATTCCAGCGTGTCCTACGACACATCGTTGCCGTCGTTTTCTTTTTTCGACGGATTGCTGTGTCGTCTTTTTGGCGGAGCAAGGCTTCAATGGGGCTTATGTATATATTCTCTATGGTTCCTTCTTATGAACCTTAAGTCTGTTGGATGTTAATTTGATGTTCTTTCTTTGATTAGTGCATTCCTTTTTGTTTGCTGGTATTGCTACTGTGTATGGTTTGGTTTTTTCAGGCCAGTTTTATGTTATGGTTGGGATTATTGTTTCTTGTTTATGCTTCGGAGTTCTTCTTTCATCCTACTTTTCATTTGAGGAGATCGTGGTATCTTTTGTTTTTCTGGCTGGGTTGATGCTCCGTTCTGGATTATTGGTTTGGGTTCCCGCATCATGGGATGGGTGAGCATTTTGGTCGACTTGGATCGCTTCTCTGGCTCCCCTGGCGTTGGCAGTTGTTGTCCTCCTTGCGGCTCGTTTCTCAGTGAGCAGCAGAGGCGTGCTCCTGTGTCCTCTTAGTGAGAGTGGATGACCTTTCTTCTCAACGCGCTTTACTGGGAGCGATGGATTGTCGTTCGATGCTTAGCTGGGAGGCTCACCCATTCTTCATCCAGGTGTGCGACGATCTATTTACAATTCTTTTCTGGGTCGCGTTGATTCTGAGACCCCAGATAGCTTCTCGTCTCGATTGCGGCCACTTTCTGATTGTATCACTGTAGCTTTATTATTCGGATGTGTTCGCTTTAGTTTCTTGTCCTCGTCTAGGTTTAGTCGGTAGTTTGTTCTTTTGGTGGAAGTTTTTCGAGTGGTTGTAGATGCTTGGTTTTACGGCTCGTAAAACTCTTTTGTACATTGGCTTATTTATATATTTTTTGATATGGCTGGAGTCGTTCGACTCTATCCGATTACATTAAAAAAAAACACATATATACATATATACTTTATACTTATACTCTTTAGAAATTATACGGGGTGTTACACACTCCAAAATTTATTTCGAAAATAAATACGCTCAAATATATTCGCCAAAAACACGTGTGTTGCACGTAAAACATCGAAATACGAAAATTGACTTTATCAACGAAAAAATATTAAAAATAATAAAAATACAATATTTATAAAAATTTTATATATTCTTTGACGTAATTACTACGTACGTAGGAAACACGTGCATTTCACATACAAAAAATCATTTTAATCAAAATAGGGAAAAATAAATTTCCATTTTATAAAAAAATGTATTTGAATACATAAAATAAATAATTTATACGCATATAAAATATTGCACGTAGCGGCGGAAACACATAACCGATACGTGCACCAAAAATACGTAAAAAGCACGTAAAACCTAGTGATTGAAATTCAATATTTTAGTTAACCCAAATAGGATAAAATGTACGGGAAATGTATAAATAGTTGTTAATCAAAATACGTGGTGAAAACACGTTACAAAATGCACGTGCGTAACACACAAGGGCAAAATTGTAATTTCCAATTTTGCGGGGTGTTATAACAACATATAGGATCAAGGGAGGAGTTGTATTGGAAGCAATGATCGAGGATACAATGGATGAAGGAAGGAGATGCTAACACAAAATTCTTTCACAATGTGGCAAATGGAAGAAGAAGACAAAATCATATTGCGGGATTATCTATTAATGGAACTTGGTTAGAAAATAACAAACTCATCAGGAAGCACATAGACAAGAAGTACCATGAGCTTCTGGGTAGTAGAAGTACCATTAAAAGTAATTTTTCGTCTGATATGTGGAGCTCTTCTAGAATAGACGGCAGCGAGGGAATCGAAAATAGGTTCACGGAAGAGGAAGTCAACAGTGCAATCAAGCATCTAGGCCAAGATAAGGCCCCGGGCCCAGATGGGCTCCCTATCTTCTTCTACAATTTTTACTGGAAGATTATCGAGGTAGATCTCAAGAGCATCTTTGAAGAGCTATACGAAGGGCGTGCAAATTTGGAGAGGCTCAACTATGCCAGTATTACTCTTGTCCCTAAGAAAAGGGATGTACTCACGGTAGAGGATCTCAGACCTATTAGCCTGCTAAATGGATCATTCAAAATTGTTACAAAAGTGTTAGCCCAAAGACTATCTCCACACCTTGATGATATGGTGGCCCCATCGCAGAGCGGTTTCATTTGTGGAAGAGACATTATGGACAACATAGCCTCAGAACACGAAATCGTTTACAGAGGAAATAGAGGCAAATCGAACGAATTCCCATTGAAAATAGACTTTGCAAAGGCATATGACTCGGTGCACTGAAAATGTCTTGACGAGGCATTACAACTCAAAGGTTTTGGGATGAAATGGCGATCATGGATTAAAATTTGTGTCCAAGGAGGGAAATCGTTCATAAATTTAAACGGGTGGAAATGCAAAGAAATTAGATGCAAAAGAGGAATCAGACAAGGGGACCCTCTATCGTCACTCTTATTTGCCATTGTGGCGGACGGACTGGCTGAAATGATAAGGAGGGGACAGGAGAGCAACGTTATCAAAGGGATCGAGATCAAAGGAATAACCTAACCAATGTCAATTTTACAATACACTGACGACACTCTCTTGCTTGGAAGGGCGAAAGAGGAAGAAGTTGTAGCTCTTAAGGCGGCTCTGGACTGTTTTCAAAGCTGGTCGGGGTTAAAAATAAATCTGAAGAAGAGTTGCGTCATACATATTAGCGATCAGCTATCAATGCCGGTAAACACTATCACTACACTTTTAGGGTGCGAGAGAGGCGATTTCCCGATCAAATATCTAGGGATGCCAATCAGATCTGGGTCATTGCGATGAGAGGATTGGAACCCCCTTATAAAAAAGATAGCTAAGAAACTAGCATGATGGAAAAGTCGCTTCCTCTCCTTAGGAGGAAGGATCACGCTGCTCAACTCGGTTCTTAGTGCTATTCCCCTATATTTGATGTTCGTCTATGAACTGCCTAAGTAGGTTATCAACAGGATAAACAAGATGTAACACCTCGAATTCCAAAATACAACTGAATTCGAGATTCCACAGGATCTTTACACTTCTTTCGTACAATTTTACAAGGAAATTAAAAACTTTCCACTTTACATCAAAGTTACATGGAATCTTTACACTTTACATTTTACAGCGGAAGCAATTTACGACATTTATATGAAAGTACAACAATATTTGAATAATCTCTAAGCATCAGTTCTCCTCTAATCTTTATCAGGCCATTTACCCTGCATACAAAACTGTGGGTACGTCAGTTTATTCAACCGACAAAAATTATACACGGCCATCCTCTCTATGCCGGAAACAGTATAACGATTCTCATTTCTTAACAAAATCACAAACTTGTTCACAAAACAAAGCTAAAGGGACTATCCTATTGATATTGTGTCGTGCTGTGCACTTAGTCCTTAATGCAGTTGTTATGTTATATGACACTAAAGCGCACTTGTTCAGATTCTATGCATCCCATACTACATAGGTCCGAGGGCAAGCCCTTAATCGTACTTCATCTTATAGGGTTCAATCCCTCGCCATGACTTAAACTACTACGGTAACTACGGTAAGTATCCTAGATGTTCTATGATCTACGAGCCCATGTCCAGGCAGTCTGGAGGGGAATCCCACGCACTGACATGACGCATCAAGCAGGAAGACTATGGACAATTCAGCCTCCGCCATGGAACAATGGCACCACCCGTAGCCACTAAAACACCCCACAAGCGTCGCCACCGGGACGATAATTCTGGAGTAGTGCTCACGCCATGTTATGATGCATCAAGCAGGATGTTTGTGAATCACTTTCACACCGCCAATCTGATGGCCCTCATACTCGTGTTTTTCTCTTACTTTCATCACATCTTCACTATGTATCTAGTCCTTAGTTTATTAGAATCATGAATAAAATCAATTCTCTAGAGTTAGCCTTTCCACTATACCGGTCTTAATTCTTTATTCAACATGACCCAAATCTTGGTCTCTTCATTTCAATTTCATTTCAATTTCATTTCAATTTCATTTCAATTCATTTCTTTCCAATGCCGGTATGAGGCTTAGCTACACTCTAATTCTCAATTTCAATTCATAATTACACAAGAATTGAGTCTTTCAAGCTTATAAGTTCATTTTTCATGATCACATCAGATTTTCCTTGTCATGTTCATAGTATTCATAATCGTAAAACTTTTCATAAATTCAGCAGAATAATTCACTTCACTTCATGTACGATTTCATGCAAAGGTAAATAAATTTCACTTTTCTAATCCGTCGCATCCAATCTTCATTCCATTATCAAATCTCTTTCAAGCAGTATATATATATTTATTTTTGTCACGGGATAGAAATTAAAATCTGAGACGTCAAAATAATCTGGACAGTCGACTGAAAACATAGCTAGTCGACTGTTTAGCAAAAGAAAATTATTCAAGAAAATGGTCGGGATAGTCGACTGCTAAACATGACCAGTCGGCTGTTCTGAAAAGATTTAAAACTCGAAAAGGATCAGGTCAGTCGACTGTTACTCAGACTACCATCACCACAAGCATGGTTTACTAATTAATGTAGGGATTCTTACGACTAGTATTTTCCACACAACCACGACTTCTAAAAAAGAGGTATTTTTCCCATAATCATCATTTTTCTATAGAGATAAACATTTATTCCAATTTAGCATGCTAGATTAAAGTAAAAAAAAAAATAACATAACATTAATCATATCATTCCATTAAGTTCACCCATTCATTTCATACAATTTCACTTGTGTTCCATTCTTACTTTAATCATGGTATAATCAAAGAGCAAAACAATGACATTCATTTATTCTTGCACACTTAGCACACAACCTAACATGGTATCTACAGTAAAAGTCATGAGAAACACCCACCTTTTTGAAGAAACACGAATAAAAAGCTTTTAGAAAACCCTTTAGAATGCACAAAAGATCCTTCTCCTCCTAGGTGTAGCAAAACCGAGTCTCTCCTAGTGTGATTCTCGACCTTCTTTGGATGAACACTCACACTAGAATCTACTCAATCTTTTCCTCCCCAAAATTCTCAATCTTTTAATTTCTCACTCTAATTCTTTTCTCTCTTTAATAAATTTTCTAATGTACTAAGATGAGAAGAAACTATGGAGTATTTATACTTAATTTTGGGTGGATTGAATGGTTAGGATTTGATCAACTAGTTAAGGATTAAAGGCTAGGATGAGTTTGGAAGTGCCATAACCACCCATGACTTGAGAAACTACCTCACCACTACTCCCATCTCTCCCTCTCTCTTAGATCCATTCCGGCCTAAAAAAGTGTGCAATGCACATCATATTGCATGCGCGTGCTACCCTAGTGTCCTCCATTCTTAAGTTGTTCATGCACTAATTTATTAATTGTCTATCATTGAGTCTACACTACAAGTCACCATAATTAAAAGAGGAATAAACTAAACGGGTTTACTATTTGGGCCAAAAATCATGGGCCCAAGGAGAAATGCCTAAAATAACTATAATGGGCTAGAATTTGGCCTAGGATGTTATTTAGGCTTTAAAATAACTCTTGTAGGAAATAAAGAGAATAATCAGTATATTAGGCTATGAAGAAAAATATTGGACTCTAGAAAAACATATGAAATTATGTATGCAAAAATACATACGGTCTCAATTTCTCATAGAATGAAATATATACGAATATATATATATATATATATATATATATATATATATATAATAGATCGAGATGTTACACAAGATGAGAAGACGATTCTTATGGAAGCAAACTAAAGAAGGGAGCAAAGGGTTTCATCCTATCAGGTGGGGCAAAGTCTGTAAGAGAAGAGAATTCGGTGGGTTGGGAATCCTAAATCTGCACGACATGAACAGAGCACTATTGAGCAAATGGTGGTGGAAGATCTACAAACGAATAAAAGGATGGTGGTGTTACTCTGTCGATCTATTTCGGAAGAGGAAAAAATATCGTTTTGGATGAAGAAGTTTGTTCGGAAAGGTTTCGGTTATCTGGAAAGGGGTGTCGAAACAAGAAGAGATATTCAACAACAATACCAGGACCGGGATTGGAAACGAGAGGTACACTATATTTTGGAGAGATAAATGGTGTCGGAACAGGTCACTCAACAGCCTTTTCCCACTGGCAGCGGCTGTAACATGTAACAACGATTCTTTGGTAGCGGACGTATGGAAGAATGGTAAATTGAAGCTGATTGTCTCAGATCAGCTGACAAATGAGAGCATAACTCAGCTTGAAGAGCTAAATTGGTTTATTCAAGCAGAGGGCGGTCATTTGACCAACAAAACAGATAAAAGATGGTGGAATATCGATGATTCAAAATCATTCTCGGTTTCGTCAATGTACAAATGGCTGAATGATGGAGGTCTAAGATGTAAAGAGGAGAATATTATCTGGGGCATTAAGGTACCATTAAAAGTCAGAGTCTTTTGCTGGTTAGTGCATAACGACGCTATTCTATCGAAAGTTAACATGCGAAAAAGAAATCTACTTATCGACGTTAGGTGCCCTACTTGTTTACAAGCAGACGAGGACACCACACACATTATATTCACGTGTCCTAAGGCGGTTCTCACATGGGAGATTGTATGTAGGGATTTTGGTTGTACACAGAGTCCTAGATCGACTACAGACGTATGAGGGCAATGGAAAGAAAACCTAATTAGAAAAGAGGATAGCCAGGCTTGGAAAATTACAGTAGCGACAACTGTGTGGGGTCTATGGCTAGACCGAAACGACTTTTGCTTTCGCAACGTTAATTGTAGAATTTTTGTATCAATGCATAAAATCTTTCTTTTCATTCATGATAGGGCAGGATATGCGGGAGCGAAGAAGAAGTTGAAGATGGATGAGGAGGTGTAGACTCACAGGTCCGCGGGGGGAGACTTCATCTCATTCTCACTATGGGAGGCCGGCCGTTGGCCGCTTTTGTTTGACGTTATGTATTAGATATGCTATTTTATGTATGTCTTTTATGCTGTTTAGAGGTTGTATTAGTGGAGTCACACGCTCCAGCTATGGTAGTTTTATTGTAATTCTTTGTTTCGTTAACAATCATTAATGAAACGACGACGAGAGTAATCTTATATATATATATATATATATATATATATATATATATATATAAATATATATATATATATATATATATATATATATATATATATATATAAAAACCAAACTGGTGTTAATTGTTAACAGAACGAACGGAAATGGGTAAACTAAGGGTGCAAATTAAAAAGGGGTCGAGTATTCATCAAAATTACTCGGGGGGTCTTACTGCCAAATCCCCAAAACCCAAGGGGGGTACAATGAAATTTATCCAAACTACCATTTTTTTGAATGATTTGCGGTACTAGGCCACTTTTTGAAACTATTTGCAATTTTAGGCCAGTTCACAAACTATTAGCACTTTTCGCTACCCAGTGTCACGTCAGCAGCGGCCGCTATTGGGAATAGCGGCCTCTTCATAACAACCTCTCACACTAAAGAGGATATTGTATAATGGACACAACTTGGTGAAACTAAGGTCGCTATTGTCAATAGCGACCTTGTATAACCAAGACAACTATTCCCAATAGCGACCTCAGGTTGGCCCAATTGCTTTTAGGCCCACCTGAGGTCGCTATTGGGAACAACGACCTTAGTTATACAAGGCCGCTATTGACAATAGCGATCTCAGTTACACCAAGTGGTTTGCAATTATACAATACCCTCTATAATCTGTCAAGTGTGGGAATCCAATGTGTTGGTCCCTATGAAGAGACCGCTATTTTCAATAGCGGCCGCTCCTGACGTGGCACTGGATAGCCAAAAACGCTAATTAATAGTTTGGGAAGTGGCCTAAAATCGCAAATAGTTTCAGAAAGTGGCCTAGTACCGCAAAAAATTCCATTTTTTTCAACTCTCAATCCAAAAACCAAACCAACAATCAGTCTGAGACCAGAAATAGAAACATTTGACAAAAAAGAAGAAGAAGAAGAAGACGACTCATCAAAAGAGAAGAGAAGGGGAAGCACCTCACCAATGGCGTCCATCTCCTCCATTCTCTCCACCTTCCCCTCTCCTTGCACTCTCCCACATTTCAAGGTTGTATATCATCTCCCTTTTTATCCTATCTAATATCAAAGCAAATTAATAACCATTATGTAATTATTGTTATTTATTTTATTGTAGAAGAGCTGTGTAGCAAACCCATTTAGGTGCTGCTCCGGTCCATCTCATTTTGATTCGGAGAGCTCCGAAAAGGGTTCTTCTCTTTTGGGCATTTCGACAAACAGTTGGCGTACAGGGATTGGGGCATTGGGTTTTGTTGAGACTGGGTATCTTAGTTTCTTGAAGCTGACGGATACGGAGGCTTTCTGCGCGGTTGGTGGGGGAGGCTGCAGTGATGTGCTCAATAGTGACTACTCTTCTGTCTTTGGTACTTCCTCTTCTCTTTTGGAATTAAAGCCGTTTATCGATTCTGTTGTTTGTTTGGGATTAAGTGTTTTAGGGTTTTTAGTGCAAAAGGGCATTTTTCAGGGTAAAAGAGCATGAATGTTGAAATGCACGTGAGAGGTTAGGTAATAGGGCAGATTAAACATGGCAGCAGAAGTATTATTGAGAAGTCCGAAAGCTCCCAACAAACCGAGGCGATGAAGAACATGAGATACGGAAATAACAAGAATAATAAGAGCATCCACAATGGTGTTTCTCATATTTGAGAAAATGGCATGTATAGAAATAGGAAATAGGGATTTATGTCTGCAGTGGTGGTTTGCTAAAATTTTCTCATTCTTATAGTAGGACGATCGTCCGTTGAAGTATTTAAAAATAAACGCACGGACGAGACATGCTGTCTCGTCTCTCTCAAAAATTTAAAAAAATTGCGTGGGACGGAACATGTTGTCTCGTCCTGCAATTTTTTTTGAAATTTTTGAGTCTCTTGGGGTTTTTAAATAAATTAATATATATTTGTACTTTTATTAATTTATAATTCAAAAGGTGGTAGGTGAGGAGGGGATTGTGTTGTGACACTTTGAGCTAGCTCTGCATGGCTTCGGGTTGAGAGCAAGGAGAGCTAGGTGACATTAAAAGCGCAGTGATCCTAGTATACGTGTAGAGCTAGGTGCCATAAAAAAAAATTAATTACTCATGGGACGGGACATGTTGTTCCGTCCAATCACTTTTGGTGATCAAACGGGACAACATGTCCCGTTTGAGGGGTTAATTAAAAATAAAAAAAGGGGGGGGGGAAGGACGATACAACATGTATCGTCCGACCTTTTTTTTTTTTTTTTTTTTAAATAATTTGGGACGGCACAAGTTGTCTCGTCCGATCAACTTAAAAAAAATTAAAATAATTGGGACAGAACATGTTCTGTCCCCTATAATTTGAGAATCGCAATTTCGTTTCTCATTTATGAGAAAGAACTGTAGCAACTTTGTCATTTTATGGCAAAATAAGAAACGACTTCTCAAAATATGAGAAATTGGCAAATATAGCAAACGACTGTCGATGCTTTAAGTAGAGAAGTAACCCAAAAGAAGAAGAAAAAGAATATACTATTAATGAAGGACATGGTAGGCAGGTAGGGACGTAGGGAGCGTGTTATGAGTATAGAACTGATTAGCTCATGTAATTACAATATTTTTGCTCTCTCAGCGGCTCTGAGATGCAATCTCTCAATACATAAGCTTGTTATACAAGGTTTATGGTTTGCTTGACTTGAAAACCAAGTAAATGTAGTCTCTGAGTCAAATATATTCTCCTATTTGGATTAGGAATAATCACTTAAATTGTCTGTATATATGGAAAAATTGGTATATGGTCTGCTTTGAGATTGGAGAGTCTCAAGTCAACTGGTCGTTTGAGTGGGAATTGACTTGTTTTGATATTTCAGGGGCTTTTAGTTCTTTGTTTCTATATTCAAGTTTTAAGTATCTGAGCTTCAATGTGGCTCTCCTTTAACCTTGGTTGGTAGCAATATGAGGGAACATGGAGGCACATATTCAACAATCTCTTGTTTGACTTAATTATTACCCTTCTCTAGATAGGTATAATGAGTCCAAAGATTACTTGGTCTTTCCATGCTGCGGATGGGAAAGCCAAAAATTTTGGCCATTGTTTCAAACCCTGTATGTAGTCTCCATAAGTAACTTGTCTAGAGTTTATATTTTACCATCGGCTTTATACTGATTTGGATGTGTTTAGTGTTACATACCATCTTGGGAAAAGTTTTCATCAGGTAGTAGCTTCTATGTAAGGTATGAGTAAATGTAGGAATTAATAGTGTCACAATGTTTCCCCACAGTTTTTGTACAGTGGAGTTTGAGGATATAAACACCGTCTTTCAAGCCATAGTATCTTTCCACGAACATCTTACCCAACACTATTACGGCCAAATGCACAAAGAGGGGGGGGGGGGATCCTTCCCCGTCACAGTATCTGAGAGAAATAGTTGTATTGTGCTTACCTCCTTGGTGCCGAATCTTCCACCTTCGTGTTAAGTAGGGTGGGGGATGGGTATGAACAAGGCAAATTGACTAAATTAGGACCTGGGGACATGGCTATATATATAACATTACGTATGAGAAACTTCCATAAAATTAACCCAAATGTCCTTAAATATATTCTTTTGAGCAGCATAAGCAAAATATTAGAACTATTACCCATACAAAAGTAATAATACTTTGTTATCCATTACAATTTGGAGAAGTGTCATAGTTTCTACGCAAGTGACTAGAGATGTGAAAAAAAGTGTTCCAACATTTTTGATTTTGTGTTTATTAAAGTGTGTAAATGTCGAAGAATTGTCATCATATAATGATTATTATAAAATCTAAGACACGTGTGAGAAGTGTCCTGTAAGTGCTCAAAGGAGTGTCCATGAAGTGTCCGTGTCCATCACGTGTAGGTACGAGTATAGCTCACCCATGATTCACAAGCTTGTCCTTCATTTTGGGTTGTTAAAGTCTGAAATATAATTTGCCACTGAGTTTCTCTACAATGAAACTGATTGTTGAAGCATCCCAATGAGAAAGATTCCACTAGCAGAAAAGTTTTGACCAAAGAATCATACAGATCCTCTACCCATCACAGATGCAGAGAAATTTTGAAGTAAAAAACACAAATGAAATTAGAAAAAAAGAAAAGAAAAAAAAACACTAACTCCAATCAGGAAATCAACTACCTGAATCTCATTATGTAACGTTCAGTTTTGGCCTACATTAATGCGCCAAAGATCATTTAAGATGTTCTTTTAAACACCCAAGTCTTAAGAAGTCTTTTTGAACATCAAGGCTATTAAATTATAAATGTTTAATAAAGTACTGGATCGCTGAAATTTGTTTATCAAATAGGTTGCGACACTTAAGTACTGTCCATTCCTTGTTAATCTAACATATAAATTGACCTCATTCTCTATTACCATTCTGTTTTCTAATCAATGCTGAGTGAATCCAAATTTGTTACTCAAGCTTACGGAATTCTTCTGTCCTATGAATATATGGAAACTACTAAATTCTCATGTCCCCTAACATAAGGTGTTATCTTCTTCATAATTGATTACTTCCAGTCATTCAGTGTCATATACTCATATGGTTTAATTATTGCATGTATGCGGTGGATATGTTATAAAGAAGTTTTATGGTTGATCTTTTGAAATTTGCCAGGTATTCCCCTTTCAGTGTTCGGTATGGTGGCATATGGTTTAGTTGCATTACTTTCTCTACAACAGAACAAAAAGAATTTGAACTCTGTAGTTGGTGAAACAGATACTCAGCTTATTCTACTTGGTACCACCACTTCAATGGCAGCAGCAAGTGCATATTTTCTGTATCTTTTAAGCACAAAATTAGCTGGGTCATCTTGTCCGTACTGTCTGCTATCAGCTACTCTGTCTTTTAGCTTATTCTTCATAACCATCAAGGTACTTTTTGAGAGTGTTTACTACCCTTGTATGATTGTTCTCACAAATTTCCTCTTCCTCGAGAAGCTTATTGTCACATTTTAACAAATCGAGATTTTGTCCCTGTGTAGGATGTTGGCCTGGAAAATTTCCAAAAGGTGGTAGGTATACAATTAGCTGTTGCTGGTATTGTTGTAGCCGTCTTAGGCAATTCATACATGACCATACCGCAGTCTTCTAGGTATGTATGCATACTTTTTTTTTCCTTGCAAGGACTTTTTTTAATATTTGAATAGTTTGTTTAAATTAAAAAAAAAGAGTAATCAAGGGTAAATTTATCACTGTTATGTCTATGGATTCCCTTGTTTCTTACTATATCAGGGTGAGTATTTTAGCATCTTCTTTATTGGATTTTCCTGTACTTAGAAAATTCTGCTGCGTGTAAAGAAAATGGTTGACAGTGCATGTGTCCCATTAGGATGCTTTTTTTGAATGTGCAAATGCAATGTTCTCTTAATATAGCATAAAGCCATAATTTTTTTCTTGAGGGGCTAACCAACATTAACAACAGAATTATTTGTTTCCAACTGGGCATTTAAATAAAATACAGACACATTTACATATCTCAACGGAAAATTCAGATGCTTCTTAAGCAATTGTTAAAAGTTGTATACATTTTAAATATTTTCTTTTACAGAATTGGAAAATAGACTACATTTTAAAGAAAAATATTACGGCCAAAGAAAATAGGACATTTTCAACAAGACAAATTTATGCTGAAGTAGGTATCCTTTAATTGGCTGTTTAGATAAGGGATTTAACATTTTGGACATGGTTTTAAAGTGGATAACAACAATACACAATGTACTCTCGGGGCCTTCATAAATTTCTCGACAGGTTGACATGTGTTTGGGTCTGAACAGCTCGGCCTTGGGCTGCTTGAAACTAAGTTGTAATGGAGGACCCATTTTAATTTTAATTTTTCTGGATAGGACAAACTGAAATTTTTTAAAGTTTCTGGAGGGTTTCGAAAATCCCTGGTAGCCTAGACCCGGGCCCCAACTTAGCTCTGTCCCTGTCCTTAATTGTCTAGTTCTGCTTTAGAGAGTTTGAGGTAAGTCATAATGATCAATATTGTTGATCACATAATTTATAATTAGTTAGTAACTCTAGATTAGAAGGTGGATGCGGACAGAAAACTAAAGTTATAACAGAACTAGTAGATAATTGTCATGATTTAAGATTTATATCTAGTTGAATCACATTCACTAAGTTAACATAACTATCCTACAGCTGATTTAGGTTTCTCTCCACCTCACACGGAAAGGTAAAGAGACCATTTACAGTTAGACCAACTGCGGAATAAATAGGGAGGCTTGTTCTTGTTATTCTACACCGACGAAAACAAACTATATAACAACAACAACAATAAAGCCTTTTTCCCAACTGGTTGGGGTCGGTTACATGAATCATGATTTTTCATTCTGTTCGGTATAACGCAATATCTTCTGTAAGGGCACAAGCTATCAAATATTTTCTCACCGTTTCCACCAAAATAAGTTTAAGTCTTCACCTCCCCCTAACTTTACCCTCAATACTTATCAAATCACTCTTTCTAACGGGGACACTATTAAATTTACGTGTGACATGTTCAAATCACCTGAGGCGATTCTCTCATAATTTATCTTGGATAGTAGCTACATTTACCTGTCTTGTAATTGCCCGTTTCTTCTATTCTTCCTGATTTTATCACACATCTATCTTAGCATACTCATCTCCGCTACACTCATTTTTTGGACATGTTCTTTCTTTGTTGCCCAACGCTCTATTCCATACATCATTGTTGGTCTCACAACTGTCCTATAAAATTTTTTCTTCAACTTCAGAGGTATACACAAAACACCACTAGCGCTTCTTCACTTAAGTCACAATGCTTGGATCCTATGTATAACATCTTCATAAATCTTTCCATCTCTTTGTATAATCGAGGTTATCGGAAACGGTCCCTCTTAGGTATCTCTTGACCATCAAGCTCCATTGCTTCCTTATTTGTGTTCCGAATGTCACTAAAATTATACTCCATATACTCTGTTTTAGTTGTATTTATTCTAAAGCCTCTAGCTTCCAAAGTTTCTCTCCAGAATTCTAATTTAGTGTTGATTTCTGCTCTAGTCTCGTGCACTAAGATGATGTCATCGACAAAAGCATACACTAAGGCACCTCATTTTGTATTCTTTGTGTTAATTCATCCATAACTATAGCAAAGATGTAGGGGCTTAGAGCCGAACCTTAATGGAAACCTACCGTAACAGGGAATTCACTACTTTCAACTGTAGTTGTTCTAATTGTGGTCATTATCCCTTCATACATATCCTTAATCACCTCAATATATCGAATAGTTACTCTTTTATTGTTTTAACACCCAACATACTATGTTATTACGGACTTTATCATATGCCTTTTCTAGATCTATAAACACCATATGTCGATCTTTCTTATTCTCCTTATATTTTTTCATAAGTCTCATCAGTACATGAATTGCTTTCATTGTTGACCTCCCAGACATAAATCCAAACTGATTCTCAGAGATTGTTGTTTCTAATCTTAGTCTATGCTCGATAACTCTCTCCCAAAGTTTCATCGTATGATTAATTTAATCTCTCGGTAGTTGGAGCAACTTTGTATATCTCATTTATTTTTATATATATGTACTAAAATACTTTTTCTTCATTCATTGGATATCTTCTTGGTCCTCAAAATCTCATTAATTAAACTTGCTAGCCAAATCACTCTAACATTCCCAAGACACTTCCAAACTTCAATGGGTATACCGTCTGGTCCTAAAGTTTTTCCTATTTTCATCATTTCTAGAGCATTTCGAACATCTGAGGTCCTAGTTCTATGGAAAAACATATGCTCTCGACTCTCTCTCGAGTCCTCTATATTTAAGTTGCCCACAACATTTTTATTTAATAACTTCTCAAAGTAATTTTGCCATATTTCCTTAATTTTCTCATCTTTTGCTAAGACTTGACGAAAACAAACTATGCGCTCCAATAATTACGTTGTCTTCATTTGGTTCAAAATTGTTGCTGTGTTGAATGAATTCTAAATAGTTTCTTCCTTTTTGTTTTTTTGAATATTTCATTTAAGAATAATTGTTTTTGAACAAATGATTGATTTTAAGTAAAAGACACGGGAGCTATTAATTCTCAAAAAGCTTGGTTCTAGTAATATATTTTTTGTTTATTAGTACCTTAACTTTTATACTCTTACTTAGAATAGCACTACGCCTTGGACCCCTACCTCTAATATGGGGATCTTTTAGCAATGACCCAGGGCTAACAAGAAAAAAGTTCAACAATTGTAACTTATCCTAGACGCTGGCTAATCCCCTAAAAGCAATGTAACCAATATCAACAACTATGAAGTCCCACCAGAGATATATGCTTTTTTCTGTGGTACAGGTATAACCATGAGAAAAGGAAAATCGCCAAACCTTGAAGTTGCAGAATGAGTTTTATTAACCTCTGAGAGGCTGTTTTCTATTAACAACCTCCAGTTTTATGCCTGCCAGTACTAATCAAACCATATATCTCGCAATGTGTGTTCGAGAGTTGATGTGCTATCTAAGGTTACTTATTAAAAGTGCATATTGATCCTCATCTATCTCAACATTCTCATATCTGCAACTATGATGGATTTTAAGATGTATAACGATTTTCACATCTTCATAAAGGCATTTGATAATGCCAAATACGATATAGTAGTTGGAGACTCGAGAATCTATGTTAGGAAGGACAGCTCAGGTTACAAATGAAGTCGAGGAAGTCCTTTACCCAGAAGTGCCAGCATATTGTAGTTGATTGTGTGTGATTTCTCCTTTTCCTCCACCCATGTATAAACCCTAATCCTTGGATGATTTGTTATCATAATCTATAGCTATAGGTTAACAACAAATACCAAAAATATGATTGTATTGCCTTGAAAGCTAGAACTACACGCTACTTGAGAAACAAAATGAAGCAAAAGGCGAGGGCACATAATAAGGATCTTTTTTTTGTCAACAACTAAAATTTGACAAAGAAAAGTTGATTGGGGCAAATGAAATCATATATTTGAATTCATTATGATTGCTAACTTATCAATAGTCATTGTTAAAACATTTATTTGTGTTCATATCCCATTAAATTTGTTAAACAAGTCTTAAGTTTAGTCTCACATCTGAATAAACCCAGATTAGTCTTTGTACTCTCCTATATATAGGAGGCAATGTATTCAGTTATAATAATCCAATAAAGTATTCCTTTCAGTCTCTATACAATAACATGATATCATGGCCTACAAAAAATTAGGGTTTCCTCTCTCTCTCTAAAAATTTTAAAAAAATTAGTTCATCTCCCCCCTTCTTCCTCCGAAACCCTAATCCTAATCTATCAAAATAAACCCAACCCTCACCTCTCCCTCCTGCTGCCACCAAAGCCCCCTCCCGCTGTCGCCGTCGCCCTTTTTTCCTCCCCCCCCGCCGACTGCTGCAGCTACTCCTCTCCTCCCGATCCCGATGACCACCTCCTCTTCCCTCCCAATCCCGATGACTACGCCTGACGGCATCGATAATGCTAACCTCCCCCTCTTTCTGTAAGTTCAAAAAAAACAAAAAAAAGAAAAAAAGGTTTAAAAAGGCAAAAAGAGAAAAAAAGTTGAAAGATGATGCAAAACAAAAGAACAAGAAGTTGATGCCTAGTAATGTGCGCTGCTCCATAATGCGTGATATTGTTTGATTCCCTCTCCAATCACCATATCTCCTACATACTTGTATTCTCCCTCAGATCTAATCTAGATCTGCTCCTATGACGACCTCCACTAATACTACGGTGACCTTTCATCCTCTTCTAATGGCGACCTCACCTCCAATGGTGGACCATTATCCTTCCACTGCTAATCCTACGAATGTGTCAACCTCCTTCCAATCTATCATTTATGCTGAAGAGTATCAGGACTTCCGTAACATGCTGCACTCCTTCTGGTAACTCGGTTCACTCTGATAATGTTTCTCATGTTTCTTTACATCAATGAATAATTGATTTAGGTGCTTCTGAACATATGACCCCTTTACCGCTTTTCCCATATCCTTTGCTTCTAAATTATCATGTATGTATTGCTGATGACTCACCTGTCCAGTTGAAGGGGTGGGAGATATCTCTCTTACTCCAGACCTTCATCTTAAATCGGTTTTACATATTCCTAACTTCCAAATAGCTTATTATCAGTTTCTAAACTTTACAAAGATTTAAACTGTGCAGTGATATTTTTTTCTTCTCATTGTGTGTTTCAGGATACTACGATGAGAAAGGTAATTGGCACTGGTCATGAACAACATGGGTTATATATCCTAAATTATGCCATCGGCGACTGGGACATCCTTCTTCTACGACTCTCAAGCACTTAGTTTCGGGTTGTGAACCCTCATTTAAGGTATCATGTGAGTCATGTGAGTTAGGCAAATATCATAGAGTTTCCTACCTAGTACGCATTAATAAACATAGTGAACATTTGTTTAATTTAGTGCATTCTGATGTTTGGGGTCCTATTGGTTTTCCCACGTTTAATAAATTTCGTTATTTTGTTATGTTTATTGATGATTTTTCGCGAATGACATGGTTGTTTCTTTTGAAAGTTCGTTCAAAAGTATTTAAAGTTTTTCAAAAAAATTCTTCGAGATACAAACACAATTTGGCACAACTCTTTAATGTTTTCGTTCACTAAGGAATACATGAGTTCTCTTTTTCTACAATTTTTTTCTCAACATGGAATCATTCACCAAACTTCTTGCGACTACACTCCTCAACAAAATGGAGTGGTAGAACGCAAAAATCAATATTTACTTAGCACTGTTCGCTCACTGATGTTTGAAATGGAAGTCCCCAAGTTTTATTGAAGTTTTGTAGTTCTCACTGCATGCTTTCTTATTAATCGAATGCATACGCCTATTCTTCAAAATCAATCCTCATTCAACCTGGTATTTTCATAAAAAAATCCCTTTCTTATACCACCTTATGTTTTTAGTTGCACTTGTTTTGTTCAAAATCTCCTCTCAGGTACTGATAAACTTGACCTGCGTGCTACTAAATGTGTATTTTAGGTATTTACGTTTTTCGAAAAGTTATCTTTGCTTTTGCCCTTCATGAAAAAAATATTTATCTCAGCAGATGTTTCTTTTTTTTGAACAAACATTTTTTGAACATATTCTTTCACACAATCCTGATTTATCGTAGGCTATTGTAGAGTCTTGATTTTCCACCACCACCACCACCAATAACACCATCCCCACCACTGCCACCACCATCGCATCCGCCGCTTCAGATTTATGTCAGAAGATGTAAGACTCATTCAGACTCGATCATCCAAGTTGTACCCTATCATGTTCCACCAGTGCGAAACCACTTCTATCGGTAATATTCCTAACACAGATGATTTACCTTTGCTCACCGTAAGACTAAACGTTCTTGTCCTCACTATCCAATTGCCCAGTTTATATCTTTTTCTAAATTGAACAGATCTTTTCGAATCTTTACCTCTTCCTTGGATTCCATCTCTATTCCTTAAAATGTTCAGGAAGCACTCAAGCTCTCAGGTTAGACAGCAGTCATGAATGAGGAAATGCATGCTCTTCAGCAGAATGGTACTTGATAGTTAGTTCGCCTCCCTGTGGGTGGTAAGATAGTTGGTTGTAAATGAGTATTCACTGTCAAACATAATCCTGATGGCACAGTTGACCGACTCAAAGCTCGCATTGTTGCTAAAGGCTATTCACAAGAAATTTGGGTCGACTGTCGGGACTTTTTTTCAGTTGCGAAACTCACTTCTGTTCGTGACCTTATCTCTCTTGCATTAAATTGTTCTTGGTCTCTTCATCAGCTTGATGTCAAGAATGCATTTCTCAACGGCGACTTGCAAGAGGTGGTGTATATGCAATAGCCTCCTGGTTTTGAGCGACGAGGGGAGAATCTTGTATGTTCGCTAAAAAAACTCTCTTTATGGTCTCAAACAGTCTCCACGAGCTTGGTTTGAGAAGTTCGGCAAAACTGTGTACGCTTTCTCAAAAAGTAAGGTAGACCATTCTCTCTTCACATTGAAAGGAAGCGAAGACATTATTATTCTGTTAGTCTATATTGATGATATCATTATCACAGGCAGTGATTCCCAAGGTATTGCAGACATCAAGCAGTGGTTAGCTCAAACCTTTCAAACAAAGGATCTTGGTCTGCTTCGATATTTTCTTGATATTGAGGTTGCACGCACAAATGATGATATCTTTCTTTCTCAAAGAAAGTATGTCCTTGATATTATTGGGATGTCGCCACAGTGACAATCCTATGGATCCCAATATTGAGCTGTCCTTCTCCAATGATGCATTATTTTCTAATCCAGGACGATATTGCAGGCTGGTTGACAAACTCATATATCTCTCAGTGACTAAACCAGATATTGCCTTTGCAGTCAATTGAGTCAGTCAGTTTATGCATGCACCGACCATTACTCATTTGGAAGCAGTGGTTTACATTCTTCGCTATCTTAAGAGCGCCTAGGGCATGGACTTCTTTTCAGGCCTGGTGTTTCTTTTTCTTTACTAGGATACTGGACAGGGTCTATTGATGATATGCGATCTACTAGTGGATACTTTATGTTCTTTGGAGAAAATTTGGTATCTTGGAAAAGCAAGAAGCAACCTGTTATAGCTAAATCAAGTGCAGAATCTGAAAATCCAGCCATTAGGCATTTGGTAACCACCACACTACACGTATAGACGTGAACCCCCCTCGTTACCGTACGCGCGACTCTCACCGCATACGGCTCGCACAAAGACTCTTTCATCCATCCCAAGCCTTTTTTTTGGCTCAAATCTCTCCTTCGAGACTTGGCAATCTCAGTATCATCTCCAGTTCCACTGTATTGTGATAACCAAGATGTTATGCATATTTATGAAAATTCAGTGTTTTATGAGCGCACAAAACGCATCGAGGTCGATTTTCACTTCGTTCGTGATGAGTTGGAGAAGAAAGTGATCTCATTTTCATATGTCCAATCCGGTGAACGACTTGCTGATATCTTAACTAAAGCACTACCTCCTAAGCTCTTTCAAACTTTCATTGGCAAGTTTGGCTTCGACAATATCTACGCACCAGCTTGGGGGGTGCTAAAGAAGTCTTAAGTTTAGTACCCACATCTGAAATTAACTCAGATTAGTCTGTGTACTCTCTTATATATAGGAGGCAGTGTATTCAGTTATAATAATCCAATAAAGTATTTCTTTCAATCTCTATGCGATAACAGAATTAAATTTAAACTGTTGCAATCTTAAATTATTTACTGATTTTTAACAAATCTTAATTTTTTATTTTTGTTCATACAGCGCAAGCGACATTACTCTAGATCTGTTTGAAACTGAAATAACAAATCAGTCGACTCCATGGGCTCTGTCTCTTGCAAAACACCTTCGCTCAGTTGGTGCTAAGATGTATGGTGCTTTTTGGTGCTCTCATTGCAATGAACAGAAACAGGTATCCGGTCTTCTCAATTCTCCTATACATTATTAGGACATGGATCATTCATTCTCAGTTGTCTGATCTATTGGTTTGACTAATGCAATCAATTCTACATTTGCTTTATGTTTGACTAGGTTCCTTTGAATTTCTGAAAATTTTTGGGAAATTGGTATACTTCAGATTCATTTATTGACACTTTTTCCCTCCTCTCTTGCTAATACAGATGTTTGGGCGCGAAGCTGCAAAAGAACTAGACTATATTGAATGTTTCCCGGAGGGGGCAGGCAAAGGAAGGAAAATGGCTAAGGTGTGTGCTGATGCTGCCATTGAAGGTTTCCCAACATGGATTATACAGGATAAGGTATGGATAGTTTTCTTCTAGTACTATCCTTTTATGAAAGGTAGAGGAGATACTAATTTGAAAATAGCATGCTATGTGATTGAAATGGGTTGAGCTGTATAAATTGGTTTATTGCAAAATAAGAAATGGTCTCTCCATGCATAAAAAAAGTTTTGAGTTCGCGTGTTCATTGCCTTCACTTATTCAGTAAAATTATTCCCCTTGAACTAAGCCATTGTAATACCATTGTTTCTTTTATGTGGATAATCTCAGTTATTTGTACCCTTGTTTGCATATGTAGTATTAAGCTAAAAGACTGCTAATTTGCATTTGCTGATCACTGTGATTTACTGATTTCTTTGAAATATGCAATGTAGAGTCAACTCTCTGCAAAAAGTTAATTCTCTGTTGGATGAAGTATTAAGTGTTAACTATTCTTATATTATCTTTATTGCAAACATTGATAATACATGTCAAATTCAACAAGTACATAATGCTGAACAACAACTTGAGCAAATAATATATAAGCAGCTTTAGAGAGAAGCACAACATTCAAAGTCACCCGAATCAGACCATCAAAACATTCTTTGAGACTATTAAGCATCCTTGGGTTCAACACAAAACATCCTTGAAGTACATAGAAATGAAAGCCTTTCTGAAATTCCATATAAGTTTTCATCTCTATATACTTCAAGAATGGGGTATTGAGTGGGTATGCTTATATTCAGTTTCAGGAATGATTTTGGTTCAAGTTTTAAATAGCAGTTAGATCTGATTGATTTCAGTAAGGGTTTAAAACCTCCCAGAACCATTTTGGCAGGTAGTGTTCTGGTCAAACCAGACCCGATCATCCACGGTCCATGACATAAAACCAACAACAGCCATAAACTGATATAAAAAAAATCAACTATTTACTTCTCCGATGCATACTATATTTTACTATCTCATAGTTCAACATCAACTGGAAAGATTTTTTTTTAATGTTTATGCTATGGATATTGATGAGATAGAACCACAATATAATAGCTATGGAGGGAAAATTCTACATGACGCAGTAAACCAACCATACACTTTGGGTTAAAATAAGGGGGTGGCCAAGAAATAATGTAGCTGCAATGAGAATGTTCAATGGAAGATTAATAATATGAGCAAGATTTAAAAAAAAAGGTCCACCATTTAGAACCTATTGAAGGAAAATCTTCCCATTGAGCACTCCTTTCCGTGAGCACTCACCCTTCTAGCTATCGTATGGATGATCCAAACCGTTCACATTGATCTAAACGTCTACATTAGTCTTAATATGTATAATCAAATCATTTAAAATTCAATTGCTCACTCATTGAAGTGTTACAAAAATTGTATGGCTGAATATCGTTTTTTTTATAATGACATGATGAATAGGCAAATGAATTTCAAATGACTTGATTTTACATATTTAGAATAATTTAAACGTGTAGATCAATGTGAACGGTTTGGATCATCCATGCGATGGCCGGAAGGGCGAGTGCTCACGAAAGTAGTGCTCAACCGAAGGGTCCCCACCTGTTGAAACCCAATTTCCAATGAGATTTTATTTTGACAAACCCTAAACCCTCTTTCCGAAACATAGGGATTACTGAGTTTCATTGTTTCACCTCGGATTTTATAGAGCCAAACACACCCACATATGCTTATTGTCGTTTACAATATTATTATTATTTTTTCATAGCCATTTATAATAAAGCAAACGAATCTTGTGCAGGTTTTGAGTGGAGAACAAGAGCTTAAAGACCTTGCAGAAATATCTGGATTTCCCGTCGAAGATTCCGGTCCTTCTTGAGGCTTAAAAGCTAACACAAAAAAAGATCTGATACTTTTCAAACTATTTGAATGGTCGTTCTGCTCTCCTACCTTAATTGAAGCCCCATGATCTGAGCTCTCCATTTAGATATTTGAAAGTCCGTTCAAACTCTTCACCCAGCTTATGTATATTTTTGCACATATTATTCAATTTGTAGTAGTAAATAGAATCATATGGAAAATTTGAAAGAATGATAAAGAAAAAATTATACAAACAAGAAAGAAGTAGGATGAAAAGGGTGGGATTTTGGTGTAGCTGGTTAACAATTGATTACTCTAAGACTGACATCCCTGTGTCAATTTCTTATAGTCAGTCATACTTCAAGTTCAAGCTCTAAAGTTAAGGTTATCTCATCTTTTTTCTTTATCAAATTTTTGTGTTTTTTTTTATAACATATCAAATTCTTGTTATTCTCGGACTGAAGCTATCAAATATGCTGTCTATATATGTATCAGATTCTACCAAACTGTAGTTAATATTTTAGATTAGGTCACTGATCTTAAAGTAATATAGAGGGTTGCAAGTGTCAAGGACCATAAAGGACGATGTTAAAGGTATGGATTTGGTCAATGGAATTTTAAGCATTTGAAGTCAAACTATGATTTCGAAGGAAACTTCCATAAAGAAAAGTAGAAGGAGAAGACAATTACTAGGACAAAAGCAGTCACGTAAATCAAGAATGTTGACCATATTATTGGATGCACTAATTGCGATTAGTATATGTATATATTGTTTTATAATTAGATATGGATCACGATTAGTTTATAGTAGTGTTATCCATAGGCCACCTCCACAACAAAAACACTCTTTCACCAAAGTGTTTGGTATGGTATGGTTGCGGAAAGACACACTCCACTTAACAAGTTTGTTTAAGGTATTTCTTGTCTTAATATTTTAATACTACTTTTTAATGTACTCTACATATAAGTTAATGGGCGTAAAACGATTGTGCAGTGATATGAGTAAAATCGTACCCACTAGATCTTAGCACAAATCTCAAAGTTTCTCAAAGGCAGAACGGTAACAACAACTAAAGGCCTACAAGAAGTGCATGGGCTGCCTCCGGTCCATCAATCTCAATCAGGCCCACTATTAAAGTTTTCTTACAACATAAGAAAGAGGGATTTCCAGCTAATTAGGACTCTCAGTCAAATCCTCTATCTTAAATAATCAAATTAAATTTATCACATCGCTGTAGCAATCTCCAGTTTAAATTTAAAAGATATATTTTTAGGTATACCCCCCTCCTCAATCAGTCGAAGGTAATCAATCTTTTGCCGCTAAAACTCTAATTTTCTTTCTGAGTTCCTGACTTGAGCGTCAGAGGTTTCAGCTGTGGCTCCAAAAAAAGGGAAAGGCTGCGGTCACCAACTGTCAAGCCGATTCTCTTCCTCCTCCGTCGTTGCAACCTCCTTGCCCGCCATCATAGCCTCCCCTCAGTAGGGCTGCGTCGACAGGCTCCCAACACTGTTCGCTCTGAACCTCGCCATAAGACTCGCCCGAGCGAGGACAGAATCTATGTCCACAGCCACCCCTCCTCGGCGCATCCTGCGCAGTCAAATCTCTGCGATATCATCAACTCCCAACAACAAGGGACGGACCATCGCAAACCTTAGATGAAAAGTGCACTTGAGATGAAGTCCCTCTCAGAGCACTAAGGGAGCAAGAGGAGTCCTTACCCTTATTGACAGAAGTCCTGACGGTCACCCTCGCTACTCGGGCAAAGAAATAAGAGCAGCTCGACTCCAATGATTCGGCGAGCTTCGAAGAACAACATAGAAGAGGAGGCACCCATATAGATCATCAAACAAGCGTTCACTGCCTTAGAACTGTGCAAAAGGAAGAGTTCTGCGGGTCAACACAATCCGAGGAGTGAGAATATATGGTCGTTTGTCACCTTCAATAGATGGAGGACCGTCTTGCTCGCATCAGTCAAGAGGAGGGACACCAATGTAGGGGGTACCGCCTCATCTAACATCTCTTCACTAGATCTAGTCTTAAAGCCCCTATTTAAGAGAACTTCGTCATTTGATGGTGGGTCCGACTCGGCAGATCACATCAAGGGTTTTAAAACTCTCATGATGATCCAAAATGCCTCCGACACACTCCTCTGTAGAACCTTACCAGCAATCCTGAAGGGATCAGCATGGGAATGGTAATCCCGTCTTTCTCCAGGATCAATCTTCTTATTCGATCATCTCGATGAGCTCTTCCTCACACACTTCATCACCAGTCGCAAGACCGAGAAGACGAGTGCCTTCTCGCTTAAGTTGAGGAAAGGGCAAGGGAGCCTCTCAAGGATTTGGTCAGACGCTTTATAGCTGAGTCTCGGTCCATCCTCACCCTTGATTCGATAATAGCAATTGCCTCCTTCAGACACAATGTTAGCTACGTCTCCTCAAAGTATCTCTTGCCAAGAAACCTCCTCACGACTTCTCCTAACTCTTGCAGAGGAGTGAGAAGTACATATGGGCTGAAGAAACTCTTCATCCTCATGACCAAAGAGAGTCATGATCTAGGAACAAACGAAGCAGCACAATTGAAAAAAGGTGTGAGAAGTCCCAGAAGGATGGATCCGACCAACGTTGCCCTCCCCCGGTCTCTCGCTTTGACAAGTTTACTCCATTCAACACCGACATATCAACAATTTTCATAATCCCCCCCCTCCCCCAAGGTTGAACCCAGTGAGTAACATGAAAAGGGATAAGAACTGATGATGTCGATTCCACAAGGACCAAGTCACAACACGGATGCCGTGGTCACCTCTCCAAGTACACTTAGAAGGATAAGGTCGAGCTTCAGGTTCGGGGAGCTAACAAGAGTCTTGTAATTCCCCACAAAATAAAATGATTTATTTTGCATTAGTAAATAATATTAAATTTGTAAAGTTGACTATTTTGACTATTTTCTTAAAACTGCAATTATGCACGTGCAACACACGTGCAAAGTTATGAATTTTGAATTCCTAAAATTTTATGGTTAATGATTTATTTTCCTATTTATTTATGATATTTTAATTTTTAGATTTATTTAAATTAATTTGACTATTTTACAAATTTATCGATTTTACACGTGCAAAACACGTGCAAATATTTTTGGTACAAATATCCAATTTTAAATTTTTATTAAATCTCCTACTTATAATTGAGTCTATCCTAAATTTTGGGATTTTTCTGAATGAAGAAACTATTTTTATAAATACCTCGAAAGAGAGGGGCTTTTATGTAAAAAGCCGTTTGGATCTCAAATAAATAATGAAAATTTGTTTTTACTGATTTTTGGGCTTGCCATGGTCATCATTGAGAATAAAATATATTTAAACTTTATTTAGAGTTGATTTGGTAAAAATTTAAACGAATATGGTGTGTTTGCAAATATGAAATTTATGTTGAATCTCGTGCAAATATTTTCCTGGAAAGTAAAAGTCAGATATTTTAATTGAAAAATATAATATTTATTATTAGATATTATTTCTGAATTTTCTGGATTTTTACGAATATTTTATGACGTATTTGCAAATCTTACAAAAAGAAGGACTTTTGTGCAAAATTGCCACCCCGAGTACAAATCCGAATTTTCTTTATTTCTGGGCTGTGTTGGATGACTAGAAAACTCAGTAGTAAAAGGATTTGGTTTTAATTTAATTTATTTAATTGATATGGCTAAAAATAGGGATTAATCGGAACAGTCCAAATTGGACACAAATCTTAAAGCTCGGGGGTAAAATGGTAATTTCACCTACAAACGGGTCTAAAGTAGGTACTGGGTCTTTTCTCCAAAGACCCAATAGCCCACGACCGGATCCGCCTCAACTGGGTGCAGGTTCTAACCCGCAAAGAACATAGTCCAGCTGGGTAGAATTAGGATTTATGATTATACTTAATCAACAGCCCTGATTCACTCTATCCATTCACTGGGAAGTAGGGATTTGATCTTATTCCAAAGCTGGTCCCTAAGGCGGCTATAAATACCCCCCATCCCCCACTGTTATCAGGTAATCAATCTTTTGCCAGTAAAAGCTCATTCATAATCTTTCTGATTACTGACTTGAGCGTCCGAGGGTACGTCGTCGGGATCAACCCCGGTGTTTCGCACTTTTTGTAGGTCAACGGCGGGAGGTAACGGTCAAACTCCGGCGGAAAGGTTTCAGGTTTGACTATTTAACATCCCAAGAATCCACAAATTCTATCTGTTTGCCCCCACACCAGATTTAGCGGCAACAGATTGGCACCGTCTGTGAGAACCAACGAATAGCAACTCATCCTCTTCCATTGGTTAAGATCCCCTCCAGCCATGCCTCCAAGGAAACTGAAATCCAGAGGGTCCAACTGTGGGCCCACCCCTCCTCAACCGAAACAGGAGGTCCCCCTCCAAACCGTCCAGCAGCAGGGGCAACTCTCTCCTCAATCGATCAACCCTTGCTGCAGGAGCAACCTCCTCTTCAATCCCAGCGGGCTTCACTCGGGCCCTAGAATGCCGGTGTAGGGACCTCTCGGCCCAATCCTCAGAAACAACCCCTTCACCGTAACCACGTTTCCATACATAACCCTTCAACCAACTCAATGGCATCTCACAACCCCCAGCCTTCCGAAGACCTCCGCAATACCCTCATCAACCGGTAGAAAGAAGAGGACCTTCGCCACCGTTTGGATGAAAGGCGGGCCCGTGATGGAGCCCCCCGCCTGGAACGTCCAAATGAACGATCTCCTCGTCGCCGCGACCACAGGAGGTCCCCTCCTCACAGAAGGCGGAGAGAGTCCCCTGAGTACCATCGAAGAAGGCATCACTCTTCCGCTGGACGGCAGCCCCCGAGGGACGATAACGGGCCTATCACCTGAGCCGAATTCCAACAATTCCAAGCCACAATCTTGCAAGCCCTTAACCTCCGTCCAGACAACAAAAACAATGCTCAGAGGGTTCCCACTCCTCCTCCGGTCCAAAGTCCTCGCCATTGGTCCCTAACTCCTCCTTAAGCTCCGAGCTACCACCACAACATCCCTAGTCCTCACCATTCCCTGAGATACCGTCGCCGTAGCCCCCGCTCCCCAACGTACGAAGACGAGTCCAGAGACTCACTTGGCTACCGCCGAAGGAATGATGCTGTCTATCGTCGTCTCCACGAGATGGAGAGGCACCTCGGCCAACTTGACAGGGAAGAGGAGCTGAGAGGAAGGACCCTCCGTCCAAGCCGACCTCCTTTCTCCCGAACAATCATGGAAGCACCCGTTTCAATAAACTTCAAGCCCCCGCAGTTTGAAACATATACTGGGGAGTCTGACCCCGTGGATCACATCGAGAGTTTCAAAACTCTCATGATGATCCACCAGGCTTCCGATGCTCTACTATGCAAGACCTTCCCAGCTACTCTCAAAGGTCCGGCTCAGGAATGGTACTCTCGCCTCGCCCCGTCCTCCATCTTCTCCATTGAACAATTTGAAACCCTCTTCATCACCCACTTCGTAAGTAGCCGTCGCACCGAGAAAACTAGTATCTCGCTACTCTACCTCAGTCAGAAGAAGGGCGAGAAGCTGAAAGATTATGTGAAGCGGTTTACCGCAGAATCTAGGTTCATTGCCTCCCTCGACCAATCGGTCGCTGTAGTAGCCTTCCAGTCAAATGTCTTCAACTCAAGCCTTCGGTCCTCCCTAGCCAAAAAACCCCCACATAACTTCTCCGACCTTCTTCTCAGAAGTGAGAAGTATATCCGGGCAGAGGAAGCTGAACATCGCCCCATCTTCGAGGGGTCTTCCTTCGGAACCAAGAGAAAGGCAGCTGAAGAAGAGGGAGCTAAGAAGCTCCAGAAGGACAACGGGGGCCAGTGCTGCCCACCTCCCAGATTTGAGAAGTTTACCTCTCTTAACTCCAACATTTCCACTATTCTCATGGAGGTCGAGAAAGAAGGAGTTTTGCCTCCTGCCCCGAAGATGAAAACCCCCGACAAGAAGAGGAACAAGGAAAAGTGGTGCCGATATCATCGAGACCACGACCACGACACCAATGATTGTCGGGCCCTGAAGAATGAAATTGAGGTCCTCATCCAGAGAGGGCATCTGTTAAAGTTTGTGAGAAAGGACCGAATTGATCTTCCTCCTCCCCCCGGGGGGGCTAGCAAGCATCCCGAGAGGCGCGATGAGACTCCCGAGTTTGAAGAGGAACGCATCTTGCATCTCATTCATGGAGGTCCCATGGGAGGAACCTCCAACTCTTCTCGGAAGGCTTTCATACGAGAAATCAATTCGGTTATTGGCATACCCCCTCCCAAAGGCCTCGGAGTCCCGGTCACTTTCTCATATGAAGACCTGGAGGGTGTCCGAACCCCCTATTGCGATGCATTAGTAATCAACCTCCACATGGCCAATTTTAAGGTGGAAAGGATCCTGGTGGATAATGGCAGTTCTGTCAACATCCTCTTCTTGGCGGCCTTCCGAGGACTCAAGTTATTGCGGGATAGGCTCAAGCTCGCCGGCTACATGCTCCATGGGTTCACGGGAGTGCTAGTGACTAACGAAGGGGTAATAACCCTCGACGTCACCGCTAGCAAAACTCCTACCACCCGGACGGAACCAATGGATTTCATGGTCATCGACATCCCAGCTGCTTACAATGTGATTCTAGGCCGACCTGGCCTAGCTGCTTTAGAGGCCGTCCCGCCGGCTTATCATCTTAAAATGAAGTTCCCCACCAAGTTAGGTGTAGGGAAAGTAAGGGGTAGTCAAGAGATGACCCGCAAGTGTTACATGACCTCCACCGGGGGACCTGTCCTCTCCCTTGAGACTCTTGAGATTCTCCAGGGGAATGCCCAACCTATGTCCGAATCAGTAGACGAGCTGGAGGAAGTGCTCTTTTCCGACCAAGATCCGAACCGCAAGTTCTTCATCAGCAAGACCCTCCCCTCTGCCCTCTGTTCCGACATAGTCCAATGCATCAGGAAGAACCATGACCTCTTCGCTTGGTCGGCTGCCGATATGCCTGGAATTTCCGAGGAGCTCCTCGTCCACCACCTAAGCATTGCTCCAGGGTCCAAACCGGTCCAGCAGAAGAGGCGCAAGTTTGCCCCCGAGCACCAGCAAGCCATAAAGGAAGAAGTGGACAAGCTCCTCAAAGCCCGGTTCATACAAGAAGTCAACTATCCCGAAAGGCTCTCTAATTTTGTTATGGTTAAGAAGGCCAACGGAAGTTGGAGAATTTGCATCGACTTCACGGACCTGAACAAAGCATGCCCTAAGGATCCATTCCCTCTCCCCAGCATCGACACCTTGATCGATGCTACTTCAGGCCATGAGCTGCTGAGCTTCATGGACACCTTCTTCGGATATAACCAAATCAGAATGTTCTCCCCGGATATCCCGAACACCTCCTTCGTCACCGATCAAGGACTCTATTGCTACAGGGTAATGCCCTTCGGGCTGAAAAATGCCGGTGCAACCTACCAGCGCCTCATCAATAAGGTCTTCCAGGATCAGACCGGCCGAAACATGGAAGTGTATGTTGATGATATACTAGTTAAAAGCATCCATGGGGCCGACCATGTTATCGATCTCCAAGAAGCATTTGACGTGTTAAGGAAGCATAATGAGGCTCGACCCGAACAAGTGTGCATTCGGAGTCTCGTCGGGAAAGTTCCCAGGCTTCATGGTTAGTCAAAGAGGGATCGAGGCCAATCCTGAGAAGATCAAAGCCATACTGGATATGGCTCCTCCTACAAGTGTGAAAGAAGTTCAGAAGCTCACAGGGCGCCTCGCGTCCATACGGCGCTTCATGTCTAAGTCAGAAGAGAAGTGTCTTCCTTTCTTCAAAGCCCTCAGGGGGGCTAAGGGCTTCGAGTGGGGCCAACAGCAGCAAAAATCGTTCGATCAACTGAAGGCCTATCTGGTCAACCCCCCTCTCCTCAGCAAGCCTATCCCCGGGGAAACACTCTACCTCTACCTAGCTGCTTTCGAGTAAATCCTCAGTGCTGTCCTAGTGAGAGAAGAATACAAGGCTCAAAAGCCTATCTATTATGTGAGCAAGGTTCCCAGAGATGCCGAGCTCCGCTATATGAGATTAGAGAAGATAGCATACGCCTTGGTTATGGCATCTAGGAAGCTCTGCCCTTATTTTCAATCCCACTCGGTGGTCGTTCTCATCGACTAGCCGCTTAAGCAAGTCTTACACAAACCCGAGACCTACGGGCGTCTGATAAAGTGGTCGATCGAGCTAAGTCAACATGACATATCTTACCAGCCTCGGACCGCAATCAAGGCTCAAGCCTTAGCTGAACTTATTGTTGAGAGCACCATCCCGGAGGTTAGTCAAGCAGCAAACGGGCCTCCCATCTGGACAGTATATGTAGACGGGTCCTCTTGCACCGAAGGGAGCGGAGCCGGGGTCATTCTGGCCGGCCCAGATGACTTCGTTCTCCAATACTTCCTCTGCATCAACTTTAAGGCCTCCAACAACGAAGCTGAATATGAAGCCCTTATAGCCGGCCTAAGTATGGCACGCAAGACAGGGGCACAACGTCTTCGAATATCCAGTGATTCACAGCTGGTCATGAATCAGGTCTTAGGGGAGTACGAGGCACGAGACGACCGAATGGCTAAGTACCTAGCCAAGATCCAAAGTCTCATGGCTTCATTCGAAGAGGCACAAATTCAGCAGATCCCTAGAGAAGAAAACTCCCAAGCAGATGCCTTTTCCAAATTAGCCTCCTCCTCCCTTCAGGGTCTCGAGCAGACCGTCCTAATCGAAGTAATCCTAAGACCGAGCATAGAAGAAAAAGCTCCCGACTCGATGGAGTCGCTGCCCGTCCAATTCCAGGACAATTGGATGAAGCCTTTGATAGAGTTCCTCAGGGACAGGGTCTTTCCCAAAGACCCTAAAGAAGCCCATTGAATCCGAACGAGATCGGAGCGGTACACCCTTATTGAAGGAGTCTTGTACAAACGATCCTACACCCAAGTAGATGGCAGACCCTACTTGAGGCGCCTCTCCCCAGAAGAAGCCTTGTATGCCGTGCAAGAACTTCACGAAGGTATAGGCGGAGCCCATTTAGGGTCAAGGTCCCTTGCCAGGAAGGTGCTGAACTACGGGTATTTTTGGCCTACCATACTTCGAGATGCCGAGCAACATGTCGGGCAATGTAGCCCTTGTCAGCAGTTCTCCAACATCCGCCGGCTCCCCCAAGTACAAATCACATCTTTCTCAAGCTCAATTCCCTTCGCAATGTGGGGAATGGACTTGCTGGGTCCTTTCCCACCAGCTCCAGACCAACTCAAGTTCCTAGTCGTGGCCATCGACTATTTTTCTAAGTGGAACGAGGCCGAACCGTTGGCTACTATTACTGAGAACAAAGTGTTGCAATTCTTTTGGAAGAATGTCATCTATAGGTTCGGCGTACCTCGGGTCCTAATAACATATAATGGAACACAGTTTACAGGAGCAGCGTTCCGATCTTTATGTGAAGACCTCGCCATTCAGCAACGTTTCTCCTCCATCTCCTATCCTCAGTCAAATGGCCAAGTAGAGAACACCAACAGGCAGATCCTTTCCGGGATTAAGAAGATACTAGATAAGTCGGCCAAAGGCTTATGGGTGGAACAACTTCCAAACGTATTGTGGAACTACCGCACTACGAAACGGACCCCCACAGGAGAGTCGCCCTTCAATCTCACCTATGGGTCCGAGGCTGTAATCCTCTTAGAGGTCGGTCTCCCATCTCCTCGCCTTATTGCCTATGATGAAGAGCAGAACGCCAGAGAACTCCGAGCAAATTTGGACTTGATTGATGAGCTCCGTGAAAAAGCTTCTATTCGCCAGCAAAATTATCAGAGAAGGATTGAGCAGGCCAACAACAAAAGGGTTCGTCCCACAGATCTCAAGGAAGGGGAGTTGGTCCTCAGAAAGCTAGCTATCTCATTCCCCAGTCAAAAAGAGTAAGCTAGCTCCGAATTGGGAAGGACCGTACAAAATTTCCAAAGTAGTCAGCCCAGGAGCGTATCGTCTAGAAGACCTTGAAGGCAGAGAGATACCCAGAACTTGGAATGCCGACCATTTACTGAAGTACTAAGAGAGCGCCTGAATGCCTCTCCGAGTACCTTCAAATGTCGAGCCATTCCTATCATTTTATTTGTATTTGCTTCTTTACTTTCTCATTGTAATAACGGCTTGCAACTTAGAAACAACCGATTAGCAGTTATCAATAAAAGACTTCTTTCCTCTCATACTTCTCTTGTGGTTATTTTGTCTCTCTGTTTAAGGCCTTTAATTGCTCTGACTCGAACGACGTGATCGAAGTCCAAAACTTGGCTCGATTCCGCTTTGCAAGCTCGCTCTTAAGCAAGCTAGAAGTGGTTCGCCATTCGGAACTGCTCCTACAACCGTTAAAATTTACTTGACGACGTGTTCAGAGTCCAAGACTTGGCTCGATTCCACTTCGCAAGCTCACTTTTAAGCGAGCTAGAAGTAGTTCGCCATTAGGAACTGCTCCCACAACTGTTGAAATTTACTTAACGACGTGTTCGACTTGGCTCGAGTCCGCTTCGCAAGCTCGCTCTTAAGCGAGCTAGTAGTGGTTCGCCATTCGGAACTGCTCCCACAACCGTTGAAATTTACTCGAACGATGTGTTCGGAGTCCAAGACTTGGCTCGATTCCGTTTCGCGAGCTCGCTCTTAAGCGTGCTAGAAGTGGTTCGCCATTCGGAATTGCTCCCACAATCGTTGAAATTTACTTAACGACGTGTTCGGAGTCCAAGACTTGGCTCAATTCCGCTTCGCAAGCTCGCTCTTAAGCGTGCTAGAAGTGGTTCGCCATTCGGAATTGCTCCCACAACCGTTGAAAATTGCTCAAACGACGCGTTCGGAGTCCAGACCACTGGACTGGGTAACTGACGAGATTTTTACAAATATACTAGACATGGGTGAAGAATACTTGGGGTGCTTGAATGAATGCCCCATTGCTTTACTTGGCTAGATAAATGATGAAGATATTCAGGCATACATTCCTGAGCGGTTGGCATTCCGAGCTGCATATTGGAGAAAAATAACTTTCTCCCCAAAATTCGCGCAAGATATCGATCAGACGGCTCAGATCATGCCACGCCCACAAAACGACAAGATAGCATTTCCTCGTGATATGAACCACTAACCTCGTGATCCGTGCCTTGATGAACAGCTCAGATTGCCATACGTCCCTCGGAATCCAAAGTCGAGCAACTGACGATCTGAGCTGCGTATTGGAGAAAAACCACTTTCTCCTCAAAATTTGTGCAAGATCTCAATCAGACGGCTCAGATCACGCCATGCCCACAAAATGATAAGATAGCGTTTTCTCGTGATCTGAACCTCTAACCTCGTGATCCGCGCTATGATGAACGGCACAGATTGGGTCACGACCACAAAACGACAAAGTAGCGTTTTCTCGAGATCCACACCGTTGTTTACACCGAGATCCGCGCGAAACCTTCAGAAAGACACCTCAGATAGGGTTGCTTCCTTCGGAGATCAAGGTTTGGCAAGACCCCACTTCTACTCCTCGCTCGTAAGCGAGCAAGAAATGGTTCGCCCTTCAGAAACACTCTTACAACCACAAAAGATCCACTGAACACGCCAGCACAAACACAAAGGAGTGAAACAAGCTTTCACTTTTATAAAAGTTTAAAGTTTGAAGAAACTCAAATTACAAGACCAGCTACTTTTATCTACGACGAGCTACAAGGTCCGAAAAGCTAAAATTACACGATTACTTCAACGACTCTTAGGAAGGGGATGTTTCTCTTAAGAGACAGGGGGAAGGTTTCCCAACATGGATTAAACAGGATAAGGCATGGATAGTTTTCTTCTAGTACTATCCTTTTATGAAAGGTAGAGGAGATATTAATTTGAAAATAGCATGCTATGTGATTGAAATGGGTTGAGCTGTATAAATTGGTATATTGCAAAATAAGAAATGGTCTCTCCATGCATAATTTTTTTTTTGAGTTCACGTGTTCATTGCCTTCACTTATTCAGTAAAATTATTCCCCTTGAACTAAGCCATTGTAATACCATTGTTTCTTTTATGTGGATAATCTCAGTTATTTGTACCCTTGTTTGCATATGTAGTATTAAGCTAAAAGACTGCTAATTTGCATTTGCTGATCACTGTGATTTACTGATTTCTTTGAAATATGCAATGTAGAGTCAACTCTCTGCAAAAAGTTAATTCTCTGTTGGATGAAGTATTAAGTGTTAACTATTCTTATATTATCTTTATTGCAAACATTGATAATACATGTCAAATTCAACAAGTACATAATGCTGAACAACAACTTGAGCAAATAATATATAAGCAGCTTTAGAGAGAAGCACAACATTCAAAGTCACCCGAATCAGACCATCAAAACATTCTTTGAGACTATTAAGCATCCTTGGGTTCAACACAAAACATCCTTGAAGTATATAGAAATGAAAGCCTTTCTGAAATTCCATCTAAGTTTTCATCTCTATATACTTCAGGAATGGGGTATTGAGTGGGTATGCTTATATTCAGTTTCAGGAATGATTTTGGTTCAAGTTTTAAATAGCAGTTAGATCTGATTGATTTCAGTAAGGGTTTAAACCTCCCAGAACCATTTTGGCAGGTAGTGTTCTGGTCAAAACCAGATCCGATCCACGGTCCATGACATAAAACCAGCAACAGCCATAAACTGATATAAAAAAATCAACTATTTACTTCTCCGATGCATACTATATTTTACTATCTCATAGTTCAACGTCAACTGGAAATATTTTTTTTAATGTTTATGTTATGGATATTGATGAGATAGAACCACAATATAATAGCTATGGAGGGAAAATTCTACATGAATCAGTAAACCAACCATACACTTTGGGTTAAAATAAGGGGGTGGCCAAGAAATAATGTAGCTGCAATGAGAATGTTCAATGGAAGATTAATAATATGAGCAAGATTAAAATAAAGGTCCACCATTTAGAACCTATTGAAGAAAAATCTTCCATTGAGCACTCCTTTCCGTGAGCACTCACCCTTCTAGATATCGTATGGATGATCCAAACCGTCCACATTGATCTAAACGTCTACGTTAGTCTTAATATGTAAAATCAAGTCATTTAAAATTCAATTGCTCATTCATTGAAGTGTTACAAAAATTGTATGGTTGAATATCGTTTTTTTTATAATGACATGATGAATGGGCAAATGAATTTTAAATGACTTGATTTTACATATTTAGACTAATTTAAACATGTTGATCAATGTGAACGGTTTGGATCATCCATGCAATGGCCGGAAGGGCGAGTGCTCACGAAAGTAGTGCTCAACCGAAGGGCCCCCCACCTATTGAAACCCAATTTCCAATGAGATTTTATTGTGACAAACCCCAAACCCTCTTTCTGAAACATAGGGATTACTGAGTTTCAGTGTTTCACCTCGGATTTTATAGAGCCAAACACACCCACATATGCTTATTGTCGTTTACAATATTATTATTATTTTTTCATAGCCATTTATAATAAAGCAAACGAATCTTGTGCAGGTTTTGAGTGGAGAAAAAGAGTTTAAAGACCTTGCAGAAATATCTGGATTTCCCGTCGAAGATTCCGGTCCTTCTTGAGGCTTAAAAGCTAACACAAAAAAAATCTGATACTTTTCAAACTACTTGAATGGTCGTTCTGCTCTCCTACCTTAATTGAAGCCCCATGATCTGAGCTCTCCATTTAGATATTTGAAAGTCCATTCAAACTCTTCACCCAGCTTATGTATATTTTTGCACATATTATTCAATTTGTAGTAGTAAATAGAATCATATGGAAAATTTGAAAGAATGATAAAGAAAAAATTATACAAACAAGAAAGAAGAAGGATGAAAAGGGTGGGATTTTGGTGTAGCTGGTTAACAATTGATTACTCTAAGACTGACATCCCTGTGTCAATTTCTTATAGTCAGTCATACTTCAAGTTCAAGCTCTAAAGTAAAGGTTATCTCATCTTTTTTCTTTATCAAATTCTTGGTTTTTTTTTTAACATATCAAATTCTTGTTATTCTCGGACTGAAGCTATCAAATATTCTGTCTATATATGTATCAGATTCTACCAAACTGTAGTTAATATTTTAGATTAGGTCACTGATCTTAAAGTAATATAGAGGGTTGCAAGTGTCAAGGACCATAAAGGACGATGTTAAAGGTATGGATTTGGTCAACGGAATTTTAAGCATTTGAAGTCAAACTATGATTTCGAAGGAAACTTCCATAAAGAAAAGTAGAAGGAGAAGACAACTACTAGGACAAAAGCAGTCATGTAAATCAAGAATGTTGACCATATTATTGGATGCACTAATTGCGATTAGTATATGTATATATTGTTTTATAATTAGATATGGATCACGATTAGTTTATAGTAGTGTTATCCATAGGCCACCTCCACAACAAAAACACTCTTTCACCAAAGTGTTTGGTAGGGTATGGTTGTGGAAAGAAACACTCCACTTAACAAGTTTGTTTAAGGTATTTCTTGTCTTAATATTTTAGTACTCCTTTTTAATGTACTCTGCATATAAGTTTATGGGCGTAAAACGGTTGTGCAGTGATATGAGTAAAATCGCACCCACTAGATCTTAGCACAAATCTCAAAGTTTTTCAAAGGCAGAACAAAGTTTCTCAAAGGCAGAACGGTAACAACAACTAAAGGCCTACAAGAAGTGCATGGGCTGCCTCCAGCCCATCAATCTCAATTAGGCCCGCTATTAAAGTTTGCTTACAACATAAGTAAGAGGAATTTCCAGCTAATTAGGAATGTCAGTCAAATCCTCTGTCTTAAACATGATTATCAATTAAATTTATCACAGCACTGTAGCAATCTCCAGTTTAAATTTAAAAGATATATTTTTAGGTATACCCCCCTCCTCAATCAGTCGAAGGTAATCAATCTTTTGCCACTAAAACTCTAATTTTCTTTCTGAGTTCCTGACTCGAGCGTCAGAGGGTCTTCGCCGGTGTCAACCCCGGTGTTTAAAGTTTGTGCAGGTTTGTCAGACATTTTTAGCCGTCCAAATCCATATCTGAGGCTTTCAACCATTCATATCCAGATCAAGGAGTCTTCAACCATCCAATTTTAGATCCGAACAACGGTCTAGATGTAAATTTTCTCCAAAAAAAAAAGAACTCATCATCTGATTGCTCCCGCACTAGAAAAGTAGCAACAAATTGGCACCGTCTATGGAAAATTACAGATCTACATCTTCGATCAAATTTTGTTGGAAAAAAAAAACCACGTTTCAGTTGTGGCTCCAAAAAAAGGGAAAGGCGGCGGTCACCAACTGTCAAGCCGATTCTCTTCCTCCTCCGTTGTTGCAACCTCCTTGCCCGCCATCATAGCCTCCCCTCAGTAGGGCTTCATCCTCATGACCAAAGGGAGTCATGATCTGGGAACAAATGAAGCAGCACAATTGCAAAAAGGTCTGAGAGGTCCCAGAAGGATGGGTCCGACCAACGTTGCCCTCCCCCGATCTCTCGCTTGGACAAGTTTACTCCGTTCAACACCGACATATCAACAGTTTTCATAATCCCCCCCCCCCCCAAGGTTGAACCCAGTGAGTAACATGAAAAGGGATAAGAATTGATGATGTCGATTCCACAAGGACCATAGTCACAACACGGATGCCGTGGTCGCCTCTCCAAGTACACTTAGAAGGATAAGGTCGAGCTTCAGGTTCGGGGAGCTAACAAGCGTCTTGTAATACCCCGCAAAATAAAATGATTTATTTTGCATTAGTAAATAATATTAAATTTGTAAAGTTGACTATTTTGACTATTTTCTTGAAACTGCAATTATGCACGTGCAACACACGTGCAAAGTTATGAATTTGGAATTCTTAAAATTTTATGGTTAATGATTGATTTTTCTTATTTATTTATGATATTTTAATTTTCAGATTTATTTAAATTAATTTGACTATTTTACAAATTTGTCGATTTTACACGTGCAAAACACGTGCAAATATTTTTGGTGTAAATATCCAATTTTAAATTTTTATTAAATTCTCCTACTTATAATTGAGTCTATCCTAAATTTTGGGATTTTTCTGAATAAAGAAACTATTTTTATAAATACCTCGAAAGAGAGGGGCTTTTATGTAAAAAGCCGTTTGGATCTCAAATAAATAATAAAAATTTGTTTTACTGATTTTTGGGCTTTCCATGGTCATCATTGAAAATAAAATATATTAAACTTTATTTAGAGTTGATTTGGTAAAAATTTAAACGAATATGGTGTGTTTGCAAATATGAAATTTATGTTGGATCTCGTGCAAATATTTTTCTGGAAAGTAAAAGTTAGATATTTTAATTGAAAAATATAATATTTATTATTAGATATTATTTCTGAATTTTCTGAATTTTTACGAATATTTTATGACGTATTTGCAAATATTACAAAAAGAAGGACTTTTGTGCAAAATTGCCACCCCGAGTACAAATCCGAATTTTCTTTATTTTTGGGCTGTGCTGGATGACTAGAAAACTTAGTAGTAAAAGGATTTGGTTTTATTTTAAGTTATTTAATTGATATGGCTAAAAATAGGGATTAATCGGAACAGTCCAAATTGGGCACAAATCTTAAAGCTCGGGGGTAAAATGGTAATTTCACCTACAAACGGGTCTGAAGTAGGTAATGGGTCTTTTCTCCAAAGACCCAATAGCCCACAAACGGATCCGCCTCAACTGGGTGCGGGTTCTAACCCGCAAAGAACACAGTCCAGCTGGGTAGATTAGGGTTTATGATTATACTTAATCAACAACCCTGATTCACTCTATCCATTCACTGGGAAGTAGGGATTTGATCTTATTCCGAAACTGGTCCCTAAGGCGGCTATAAATACCCCCCATCCCCCACTGTTATCAGGTAATCAATTTTTTGCCAGTAAAAGCTCATTCATAATCTTTCTGATTACTGACTTGAGCGTCTGAGGGTGCGTCGCGGGGATCAACCCCGGTGTTTTGTAATTTTTTTAGGTCAACGGCGGGAGGTAATGGTCAAACTCCGGCAGAAAGGTTTCAGGTTTGACTATTCAACATCCCGACAATCCACAAATTCTATCTGTTTGCCCCTACACCAGATTTAGCGGCAACAGATTGGCGCCGTCTGTGAGAACCAACGAATAACAACTCATCCTTTTCCATTGGTTAAGATCCCCTCCAGCCATGCCTCAAAGGAAACTGAGATCCAGAGGGTCCAACCGTGGCCCCACCCCTCCTCAACCGCAACAGGAGGTCCCCTTCCAAACCGTCCAGTAGCAGGGGCAACTCTCTCCTCAATCTGATCAGCCCTTGTTGCAGGAGCAACCTCCTCTTCAATCCCAGTGGGCTTCACTCGGGCCCCAGAATGCCGGTGTAGGGACCTCTCGGCCCAATCCTCAGAAACAACCCCTTTACTGTGACCACGTCTCCATACATAACCCTTCAACCGACTCAATGGAATCTCACAACTCCCAGCCTTCCGAAGACCTCCGCAATACCCTCATCAACCGGTAGAAAGAAGAGGACCTTCGCCACCGTTTGGATGAAAGGCGGGCCCGTGAGGGAGCCCCCCGTCCGGAACGTCCAAATGAACGATCTCCTCATCGCCTGAGTACCATCGAAGAAGGCATCACTCTTCCGCTGGTCGGCAGCCCTCGAGGGACGATAACGGGCCTATCACCTGAGCCGAATTCCAACAATTCCAAGCCACAATCTTGCAAGCCCTCAACCTCCGTCCAGATAACAACAATAATGCTCAGAGGGTTCCCACTCCTCCTCCGGTCCAAAGTCCTCGCCATCAGTCCCTAACTCCTCCTCAAGCTCCGAGCTACTGCCACCACATCCATAGTCCTCACCATTCCCTGAGCTATCGTCGCCGTAGCCCCTGCTCCCCAACGTACGAAGACGAGTCTAGAGACTCACTTGGCTACCGCCGAAGGGATGATGCTGTCTATCGTCGTCTCCACGAGATGGAGAGGCGCCTCGGCCAACTTGACAGGGAAGAGGAGCTGAGAGGAAGGACCCTCCGTCCAAGCCGACTTTCTTTCTCCCGAACAATCATGGAAGCACCCGTTCCAACAAACTTCAAGCCCCCATAGTTTGAAACATATACTGGGGAGTCCGACCCCGTGGATCACATCGAGAAATTCAAAACTCTATTGATGATCCACCAGGCTTCCGATGCTCTACTATGCAAGACCTTCCCAGCTACTCTCAAAGGTCCGGCTCAGGAATGGTACTCTCACCTCGCTCCGTCCTCCATCTTCTCCATTAAACAATTTGAAACCCTCTTCATCACCCACTTCGTAAGTAGCCGTCGCACCGAGAAAACTAGTATCTCGCTACTCTACCTCAGTCAGAAGAAGGGCGAGAAGCTGAAAGATTATGTGAAGCAGTTTACCGCGGAATCTAGGTTCATTGCCTCCCTCAACCAATCGGTCGCTGCAACAGCCTTCTAGTCAAATGTCCTCAACTTAAGCCTTCGGTCCTCCCTAGCAAAAAAACCCCCACAAAACTTCTACGACCTTCTTCTCAGAAGTGAGAAGTATATCCGGGCAGAGGAAGCTGAACATCGCCCCACCTTCGAGGGGTCTTCCTTCGGAACCAAGAGAAAGGCAGTCTAAGAAGAGGGAGCTAAGAAGCTCCAAAAGGACAACGAGGGCCAGTGCCGCCCACCTCCCAGATTTGAGAAGTTTACCCCTCTTAACGCCAACATTTCCACTATTCTCATGGAGGTCGAGAAAGAAGGAGTTCTGCCTCCTGCCCCGAAGATGAAAACCCCCGGCAAGAAGAGGAACAAGGAAAAGTGGTGCCAATATTATCGAGACCACGGCCACGACACCAATGACTGTCGGGCCCTGAAGAATGAAATTGAGGTCCTCATCCAGAGAGGACAGCAGTCTAAGTTTGTGAGAAATGACCGAATTGATCTTCCTCCTCCCCCCAAGGGGGCTAACAAGCATCCCGAGAGGCGCGACGAGACTCCCGAGTTTGAAGAGGAACACATCTTGCATCTCATTCATGGAGGTCCCATGGGAGGAACCTCCAACTCTTCTCGGAAGGCTTTCATACGAGAAGTCAATTCGGTTAATGGCATACCCCCTCCCAAAGGCCTCGGAGTCCCGGTCACTTTCTCATATGAAGGCCTGGAGGGTGTCCGAACCCCCCATTGCGATGCATTAGTAATCAACCTCCACATGGCCAATTTTAAGGTGGAAAGGATCCTGGTGGATAATGGCAGTTCTGTCAACATCCTCTTCTTGGCGGCCTTCCGAGGACTCAAGTTATTGCGGGATAGGCTCAAGGCCACCGGCTACACGCTCCATAGGTTCACGGGAGTGCCAATGACTAATAAAGGGGTAATAACCCTCGATGTCACCGCTGGCAAAACTCCTACCACCCGGACGGAACCAATGGATTTCATGGTCATCGACATCCCATCTGCTTACAATGTGATTCTAGGCCGACCTGGCCTAGCTGCTTTAGAGGCCGTCCCGTCGGCTTATCATCTTAAAATGAAGTTTCCCACCAAGTCAGGTGTAGGGGAAGTAAGGGGTAGTCAAGAGATGACCCGCAAGTGTTACATGATCTCCACCGGGGGACCTGTCCTCTCTCTCGAGACTCTTGAGATTCTCCAGGGGAATGCCAACCTATGTCTGAATTAGTAGACGAGCTGGAGGAATTGCTCTTTTCCGACCAAGATCCGAACCGTAAGTTCTTCATCAGCAAGACCCTCCCCTCTACCCTCTGTTCCGACATAGTCCAATGCATCAGGAAGAACCATGACCTCTTTGCCTGGTCGGCTGCTGATATGCCTGGAATTGCTGAGGAGCTCCTCATCCACCACCTAAGCGTTGCTCCGGGGTCCAAACCGGTCCAGCAGAAGAGGCGCAAGTTTGCCTCCGAGCGCCAGCAAGCCATAAAGGAAGAAGTGGACAAGCTCCTCAAAGCCCGGTTCATACAAGAAGTCAACTATCCCGAAAGGCTCTCTAATGTTGTTATGGTTAAGAAGGCCAACAAAAGTTGGAGAATTTGCATCGACTTCACGGACCTGAACAAAGCATGCCCTAAGGATCCATTCCCTCTCCTCAGCATCGACACCTTGATCGACGCTACTTCAGGTCATGAGCTGATGAGCTTCATGGACACCTTCTCCGGATATAACCAAATCAGAATGTTCTCCCCGGATATCCCGAAGACCTCCTTCGTCACTGATCAAGGACTCCATTGCTACAGGGTAATGCCCTTCGGGCTGAAAAATGCCGGTGCAACCTACCAGTGCCTCGTCAATAAGGTCTTCCAGGATCAGACCAGCCGAAACATGGAAGTGTATGTTGATAATATGCTAGTTAAAAGCATCCATGGGGCTGACCATGTTGTCGATCTCCAAGAAGCATTTGACGTGTTGAGGAAGCATAATGAGGCTCAACCCGAACAAGTGTGCGTTCGGAGTCTCGTCGGGAAAGTTCATAGGCTTCATGGTTAGTCAAAGAGGGATCGAGGCCAACCCCGAGAAGATCAAAGCCATACTGGATATGGCTCCTCCTACAAGTGTGAAAGAGGTTCAGAAGCTCACAGGGCGCCTCGCGGCCATAGGGCGCTTCATGTCTAAGTCAGGAGAGAAGTGTCTTCCTTTCTTCAAAGCCCTCAGGGGGGCTAAGGGCTTCGAGTGGGGCCAACAGCAGCAAGAATCGTTCGATCAACTGAAGGCCTATCTGGTCAACCCCCCTATCCTCAGCAAGCCTATCCCCGGGGAAACACTCTACCTCTACCTAGCTGCCTCCGAGCAAATCCTCAGTGCTGTCCTAGTGAGGGAAGAAGACAAGGCTCAAAAGCCTATCTATTATGTGAGCAAGGTTCTCAGAGATGCCGGGCTCCGCTATTTGAGATTAGAGAAGATAGCATACGCCTTGGTTATGGCAGCCAGGAAGCTCTGCCCTTATTTTCAATCCCACTCGGTGGTCGTTCTCATCGACTAGTCGCTTAAGCAAGTCCTACAAAAACCCGAGACCTCCAGGCGTCTGTTGAAGTGGTCGATCGAGCTAAGTCAACATGACATATCTTAACAGCCTCGGACCGCAATCAAGGCTCAAGCCTTAGCTGAACTTATTGTTGAGAGCACCATCCCGGAGGTTAGTCAAGCAACAAATGGGCCTCCCATCTGGATAGTATATGTAGACAGGTCCTCTTGCACCGAAGGGAGCGGAGCCGGGATCATTCTGGCAGGCCCAGATGACTTCGTTCTCCAATACTCCCTCTACATCAACTTTAAGGCCTCCAACAACGAAGCTGAATATGAACCCCTTATAGCCGGCCTGAGTATGGCACGCAAGGCAGGGGCACAACATCTTCGAATATCCAGTGATTCGCAGCTGGTCATGAATCAGGTCTTAGGAGAGTACGAGGCGCGAGACGACCGAATGGCTAAGTACCTAGCCAAGGTCCAAAGTCTCATGGCTTCATTCGAAGAGGCACAAATTCAGCGGATCCCTAGAGAAGAAAACTCCCAAGCAGATGCCCTTTCCAAATTAGCCTCCTCCTCCCTTCAGGGTCTCGAGTAGACCGTCCTAATAGAAGTAATCCTAAGACCGAGCATAGAAGAAGAAGCTCCCGACTCGATGGAGTCGCTGCCTGTCCAATTCCAGGACAACTGGATGAAGCCTTTGATAGAGTTCCTCAGGGACGGGGTCTTTCCCAAAGACCCTAAAGAAGCCCATTGAATCCGAACGAGAGCGGAGCGGTACACCCTTGTTGAAGGAGTCTTGTACAAACGCTCCTACACCCAAGTAGCTGTGTAACCCCTGTTTCCATTAATTTGCATTTTCAAGTATTTTTCCGTATTTAAATTAAACTATTATCTTTTTAATTTAATATGTTATTCAAACTATTTTGTGAAGCCCAATATTTGATTATTCAACTATTTTATTATGTGAAATATTTTTGAACCCAATTTTTATTACAAGCCCAGTAAATTTAAATTAAACCCAATGGTCCAATTATTTATTTGGGCCCGATTCTATATTTAAATAATTAAATTGTTTGAGCCTGTGGACCAAGCCCACCTCCTATTGGGTATTGATCCGCTAACCCAAACCCAAACTCTATTGTTGATCAGATCCAAAAATTAACCCCTAATTTCTCCACCTCCTTTAATCCCCAAATTTAATCTCTCCCCATTAACTCAGCAGTTATAACAACCCTAATCACCTTCAATTCTCCTACACACATTTGAATCCCGTAACCCCCTCCCCTACAATAATTCTCCTCCTTAATTTTATACCATTATTATATTCAAAACTTTCCCTATTCTCTCTCCCCGTAACCCAGCCCCCCTAAAATCTCTCTCATCCTTATTATTATATTCCATTTTATTATATTCTAATATATCTCTATCTCTCTCCCTTCTCTGTTTAGACAAAACCACACAAAGCCATACAACCAAAACAAAACAAAACCGAACAGACAAACCCAACTCACTCTCCTCCTACCTCCCGCTCACTCCCTCTCTCCGTCTCATTTTCAACCCAAACCAAATCCCCGTCACCTCCTTCCCTGCATCGACCTCCTCTCCTCTACACCGTCTGTGCCCTCCATCAACCCCACGATCACCACCGCAGCACCCACACACTGTCGTCCCCAACTCCCGAACCCCACCATCGCCTTCATCATCCTCCATCGAACCCATTTTCAACCTTTACCATCGCCTCGCGACCACCTCCACCCTCGTTGCCGCCATCCCGACTCCTCCTCTTCCTTGCCTAGCCCTCGTCCTCTGCTCGCATCGCCCCGTCCCCATCCCCGACGACTTCACATCTCGCTCGAAACCACCATTGCCGCCAAACCCATTCCTTGCCATTAACCCATTTCGTCGAACCCAATTCCCCGAAGCTCGTCCCCTTTTCTCCACTCCGTTCACCCCCACAACCTCCGGCGAACCCCCCTCATCGCTCTCTTCATCGCCGTTCGAGCCACAGTCGCCAGTCTTCGCCTCCCCTGTTTTTGAGCGCGAAACAGGGTGCCTCCGCCATTCTTGGCCACTGCGTCGCTTCCCGACCAGTCGCCGCTACGCCGTCGGCGTCGCCTTCCGTTCCTCTCGACGCCGCGACTGCCCAGCCGCCGTGAGCGCCGCCTCGCCGCTCTCGCTCTCTCCTTCTGTCGAATTCGAGAACACGAAGAACGATTGGTGGGAGGCCGCTATTGTGTGTTTTGTTGGAAGGGATTTGAAAGTTGCTGTTCGCTGTTGTGTTCGATCCGGTGTAAGGAGCAAATCTGATTGGTTGGTTTTTGCCGTTTCGTGTTCTGGGAACATCTAATCCGATATTGCTGATTGCTGTTTGGATCTGATCCCGGTGTGGAGTTCGCTCTAGTTGCTGACTTTATTGCTTGGATTTCTTGCACATATTTTCGCGCGTGATTATCGTCAAAAAGACAAGTATCTCTTGTACAAATTTATTTGTTCTAGTACAAGCCCTTTGTAAAAATACTGCAAGTATATTATTTTTGACTCCAATTCGCATTCATAAGTCGAATTGATACCTGTTTCTATATCTAATCCGTCGATCCTGTATTCACATGTGATCGTGAATACCTTGTTACTTTATGCATGACACGAACAAAAATTAATACACACATATGTACTCTTAGGATTATACATGTTTATGTGCAGGAATGTTTTACCCGTGACAGTAGTTAAATACGAATATGACATCTTATTCTTGTTAAATTAAAATAAAAGTAACAAGCTGGGATATAAGGGAAAGATTTAAGTAGTGGGCAATATAGAAGAGCGTACTCAGACGGGAGCTCGTGGTTTCCCGATGCAAATTGCAAGTTACAAGTTGCAAGTTTGCGAATGATATGTTTATATGTTTCACGCTATATGTTTACACTATGTTTGACTCGATATGTTTCACGTTATATGTTTGCACGTATCTCGATACAATATTGAATGACATGTTTTCCCAAGTACGTGACCTATAAAACCCACCACTAAATCTAAACAAAATTGTATTGACTGTAGCAACCATGTAGTAAAAGTATGGATGCATGAAGTGCTACCTAGATAGAATCAAACATTAGACATAAGATTAACACGTGCATTTGCATGGTCCAACTATATGTTACATGTTCATGTTGACTCGATACATGTTTACTTGATTACTTATTTTATATGTCACCTGTTCCATATTGCTTTGTTCATATCATGTTTATATGTTGTATTTTAGTTCCTATTTCATGACTATCGATTCCTTGCTCTTTCCTGTTTTTCTTTTGTTTTGTTTTGTACCTCTTTTTCCTTAGCTTGTACCCCCTTGCGGCCCGTAACTTGTATTAACGGGTCTCCTTGTTTCCCTTTTCTTTTCTGTTATTATAATATACTTGCAGGCCCAAATAGAGAGTTACCAGATGGTGTTGCTGACCAAGTGTTCTAGTTTATCATTATTATGTTATCTTTAGTTGTATTTTATTTCTTGCAACTATTTATTGTAATCCGGGCTTGTTTGACCCGTAACTATTGTATTTCCCAGTTGGTGGTTATATTTATGGACTATGTCATGAATTTTCATTATCAAATTGTGATTTATATGCCTGCGTGGTTTATTTTGTTATATTGTTGTTGAGTTTACTTGTACAACTTAAGAATGGTGCGTTCGCATCATTCGCTGGGCCTTAGTCTCGCGCCCGCATTCTCGTGTTTTGGGAAGCGGGGCGTGACAAGATGGCAGACCCTACTTATGGCGCCTCTCCCCGGAAGAAGCCTTGTATGCTGTGCAAGAACTTCACGAAGGTATAGGCGGAGCCCATTCAGGGTCAAGGTCCCTTGCCAGGAAGGTGCTGAACTACGGGTATTTTTGGCCTACCATACTTTGAGATGCCGAGCAACATGTCCGGCAATGTAGCCCTTGTCAGCAGTTCTCCAACATCCGCCGGCTCCCCTAAGTACAACTCACATCTCTCTCAAGCTCAATTCCCTTCGCAATGTGGGGGATGGACTTGCTGGGTCCTTTCCCACCAGCTCCAAACCAACTCAAGTTTCTAGTCGTGGCCATCGACTATTTTTCTAAGTGGAACGAGGCCAAACCGTTGGCTACTATTACTGAGAACAAAGTGCTGCAATTCTTTTGGAAGAATGTCATCTATAGGTTCGGCGTACCTCGGGTCCTAATAACAGATAATGGAACACAGTTTACAGGAGAAGCGTTCCGATCTTTATGTGAAGACCTCGCCATTCCGCAACGTTTCTCCTCCATCTCCCATCCTCAGTCAAATGGCCAAGTAGAGAACACCAACAGGCAGATCCTCTCCGGGATTAAGAAGAGACTAGATAAGTCGGCCAAAGGCTTATGGGCGGAACAACTTCCAAACGTATTGTGGAACTACCGTACTACGAAACGGACCCCCACAGGAGAGTCGCCCTTCAATCTCACCTATGGGTCCGAGGCTGTAATCCCCTTAGAGGTCGGTCTCCCATCTCCTCGCCTTATTGCCTATGATGAAGAGCAGAATGCCAGAGAACTCCGAGTAAATTTGGACTAGATTGATGAGCTCCGTCAAAGAGCTTCTATTTGCCAGCAAAATTATCGGAGAAGGATTGAGCAGGCCTACAACAAAAGGGTTCGTCCCACAGATCTCAAGGAAGGGGACTTGGTCCTCAGAAAGCTAGCTATCTCATTCTCCAGTCAAAAGAGTAAGCTAGCTCCGAATTGGGAAGGACCGTACAAAGTTTCCAAAGTAGTCCGCCCAGGAGCGTATCGTCTAGAAGACCTTGAAGGCAGAGAGATACCCAGAACTTGGAATGCCGACCATTTACTGAAGTACTAAGACAGCGCCTGAACGCCTCTCCGAGTACCTTCAAATGTCGAGCCATTCCTCTCATTTTATTTGTATTTGCTTTTTTACTTTCTTATTGTAATAATGGCTTGCAACTTAGAAGCAACCGATTAGCAGTTATCAATAAAAGACTTCTTTCCCCTCATACTTCTCTTGTGGTTATTTTGTCTCTCTGTTTAAGGCCTTTAATTGCTCTTACTCGAACGACGTGTTCGAAGTCCAAACTTGGCTCGATTCCGCTTTGCAAGCTCGCTCTTAAGCGAGATAGAAGTGGTTCGCCATTCGGAACTGCTCCAACAACCGTTGAAATTTACTTAACGACGTGTTCGGAGTCCAAGACTTGGCTCGGTTCCACTTTGCAAGCTCACTCTTAAGCGAGCTAGAAGTAGTTCGCCATTAGGAACTGCTCCCACAACTGTTGAAATTTACTTAACGACGTGTTCGACTTGGCTCGAGTCCGCTTCGCAAGCTCGCTCTTAAGCGAGCTAGTAGTGGTTCGCCATTCGGAACTGCTCCCACAACCGTTGAAATTTACTCGAATGACGTGTTCGGAGTCCAAGACTTGGCTCGATTCCGCTTCGCAAGCTCGCTCTTAAGCGTGCTAGAAGTGGTTCGCCATTCGGAATTGCTCCCACAACCGTTGAAATTTACTTAACGACGTGTTCGGAGTCCAAGACTTGGCTCAATTCCGCTTCGCAAGCTCGCTCTTAAGCGTGCTAGAAGTGGTTCGCCATTCGGAATTGCTCCCACAACCTTTGAAAATTGCTCAAACGACGCGTTCGGAGTCCAGACCACTGGACTGGGTAACTGACGAGATTTTTACAAATATACTAGACATGGGTGAAGAATACTTGTGGTGCTTGAATGAATGCCCCATTGCTTTACTTGGCTGGATAACTGATGAAGATATTCAGGCATACATTCCCGAGCGGCTGGCATTCCGAGCTGCATATTGGAGAAAAATAACTTTCTCCCCAAAATTCGCACAAGATCTCGATCAGACGGCTCAGATCATGCCACGCCCACAAAACGACAAGATAGCATTTCCTCGTGATCTGAACCACTAACCTCGTGATCCGCGCCTTGATGAACAGCTCAGATCGCCCCACGTCCCTCGGAATCCAAAGTCGAGCAACTGACGATCTGTGCTGCGTATTGGAGAAAAACCACTTTCTCCTCAAAATTCGTGCAAGATCTCGATCAGACGGCTCAGATCACGCCATGCCCACAAAACGATAAGATAGCGTTTTCTCGTGATCTGAACCTCTAACCTCGTGATCCGCGCTATGATGAATGACACAGATTGGGTCATGACCACAAAACGACAAGATAGCGTTTTCTCGAGATCCACACCGTCTTTTACACCGAGATCCGCGCGAAACCTTCAGAAAGACACCTCAGATAGGGTTGCTTCCTTCGGAGATCAAGGTTTGGCAAGACCCCACTTCTATTCCTCGCTCGTAAGCGAGCAAGAAATGGTCTGCCCTTCAGAAACACTCTTACAACCACAAAAGATCTACTGAACACGCCAACACAAACACAAAGGAGTGAAACAAGCTTTCACTTTTATAAAAGTTTAAAGTTCGAAGAAACTCAAATTACAAGACCAGCTACTTTTATCTACGACGAGCTACAAGGTCCGAAAAGCTAAAGTTACAAGATTACTTCAATGACTCTTAGGAAGGGGGATGTTTCTCTTAAGAGACAGGGGGAAGGTTTCCCAACATGGATTAAACAGGATAAGGTATGGATAGTTTTCTTCTAGTACTATCCTTTTATGAAAGGTAGAGGAGATATTAATTTGAAAATAGCATGCTATGTGATTGAAATGGGTTGAGCTGTATAAATTGGTTTATTGCAAAATAAGAAATGGTCTCTCCATGCATAAAAAAGTTTTGGGTTCGCGTGTTCATTGCCTTCACTTCTTCAGTAAAATTATTCCCCTTTAACTAAGCCATTGTAATACCATTGTTTCTTTTATGCGGATAATCTCAGTTATTTGTACCCTTGTTTGCATCTGTAGTATTAAGCTAAAAGACTGCTAATTTGCATTTGCTGATCACTGTGATTTACTGATTTCTTTGAAATAAGCAATGTAGAGTCAACTCTCTGCAAAAAGTTAATTCTCTGTTGGATGAACTATTAAGTGTTAACTATTCTTATATTATCTTTATTGCAAACATTGATAATACATGTCAAATTCAACAAGTACATAATGCTGAACAACAACTTGAGCAAATAATATATAAGCATCTTTAGAGAGAAGCACAACATTCAAAGTCACCCGAATCAGACCATCAAAACATTCTTTGAGACTATTAAGCATCCTTGGGTTCAACACAAAACATCCTTGAAGTATATAGAAATGAAAGCCTTTCTAAAATTCCATATAAGTTTTCATCTCTATATACTTCAAGAATGGGGTATTGAGTGGGTATGCTTATGTTCAGTTTCAGGAATGATTTTGGTTCAAGTTTTAAATAGCAGTTAGATCTGATTGATTTCAGCAAGGGTTTAAACCTCCCAAAACCATTTTGGCAGGTAGTGTTCTGGTCAAAACCAGACCCGATCCACGGTCCATGACATAAAACCAACAACAGCCATAAACTGATATAAAAAAATCAACTATTTACTTCTCCGATGCATACTATATTTTACTATCTCATAGTTCAACGTCAACTGGAAAGATTTTTTTTAATGTTTATGCTATGGATATTGATGAGATAGAACCACAATATAATAGCTATGGAGGGAAAATTCTACATGAATCAGTAAACCAACCATACGCTTTGGGTTAAAATAAGGGGGTGGCCAAGAAATAATGTAGCTGCAATGAGAATGTTCAATGGAAGATTAATAATATGAGCAAGATTAAAAAAAAGGTCCACCATTTAGAACCTATTGAAGGAAAATCTTCCATTGAGCACTCCTTTCCGTGAGCACTCACCCTTCTAGCTATCGTATGGATGATCCAAACCGTTCACATTGATCTGAACGTCTACATTAGTCTTAATATGTAAAATCAAGTCATTTAAAATTCAATCGCTCATTCATTGAAGTGTTACAAAAATTGTATGGTTGAATATCGTTTTTTTTATAATGACATGATGAATGGGCAAATGAATTTCAAATGACTTGATTTTACATATTTAGAATAATTTAAACGTGTAGATCAATGTGAACGGTTTGGATCATCCATGCGATGGCCGGAAGGGCGAGTGCTCACGAAAGTAGTGCTCAACCGAAGGCCCCCCACCTATTGAAACCCAATTTCCAATGAGATTTTATTCTGACAAACCCTAAACCATCTTTCTGAAACATAGGGATTACTGAGTTTCATTGTTTCACCTCGGATTTTATAGAGCCAAACACACCCACATATGCTTATTGATCGTTTACAATATTATTATTATTTTTTCATAGCCATTTATAATAAAGCAAACGAATCTTGTACAGGTTTTGAGTGGAGAACAAGAGCTTAAAGACCTTGCAGAAATATCTGGATTTCCCGTCGAAGATTCCGGTCCTTCTTGAGGCTTAAAAGCTAACACAAAAAAAGATCTGATACTTTTCAAACTATTTGAATGGTCGTTCTGCTCTCCATTTAGATATTTGAAAGTCCATTCAAACTCTTCACCCAGCTTATGTATATTTTTGCACATATTATTCAATTTGTAGTAGTAAATAGAATCATATGGAAAATTTGAACGAATGATTAAGAAAAAATTATACAAACAAGAAAGGAGTAGGATGAAAAGGGAGGGATTTTGGTGTAGCTGGTTAACAATTGATTACTCTAAGACTGACATCCCTGTGTCAATTTCTTATAGTCAGTCATACTTCAAGTTCAAGCTCTAAAGTTAAGGTTATCTCATCTTTTTTCTTTATCAAATTCTTGGTTTTTTTTTATAATATATCAAATTCTTGTTATTCTCGGACTGAAGCTATCAAATATTCTGTCTATATATGTAACAGATTCTACCAAACTGTAGTTAATATTTTAGATTAGGTTACTGATCTTAAAGTAATATAGAGGGTTGCAAGTGTCAAGGACCATAAAGGACGATGTTAAAGGTATGGATTTGGTCAACGGAATTTTAAGCATTTGAAGTCAAACTATGATTTCGAAGGAAACATCCATAAAGAAAAGTAGAAGGAGAAGACAACTACTAGGACAAAAGCAGTCATGTAAATCAAGAATGTTGACCATATTATTGGATGCACTAATTGCGATTAGTATATGTATATATTGTTTTATAATTAGATATGGATCACGATTAGTTTATAGTAGTGTTATCCATAGGCCACCTCCACAACAAAAACACTCTTTCACCAAAGTGTTTGGTATGGTATGGTTGTGGAAAGAAACACTCCACTTAACAAGTTTGTTTAAGGTATTTCTTGTCTTAATATTTTAATACTACTTTTTAATGTACTCTACATATAAGTTTATGGGCGTAAAACGGTTGTGCAGTGATATGAGTAAAATCGTACCCACTAGATCCTAACACAAATCTCAAAGTTTTTCAAAGGCAGAACAGTAACAGCATCTAAAGGCGTACAAGAAGAGTATGGGCCGCCTCCAGCCCTTCAATCTCAATCAGGCCCACTATTAAAGTTTGCTCACAACATAAGAAAGAGGGATTTCTAGCTAATTAGGACTGTCAGTCAAATCCTCTATCTTAAACATGATTATCAATTAAATTTATCACATCACTGTAGCAATCTCCAGTTTAAATTTAAAAGATATATTTTTAGGTATACCCCCCTCCTCAATCAGTTGAAGGTAATCAATCTTTTGCCACTAAATCTCTAATTTTCTTTCTGAGTTCCTGACTTGAGCGTCAGAGGGTCTTCGCCGGTGTCAACCCCGGTGTTTAGAGTTTGTGCAGCTTTGTCAGACATTTTTAGCCGTCCAAATCCAGATCTGAGGCTTTCAACCATTCATATCCAGATCAAGGAGTCTTCAACCATCCAATTTTAGATCCGACCAACAGTCTAGATCGTAAACTTTCTCCAAAAAGAACTCATCATCTGATTGCTCCCGCACTAGAAAAAAGAAAAACAAATTGGCACCGTCTATGGGAAATTACAGATCTACCTCTTCGATCAAATTTTGTCGGAAAAAAAAACCACGTTTCAGTTGTGGCTCCAAAAAAAGGGAAAGGCGGCAGTCACCAGCTATCGTTGCAACCTCCTTGCCCGCCATCAAAGCCTCCCCTCAGTAGGGCTGCGTCGACAGGCTCCCAACGCTGTCGCTCTCAACCTCGCCATAAGACTCGCCCGAGCGAGGACAGTATCTTTGTACACAGCCACCCCTCCTCGCCGCATCTTGCGCAATCAAATTTCTGCAATATCATCAACTCCAAACAACAAGGGACGGACCTCCGCAAACCTTAGATGAAAAGTGCACCCGAGATGAAGTCCCTCTCAGAGCACTAAAGGAGCAAGATGAGTCCGTGCCCTTATTGACAGAAGTCCTAACGGTCACCCTCGCTGCTCGGGCGAAGAAATAAGAGCAGTTCGACTCCAATGATTCGGTGAGCTTCGAAGAACAACATAGAAGAGGAGGCACCCATATAGATCATCAAACAAGCATTCACTGCCTTAGAACTATGCAAAAGGAAGAGTTCCGAGGGGTGAGAATATATGGTTGTTTGTCACCTCCAATAGATGGAGGACCATCTTGCTCGCATCGGTCAAGAGGAGGGACACCAATGTAGGGGGTACCGCCCCATCTAACATCTCTTCACTAGATATAGTCTTAAAGCCCCTATTTCAGAGAACTTCGTCATTTGATGGTGAGTCCGACTCGGCATATCACATCGAGGGTTTTAAAACTCTCATGATGATCCAAAATGCCTCCGACACACTCCTCTGCAGAACCTTACCAGCAATCCTGAAAGGATCAGCATGGGAATGGTAATCCCGTCTTTCTCCAGGATCTATTTTCTTATTCGATCATCTCGATGAGCTCTTCCTCACACACTTCATCACCAGTCGCAAAACCGAGAAGACGAGTGCCTTCTCGCTTGAGTTGAGGAAAGGGCAAGGGAGCCGCTCGAGGATTTCGTCAGACGCTTTATAGCTAAGTCTCGTTCCATCCTCACCCTTGACTCGATAATAGCAATTACCGCCTTTAGACACAATGTCACTACGTTTCCTCAAAGTATCTCTTGCCAAGAAACCTCCTCAGACTTCTCCTAACTCTTGCAGAGGAGTGAGAAGTACATATGGGCTGAAGAAACTCTTCATCCTCATGACCAAAGGGAGTCATGATCTGGGAACAAATGAAGCAGCACAATTGAAAAAAGGTCTGAGAAGTCCCAGAAGGATGGGTCCGACCAACGTTGCCCTCCCCCGATCTCTCGCTTGGACAAGTTTACTCCGTTCAACACCGACATATCAACAGTTTTCATAATCCCCCCCCCCCAAGGTTGAACCCAGTGAGTAACATGAAAAGGGATAAGAACTGATGATGACGATTCCACAAGGACCATAGTCACAACACGGATGCCGTGGTCACCTCTCCAAGTACACTTAGATGGATAAGGTCGAGCTTCAGGTTCGGGGAGCTAACAAGCGTCTTGTAATACCCCGCAAAATAAAATGATTTATTTTGCATTAGTAAATAATATTAAATTTGTAAAGTTGACTATTTTGACTATTTTTTTGAAACTGCAATTATGCACGTGCAATACACGTGCAAAGTTATGAATTTTGAATTCTTAAACTTTTATGTTTAATGATTGATTTTCCTTATTTATTTATTTATGATATTTTAATTTTTAGATTTATTTAAATTAATTTGACTATTTTACAAATTTGTCGATTTTACACGTGCAAAACACGTGCAAATATTTTTGGTGCAAATATCCAATTTTAAATTTTTATTAAATTCTCCAACTTATAATTGAGTCTATCCTAAATTTTGGGATTTTTCTGAATAAAGAAACTATTTTTATAAATACCTCGAAAGAGAGGGGCTTTTATGTAAAAAGCCGTTTGGATCTCAAATAAATAATGAAAATTTGTTTTTACTGGTTTTTGGGCTTGCCATGGTCATCATTGAAAATAAAATATATTAAAACTTTATTTAGAGTTGATTTGGTAAAAATTTAAACGAATATGGTGTGTTTGCAAATATGAAATTTATGTTGGATCTCGTGCACATATTTTCCTGGAAAGTAAAAGTCAGATATTTTAATTGAAAAATATAATATTTATTATTAGATATTATTTCTGAATTTTTTGGATTTTTACAAATATTTTATGACGTATTTGCAAATATTACAAAAAGAAGGATTTTTGTGCAAAATTGCCACCCCGAGTACAAATCCGAATTTTCTTTATTTCTGGGCTGTGCTGGATGACTAGAAAACTCAGTAGTAAAAGGATTTGGTTTTATTTTAATTTATTTAATTGATATGGCTAAAAATAGGGATTAATTGGAACAGTCCAAATTGGGCACAAATCTTAAAGCTCGGGGGTAAAATGGTAATTTCACCTACAAACGGGTCTGAAGTAGGTACTGGGTCTTTTCTCTAAAGACCCAATAGCCCACGAACGGATCCGCCTCAACTGGGTGCGGGTTCTAACCCGCAAAGAACATAGTCCAGCTGGGTAGAATTATGGTTTATGATTATACTTAATCAACAACCCTGATTCACTCTATCCATTCACTGGGAAGTAGGGATTTGATCTTATTCCGAAACTGGTCCCTAAGGCGGCTATAAATATCCCCCATCCCCCACTGTTATCAGGTAATCAATCTTTGCCAGTAAAAGCTCATTCATAATCTTTCTGATTACTGACTTGAGCGTCCGAGGGTGCATCGCCGGGATCAACCCCGGTGTTTCGCACTTTTTGTAGGTCAACGGCGGGAGGTAACGGTCAAACTCCAGCGGAAAGGTTTCAGGTTTGACTATTCAACATCCCAAGAATCCACAAATTCTATCTGTTTGCCCCCACACCAAATTTAGTGATAACAAATTGGCGTCGTCTGTGAGAACCAACGAATAGCAACTCATCCTCTTCCATTGGTTAAGATCCCCTCCAGCCATGCCTCCAAGGAAACTCAGATCCAGAGGATCCAACCGTGGGCCCACCCCTCCTCAACCGCAACAGGAGGTTCCCCTCCAAACCGTCCAGCAGCAGGGTCAACTCTCTCCTCAATCTGATCAGCCCCTGCTGCAGGAGCAACCTCCTCTTCAATCCCAGCGGGCTTCACTCGGGCCCCAGAATGCCGGTGTAGGGACCTCTCGGCCCAATTCTCAGAAACAACCCCTTCACCGTGACCACGTCTCCATACATAACCCTTCAACCAACTCAATGGCATCTCACAACCCCCAGCCTTCCGAAGACCTCCGCAATACACTCATCAACCAGTAGAAAGAAGAGGACCTTCGCCACCATTTGGATGAAAGGCGGGCCCGTGAGGGAGCCCCCCGCCCGGAACGTCCAAATGAACGATCTCCTCATCACCGCGACCACAGGAGGTCCCCTCCTCACAGAAGGCGGAGAGAGTCCCCTGAGTACCATCGAAGAAGGCATCACTATTCCGCTGGTCGGCAGCCCCCGAGGGACGATAACGGGCCTATCACCTGAGCTGAATTCCAACAATTCCAAGCCACAATTTTGCAATCCCTCAACCTCCGTCCAGACAACAACAACAATGCTCAGAGGGTTCTCACTCCTCCTTCAGTCCAAAGTCCTCGCCATCGGTCCCTAATTCCTCCTCAAGCTCCGAGCTACCACCACCACATCCCTAGTCCTCACCATTCCCTGAGCTACCGACGCCGTAGCCCCTGCTCCCCAACGTACGAAGATGAGTCCAAAGACTCACTTGGCTACCACCGAAGGGATGATGCTGTCTATCGTCGTCTCCATGAGATGGAGAGGCACCTCGGCCAACTTGACAGGGAAGAGGAGCTGAGAGGAAGGACCCTCCGTCCAAGCCGACCTCCTTTCTCCCGAACAATCATGGAAGCACCCGTTCCAACAAACTTCAAGCCCCCGCAGTTTGAAACATATACTGGGGAGTCCGACCCCGTGGATCACATCGAGAGTTTCAAAACTCTCATGATGATCCACCAGGCTTCCGATGCTCTACTATGCAAGACCTTCCCAGCTACTCCCAAAGGTCCGGCTCAGGAATGGTACTCACGCCTCGCCCCGTCCTCCATCTTCTCCTTTGAACAATTTGAAACCCTCTTCATCACCCACTTCGTAAGTAACCGTCGCACCGAGAAAATTAGTATCTCGCAACTCTACCTCAGTCAGAAGAAGGGCGAGAAGCTGAAAGATTATGTGAAGCGGTTTACTGCGGAAGCTAGGTCCATTGCCTTCCTCGACTAGTCGGTCGCTCCAGCAGCCTTCCAGTCAAATGTCCTCAACTCAAGCCTTTGGTCCTCCCTAGCCAAAAAATCCCCACAAAACTTCTCTGACCTTCTTCTCAGAAGTGAGAAGTATATCTGGGCAGAGAAAGCTGAACATTGCCCCACCTTCGAGGGCTCTTCCTTCGGAACCAAGAGAAAGGCAGCTGAAGAAGAGGGAGCTAAGAAGCTCCAGAAGGACAACGGGGGCCAACGCCGCCCACCTCCCAGATTTGAGAAGTTTACCCCTCTTAACGCCAATATTTCCACTATTCTCATGGAGGTCGAGAAAGAAGGAGTTCTGCCTCCTGCCCCGAAGATGAAAACCCCCGGCAAGAAGAGGAACAAGGAAAAGTGGTGTCGATATCATCGAGACCACGACCACGACACCAATGACTGTCGGGCCCTGAAGAATGAAATTGAGGTCCTCATCCAAAGAGGGAAGCTGTCTAAGTTTGTGAGAAAGGACCGAATTGATCTTCCTCCTCCCTCTGGGGGACTAATAAGCATCCCGAGAGGCGCGACGATACTCCCGAGTTTGAAGAGGAACGCATCTTGCATCTCATTCATGGAGGTCCCATGGAAGGAACCTCCAACTCTTCTCGGAAGGCTTTCATACGAGAAGTCAATTCGGTTAATGGCATACCCCCTCCCAAAGGCCTCGGAGTCCCGGTCACTTTCTCATATGAAGACCTGGAGGGTGTCCGAACCCCCATTGTGATGCATTAGTAATCAACCTCCACATGGCCAATTTTAAGGTGGAAAGGATCCTGGTGGATAATGGCAGTTCTGTCAACATTTTCTTCTTGGCGTCCTTCCGAGGACTCAAGTTATCACGGGATAGGCTCAAGCCCGCCGGCTACACGCTCCATGGGTTCATGGGAGTGCCAGTGACTAACGAAGGGGTAATAACCCTCGACGTCACCGCTGGCAAAACTCCTACAACCCGGACGAAACCAATGGATTTCATGGTCATCGACATCCTAGCTGCTTACAATGTGATTCTAGGCCGACCTGGCCTAGCTGCTTTAGAAACCGTCCCGTCGGGTTATCATCTTAAAATGAAGTTCCCCACCAAGTCAGGTGTAGGGGAAGTAAGGGGTAGTCAAGAGATGACCCGCAAGTGTTACATGACCTCCACCGGGGGACCTGTCCTCTCCCTCGAGACTCTTGAGATTCTCCAGGGGAACGCCCATCCTATGTCCGAATCAGTAGACGAGCTGGAGGAAATGCTCTTTTCCGACCAAGATCCGAACTGCAAGTTCTTCATCAGCAAGACCCTCCCCTCTGCCCTCTGTTCCGACATAGTCCAATGCATCAGGAAGAACCATGACTTATTCGCCTGGTCGGCTGCCGATATGCCTGGAATTTCCGAGGAACTCCTCATCCACCACCTAAGCGTTGCTCTAGGGTCCAAACCGGTCCAGCAGAAGAGGCGCAAGTTTGCCCCCGAGTGCCAGCAAGCCATAAAGGAAGAAGTGGACAAGCTCCTCAAAGTCCGGTTCATATAAGAAGTCAACTATCTCGAAAGGCTCTCTAATGTTGTTATGGTTAAGAAGGCCAACGGAAGTTGGAGAATTTGCATCGACTTCACGGACCTGAACAAAGCATGCCCTAAGAATCCATTCCCTCTCCCTAGCATCGACACCTTGATCGACGCTACTTCAGGCCATGAGCTGCTGAGCTTCATGGACACCTTCTCCGGATATAACCAAATCAGAATGTTCTCCCCGGATATCCCGAGACCTCCTTCGTCACTAATCAAGGACTCTATTGCTACAGGGTAATGCCCTTCGGGCTGAAAAATGCGGGTGCAACCTACTAGCACCTCGTCAATAAGGTCTTTCAGGATCAGAGCGGCCGAAACATGGAAGTGTATGTTGATGATATGCTAGTTAAAAGCATCCATGGGGCCGACCATGTTGTCGATCTCCAAGAAGCATTTGACATGTTAAGGAAGCATAATGAGACTCAACCCGAACAAGTGTGCGTTCAGAGTCTCGTCGGGAAAGTTCCTAGGCTTCATGGTTAGTCAAAGAGGGATCGAGGCCAACCCTGACAAGATCAAAGCCATATTGGATATGGCTCCTCCTACAAGTGTGAAAGAGGTTCAGAAACTCACAGGGCGCCTCGCGGCCATAGGGCGCTTCATGTCTAAGTCAGGAGAGAAGTGTCTTCCTTTCTTCAAAGCCCTCAGGGGGGCTAAGGGCTTCGAGTGGGGCCAACAGCAGCAAGAATCGTTCGATCAACTGAAGGCCTATCTGGTCAACCCCCCTCTCCTCAGCAAGACTATCCCCGGGAAAACACTCTACCTCTACGTAGCTACCTCCGAGCAAATCCTCAGTGCTGTCCTAGTAAGGGAAGAAGACAAGGCTCAAAAGCCTATCTATTATGTGAGCAGGGTTCTCAGAGATGCCGAGCTCCGCTATCTGAGATTAGAGAAGATAGTATATGCCTTGGTTATGGCAGTCAGGAAGCTCTGCCCTTATTTTCAATCCCACTCGGTGGTCATTCTCATCGACTAGCTATTTAAGCAAGTCCTACACAAACCCAAGACCTCCGGGCGTCTGATGAAGTGGTCGATCGAGCTAAGTCAACATGACATATCTTACCAGCCTCGGACCGCAATCAAGGCTCAAGCCTTAGCTAAACTTATTGTTGAGAGCACCATCCCGGAGGTTAGTCAAGCAGCAAACGGGCCTCCCATCTGGACAGTATATGTAGACGGGTCCTCTTGCACCGAAGGGAGCGGAGCCGGGGTCATTCTGGCAGGCCCAGATGACTTCGTTCTCCAATACTCCTTCTGTATCAACTTTAAGGCCTCCAACAACGAAGCTGAATATGAAGCCCTTATAGCCGGCCTGAGTATGGCACGCAAGGCAGAGGCACAACGTCGTCGAATATCCAGTGATTTGCAGCTGGTCATGAATCAGGTCTTAGGGGAGTACGAGGTGCGAGACGACCAAATGGCTAAGTACCTAGCCAATGTCCAAAGTCTCATGGCTTCATTCGAAGAGGCACAAATTCAGTGGATCCCTAGAGAAGAAAACTCCCAAGCAGATGTCCTTTCCAAATTAGCCTCCTCCTCCCTTTAGGGTCTCGAGCAGACCGTCCTAATCAAAGTAATCCTAAGACCGAGCATAGAAGAAGAAGCTCCCGACTCGATGGAGTCACTGCCCGTCCAATTCCAGGACAACTGGATGAAACCTTTGATAGAGTTCCTCAGGGACGGGGTCTTTCCCAAAGACCCTAAAGAAGTCCATTGAATCCGAACGAGAGCGGAGCAGTACACCCTTGTTGAAGGAGTCTTGTACAAACGCTCCTACACCCAAGTAGATGGCAGACCCTACTTGAGGCACCTCTCCCCGGAAGAAGCCTTGTATGCCGTGCAAGAACTTCACGAAGGTATAGGCGGAGCCCATTCAGGGTCAAGGTCCCTTGCCAGGAAGGTGCTGAACTATGGGTATTTTTGGCCTACCATACTTCGAGATGCCGAGCAACATGTCCGGCAATGTAGCCCTTGTCAGCAGTTCTCCAACATCCGCCGGCTCCCCCTAGTACAACTCACATCTCTCTCAAGCTCAATTTCTTTCGCAATGTGGGGGATGGACTTGCTGGGTCCTTTCCCACCAGCTCCAGACCAACTCAAGTTCCTAGTCGTGGCCATCGACTATTTTTCTAATTGGAACGAGGCCGAACCGTTGGCTACTATTACTGAGAACAAAGTGCTACAATTCTTTTGGAAGAATGTCATCTGTAGGTTCGGCGTACCTCAGATCCTAATAACAGATAATGGAACACAGTTTACAGGAGCTGCGTTCCGATCTTTATGTGAAGACCTCGCCATTCAGCAACGTTTCTCCTCCATCTCTCATCCTCAGTCAAATGGCCAAGTAGAGAACACCAACAGGCAGATCCTCTCCGGGATTAAGAAGAGACTAGATAAGTCGGCCAAAGGCTTATGGGCGGAACAACTTCCAAACGTATTGTGGAACTACCGCACTACGAAACGGACCCCCACAGGAGAGTCGCCTTTCAATCTCACCTATGGGTCCGAGGCTGTAATCTCCTTAGAGGTCGGTCTACCATCTCCTTGCCTTATTGCCTATGATGAAGAGCAGAACGCCAGAGAACTCCGAGCAAATTTGGACTTGGTTGATGAGATCCGTAAAAGAGCTTCTATTCGCCAGCAAAATTATCGGAGAAGGATTGAGCAGGCCTACAACAAAAGGGTTTGTTCCACAGATCTCAAGGAAGGGGACTTGGTCCTCAGAAAGCTGGCTATCTCATTCTCCAGTCAAAAGATTAAGCTAGCTCCGAATTGGGAAAGACCGTACCAAGTTTCCAAAGTAGTCCGCCAAGGAGCGTATTGTCTAGAAGACCTTGAAGGCAGAGAGATACCCAGAACTTGGAATGCCGACCATTTACTGAAGTACTAAGAGAGCGCCTGAACGCCTCTCCGAGTACCTTCAAATGTCGAGCCATTCCTATCATTTTATTTGTATTTGCTTCTTTACTTTCTCATTGTAATAACGGCTTGCAACTTAGAAGCAACCGATTAGCAGTTATCAATAAAAGACTTCTTTCCCCCTCATACTTCTCTTGTGGTTATTTTGTCTCTCTGTTTAAAGCCTTTAATTGCTCTTACTCGAACGACGTGTTCGAAGTCCAAATCTTGGCTCGATTTCGCTTTGCAAGCTCGCTCTTAAGCGAGCTAGAAGTGGTTCGCCATTCGGAACTGCTCCCACAACCGTTGAAATTTACTTAACGACGTGTTCGGAGTTCAAGACTTGGCTCGATTCCACTTTGCAAGCTCACTCTTAAGCGAGCTAGAAGTAGTTCGCCATTCGGAACTGCTCCCACAACTGTTGAAATTTACTTAACGACGTGTTCGACTTGGCTCGAGTCCACTTCGCAAGCTCGCTCTTAAGCGAGCTAGTAGTGGTTCGCCATTCGGAAGTGCTCCCACAATCGTTGAAATTTACTCGAACGACGTGTTCGGAGTCCAAGACTTGGCTCGATTCCGCTTCGCAAGCTCGCTCTTAAGCGTGCTAGAAGTGGTTCGCCATTCGGAATTGCTCCCACAATCGTTGAAATTTACTTAACGACGTGTTCGGAGTCCAAGACTTGGCTCGATTCCGCTTCGCAAGCTCGCTCTTAAGCGTGCTAGAAGTGGTTCGCTATTCGGAATTGCTCCCACAACCGTTGAAAATTGCTCAAACGACGCGTTTGGAGTCCAGACCACTGGACTGGGTAACTGACGAGATTTTTACAAATATACTAGACATGGGTGAAGAATACTTGGGGTGCTTGAATGAATGCCCCATTGCTTTACTTGGCTGGATAACTGATGAAGATATTCAGGCATACATTCCCGAGCGGCTGGCATTCCGAGCTGCATATTGGAGAAAAATAACTTTCTCCCTAAAATTCGCGCAAGATCTCGATTAGACGGCTCAGATCACACCACGCCCACAAAACGACAAGATGGCATTTCCTCGTGATCTGAACCACTAACCTCGTGATCCGCGCCTTGATGAACAGCTCAGATCGCCCCACGACCCTCGGAATCCAAAGTCGAGCAACTGACGATCTGAGCTGCGTATTGGAGAAAAACCATTTTCTCCTCAAAATTCGTGCAAGATCTTGATCAGACGGCTCAGATCATGCCAAGCCCACAAAACGATAAGATAGCGTTTTCTCGTGATCTGAACCTCTAACCTCGTGATCCGTGCTATGATGAACGACACAGATTGGGTCACGACCACAAAACGACAAGATAGCGTTTTCTCGAGATCCACACTGTCTTTTACACCGAGATCCGCGCGAAACCTTCAGAAAGACACCTCAGATAGGGTTGCTTCCTTCGGAGATCAAGGTTTGGCAAGACCCCACTTCTACTCCTCGCTCGTAAGCGCGCAAGAAATGGTCCGCCCTTCAGAAACACTCTTACAACCACAAAAGATCCACTGAACACGCCAGCACAAACACAAAGGAGTGAAACAAGCTTTCACTTTTATAAAAGTTTAAAGTTCGAAGAAACTCAAATTATAAGACCAGCTACTTTTATCTACGACGAGCTACAAGGTCCGAAAAGCTAAAATTATAAGATTACTTCAACGACATGACTCTTAGGAAGGGGGATGTTTCACTTAAGAGATAGGGGGAAGGTTTCCCAACATGGATTAAACAGGATAAGGTATGGATAGTTTTCTTCTAGTACTATCCTTTTATGAAAGGTAGAGGAGATATTAATTTGAAAATGGCATGCTATGTGATTGAAATGGGTTGAGCTGTATAAATTGGTATATTGCAAAATAAGAAATGGTCTGTCCATGCATAAATTTTTTTTTGAGTTCACGTGTTCATTGCTTTCTTCTTCAGTAAAATTATTCCCCTCGAACTAAGCCATTGTAATACCACTGTTTCTTTTATGTGGATAATCTCAGTTATTTGTACCCTTGTTTGCATCTGTAGTATTAAGCTAAAAGACTGCTAATTTGCATTTGCTGATCACTGTGATTTACTGATTTCTTTCAAATATGCAATGTAGAGTCAACTCTCTGCAAAAAGTTAATTCTCTGTTGGATGAAGTATTAAGTGTTAACTATTCTTATATTATCTTTATTGCAAACATTGATAATACATGTCAAATTCAACAAGTACATAATGCTGAACAACAACTTGAGCAAATAATATATAAGCAGCTTTAGAGAGAAGCACAACATTCAAAGTCACCCGAATCAGACCATCAAAACATTCTTTGAGACTATTAAGCATCCTTGGGTTCAACACAAAACATCCTTGAAGTAAATAGAAATGAAAGCCTTTCTGAAATTCCATATAAGTTTTCATCTCTATATACTTCAAGAATGGGGTATTCAGTGGGTATGCTTATATTCAGTTTCAGGAATGATTTTGGTTCAAGTTTTAAGTAGCAGTTAGATCTGATTGATTTCAGTAAGGGTTTAAACCTCCCAGAACCATTTTGGCAGGTAGTGTTCTGGTCAAAACCAGACCCGATCCACGGTCCATGACATAAAACCAACAACAACCATAAACTGATATAAAAAAAATCAATTATTTACTTCTCCGATGCATACTATATTTTACTATCTCATAGTTCAACGTCAACTGGAAAGATTTTTTTTAATGTTTATGCTATGGATATTGATGAGATAGAACCACAATATAATAGCTATGGAGGGAAAGTTCTACTTGACGCAGTAAACCAAACATACACTTTGGGTTAAAATAAGGGGGTGGCCAAGAAATAATGTAGCTGCAATGATAATGTTCAATGGAAGATTAATAATATGAGCAAGATTAAAAAAAAAAGGTCCACCATTTAGAACCTATTGAAGGAAAATCTTCCATTGAGCACTCCTTTCCGTGAGCACTCACCCTTCTAGCTATCGTATGGATGGTCCAAACTGTTCACATTGATCTAAACGTCTACATTAGTCTTAATATGTAAAATCAAGTCATTTAAAATTCAATTGCTTATTCATTGAAGTGTTACAAAAATTGTATGGCTGAATATCGTTTTTTTTATAATGACATGATGAATGGGCAAATGAATTTCAAATGACTTGATTTTACATATTTAGAATAATTTAAACGTGTAAATCAATGTGAACGGTTTGGATCATCCATGCGATGGCCGGAAGGGCGAGTGCTCACGAAAGTAGTGCTCAACCGAAGGCCCCCCACCTATTGAAACCCAATTTCCAATGAGATTTTATTCTGACAAACCCTAAACCATCTTTCTGAAACATAGGGATTACTGAGTTTCATTGTTTCACCTCGGATTTTATAGAGCCAAACACACCCACATATGCTTATTGATCGTTTACAATATTATTATTATTTTTTCATAGCCATTTATAATAAAGCAAACGAATCTTGTACAGGTTTTGAGTGGAGAACAAGAGCTTAAAGACCTTGCAGAAATATCTGGATTTCCCGTCGAAGATTCCGGTCCTTCTTGAGGCTTAAAAGCTAACACAAAAAAAGATCTGATACTTTTCAAACTATTTGAATGGTCGTTCTGCTCTCCTACCTTAATTGAAGCCCCATGATCTGAGCTCTCCATTTAGATATTTGAAAGTCCATTCAAACTCTTCACCCAGCTTATGTAAATTTTTGCACATATTATTCAATTTGTAGTAGTAAATAGAATCATATGGAAAATTTGAACGAATGATAAAGAAAAAATTATACAAACAAGAAAGAAGTAGGATGAAAAGGGAGGGATTTTGATGTAGCTGGTTAACAATTGATTACTCTAGACTGACATCCCTGTGTCAATTTCTTGTAGTCAGTCATACTTCAAGTTCAAGCTCTGAAGTTAAGGTTATCTCATCTTTTTTCTTTATCAAATTCTTGGTTTTTTTTTATAACATATCAAATTCTTGTTATTCTCGGACTGAAGCTATCAAATATTCTGTCTATATATGTATCAGATTCTACCAAACTGTAGTTAATATTTTAGATTAGGTCACTGATCTTAAAGTAATATAGAGGGTTGCAAGTGTCAAGGACCATAAAGGACGATGTTAAAGGTATGGATTTGGTCAATGGAATTTTAAGCATTTGAAGTCAAACTATGATTTCGAAGGAAACATCCATAAAGAAAAGTAGAAGGAGAAGACAACTACTAGGACAAAAGCAGTCATGTAAATCAAGAATGTTGACCATATTATTGGATGCACTAATTGCGATTAGTATATGTATATATTGTTTTATAATTAGATATGGATCACGATTAGTTTATAGTAGTGTTATCCATAGGCCACCTCCACAACAAAAACACTCTTTCACCATAGTGTTTGGTATGGTATGGTTGTGGAAAGAAACACTCCACTTAACAAGTTTGTTTAAGGTATTTCTTGTCTTAATGTAACCCCTGTTTTCGATTGTACCGAATCCTATTTCGTTCTCTTTCTCCATGTAATCTTGTACTTCGATTGTTGTATAAATTCTTTCGATGCATCTATATCCTTTTGAACCTTCTATTGAAACCTACATTATTTTTCAAACTAGAATTTGTCACTGTTCTTTTATTTAACTCCTTAAGGCCCATTGATTTTGATACATGTTATATTAATTAGTTTGAAGCCCAACAATTCCTATTGGGTTTATTATATTCATTTTGAGCCCAAGCCCATCCAATAAACCCAGAACCCATATATTGTACAGATTACTATTCCACACCTATCCCCATACAATATTTATTCACTCCCCACCCTTCAAACCCGTTCTCCAACTTCCCCCACTATTGACTGCACACTCCCCCACTCTCTCCCGTTATTCTCTCTCCCGTTACCACTAAACCCCCTTCTCCATCTCTCTCTCTGTTTCTCTAACAAACAGAACAAAACCAAATAAACACAGCTCCCAAACTCTCCCCCTTCCACTTCGTCTTCTTCGCTTCTCACTCCATCCCCAACCGCAGCTCATCGCCATTACCGATGCTCTCCACCCTTCCGCCGTCGCGCCATCCCTCCTCCTCCACCGCAGAGCCCCGACGTCTCCAGTCGAAGCATCACCAACCAGTCACTCCGTCTTCTCACTCTCATCCCGTCGCCATCCCTCTCCCCCGAAGCACCACCTCTCCTCGTCGAAGCTCTCCAGTCGTCCGCAGCCACCTGCGGCAGTGCTTCCGTCGACAGCCCCCTGCGGTGCTCTCCCCCTGTCGCGCCCTCGCGCCTCCGCCATGGCTACCGCTCAACCCCATCGCCATTCCGCTCGCCCTCTCCATCGACATCCTCGACCCCTCCCGCTCGAGCCGCCGTCGACACACCCAGTCGCAACCCTGAGCGTCGCTCGCCTCCACCTTCGCCATTGTTGCCGCTCATCTCCACCTCACCGAGCCCGTTCGTCCCGTCGCCTTGCCGCCGTATCACCAGAGCCTCGAGCGCCCTCCCGCTCGAGCCCAGTCCACCTGTGCCCACCTCTGTCTCCGAGCATCTTCTGCCCCCTCCAATCGCGCCGCCGCTGATCGCAGCCCTCTTCTCTCCGCCCGTTCTCTCTCTCTCTCTCTCCCCCTGTGTGTGTGTGTGTGTCGATGAGGAGAAGAATTGGGTTGTGGTTGCTGGTTGTATTATTGGGGTCTTGGTTTTGTAGTGTTTGGTGTTTGGTTGGAAGAAGGGGGTCAGATCACTTGTTGCGGTTGTATTACTATTTGGGGAATCTCATTGTGTTGGTGTTGGGTGGATTGCTATCTGGTGTGTTGGTGTTTAGTGTGCTGTTTGGAGTTGTGTGGGGCTGTTTGCTGTTGGGTAGGGATTATTGACTGCTGGTTGGATATTGTTGCTATTTGGTGTTGAGTTGGAGTTAGAGATTAGATTGAAGTGAAGTTGCTATTTTTGGAGTTGCTCTTTGGAGTTGCTGATTGCTATTTTGGACTTGGCGTGGCTGCCACACATTTCACACGTGTTCTGCTGCCCGGGATACTGATCCCGTTATTCTATATTTAATTTCATCGTCGTCAACTAACAGGCAAGTCCACTTGAACTGTTTTATTTATTCTAGTTCAAGCTTATTGACCTCCTGCAAGTAGTTCCATTTTAACTATCTTAATTTGCCTTGTGTCCCGTCTGTTGGGAGTATCGAGGGTTTACACGAGCTAACCCGACGTACTCTTGACTTCCTTTATTATCCTTTGACTCAAACCCAAACCTGGACATGCATATGATATAAATAATTAAATTATACATGAGAAAAACATACCATGATTAAATACATGCTGTTTACATGAGAACTTGAGACTGGAACTTGATTATACACTTGACGTGTTTACTGGGAAATTTACATTACTTGTCGTACATTAGTCATGATACATGCATGATACAATAACTTGATAATTACCCACTTGATGAACATTTATGTGATGCTGCCTTGTCTGTCTTGTACTGAGGTTTCGACCCAGTTTTATCAGAAACCAGTTAAATTAATATAAAGAGAATTGTTGTTTTAGAATTACTACTTCATGCCTATTATTGTGTAATATATCATGTTGTTGCGTTATCACCATTCACTTGACATTATTATAACCACTCACATGTACATGAAGGACTTAATAAAATACTAAAACAAGCCGGGGTTTCTAAGGGTTGACCTAGTAGTGGACCGTCTCGGAAAATGTACTCGGTAGGGCCCTCTTGTTACATGGACTTGTTATATAGAAGGAGGAGAATACGTGTGGAGACGTGGACTTGTTATCCTGTTATCTTGTTGTCGTGATATGCCGAGTACACGCTCTGTTGACCCCACCACGAAGTCTAAAACGAACACTGTTGTGCGTGCATGGAACCTGTAGTATGGGATGCAGTAGTACGTGCACTAGATAGGAGAAACAACTTGATAATAGAACTAGTTGACATGTATACATACTCGATAAAGACCCTTGCTATTAGTCCATTATTGCCTTGCAAATTCGATCTTGATTCACACTTCCTACATGTACCTTACTTCCTTACTCTCTGCTTTCACTACTTGCTGTCCGTACTTGCTCTAAGGACAAATTTTCTTTCTTTTTAGATAACCAAGCACAGATGCATAAAGAGAATTTCTAGGAGGCATTGATGAGCAGTTCCTCTACATTGGAGCAGGAGTCTCTCGAGTAATTTGGTAAGTTCTTGTATCCCAGAATTGGTCATTGAATTTCGTTCTCGTTTATGTGATCATGTTTCCTGCGTGGTTGTGATTCATTTTTCTTATATTGTTGATTAAGACTGGTACAGCTTATGGATGATATGAGTTGGCATACTTATATCATTCGCTGGGCCTCAGTTACGTGCCTGTGTTTCCGTATTCCGGGAAGCGGGGCGTGACAGGTTTTTAGTGGTATCAGAGCCCAGGTTAGGCTCTAACTATGTTGGAGTTTAACTGGTTTGACCAATGTGTTAGTCATGTTGTTTGGCTAATGTGTTAGTCAAGTTCGGTTCTAGCCAGTCTAACTCAATAATATGCGCACCACGCTAATCACATGAACATGAATAACCAACATATAATCTGGATACCCCTCTCATTTGATTCATCTTTTGATCTCTTCATAATCCTGTTCCTTCATCTCTCAGTTGTTTCGTCCCTTCCATTCATCCGTATTCATTGATTCCTTGTTGGGTATAGATTTTATTCTTTTGTGCCCTTATTCATTTGATTCTAGAATTGTCCATTCTTTTCTTCCCGTTTGGTTCGTCGATCGGCATCTGTGGATCTTCAAGGACATGTTAGAGGCTCGTTTAATTCCCATGTTACTATATATTTTTATGATATATTTAATGTATAAATTTGCTACACTATATATTTATTTTCTCATTCTCATTGCATTGTGTTTATACATGTATTTTATTCCGTTTTCTCCGTACTTTTATAAATCATTTCCACTACTGCGACCTTGTACTATTGTGTTTGATATTTATAATTCATACATTTATTTTGATATCCGATTGTGTGGCTTTCAACTTCATTTCTTACTTTTTTACTATTTTTACATCACGAATTTCAAAACATACGTCATACTTAAATCAAATGTCCCTTATCCCTATGTAAATGGGAGATTTCATTTTCCATTTTACCATTTCGGTGCAACCTAATATTGAGATGGCAAGTATGCAACTCGATATCAATGGAGGCAAATTGCAACTGGATATCGGCGAGGCAAAGTGTGCAGCCGAATATCCGGACGGCAACTTGAAACCTGATGTCGTGAAGGCAAACATGCAACTTGATGTTAAGGATGCAAGATTTTCTACCTAATTGCTAATTTGTATTTCAAGACGAATTTTACTTATATAATGAAATTAATGGTAAAGAAATATTTTCTTTATGACATTTTGTTTATACTATTACACTTTATGTTTTCATACAATTTGAACTAGTATAGTTGATTTTATCCTATTTTGTGTTTACAACTTATTTTTACATTATGTTAAGATTGATTACATTAATCATGGTATAAGTCTTCATTCTTCTGTGAATTACTGTTTATTGTCACCGTTTTCTAATTCTTTAATCTTTAGATTCTCACTTAATTTTGTTTCCATTTCCTAATTAATAATTTGATGTTTACCTTCGTAATATTTAATGGACTCCTTTTTAAGTTTTCTTGCATATATATTTTAGTCTATTTTGCTCGTTACCCTTTAATGTGTTTTCGAGTATTGATTATAATAAGGTCAACATTCAATAATTATTATATGTCTTTCACATTCATGGTTATTAATATTTCATTACTTAGCTGGATTTGTCCGTATTCGTATGTATCTTGATGAGTTATTTTCCCAAAAAAATTATTTTTAGTTTGTGTTCCTCTCTTGTTCGTATGATTATCAACATTATTATATTTTGGTCTGAATTCTTATTGAATAATCTCCTATTTTCTTCCGATTGGTAATTAATGGTGTATTTTGAATTCACTTTTCATTTATATTGATCGACTTTATATATTCTTGTCTGATTTATTTATAGACTTGATAAACCAGATTCTTGCCTTGTTTTATAATGTTATTATTATTGTTATGTTTCTCGTTATTATTATTGATATTGCCGTTGTTATTGTTACTGTTGTTTGCATTATTTTATTATTAATGTTGTTAATAATGAATTACTTTCGTACAAAAAATAAAAATAAAAATTTGTTAAGCCAAATTTTATTCTGTCTTACATTATTATTTTCACCGGTATTTTTGATATTTTATTATTATTGGTGTAATTATTGGTATTTTTGTTGAAGCCTAAATTTTATATTACACTTGATTGCATTATTTATTAATATTTAACTTGAACCCAAACCCTTGTTCCTGCACATATGTATCTTTCCGTGTACTTTCTGTATTTAAGATTTTTTTTGGCTTCCTTTCGCTTTCAAATTCTTTTCAGCAACTTACATTTTCAGTTGATCGGATTTTAACAAGATATTAGTTTGGTTTCTAAGAAACTTTTTATTTCATCCGACTATCTGAAAATTTTATTTATTTCAAACAACGGTGTATTTTAATTTACATTTTAAGTGATCGAATATTTATATTATATATTACTACTGTTGCATTATTTTAGTAAATCTATTAAACTCACTTTTCCATTCTGACACGTATGTGCATACTATTATTATATCCATTTATGCTATCATTATTATTATCATTATTTCTTTTGTTATTGTTATTATTCTTATTATTATTAATATTATTGTTATTATGATTGTTATTTTATTGTTAGCAATGTTGATATGTTGTTATTATTATTGTTATTGGTATTATTATGCTTGTCGTTACTAAACTATTATTTTGTTTTGAGCCCGAACATGCCCCATTTTATATACTTTTCACTATTTGATTTAATGTATATTTTAAAAATCCTATAGCCTATTTTCTTATTGGATTTAAACCTGTTATTTGATTTACAACCCAATTCTCCTACCCATTAGTCTTGATCTATAGCATATCTTTTAATTATTTAAATTGAAGGCAAGCCTTATATTCCTTCTGCAACGTTTAATTATATCCATCTTGAGCCCTTACTGTCCCTGCTCCTAATGCCTCATTCTTGTCTTCCTGCTCGGTTTCGTTGATTGGTGTCATGTGGCCTACATCGACATGGTATGTTGCTTGGGATATTATTATCAGAGTAGCGCAGCGGAAGCGTGGTTGGCCCATAATTCACAGGTTCCAGGATTCTCTTGTTGTTCCTTTTTCTTTGCTTCATTCAGATCTTGTTCGTCTATCTCACCCGTCATCTTTTGTCGATCTATTATTCAACATCGATCTTATCTATGTCTTTTCTTGTTCTGGTGCTTCCATCACTGGAGTTTATCTTTTCAAATTTCCCTGCCTTGTTATTTCTTAAGTTGCTTTCGTTTTGTCCTACTGCCTGCCATAATGAATTTCGAGGACGAAATTCTTTTTGTAAGGTGGGTAGGATTTGTAACCCCTGTTTTCGATTGTACCGATTCCTATTTCGTTCTCTTTCTCCATGTAATCTTGTACTTCGATTGTTGTATAAATTCTTTCGATGCATCTATATCCTTTTGAACCTTCTATTGAAACCTACATTATTTTTCAAACTAGAATTTGTCACTGTTCTTTTATTTAACTCCTTAAGGCCCATTGATTTTGATACATGTTATATTAATTAGTTTGAAGCCCAACAATTCCTATTGGGTTTATTATATTCATTTTGAGCCCAAGCCCATCCAATAAACCCAGAACCCATATATTGTACAGATTACTATTCCACACCTATCCCCATACAATATTTATTCACTCCCCACCCTTCAAACCCGTTCTCCAACTTCCCCCACTATTGACTGCACACTCCCCCACTCTCTCCCGTTATTCTCTCTCCCGTTACCACTAAACCCCCTTCTCCATCTCTCTCTCTGTTTCTCTAACAAACAGAACAAAACCAAATAAACACAGCTCCCAAACTCTCCCCCTTCCACTTCGTCTTCTTCGCTTCTCACTCCATCCCCAACCGCAGCTCATCGCCATTACCGATGCTCTCCACCCTTCCGCCGTCGCGCCATCCCTCCTCCTCCACCGCAGAGCCCCGACGTCTCCAGTCGAAGCATCACCAACCAGTCACTCCGTCTTCTCACTCTCATCCCGTCGCCATCCCTCTCCCCCGAAGCACCACCTCTCCTCGTCGAAGCTCTCCAGTCGTCCGCAGCCACCTGCGGCAGTGCTTCCGTCGACAGCCCCCTGCGGTGCTCTCCCCCTGTCGCGCCCTCGCGCCTCCGCCATGGCTACCGCTCAACCCCATCGCCATTCCGCTCGCCCTCTCCATCGACATCCTCGACCCCTCCCGCTCGAGCCGCCGTCGACACACCCAGTCGCAACCCTGAGCGTCGCTCGCCTCCACCTTCGCCATTGTTGCCGCTCATCTCCACCTCACCGAGCCCGTTCGTCCCGTCGCCTTGCCGCCGTATCACCAGAGCCTCGAGCGCCCTCCCGCTCGAGCCCAGTCCACCTGTGCCCACCTCTGTCTCCGAGCATCTTCTGCCCCCTCCAATCGCGCCGCCGCTGATCGCAGCCCTCTTCTCTCCGCCCGTTCTCTCTCTCTCTCTCTCCCCCTGTGTGTGTGTGTGTGTCGATGAGGAGAAGAATTGGGTTGTGGTTGCTGGTTGTATTATTGGGGTCTTGGTTTTGTAGTGTTTGGTGTTTGGTTGGAAGAAGGGGGTCAGATCACTTGTTGCGGTTGTATTACTATTTGGGGAATCTCATTGTGTTGGTGTTGGGTGGATTGCTATCTGGTGTGTTGGTGTTTAGTGTGCTGTTTGGAGTTGTGTGGGGCTGTTTGCTGTTGGGTAGGGATTATTGACTGCTGGTTGGATATTGTTGCTATTTGGTGTTGAGTTGGAGTTAGAGATTAGATTGAAGTGAAGTTGCTATTTTTGGAGTTGCTCTTTGGAGTTGCTGATTGCTATTTTGGACTTGGCGTGGCTGCCACACATTTCACACGTGTTCTGCTGCCCGGGATACTGATCCCGTTATTCTATATTTAATTTCATCGTCGTCAACTAACAGGCAAGTCCACTTGAACTGTTTTATTTATTCTAGTTCAAGCTTATTGACCTCCTGCAAGTAGTTCCATTTTAACTATCTTAATTTGCCTTGTGTCCCGTCTGTTGGGAGTATCGAGGGTTTACACGAGCTAACCCGACGTACTCTTGACTTCCTTTATTATCCTTTGACTCAAACCCAAACCTGGACATGCATATGATATAAATAATTAAATTATACATGAGAAAAACATACCATGATTAAATACATGCTGTTTACATGAGAACTTGAGACTGGAACTTGATTATACACTTGACGTGTTTACTGGGAAATTTACATTACTTGTCGTACATTAGTCATGATACATGCATGATACAATAACTTGATAATTACCCACTTGATGAACATTTATGTGATGCTGCCTTGTCTGTCTTGTACTGAGGTTTCGACCCAGTTTTATCAGAAACCAGTTAAATTAATATAAAGAGAATTGTTGTTTTAGAATTACTACTTCATGCCTATTATTGTGTAATATATCATGTTGTTGCGTTATCACCATTCACTTGACATTATTATAACCACTCACATGTACATGAAGGACTTAATAAAATACTAAAACAAGCCGGGGTTTCTAAGGGTTGACCTAGTAGTGGACCGTCTCGGAAAATGTACTCGGTAGGGCCCTCTTGTTACATGGACTTGTTATATAGAAGGAGGAGAATACGTGTGGAGACGTGGACTTGTTATCCTGTTATCTTGTTGTCGTGATATGCCGAGTACACGCTCTGTTGACCCCACCACGAAGTCTAAAACGAACACTGTTGTGCGTGCATGGAACCTGTAGTATGGGATGCAGTAGTACGTGCACTAGATAGGAGAAACAACTTGATAATAGAACTAGTTGACATGTATACATACTCGATAAAGACCCTTGCTATTAGTCCATTATTGCCTTGCAAATTCGATCTTGATTCACACTTCCTACATGTACCTTACTTCCTTACTCTCTGCTTTCACTACTTGCTGTCCGTACTTGCTCTAAGGACAAATTTTCTTTCTTTTTAGATAACCAAGCACAGATGCATAAAGAGAATTTCTAGGAGGCATTGATGAGCAGTTCCTCTACATTGGAGCAGGAGTCTCTCGAGTAATTTGGTAAGTTCTTGTATCCCAGAATTGGTCATTGAATTTCGTTCTCGTTTATGTGATCATGTTTCCTGCGTGGTTGTGATTCATTTTTCTTATATTGTTGATTAAGACTGGTACAGCTTATGGATGATATGAGTTGGCATACTTATATCATTCGCTGGGCCTCAGTTACGTGCCTGTGTTTCCGTATTCCGGAAAGCGGGGCGTGACACTTAATATTTTAATACTACTTTTTAATGTACTCTACATCTCTACTACTATAATGGGAGAAGGGGTTAGTGTAATTTGTCCTTCTACCAACCCGTGCAGCGCACGTGTTGGGTTGTGGACTAACTTTGGTAAATATTTTCGGCAGTAGACCAGTTTGGTAAATATTTCCGAAAGTGGATCATTTTGGAAATTATTTTCTTTTTACCCTTTTCATTATCCCTTCGATGGACTAACTTTGGTAAATATTTACGACAGTGGATCAGTGTGGTAAATATTTCCGAAAGTGGATCAGTTTGGAAATTATTTTCTTTTTACCCTTTTCATTATCCCTTCAATTTTTTCCACGTGCACGTGTGCACGTGTATAATACTAGTATAAGTTTATGGGCGTAAAACGAATCGTGCAGTGATATGAGTAAAATCGTACCCACTAGATCTTAGCACAAATCTCAAAGTTTCTCAAAGGCAGAACGGTAACAACAACTAAAGGCCTACAAGAAGTGCATGGGCTACCTCCAGCCCATCAATCTCAATCAGGCCCACCATTAAAGTTTGCTTATAACATAAGAAAGAGGAATTTCTAGCTAATTAGGACTGTCAGTCAAATCCTCTATCTTAAACATGATTATCAATTAAATTTATCACATCACTGTAGCAATCTCCAGTTTAAATTTAAAAGATATATTTTTAGGTATACACCCCTCCTCAATCAGTCGAAGGTAATCAATCTTTTGCCACTAAATCTCTAATTTTTTTTCTGAGTTCCTGACTTGAGCGTCAGAGGGTCTTCGCCGGTGTCAACCCCGGTGTTTAGAGTTTGTGCAGCTTTGTCAGACATTTTTAGCCGTCCAAATCCAGATCTGAGGCTTTCAACCATTCATATCCAGATCAAGGAGTCTTCAACCATCCAATTTTAGATCCGACCAACAGTCTAGATCGTAAATTTTCTCCAAAAAAAAAAAGAACTCATCATCTGATTGCTCCCGCACTAGAAAAAGCAGCAACAAATTGGCACCGTCTATGGGAAATTACAGATCTACCTCTTCGATCAAATTTTGTCGGAAAAAAAAAAAACCGCGTTTCAGTTGTGGCTCCAAAAAAAGGGAAAGGCGGCGGCCACCAGCTGTCAAGCCGATTCTCTTCCTCCTCCATCGTTGCAACCTCCTTGCCCGCCATCATAGCCTCCCCTCAGTAGGGCTGCGTCGACAGGCTCCCAACACTGTTCGCTCTGAACCTCGCCATAAGACTCGCCCGAGCGAGGACAGTATCTATGTCCACAGCCACCCCTCCTCGGCGCATCCTGCGTAGTCAAATCTCTGCGATATCATCAACTCCCAACAACAAGGGACGGACCATTGCAAACCTTAGATGAAAAGTGCACCCGAGATGAAGTCCCTCTCAGAGCACTAAGGGAGCAAGATGAGTCCTTGCCCTTATTGACAGAAGTCCTGACGGTCACCCTCGCTGCTCGGGCAAAGAAATAAGAGCAGCTCGACTCCAATGATTCGGCGAGCTTCGAAGAACAACATAGAAGAGGAGGCACCCATATAGATCATCAAACAAGTGTTCACTGCCTTAGAACTATGCAAAAGGAAGAGTTCTGCGGGTCAACACAATCCGAGGAGTGAGAATATATGGTCGTTTGTCACCTTCAATAGATGGAGGACCGTCTTGCTCGCATCGGTCAAGAGGAGGGACACCAATGTAGGGGGTACCGCCCCATCTAACATCTCTTCACTAGATCTAGTCTTAAAGCCCCTATTTCAGAGAACTTCGTCATTTGACGGTGGGTCCGACTCGGCAGATCACATCAAGGGTTTTAAAACTCTCATGATGATCCAAAATGCCTCCGACACACTCCTCTGCAGAACCTTACCAGCAATCCTGAAGGGATCAACATGGGAATGGTAATCCCGTCTTTCTCCAGGATCTATCTTCTCATTCGATCATCTCGATGAGCTCTTCCTCACACACTTCATCACCAGTCGCAAGACCGAGAAGACGAATGCCTTCTCGCTTGAGTTGAGGAAAGGGCAAGGGAGCCGCTCAAGGATTTCTTCAGACGCTTTATAGCTGAGTCTCGGTCCATCCTCACCCTTGACTCGATAATAGCAATTGCCGCATTCAGACACAATGTCAGCTACGTCTCCTCAAAGTATCTCTTGCCAAGAAACCTCCTCAGGACTTCTCCTAAATCTTGCAGAGGAGTGAGAAGTACATATGGGCTGAAGAAACTCTTCATCCTCATGACCAAAGGGAGTCATGATCTAGGAACAAATGAAGCAGCAGAATTGAAAAAAGGTGTTAGAAGTCCCAGAAGGATGGGTCCGACCAACGTTGCCCTCCCCTAGTCTCTCTCTTTGACAAGTTTACTCCGTTCAACACTGACATATCAACAGTCTTCATAACCCCCCCCCCCAAGGTTGAACCCAGTGAGTAACATGAAAAGGGATAAGAACTGATTATGTCAATTCCACAAGGACCATAGTCACAACACAGATGCCATGGTCACCTCTCCAAGTACACTTAGAAGGATAAGGTCGAGGTTCAGGTTCGGGGAGCTAACAAGCGTCTAGAGAAAGATCCCAAGTCCTGGACTTAGAACCCATGGTCGTTTTCCACTCCATCCACGGATGACCTATGGGTGGGGAGTCTAATGTAACGCCCCGGATCTCCAATACCGGACATCCGTGACACAACCAGAATCACTGCCTTCAAATGCATCTCAACACAGTAAATAATGCGGAAATTTAAACACTTTTATTGCCATTGGAGTTATTACATCAGTAATTACAATATCAAAAGTCCTTGAACAAGGAATACAAATTATATAACTTATTACAACTGATCGCAAGGAATATTCAGGCTCCTCTGGCAACGCTGTCAGTTGTCTTCCAGATCAGCAATCGATTGGTCATTGCTGAGAACTCCGCTGAGTGGTCTATCTGCTTTCCTGGAACTTGTCCCTCGGCTTGAACCTTCTGCTGCGCGACTCTGATATTTCTACACCCATTCGAATGGTGGGCACGTATACTTTCATCTCCCCTTGGGTGCCCTGCTGATCTTGGGATCTCCTGCACTTGTGACCTGATATTCATATACTTAAAATGTGGGGTACGTCAGTAATTCTACTGACGCAAAGCTGATAAGAAAACAGCGATCTCCAAACTGGCAATCACAAACCATCTTGAATGAAAAGGAAAACGTGCATCCTAATTCTCTGGTGTTCGTGTATGTCATGGTCTAACAACTAATGCGCTGATCACCTGCCTTATTGTAATACAAGCAACCTTGGGACTTTGGATATGCATGCTTCCCATACTACATACGTTCCAGGCCAAAACATGACATGGTCTAGTCTAAATGCACGCAACAAGAATGCACACGATGCACTTACTCTAATGCGATTCGTTGGGAACGCATGCATCCCATACTGCATACTTTCTCAAAATCAACTTCGATGGACATGTATGCATCCCATACTACATACCTTCCAAGGAGTTCGTTTTTCTGAATATAGGGTTCAATCCCTCGTCATGCAATGCATTCAAATTGGGTCTACTTTCTGTTCCTGATAGTATGACATGGTTGAGGAGATAAATAATATAAATGCTTCGGGGCCCTGCCCGTTGTCACCAATCATCGTTGCCTCAGACCCTCCTTGAAGGTCGTGACGAACTTAAGATATGCTGTCCCACCGCTTTGCAGTCAACGGTCCCACCGTTCTGCAGTCAACAGCCGCGCCGAACTTAAGGGTATGCGGTCCCACCGCTCTGCAGTCAACGGTCCCACCGTTCTGCAGTCAACGGCCGTGACGAACTTAAAGATATACCGCAGCACACCTATAGCGCCGTATCCCATACGACCCGTTCGTGTCCACTAGCCTGTGCATGGATCCCATCTGTAACCCCTGTTTTCACTAATACGTATTTTAAAGTATTTTTCGTATTTAAATAATCAGTATCTTATAACTATTTTTCTCCAATTGATTTTTATTATTTAAACTATTATTCTGAAACCCAATAGTTTGACTATTTATTAAAAGCCAAGTTTGTATTTTGATTTTACTATTTAATTAATATGAGCCCGGGTTGTATTTTGATTAATATGAAATCCAATTGCTTATTCTAAAGCCCAATTTCGTATTCGATTTTAATTAAATTAATTTGAGCCCAAAATATTTTAGCCCAATGTCCTAATTGTTTTATTTTTTGAGCCCAATTATTAAAGCCCACTAACCCAGAACCTATATATTGTACAGTTTTATCCTACACCTATCCCTATAGAATTCTTTCCCGTATTCCCCACTCTTGAATCCGGTACTCTAACTTCCCCCACTCCTCGTAACTACCCCCACCTTCTTCTCCCACTACATAATTATTTTAATATATATATCTCTCTCCCCGTACTCTTTCTCCCCTTCTCTTCTCTGTTTAAACTAACAAAACAAAACAAACCAAACAAATCAAAACGAACAGAACAAAACAAACCCAATCAAACCAACTCATCTCTTTCCTCCCACTCTCCTCTCTCCTCTCACACCCTCTCGTCGACGACATTGCCGAAGATCTCATCTTCCTCGCCTCTCCACGATGCAGCTGAGAACCTCGCTCCTCTTCCGTCGCCTCAAAGCTTCGTCGTCATCACCACAGCGCCCCTCCAGTCGACTTCCACTCCCCCGTCGCCATTAATGCGACCCCGAAGTCCTCCTTCCCTCGCCTTGTCGAACCAACCGCGCCGCCTGCCATCGACAGCCACCGTCCCTCACTGCTGCCATTGTTGTCGCTCACCTCACAGCCTCCCGTCCCCGCCATCGCCATTCCCTTCCTTCCATCGATCTCCGCTCGCCTCTAGTCTCTTCCTCGCCGCTCGATCGCCACCCTCGCCATAGCCGCTGCACTCCAATCGCGAGCGCCTCCCGCTCGTCTTCCCCAGCCGCTCGCACAGTCGCAGCTCCCCTGTTGCATACCCTCCTCGTCTTCGACGCCACTGCCACCACCCCTAGCTTCCCCTCGCCGTCCGCTCCTCAACTCCGACCCCGAAGCACCTCGAACTCCGTGAAGCCACCATTGCCGAAGCTTCACCTCCTCTCGAAGCTTCGCACCGCCACTCGCCTCTCCCTAAGCGCACCCCGCCAGTCATCGTTGTTCCCTCTACTCCCGCTCGCTCGCCCTCGCCGCTCCCACAGTCGCTCATCTCCCAGTCACGCGCCGCCGCCTGAGCTGCTCCCCCTCTGCCGTCGCCCCAGTCGCGCCTGCGCTCCTCCCGCCGTCGCTGTTCCCCATTCTCCCGCTCGCGCGCTCTCTCTCTCCCTTTTCCCCCCTGTGTGTGTCGAAGAGAAGGTGAAGAAGAAGAAGGGAGTTGGGATTGTTGTTGCAAGTTTATTGTTGTATTGGGATTGGGGATTGTTGTTACTGTTTGGTGTGTGGGGTTTGACTTTGTTTTATTGGTGGAGTGTTTACTGTTTGGAGTTGGTTGCTATTTGAAGCTACTTTGGGTGTTCCTGATTGGAGACTTGTTGATTTGGATTTGTGGAAGTGGAGTTGCTGTTTATTGCTATTGGAGTTGCTATCTTGGACCTTGGCGTGGCTGCCACAAATATTTTGCACATATTCTACTGCCCGGGATACTGATCCCGTTATTCTTATTTTATTGAATCGACTACTACGAAAAAGGCAAGTCCACTTGAACTCTTTTATTATTCTAGTTCAAAATTTTTGATCCCTATGCAAGTAGTTCCAATTTAATTATCATTCAATTTGCCTTGTGTCCCTTTCGTTGGGAATATCGAGGGTTTACACGAGCTAACCCGACGTACTCTTGGCATCTTATTATTATCCATTGACTCAAACCTAAGCCTGCATACACAATTGATATAAATAAAAGGACTAGAATTGCATATAAAGGAAAATGAATGGTGATTGAATACATTGATTGATTGAAATATCGTGACTTGAACAATGACATCGTGAATGGACTTGTACATGGTAATGAACATCCTAATTGCCGTATAACAGTGTAATGCATTTCATGATACCATAGCATATTGATTATCGACTTGAATGAACATATATACGTGCTAGCTTTTACAATTCCTGCTGCATTGTTTGTCTTGTACTGAGGTTTCGACCCAGTTATATTAGATTTCAGTTAAATCAATATAAAGAGGATTGTTGTTTCAAATTTACTATTTCATGTTATTATCGTGCAATACATCATGTTGCTGCATTATCATCATTCCCTTGACATCCTTATATATGCACTTCATGGACATGAATGATTCAATAAAATACTAAACAAGCCGGGGTTTCTAAGGGTTGACCTAGTAGTGGACAGTCTCAGAAAATGTACTCGGTAAGGCCTATATTGATATCGTATTGACATGGAAAGAGAAGTAATGATTGTGAATGATTGATTGAATAATTGGAAATTGATTGATTGCAAATGGTAATTGATTGTTATTGACACCGAGTACACGCTCTGTAGACCCCACCACGAAGTCTAAAACGAACACTGTTGTGCGTGCATCGAACCTGTAGTATGGGATGCAGTAGTACATGCACTAGATAGGAGAAACAACTTGATAATAGACCTAGTTGACATGTATATATACTTGATTAAGACCATTGTTACTAGTACCATTATTGTCCTTGCAATTTGATCTTGATTCAAATTCCTTCATGTACCCTGTTCCCTTACACTCTGTTTTTCACTACTTGTTGTCCGTACTTGCTCTAAGGACAAATTATTCTTTCTTTTAGATGAACAAGTACAGGTAGACAATGAGAATTCCCAGAAGGCATTGATGAGCAGTTTCTCTACAATTGGAGCAGGAGTCTCTCGAGTTATTTGGTAAGTCTTTATATTCCAGATTTGGTCATTAAATTTCATTCTCGTTTATGTGATTATTATTCCTGCGTGGTTGTGATTCATTTTTCTTATATTGTTGAGCTAAGACTGGTACAGCTTATGGATGATATGAGTTAGCGTACTTATATCATTCGCTGGGCCTCAGTTACATGCCTGTGTTTCCGTATTCCGGAAAGCAGGGCGTGACACCATCCGTCCTTACCACGGTACCTCAGGAATCAATAGTGCAAGATACGCGCAGCAGCATGTATCCTTAATGACAGGAAGAGACAACCCATAGTATTACCACTTACAGCTAATTCTCAGACGAGTTGGATTATAGGGAATCACCCCTAACATCAATTCTGTCTTCGAGCGAAAACAATAAGAAAAACCTAATCAATGCAGTTACTGAAGACAAGTTGTTACTCAGATCACACATGGTGTCGATCAACCATGTCGAGTCTGTCTGGTCTGTCAGACAACGATCATCACAGAAATCACATCCACTGATTTCCAATACCTTTACAGGTCTGCGATCAATTAGTCCTGGCCCGTGATCCTCAGCGAGTGGTCTAACGGCACCCCAAGGATGCAATACAATTCAAGGAGGGTGAGCACACACATAACCATCAATTCTTGACCATTGACAGACTCAGGCATCGAGACACCAAACACAATCGACCAGAGCTATATCCCAACTCACTCATGTCCATCATGAGTATTAAGCACAGGAACTTATCCAAGTTCCAAATGAATCGCTAAGACATCAATAAAACCCGATAGCTCATGATCACTATTCTGCGGTATGCAGAGGGTTCCTCATCAATTGTCCGATGAACAGATTAAGAAGTAGCAATAGCTGTAACCCCAGCTACGCTCATCGGAACTGCTCGACCCCGGGTCCTATGGAAAGCTGGGAGTGTCTATCTTAGCTTCTTAGTTGGACACGTCCTCGGATTCAATCCTTAGGGTCCTCAAAGGTACTCATTTTCCATCGGGGGCATAATAAGGGAAAGTTGATTTTTCTAGAAACCATTGCCTTGACAAGGCCAAATCTGTCCCAACTTCGGAAAATCATAACATCCAACCTACAAACTGGAATTATAAAATTCCAATTGGGTTAGAAATCTATGACTCCCTACTGCAAATCTCTAGTTGTCCAGACGTCCAAATTCTTAACCGATAAGTCCAGGAATATCCATCTCCATGGATTTGACAACTTGCGCTAGGCCGAACATAGCCTACTTTGAAATTCGATAATAAATCAACCTTGAGTCCAGTGCGCACAAAATTTGAGATTCTTAATCCAAACATGTACCATTTCATTGTGTCCAAAATTTATATTCAAATTCATTTCACACAAAGATCTATGACTCCTCAAACATAGCAATATTTTCAGCTGTTCTTTTTCAGCAGGGTATTTACTGCCCCTCACTAATCCCTTTTGAAACCTCGTCAAATGATCTCTAAAAAATCTAAAATTTGAGATTCATCAAGTAGACTCATACCCCAAGCTACTCCCAAAATTTCGTCGCAAAATAATAAACGTACACGAAGTTATGGCTTTTTGAACTTCAGCCCAAAGCACAGTCAGCTTCAGCCGACACCTACGGACCAGTCGCATTCTACTATTTTTTTTTCGGGGATCAAACGACCTCGGAAAATTACGAAATTTAATACTATGGTTTTAGACACATACAAGAGCGTCCACAAAAATTTCCAGCTCAAAATGCCCTGTCATTTCCGAGATACAAAATCGGAAAGACAGTCAAAAATCCTTACATCCAGCAGCTATTCTGGCTGCTTACTGTCCGGACTTGAACCCGCTGTTTGGGCTACTAAAATGCATCCAAATATTATGAAAAAAATCATGGATACTCTACATATATAGAAGAACAATACCCCAGAATTTTAGCCCAAGATTCCTAACCATTTGGGTGTAAGAAATTCCCCAATATACCCTCACAATCATGCTTCTTAACAAGCTTAAGGAAGAAGTTGTTCTTACCATACAACTATGTTTCCCTAGCACTCCACATGCTCATACATGGTAACTACATCATGTCTACTGCCACTAAACATCCATTTCCTACTCAAAAGAAAATAAATTCCAAGTTTAGAGTTGAAGAGATCACCCACTTGAAGTTTTGCAAAAGAATCTCCTTGTAGCTTTACTCCTAGCTTGCTTGCTTGCTTGCCTTGCACTTGTATAACTTGGCCTACACCCTCTCCTACACTTATTCTTCTCCTTCTCTACTACTCTTTCTATTCTAATAGACTTCTTCCTTTTCCTATATATATATATATATATATATATATATATATATATATATATATATATATATATATATATATATTTTGAACAAGGAGGAATAGAGAAGGCTTAGGAGGAGAATAGATGGAGCTTGAAAAAAATGGAGTGAAGTGAGATGGGGGGTGGGGTTTATATGGGCCGAATTGGATGGGTGGGTGTGGGTTGGAGTGTGGTGAGGTGTAGGGATGAGATGGAGTGTGGGATGGGTGAAGGAATGAAGGGTGGATTGAGTGCCAACACACCAAGCTTAGAAGCTTCATGGAAGCTTCCTTGAAGCTCCTAGGAAGCTTCCTATTCCCTAAGTCAACATACACATATAACACATGGTGAATTAATCCTACCATTGGATCTTTATCAAGATCAAGTCATGATCATCATGATGCTAGGGTTCCTAACCCTAGGTTAGGTCAAGGAACCCTAGGTCACCACCCTTCGATTCTAACCCTAGTGCACAAACTCATACCACATTCACTTCAAGCACTAGCTTAATTGAAAATAACCAATACATATATATTAAAATCCTATAAAATACATATTTTATAGAAATTATAAATTTTCTCCTACAAATTGTCTGGTCAAAACAATCGGGACAAAACTACAGTTTAATTGAGACGATATTCTGAGTTTACCTCATCGGATTCAGAACAGCTCGTATGTCTGAAATCTCTCAATTTAACTGATAATTTCCTCGGAAATATGTAATCATGTGCAGTACTCAGACGTGCACGGATTACAGTGCAAAAATAGTCATATGCTATTTTGCAGGGTATTACATCTAACTCCTCTCGAAATGTGTTCATCTGTGAGGTAAAATTAGTACACAATCCCCTCTTCCAAGAGCTCGGGTGTCCCATTAAATTTCTCGAACAAAGATCTAGAAGGAATTCGAACACCTCATTATGATGCACTAGTGGTCACCTCTGCATGGCGAACCACAAAGTGCACCACATCTTGGTGGACAATGGTAGCTAAGTGAACATCATCTTCTGAGAAGCTTTCGAAGACCTCAAGGTCTCCAGAGACCATCTAAAACTCAGTGGGTACACCCTTCATGGGTTCTCCAGGGTTCCGGTTCAGATCGAAGGAATAGATACTCTCGAAGTGACTATAGGAAAGTCTTAGCTACCTAGAATAAGGACATGGACTTCATGGTCATTAATGTGAAGGCTGCCTACAATGCCATCTTTGGTTGTCCAGGTCTAGTAGCTCTTCACGCAGTAGCTTCGGCCCTCCACATGAAGATGAAGTTCCCTACGTCAGCAGGGTATAAAAGGTTAATGGAAGCCAAGAAGCGGCTTGGGGATGTTACACAACCATAATGGGGGATCGGTCCTCCCCCTCGATGCCATAGAACTCCCTTAAAAGAAGAGTCCAAGTTGAATCCAAGTCCGTGGATGAACTAGCGGATATCCCCTTCTCTAAAGAAGACCAGACTAATTGTTTTCGAGTAAGCCAAGCCCTCCCCACCAAGTCAAGGAACTACTTGTTAATTGCATTAGGGAGAACCAGGACTTGTTCACTTGGACCACCAGTGATATGCCCGGCATCTCAAAAGGCTTGATCATGCACCGCCTAAGTGTTAATTCAGATGTCAAGCCGATCCAAAAAAAGCATCACAGGTTCTCCCCCAACAGAAAACAAGCAGTCAAGGAAGACGTTCTACAAACTCCTAGTTCCTTCCTTCATAAAGAAGTTAGCTACCCCATGTGGCTAGCCAACATACTCATGGTTAAGAAAGCTAATGGCAAGTGGGGGATTTATATCGACTTCACCGATCTGAACAAAGTATGTCCAAAGGACCCTTTTCCTCTTCCTAGAATTGTTGCCTTGATCGATGCCAAGTCCGGACATGAGCTCCTTAGCTTCATGGACATCTTCTCCGGATACAATCAGATTTGAATGTTCACTCCCGACATCCAGAAGACATCCTTCATCATCGATCAAGGCAACTACTGCTACCAGGTCATATCCTTTGGGCTAAAAAACGTAGGGTCCACTTACCAATGACTAGTGAACAAAGTCATCACGGAACAAATTGGCCGAAATATGGAAGTCTATGTAGACGACATGCTTGTAAAGAGCCTAAAGAAAGAAGACCATGTTGCTAACCTCCAAGAACCCTTTGACGTCCTACAAAAACACAACATGAGGTTGAATCCCTCATAGTGTGCGTTCAGGGTATCCTCGAAGAAGTTCTTGGGGTTCATGATTAATCAGTGGGGGATTGAAGTCAACCTGGAGATGATCCGAGCCATACTTGACATGGTTCCTTGTCCAATAATATCAAAGAAGTCCAGAAATTTACAGGGTGCCTTGTAATAACCTTAATTTCTATTTTGCAAATTACCAATTTTACAAGGATCTACATGTAAAATCTATGAACAATGTAATTTCTGATTCTCACTTCATAAATAATAATAATAATAATAATAATAATAATAATAATAATAATAATTTGATGTGAAGGGAGAAGACTTCCATCTCCATCAACCGAAGCAAATAGGAAATAAGGAGGTGGATTAAATTAATGAGTTGAATGGGTAACAATTCTCTAGAGAATAGGTTTGGAAAATTATAATTAAAGGGGGAGACATTCCTTCCCCCTTGTCGGCCTAGACAATCAAGAAAGTGGGAGACATTCCTTCTCCCTTGTCGGCCTAGACAATCAAGAAAGAGAGCAGAGGAAGAGACAATGAACATAATGGGCTAGTTGACAATTATGATTAATAACCTATATAAACTCCTTAGTAATGAAAGTCTTTCCACACTCAGTATAGTCACATTCCTTAAATTTGAGAGAGATGAGTGAAGCATCAAAGAGAGGAAGATGAAGAAGGAATTGGACAGTGAAGTAGCAAGGAGAAGAGATTAAAGGGAAGCTTTCATTAAGGTAATTTCAGAATACATCACTTTACTTTAAATAAACTAAAACACATATACATATATGTATTATAAAAAGTAATCAGAATGGTCATACCTGAGTTTAAGAACTGCTGCCTCATGTTGGATTCAGAAAAGTTTAGAAAAAAAAAGAAGAAAGTCAAAAGAGAGCCCAAACCCAAAGCCCTATGGTAAAATCTTTGTCCGCATCCAATAGGTAAATGGAATATTTCCTTCCGACATCACTTTCATAAACATGTTGTTAGCTATCCCATTGTAGTAATGAATAGACTATAAACTAATAAAAATGCCTACAAAAAATGTTGAAAGATTTTCTAATCTGGTGGTAAAAACCTTAGGGGGGTTGTATGATTATAAACAAAGCATTTAAGAGTGGCATAAGATAAAAAATATGGTTCTAAAAAATAATTTGTAAAAGCTATAGTCATGTCTGCCAAGATTTATCTAGCATATATATTTTAGAACCTGGAAGCAATAAGGTGCCAATATAAGTTACTAAATATATGGAACAATTCCTTAAAATGATAGAAGACATCCTAAAAATGATATGAAGAGAAAACGAGGTATTTTGGAGATACTATGACTAAAAAATCATAAATATGCAATATTTACTGTAAGTAATTTATTTACTACCTAGTTGTTAGGAAATTGATTGAAGATCGAATGTGACATTTGGGAGCAATATTACGATCTACTTGACTATTTATTGTAAATAATTTATCCACTTTGTATGTTTTTCTCATGTATTCTATTGTGAAACGTAGTTTTTCAAACATGTGTTTATGAATGAATTAGTATCGCCACACATGATTTTATATCGATATATCTTGGAATTAACTTGAGATTTGGAACTTGATTTAAGTTTACAAATATGTATTTACATATGATGCAAGGCTTGCAAGACATGATTTTGGATTTTTTGTGATTATGTTATTATTATTGTTTACAAACTTGTTTATTATTAATGAGATTCAATGAATATATATCATGCGGCCCATAGCCGGTGGGTTTATATTTTCACTATGTGGACTATAGCCAGTGGGTTGATGTTGTTTACACTGTGCAGACCATAGCCAGTGGGGTTATTTATTTTCACCGAGTGGGCTATAGTCGGTAGGATGACAATTAAAAAATTTGATTTACTCAAGGTTTATGATTCGATAAAGCTTTATGAATATTTTGTGGCATTCATTATTAAGGTGTTTGGCACAAGGTTATAACAACTTTCTCCTTGATTATCCTGTTTATACTTTCATTCGCAAATATCATGTGTTTTCTTACTTAAATGCAAAGTGACTATATTACTTCTGGGCTGTTGGCGCTCATCCCGTTTGGAAAATATTTTTCAGATTAGATGCAAATCCTTGGATAACATGGATACTTCATTTGGGAGAATAAAGATGCAGGCTTTTGAGGACCCCTACAATTATACGTAGCAACCCTGTAATAGTATTCAAAGTATTCTATTTTTTAGGCATGTACTAATTATTATTCCGCTGCTTAAGTGTGAAATTAGAACACTATAATAATTATGGAATTAGTCAAGTTGTACCAATGTACCTTATTAGTTTATCAATAAACTTTTGCTTTGAATTAGTGTTTGTATTAGTCTTGCAACTCGGACGTGAGTTGTGACGTCTATGTGCTCCTCGAAGTGTTTCGGGACATGACACGCCTTGCCGTTGTCGGGCGCTTCCTGTCCAAGTTTGGGAAGAAGTGACTCCCTTTCTTCAAAGCTCTTCTAGGAGCAAAGGGCATTGAGTTAGGGAAAGCGCAGCAAGAAGCCTTTAAACGGCTCAAGGTATACCTCACCAGTCCTCCATTCCTAAGCAAGCCCGAGCTGGAAGAGGTGCTCTACCTCTATCTAGCCACTTCAGATCAAACCCTCAGTGTTTCTTTGGTAAGGGAAGAAGACAGGCTCCAAAAGCCGATCTATTATGTAAGCCAAATACTTCACGAGGCCAAGCTTTCGTTATTCTAAGATGGAGAAGATGGCTTATACTTTAGTCCCGTCCATAAACTCTACCCTTATTATCAAGCACACTCCATCTTAGTTCTCACCGACCAACCCCTCAAGCAAGTACTTTACAAGCCAGAGAACTCTGGGTGACGCATGAAGTGATCCATCGAGTTGAGCTAGTAAGACAATCAACTACCGACCAACAATGGCTATCAAGGCATAAGTCTTAGCTGAATTCAACGTCAGGAGCATTATCCCCGATTACCCCAAAGAAAACAAGGATCCTCCATTCTGGAGTGTCCACGTCGATGGATCCTCTTGCATTGAAGGGAGCGGGGCCGGTGTCATCTTGCTCAGCCCAGGAGTTCATCCTCCAATTCTCACTCCATCTTAATTTTCTTGCCTCCAACAATGTAGCAGAATATGAGGCACTAATTGCCGGCCTCCTTTTGGCTTGGAAGGTTGGGGCCCAAAAAGTCAGGTGCTCAGTGACTCCCAACTGGTAGTGAATCAAATTCAAGGAGACTATGAGGCCCAGAATGACCGCATGGTCAAGTAATTAGCTTGCGTGAAGAAACTTCTGGCAACATTCTGAGAGTTTGAAGTCACTTGCATCCCCATCAAGGAAAATAGGAAAGCAGATGCCTTCTCTAAGCTAGCATCATCTCCCTTCGAATGACTCGACCACATCGTGCTTATTGAGGTCCTATTCAAGCCGAGCATCAAAGAGGAAGCCTTAAAGCTCAAGTTTGTCGCCCCTCAAACTTCATCCATAAGGAGATCCTTCCGACAGGTCCTAGAGAAGCAATCAAGGTTCGGGTAAGAGCAGATAGGTACACACTTGTCGATGGAGTTCTGTACAAGCACTCCTACACTCTTATAGATGGCCAACCTTACTTGCGATGCCTCTCCCCTAAGGAAGCTAAGTATGTTCTTATAGATTTACAAGAAGGAATTAGTGGTTGTCACAAGGGCACGAGGTCCCTTGCACAAAGAATTATTAATCATGGATACTACTGGTCATCACTCCTTGACGACGCCCAAGAACATGTTCGCTGATGCACCGCCTGCGAGAAGTTCTCCTCAATTAAACGAGTGCCCTAAATCGAACTTAGCTCAATTTCAAGTCTAATCCCCTTCGCCATGTGGGGAATGGACTGACTTAAGCCGTTCCCCCCTCCCCCCCCAAATGAACTTCTCAGTGGTGGCTAACGGCTACTTGACATAGTGGACCAAAACGGAACTATTAGCCTCCATCACTGAACAGAAGATTCAGCAATTATTCTGGAAGAACATTGTTTGCAGATTTAGGATCCCTCGAATCCTCATCACCAACAACGAAACCCAATTTGCCACCCAGGGGTTCCGCAAATTCTGCATTGACCTGGGGGTCGAACAACGTTTCTTTTCCATCTCGCACCCCCAGAACAATGGCCAAGACGAGAATGCCAACATACATATCCTTGATGGCCTCAAGAAGAGGCTCGATGAAGCTCAGAAGAACTATGGGTCGAAGATCTCCCGAGTTTACTCTGGTCCTATATGACCACGAAGACAACCCCGACGGGAGAATCCTCCTTCAATCCCACTTTCGGGTCTGAAGCCCTAATCCCCTTATAAGTCAGACTATCTTCTCATCGCCTCCACTCCTTTAATGAAGAACAGAACTCAAAAGGCCTCGGAGGAAACCTTGATCTCATTGAAGAAGTTTGCAAGAAGCCTGCCCTACGAAAACACATATATCAGCAAAAGGTGGAGAAGTTCTACAACAAGAAGGTTCGCTTGACAAGCCTCAAAGAAGGGGACCTCGTCCTGCGGAAGCTTGAAATCTCCGACCAACGCAAGAAGGGAAAGCTCACCTCTAACTGGGAGGGAACATACAAGTTCTCCAAAGTTGTCCTCCCAGGAGCATACCGAATTGAAGACCTAGGGAAAAGAAAAGATCAAGGACTTGGAATGCCAAGCATTTGATGAGGTTCAACTAGGGTGCTTAACGCCCTCCACCAGATTTTAAGAAAAAAATGTAATAAGATCAATCTCTATAACGGTCAGAGTATGTAATAAAGGCTAGCCACCAAGGCAGCCACTTAGATTTATTTTTCAATAAAACTAATCATTTTCTTTTGCAAAATTCTTGTACTAATCTCATGCAAACAATGTGTTCAGTGCTTAGCTCCTCTCCCAAGCTACACCCGCAACTCTCTAACTCTCAAACAAGCAAGTTTGAAGTTTGGCTCTTCACTCAAACTGCTCCCGCAACTCGCTAACTCTCTAAAAACCAGTTCGGAGTCCATACTCGTGGCTCAAAGCTCGCTATCTTGCAAACAAGCAAGTTTGGAGTCCAACTCTTTCCTAGAGCTGCTCCCACAACTTGTTAATTCAAACACATCGAGTCCGGAGTCCAGATTGCCTTTAGAGTTACTCCCGTGACTCATCGACTCTAGACAATAAGTTACAACACAAACTGTAATGCCCTGAATTCCAAATATAGGTAATTCGTAGCACAACCAGGATCTTTACTTCAATTTCGTACAAAAATACAAGGAATTTAAAATTTTTTCATTACAATATTATTCTTTACAACACGCAGCGAAAATTTACATGAAAGAAATACAATTTATATCATCAAACATCTTCAATCTTGCAACATCCATTAGCATCAAACTCATCTCCACGTCATTCGCTAATCTGGGTCCTCCAACTTAAAAACTACAGGCACATCAGTTGCATACAACTGACGCAATGCTACAATACATCGATTCCTTTAATTTATCAATCACAAACTTCAATGCAGAAACAAACTGTGAAATGTGACTATCCTAAATATGTCAGTGTATGATATGAACCTAGTGACTAATGCAAACACTTACACTTATGATGCAACTCTAATGCGCATTTGTTCGAATTTTATGCATCTCATACTACATTGGTTTGAGGAAAAGCTCTTAACGTACTCCTCATTATAAGGTTCAATCCCTCGTTATAATATCCTACTAAGGTAACAAAAATAAGGTTTAGATGTCCTACGAGTATGGATTCCAGCCTCGGAGTATACCGCCCGACTATACAGAATCCTCATCTTGCAAACATTCAGCAAGTGCCGCTCTAACTAGGAATATGTTGGAATCCCCCTCCTATCCCCCGGACTATTCATGATCTCGGAGTACACCGCCCGATCATTCATAATCCCAGATTTAATTAAGGCTCGTCTCGCTGCGCACAGCAATTACAGTACCGGAGTACACCGCCCGACTGAATCTATAGTCCCAGAATACACCACCCGACTATATAGAGACACCGCACTTACGTTTACCCAGGTCTCATCACATCTTCCTTTCTAGTGCATGTCCTTAGTTCAATTATAATTATCTCATGGCCTAAAGCTAGCTTAACCTGCTGGACTTAATTTAACTCACCGAGAACGTTGGCCCATATCGGTCACTTCTCAAAATTTTATTTATCACAATATGCCGGTCACTACGGGTCTCTCTCAGGCTCTAGAATCATGCACTCGTAGATCACAACTTTAATCTACACAAAACTACATCACACCATGTAACTAGCTTGCACATGTGAGTTAGAGAATCAACTTTGGTCACACACAATTTGTCATCTATTGATGCTTAAGATCATCCACACATCATGTATAATTAGAAATCATAAAACATACATTTCTAAGTCAATTTAGAAGCCCTAAGTTCATGGTAACATCAAAACAGTAAGCTGAGAATTTAACATACAGTTTCTGTTTACTGTAAAAATCACTATAATTCGTATACTACTTATATATTCACATTCTTAGGTTTTACAAAAAGCTCTATGAGTTCTCTACAAGTTCTTAGTTAAAATCTTCCTCAATTTATTTCATTTCTGATGTCAAAATGATCAAAATGTAACATGCATGTAAAATCCCAGAACATAGCAGAACTATCAACCAGTTGCAAGACAAAACTTATTTTAATTAGTAAATGATATCTAAATTTCACCAAGTTTGGGGAATAATAACTACACACATATTAACAGTACATATGTAAATTTCAACTAAATGTATCATGTATTCAGAGTTATTATTTCTTAAAGTAGGCTCATGATCAAGATAGATTTACGGCTATGCTCTGTTTCTTTTCTTAACCAGTCAGTAGTCACATATTTTATTAACATAGCAATTGTTTTTCAAAAATTATAAAATTTGACATGCATGACCTAAACACATATAAAAATTTCAGCAAGATATTCCATGTAATGAGAGAGATATTGGCTTTAGAAAAACAGAACAGAACATGCATATAAACAGTTTTCTTTTACAGCCAGATAAGAAGTTCGTATTTTATTAAAATAGAAAATAAAATCCAAATATTATGAAATTTGGTGGAAAGGTGTTAGACATAATAAGATACTTCCATCTAAATTTCAATTCTAATTCTTTGTATTTTAGGAGTTATAGCTTCCAGACCTAAGTACAAATTTCAAAACAGAATCAATAGAAAAGTTTCTCATATCATACTTCACACAATCAATTCACAATAATTAACAATCTAAACTACATAGATTATCTAGCATGTACACATCCTACCATTAGAAAATAGTAGAAACATTCGCCTATTGATTGAAAATCCTTGCAACTGAAACTCCTAGCAACAAAAACTCTAAGCTTCCTCTCCTCCAAATCAAGAGCCCGAAGTAATTGGTTTACAAAAATAAAACAAATGAAAACCTCTTCTAAACTAGGCCGGTGGGCTTTTAAAGAGAAGAAGATATGGAGAGTTTTTAAAACCACCCACACACTTAATAACTACTCACTAATTCACCATTTAACCTTAACTCAAACTTAATCACAATTTAAACCCTTTTAAAAAAAAAGTGGTCAGCCAATAAATGGGGTGAGGGTTGCACGTTATTTTATTTGTTGACTCTCCACATATGTGCATTATCATGAATGTGTTTTGTTTAAATTATTACAAAAACAACATCATTCCCCCCTCCCCCCAAAAAAAAAAAAAAAAAAAAAACGTTTGGCCTAAGTACAATATGCCCACATAACGTTTGAAAAAGTACACTAAAATCATTTCTCCGTTAACTTAACCCCTCCCGTTAAGTTATAAATTTAAATTACCTTTTTACCATTACTCTTTCATAATCAAATCTCTTCTTCTTTTTTCTTTTTCTTCATTTATTTTTCTTCTTTTATTTTTCTCTATTCTTCTCTTTCTTCATTCATTTTTTTCCTCTTTCACTTTTCTCTATTAACAGAGATTTCTTCAGTAGGTTAATTGTCTTCTAATTTCAAGCTTTATTGCCAAAGTTCAGGATTATCATCAACACTGGAATGAAACTCAGTGGTTTTTATATGCTCGTTACCTGAAATTTGTAGACAAGTTTGGCATGTTGAATATCTATGCACCAACTTGAGGGAGAGTGTTGAAATATAGTAAGAATAAATCTTTATATTATGTTTTCTATAGATTAGGAAACAGATTCCCTCAAACCTCTCATCTCCTTAATCTTCTCCTCATCTTATTGTACCACTTCTCTAAGAATGTAATGTATATATAAAGAGGTCCACAGTAGAAGAAAATAATAAGAAAAAAGGATTTTTCCCAAATCTGTTTTCAATTGTATATATCTTCCACTTCCAACGACGCAAACAACTGACATACAAAATTAGTTGATTTCTAACCTTCTAATTTCTCTTTTCTCCTCTTTGAATTTTTCTAACAAATCCCCAATACTATAAAGAACATAACACTGCCTTCAGTAGGAAAGGAAAAAAAAAATCCAAATGGGATTACAGAAAATTATTGCTCTCGTAATTATTATTGTCTTCGCTGCTAGTAAAGTTTCTGACTCCCATCGCAATTACCGGGATGACCTCTCGAAATCCCTGACCTTCTTTGATGGTCAACGGTCCTGCAAGCTTCCTCCAGGCCAAACTATACTAGAGGTCTGACTCAGGACTTTACGGTGGTTCCAACAGAAAATGTAAAATTCAATATGACGTGTTTCCTTCACAACTAATCTAAAATTAGTCAGAATTCTAGTATTATCCTGAACTTTGGCAATAAAGCTTGAAATTAGAAGAAAATTAACCTACTGAAGAAATCGCTGTTAATAGAGAAAATGAAAGAAGAAAAAAGGAATGAAGAAAGGGAAGCAAAGAAAATGAACGAAAAAAAAGGAAAGAAGAAAAAGAAAAAAGAAGAAGATATTTGATTATGAAAGGGTAAGGGTAAAAAGGTAATTTAATAATTATAACTTAGCGGATGGGGTTAAGTTAACGGAGAAATGAGTTTAGTGTACATTTTCAAACGTTGTATCAGAATTTTATACTCGGACCAAGCGTTGGGGGGGGGGGGGGGTACTTTGGTTTTTGCCCTTAAGAATATATCATCAACACGTGCAATGCAGCTAAAAACAAAGTATTAAAATATTCGAGTTGAAATTTAAATAGAAGATCAAAAAAATAAATTCAAATACATAATTGAATTCGAGAGATTGAAAAATATCCATAGCAATCGAAATACAAAATATGTAAAAATATTTATATTAATAATGTTACGGATATTACACGTAACGATACAAAATACATGTATGTAGCACACGTTGAGCAAAATTGTCAAAACTCAATTTTGCGAGTGTTACACAGAGAAAGTAGGAGTGAAGATAAAAACACTTGAAATATCTCTATTTCATATCAACATCATATTACAAGCTCGGGAATACATGAAAGATCTTTCGTTCATCTTGGCACATGTCTAAAAGCTAAAGTACATTAGGTCGCTCCACAACTCATCTCTATTCTAATCACCTATGTCTATGAAAGAAGGGGAAACTTTTGTTAAGTGACACGGTCCGCTTATGATGCTTCTTCCCCAACTTCCTATGAGAGGTTCCAACCCTGCATATTGGGTCTAAGCCTCGTGAATGCAAGTGTGCACCGCCACTTCAATAGAGGCCTCAAGGTTTCTTGATGCTGTTCAGGAGTGCAAGGCCAGAGTATGGATAAAATTCCCTTGATTATACTCCTTGCGAGAACAAGAGATGCTTTGTGTTCGCAATCCTTCAAGTAATAGGTTCAGCCGGTAAATCTCCACATCCTTCTCAACAAGAATATCCTTGAGACGAGCATCCTTGACCCGAATCTTCCACCGAATCTTATGAGTGAGTCGAGCAATCTGGATGAGCCTCGGCTGAGCAACTGCGATGAGTGTCCTTCAAATTAGTGAGCTCTAAGCTCATCTCAAGAAGTACGTTATTCAGCTGGTCCTCGGTCATGACCACAAGCAAGTGGCGATAAAGAATTTAACTTTAATGATAATAAGACTCAAGAATCATAGCTGAACATATCCAAAGTTCTTGCTCATACACACACAATAAAATAAAATAAAAGTGTTGGACACCAAAAGTATTTTCATTAACTAAAACTGAATATGCAAGAGCGGTGGCCAGTCCGCTATTAGACATAAATTGTCATTCCCCGCTTCCCAAAAATATGGAATACGAGCGCATGACGAAGCCCAACGAATGATTTTAACATCATTCATAAGCTGTAGGATCGACTCAGCATCATAACAAGAATTTAACAAGATTTATATATAACCAAGCATGCATGAATAATTCATTAAGCAACAGAAAATAATTTGAAATAAAAATAATAATATCTCAAATAGTTCTCAAATCTGAATCAAAAGAATAAAACCCGGGAACATAAGCCCGTTACAGGTTTCAAGTAACAAAAGAATAAATAATTCAAGAAGACAGAATATTAAAGCAAGTCCTTGCTTCAAGCAAAGCCTAGAATGTCTGCTCACCGATTCCAGTAGGCAGCACGTCTCCAAAGTATGCTTAATAAATATAAAAGAAAAAAATAGGAAAAACAAGAGAAAATGCCCTTAGTGCAAGTTAAGGTCACAAATAGTAAAAACGAGTACAAGTAATGGGGAACAAGAATTGGAAACAAGAATGTAACAGGGATACAACAAGTAGTGAAAATCCAAGAACTAGCTAGAAAGAAGGACAACTCAAGTAAACAGGATGGATAACAAATACTATTAGTGAAGCAAGTGACAAGTGAACATGTAGGGGTATCCAACCTCAGGTGACAAGTCTCAAGTCTAGTGTCAAGTAACAAGTGCATAGTCTAGTGTCAAGTTGTCAAGTACAAGTATCAAGTTGTAAGTGTCAAGTATTATATTCAAGTATCAAGTCTCATGTAACATGTCATCAAGTATCAAGTAAACATGTATCAAGTTCAAGTTTCATGTTTCAAGTCTCATGTATCATGAAATCAAGTATCAGGTAAGCATGTATCATGTTCAAGTCTTGTAGTTATTACTATCTAGGTAGCACTTCATGCATCCATACTTTTACTAAATGATTGCTACAGTCAAATCAGTTATGTTTAGACCTAGTAATGGAGTCTATAGGGTGGCGTACTCAAGTATCAAGTATCAAGCAGGCACGGTTCATGAATACGAATTTAAATAACAGGTTTACGAAACAAATTCGTGAATACTAACAGGTTCAAGGACCACACAGTGGGTCCATGAATACAACAGGTTCATGAGCCAAGTAACTGGCTCCATGAATACATCAAGTGCAACAGGTTCATGAACCGAGTACTGGGAAACACGGGCCCGCTTCTGAGTACACTTACCTATATTGTCCACTATTATGGTCTTTTTCTTAAACCCCGGCTTGTTACTTTTTATTATTTTCTTATCAAGCAAGCATACATGTGTGCGAAACAAGTCAAGAAATCAGAGTCATGTACATGGAACAAGTTTAGGGTAATTATATGGCATAATCGAGGGTCGACATGAATAAAAGTAACACGAACAACGAAAATCCCAAATCTGGACAGCACGACGTTGCTGTACCAAAACTATGATTTCCGTTGCTACGAAATAGCAAAAGTGGATCCGTCAGGAGATCTAGAAACTAGACTCCTGCCCGGTTCCAACGCATATAATTAAGGTACGAGAAAGTGGTGGGAACATATGTCAAAACAGCGAATTACACAGCTAAAGTGTTCAGGCAGAAATTGTGTGTTTGAGTTTATACATGAGAAACAGTGCTGAAGTAATATTAATTAATTCTAAGAAAAATTGGGGATATCCTATAGGGTGTCCAGCAACCGCATATAAAATTTCAAGTCAAACACTTGCTATTAACATAGTTAAATTAATTCGCAAAGTAAAGGTGTACAGCAGTTTTGCGAATCTACGTCTACCGACACAGCTGCAGTAAAACTGCAATAAATCCTAGACCGTAACTCCGAATTCAGAAATTCTGGAGGCTATCGACATCTAGACATCTAGAGCTACATTTACTGTTCAGGTCTTGGGTTCAAGTTCTGATGGTAAAGAGGTCAAAACAGTATAATAAGATGCAGGACAGCAACATGTGGAAGTCTTACGTGTATAGGTTACAAGAAAACTTGTTATTAGGCGTCTAGGGTAATGCGTGATATAAATACGGAGTAATGGTTGTCAAAACAGAAAGTAATAATTATTTTTCAAGCCAAATGGTTGCAAGATCATCAAATACAAGATATAACATATGTCTACAAATCTAGGACTCCTTAATTTTATGTGTCCATGTGTTCAGGGGATAAGATGAGTCCAAGTAGTTGTAATATAATACAATAAAATTATTGTAACTCTTTAGATTATGAAATTGATGGGGATTAATATTTGATTAACAACGACAAGTCAAGGAGGAGTCACAATTTCTAACTATTTGTAGTATTTTCAAAGAACGCTTGTACTAGAACAAAAATGTGTACAAGAGGAATACTTGCCTTGATTGACGACGAATAGATCCGCTAATTGAAAAAAACGGGATCGAAAAACTTCGGGCGAAATCTCCCAAAAGCACGTGTGAAGCACGTGCAAGAATTCAACAGTAGAGCGAAAATCCCACACCGGATCCCGCTAAAACAGCAAACAACAAGATCAGGATTTGCTGCGCCAAAACACGGAACAGCGAAACACACCAGTTAGATCGCTCCTACGCAGCGGATCGGGACCCAACAGGGGATAGCGAGTGGGGATCCGCTGTGGCAAAACACCAAACACCGTTCTCCACCAACCAGATCTCGTCTTCTTCCTCACGACGGCAGCGAACGGGAGCGACGGCGCAGGCTCGCGCTACTACGGCGACACCTGCGGCGACGACTGGCGGAGGGATTAACGGCGTGACGTCGAGGAGCGACGCAGCGACGAGCGGCGCACGTCGAGAAGATGGCGATGCTCTGCTTTTCGCGCTCAAAACAGGGGAGGATGAGAGTGGGGATGGTTCGGAGGTGCTGGCGACGATGGTGGTCGCGAGGCGAGGAGGATGAGAGGGTGAGGGGATGGTGCAGGGTAATGGGGACGATCGGAGGGCAAGGAGGTGACTGGCGATGGTTAATGGCGATGGGGTGGATTGGGTTCGGGAGTTTTGGTGATGGTGAATGGTGGTTCTATGGGGACGGTGATGGCGAGACGGATTTTGAGGGGATGACGAAGGCGATGAAGGGTGGTTGAAGGCGAAGGTGGTGGAGGTTGATTGGGGAATGGCGAATTGGGTGATTGATGCGAAGGAGAAGGAGAGGGAGCGGAGAAGGAGAGCGGCAGGGTTAGTTAGGGTTGAAGAGTAACGGGGTAGGGGTTAGGGTTAGGGTTTAAATAGTGTGGATTTGGGTTATGGGTATTAGGGTATCCGGTTTGAGTGGGATCCAACTAGGGAATTAGTCAAAATTCACTAATTATGAGGATAATTAGATAGATGAGAAGAAACAGCCCATTCTTCATGAAGAGACACAAAAGATCACATACAATAGAATTAGATAAAGCACCAAAAATTGAGTCGAACAAAAATAGTGATTTTATTCGAACGGAAACAAGATACGGGATCTCAAATTGATAAAAGAGTACAGTTGGGCAAAATACAGTATAAAAATACTGATACGGGAAATAGGGGTTACATAAATTCAAATCAAAATAAAGAAGATGAAACCGAAAAGGAAAAATTAGAGGTGCACCTCTATCAACAGAGCCACGTGAGTGGAAGCCCCTACCACTTTTTTCCCTTCGTCCTTGCATCCCCCTTCAGGCTCTCCTCCTCTCCAACTACGGGCTCTTTCGGAGCCCCCACCTCTTCCTCCTCTTCCTTATCGTTCTCCGAATTCTCCTCTCACAGCTTAAGCTCGAGGCTGTATTCCTTCCCGTCAAAGTTGGGGACGCGCTCGACTACGTCCCTGATAACCTTAGCATAGGCCTTCTTCATGTTTGTATAGAGATGCTCCTCAACTTCGGCCCTCACCTTTGTCACTGTGGCCTCCATCTCTTTTACCACTGCCTCCCTCTCCTTGGCTGTAGCGCCCCAAATTTCTAATATGAGAGCTTAGAAAATAAGTGGCGAAATCCCAGCAATCCACTTCAATAGAACAATAAACACCAACAACACCACTAAAATTTTTCTTTCTTTATTACAACAATTATTACATATCACAGCGGAAGTCTAATCATCTCAACACAAATGTTTCTTTTTGTTTACAACTCAAAATGATCTCAATTATACTTTACAGATTTACACAAATCACTAAATAATCCAATATTCTCAAATTTCTCACTCAAGCCTCCAACCTTCGACCTAAGCAATAACCTGCAACAAGTGAGGCTAGAGTCGAACCCTAACCCCCAAACTAAAGGGGTCAGCCATCAAAATGGTGTGAGTGGCAACAAAACAACAAATAACATAAATGAGCTTAAAACATAATGTCCAACAATAATAATCAAACAATAAAGTATGGAGTAACGACAGAGAATGATGGGTGATACCAAAACCAAAAGCCAAGTGTGTAAAAACAGGAAATCCAAATGCATAAGAGTGATTCAAGAAAACATCATGACTACATGCTGACAACGATGACTACTAAGAGATGAAGATACACTATGATAATTTGCCCATGCTTGATAATTCCGGAGATTGATCCCACATCACAGGTATTTTCCCTGGATAATTCAGGAGATCATCCCACATCTAAACATAGACTCCTCATCACAATAATACCCCAAAAGTGTCGCCTCGACTCCGATAATTCCGTAGTTCAATCCCACATCACAAGATAATTACTTGGATAATTCAGGAAAAATATCTCGCATCACAGGTTAACTACCTGGATAATTCCGGAGATAAATCACACATCACAAGTTAACTACTTGGATAATTCAGGAGATTAAATCCTACATCAAAAGCCATACTGAGGTGCATAACTTAAGTTCCCATTCGTCATGACACTACTAATGCCTGTCCTTATTAATTTGGGTCACTGAACAAATCTCCTAGAGTAGTGTACCCTACCGGACTAAAATCTGAATAACTGAAAATTTGCCTCGATGGGCCTCAACAAATAACTGAACAAACACCGGTATACTAGGGTCACTTACCTCTAGAGACTCAAAAACAAATATCTGAACAAATTCCACTTAACAAGCGGCTTAATAAAATATCTCAAAATCATGTTCTTAACTGAACATCTCAAAAACAAATACTTAACTGAACATCTTAAAATCAAACACTAAACAAAACATCTCACAATCAAATACAAAGATCCTTCAGGACCAGTCGGCTGCACATCAGATCAGTCGACTGTCCAGAGGACATAATCCAACATTTCTCAAAAATAAACTAAGGCATAATCAGTCGTCTGGGAAGCCATCAGTCGACTGCCCCGAGACAAATACAAATAATTCTCATCAAAATATTCTAAGTATATAAGTCGACTGAAAGGTCATAGGTCGACTGTCCCGAAAGGACTGAACAAAATCACAAACAGAGGATCAGTCGACTGACCTCAGTCTAGGTCGACTGTCCCGAACAAATCTCAAGACTCAAAAAAATATACAGTAGTCTCGTACCAGTCGACTGCTACGCAAGACAGTCGGCTGTCGGCTACAGATTCCCAAAAGATAGGTCTGAACACGAAACTAAACTGGAGTTTTCTAAAGATTCACTGATCATAAAAAATTTAATTGTTTCCAGGCTAATAAACAACTCTCAATAATCTCTATCATGGATACATTTCTCAATTAATCAAATACTCAAAACTCATATCCCCATGATCTAAACTCTTAATCCTTTGATTAGGGTTTTTCTCAACAAAACTGAATGTCTTCCTCAACACATAATCAAGATTGGTTTGCAATCACTAGATCCAGATGATTACTATCTGATCACAACATAATCAGTTCTTAATTTGCTTTCTAACAACAGGATCTCATAAATCAACATATCCTCAACAATCTAAATCTTTTTCTCATCATGGTCCAAATATCAATAAAAGTTCTCATCATCCATATCAAATTAAAGATCCATATCATACATACAACGAGCCTAACAAATAAATAGTATAACGATCACAAACAAGCGAAACAAAGGTCTCATGTCATTCATCAATCAAAACAAACAAACAAGACAAACAAACAAACCACTCACTTTTGATTTGAAGAAAAGATCCACAAAAGCTCCTCCTTGCTAGATCCAAAGTCCTCCTTTTCGCTCTTCAAAATAAATCTCAAGAAATTCTGAATATATCAATGACGGCTGGGAAGAATTTCCCTTAAATATGCCGGGGTAAAATATTAGGGTTTTATTCCCACTTTGCAAAATAATCCTTTTAAGAATACAATTTTACATTCATAGGTTTAGTCTTGAAAATTCAATCAAATATCATTTAAATTAGGATCTAATAGAAAATATATTTCTAAACTCAGCAAATACTGATCGGAATGTCCAGCAAATACATTTTGCACTCTAAACCCTCAAAATGTCAATTTTGCAAATAAGTCCTTCTTTTCCCAAAAATTGCAAATAGTATCGATTTATTTCAGAAAAATCTGGAAAAATACTAAATAAATCCCAAATAATTAAATAATGAATTTTCATAAGGAAAAATAAAATTTTCAAACTTCTAAAAGGCCATTTGCACGTGTTTTGCACGTGTACAAAAGATAAATCTTTTAGAAAATATTTATTTAAATCCTCAAAATTATTTAAATTCATTTCCAAATAATTAAAATAATATTTGAAAATATGGGGTTCTACATCACTCCCTCCTTAGAAGAGTTCTGTCCTCAGAACTACTACTAATGAGTTCAAACATATACCAACAAAAGGAAACAATACTTCATAGATAGATCATAATCCAAATAATTTCATATAGCATCACAATCAAATAAAAGATTACATCGTGTATCAATCAATGGTTCAATCATTCAAAGAATTCCAATCACATACAAGAAATACACTCATACAAACAATTCAGGAAAATCGCTCAGCATGCGATCCTCTGGCTCCCAAGTAGCCTCCTCGAACTGTTGATTCCTCCACAATACCTTGACCGTAGGTATCACCTTGCTTCTAAGGACTTTCTCCCTACGATCAACGATCTCAACAGACTGTTCCTTGTAGCTCAAGTTCACCTGTAGATCTTCAGGAACCTCCACCAACTGATGATTCTGATCGGCCACATACTTCCTTAATAGCGACACATGAAACACATCATGTACCTGCGCTAACTCCTCAGGAAGTTTCAATCTATATGCGGTCTTGCCAATCCTCTCCACGATCTTGTACGGTCCAATATACCTCGGCGCCAACTTGCCACCCTTACCAAATCTGATCACTCCTTTGGTCGGAGAAACCTTGAGAAAAACTGCATCCCCAACTTCAAACTCCAAATCTCTTCGTCGAGTGTCAGCATAACTCTTTTGCCGACTCTGAGCTTCAACTAACCTCTTGCGAATCATCTCAATCTGCTCTGACGTCTGCTGCACGATCTCAGGACCATACATCTGCCTCTCGCCAACCTCATACCAACAAACAGGTGTCCTGCACCTCCGTCCATACAAAGCCTCATACGGTGCCATCCCAATACTTGCATGGTAACTGTTGTTATAAGCAAACTCAACCAATGCCAAGTATCTCTCCCAACTACCACCAAAGTCCATAACACAAGCTCTCAACATATCTTCCAGCACTCGATTCACCCTCTCCGTCTGACCATCTGTCTGCGGATGAAATGCTGTACTGAAATCAGTCCTGGTGCCCAAAGCTGCTTGTAAACTTCTCCAAAACCTTGATGTAAACCTCGGATCTCTGTTAGACACAATCGAAACTGGAACTCCATGAAGTCTCACAATCTCTTCAGTGTACAACTCAGCCAATTTCTCCATCGACCAAGTAATCTTCATGGCTAGAAAATGTGCCGACTTAGTCAATCGGTCTACTACAACCCAAATCGAGTCATTGCCTTTCAAACTCCTAGGCAAACCCGTGATAAAGTCCATGCTAATGTTCTCCCACTTCCACTCTGGAATGGGTAATGGCTGTAACAAACCTCCAGGTCTCTGATTCTCTGTCTTGATCTGCTGACAAGTCAGACATCTTGCCACAAATTCTGCTACATCCCGCTTCATACCAGACCACCAAAAATGGGGTTTGATATCCCTGTACATCTTCGTACCTCCTGGATGAACTGATAACAATGTGCTGTGTGCTTCCTGCAAGATACTCTCTCTCAACTCTGCATCATCTGGAACACACAATCTCTCACCCATCCAAAGAACTCCATCTTGGACACGAAATTCTGATAACTTGCCTTCTGAAACCTGCTGCATCATCTTCTGGATCTCTGGATCTGATCTCTGACCTTCCACAATCTTCTCTCTCAAGGACGGCTGCAGCCTCAACTGAGCCAATGATGCCTCTAAACCTCGCAGTACCACCTCGATACCTGCCTGATCGATCTCTGCTGCCAACTCCCTTCGAGTAGTGATCAACCTTGCCAAACTACTCTTCCTGCTAAGTCCATCAGCCACTACATTCGCCTTGCCCGGATGATACTTGATCTTAGGACGAATGTCTTCCAATACCTCCAACCACCTTCTCTGCCGAAGATTCAAATCCCTCTGCTGATAGATATACTTCAGGCTCTTGTGGTCAGTGTACATATTGACCTTCTCACCATAGACATAATGCCTCCATAATTTCAAGGCATATATGATAGCTGCTAGCTCCAAATCATGCGTCGGATAATTCTTCTCATGCGGACGCAACTGCCTCGAACCATAAGCAATGACCTTGCCTTCTTGCATCAAGACACATCCCAAACCTCTGAGAGATGCATCACTGTAGATGTCATAATCCTTCCCTGCTTGCGGCAATGCTAATATAGGTGCAGTAGTCAACCTTTCCTTTAACTCAAGGAAACTCTCCTCGCACTTATCTGTCCACACAAATGCCACACTCTTCCGGGTCAAACCTGTCAATGGAACTGCAATCTGAGAATACCCCTGAATAAACCTCCTGTAGTAACCAGCTAATCCCAAGAAGCTTCTGACTTCCTTCACTGACGTTGGCCTGGGCCAATCCTTCACTGCTTCCACTTTCTGAGGATCAGTAGCCACTCCCTCCTTAGAAAGAATGTGACCAAGGAAAGCTACCTCAGACTTCCAAAATTCACACTTCGACAATTTGGCGTACAAGCTGTGCTCCTGCAATGTCTGTAATACCGCTGTCAAGTGCTTAGAATGATCCTCCTCCGACTTCGAATACACCAAGATATCATCGATGAAGACCACCACGATGGAATCAATGAATGGCCTCAACACCCGATTCATCATATCCATGAAAACTGCTGGCGCATTCGTCAACCCGAATGGCATCACCAAAAACTCATACAGCCCATGACGAGTCCTGAACGCTGTCTTGCTCACATCTTCCTCCTTGACTCGCACCTGATGATATCCTGACCTCAAGTCAATATTCGAAAACACCGCTGCTCCTCGAAGTCTGTCGAACAAATCATCTATCCGCGGCAGTGGGTATTTGTTCTGAATAGTCACCCTATTCAACTCCCGATAGTCAATGCACATCCTCATCGACCCATCCTTCTTCTTGACCAACAACACTGGCGCTCCCCACGGAGATGAACTCGGTCTGATAAGCCCTTTGCTCAAAAGCTCTTCAATCTGCTTCTTCACCTCATCTTGCTCTACAGGTACCATCCTGTACGGAGCCTTGGAAATCGGCGCACTTCCCGGCTGAACATTGATGCAAAACTCTACATCTCTCTGCGGCGGTAATCCTGGGAAGTCATCCAAGAACACCTGAGGAAACTTTCGAACCACCGGAATGCCCTTGATTTCATCTGCAATAGACTTCTTAGATACCATTGCAGTCACCTGCGGGATCTTCTTCTTCCCTTGGAAAGTTACTGCAGGTCCACCTGGTGCTTTCACCAACACCTCCTTCTGCTTGCAATCAATTGTTGCATCATATATAGCCATCCAATCGATGCCTACAATAACATCCACTCCCAACACTTGTAGCTCGATCAAGTCGATGCCGAACATCCTTCCACCAATCTCGATATCACAGCCCTCGTAATATCGATCCGCTACTAGCTCTTTACCTGACGGCGTTGTCACCGACAAAACCCTGCCTGGAAATAACTTAGGTTCCAAACCTAAGATCCTTGCAAAACTTGGCGATACAAATATATGCGATGAACCAGTGTCAAACAAAACCTTTGCTTTAATTCCATTTATTAAAACAACTCCTGTTACAATAAGAATGATACTCAATCTTAAATTGTTCTCAAATAAAAGCTTTTATTCATTACACTGATTCAAAAATAAAAGAAATCAAAATTCCTGCATACCCTGTATTACATCTTCCGAGTTCTTCGCATCCTCCTCGGTCAATGCAAATACTCGCCCTTGCCTCTTCGGGACTTTGCTTCCACCCGAACCGTCCTTCTTCAGTTGTGGACAATGGGGCTTTGAGTGTCCAGTCTGCCCACACTGAGAACAAACATGCTCTGCCAACTTCGGACATGCTGACCTGTAATGTCCTACTTCCTTGCAGTAGTAGCAGGTCACTCCCTGAGCTCCAGGTGCCTTCTGCACCGGTCCACTGAACTTCGCCTGCTTCGCGGGAAATCCCTTCCCACTCTGGCCTGATGCTGGCCTCTTGTTCCGGTTCCATGATTCCTGCTTCTTCTGAAACAGTTCCATATCTTCTTCAGTCATCGCGGCCCTCCTGACCAGCTTGTCAAATCTTCTAATGCCCAATGGAACCATCCTTGACCTCAAGTTCGGCCTCAAGCCCTGCTCAAACTTTTTGGCCTTCTTCGCTTCGTCCATGACCAACTCTGGTGCATACCTCGAAAGTTGAGCGAATTTCGTCTCATACTCCCGAACAGTCATGCTCCCCTGCTAAAGGTTCATGAACTCAGTCGCCTTCTTCTCCTGAACATCAAGAGGAAAGAAACGATCTCTGAACTCCTCCAGAAAAGCTTCCCATGTCAGCTGCTGATCTCCCAAGTTCCTCTTCAATGACTCCCACCAAACACCAGCATCTTTCTCGAGCTGCATCGAAGCTAACTTCACCTTGCTAGCTGCCGGAGTCTCTGACACCTCGAAAATCGTCTCAATCTTCCTAATCCAATCATCTGCTGCTGTTGGATCAGCTTGCCCCTCAAAGACTGGCGGCCTCATCCTCTTAAAGGATTCAATCTGCTTTATGGGGTCGGCATTCACCAATCCATGACCAGCTCCATGATTTGGCGGCGGGTTCTGCTGCTGCGCTTGCTGCTGCGCCACATTGAGTGCCATCAATGTGTTCAACGTCTGATATACTTTGGCAAACTCAGCTTCTAGGTCAATTCCCGTTCCTCGAGAACTACCTGATCCATCCTCATTGTTGCCACCATTTCTACCTCTGGGTGCAACCATCGTGATTACTGCAAAACGAGGGTAAAGTTAGAGCACACATACAATTCAAACTCAAATCATTACCCTATGGCGAAGCCATAACCATACCCCAAACCATAATTTCAAACCAAACATCATAATTTAATTCTATGTGATACTCACACTCTGATGTCCACACCTAGGTACTCACTCTCTAGTGTCCACACCTAGGTTGGTTGTCATACTATGTCTATTATTACATTGAAGCGGAGCTCTGATACCAATCTCTGTAGCGCCCCAAATTTCTAATATGAGAGCTTAGAAAATAAGTGGCGAAATCCCAGCAATCCACTTCAATAGAACAATAAACATCAACAACACCACTAAAATTTTTCTTTCTTTATTACAACAATTATTACATATCACAGCGGAAGTCTAATCATCTCAACACAAATGTTTCTTTTTGTTTACAACTCAAAATGATCTCAATTATACTTTACAGCTTTACACAAATCACTAAATAATCCAATATTCTCAAATTTCTCACTCAAGCCTCCAACCTTCGACCTAAGCAATAACCTGCAACAAGTGAGGCTAGAGTCGAACCCTAACCCCCAAACTAAAGGGGTCAGCCATCAAAATGGTGTGAGTGGCAACAAAACAACAAATAACATAAATGAGCTTAAAACATAATGTCCAACAATAATAATCAAACAATAAAGTATGGAGTAACGACAGAGAATGATGGGTGATACCAAAACCAAAAGCCAAGTGTGTAAAAACAGGAAATCCAAATGCATAAGAGTAATTCAAGAAAACATCATGACTACATGCTGACAACGATGACTACTAAGAGATGAAGATACACTATGATAATTTGCCCATGCTTGATAATTCCGGAGATTGATCCCACATCACAGGTATTTTCCCTGGATAATTCAGGAGATCATCCCACATCTAAACATAGACTCCTCATCACAATAATACCCCAAAAGTGTCGCCTCGACTCCGATAATTCCGTAGTTCAATCCCACATCACAAGATAATTACTTAGATAATTCAGGAGAAATATCTCGCATCACAGGTTAACTACCTGGATAATTCCGGAGATAAATCACACATCACAAGTTAACTACTTGGATAATTCAGGAGATTAAATCCTACATCAAAAGCCATACTGAGGTGCATAACTTAAGTTCCCATTCGTCATGACACTACTAATGCCTGTCCTTATTAATTTGGGTCACTGAACAAATCTCCTAGAGTAGTGTACCCTACCGGACTAAAATCTGAATAACTGAAAATTTGCCTCGATGGGCCTCAACAAATAACTGAACAAACACCGGTATACTAGGGTCACTTACCTCTAGAGACTCAAAAACAAATATCTGAACAAATTCCACTTAACAAGCGGCTCAATAAAATATCTCAAAATCATGTTCTTAACTGAACATCTCAAAAACAAATACTTAACTGAACATCTTAAAATCAAACACTAAACAAAACATCTCACAATCAAATACAAAGATCCTTCAGGACCAGTCGGCTGCACATCAGATCAGTCGACTGTCCAGAGGACATAATCCAACATTTCTCAAAAATAAACTAAGGCATAATCAGTCGTCTGGGAAGCCATCAGTCGACTGCCCCGAGACAAATACAAATAATTCTCATCAAAATATTCTAAGTATATAAGTCGACTGAAAGGTCATAGGTCGACTGTCCCGAAAGGACTGAACAAAATCACAAACAGAGGATCAGTCGACTGACCTCAGTCTAGGTCGACTGTCCCGAACAAATCTCAAGACTCAAAAAAATATACAGTAGTCTCGTACCAGTCGACTGCTACGCAAGACAGTCGGCTGTCGGCTACAGATTCCCAAAAGATAGGTCTGAACACGAAACTAAACTGGAGTTTTCTAAAGATTCACTGATCATAAAAAATTTAATTGTTTCCAGGCTAATAAACAACTCTCAATAATCTCTATCATGGATACATTTCTCAATTAATCAAATACTCAAAACTCATATCCCCATGATCTAAACTCTTAATCCTTTGATTAGGGTTTTTCTCAACAAAACTGAATGTCTTCCTCAACACATAATCAAGATTGGTTTGCAATCACTAGATCCAGATGATTACTATCTGATCACAACATAATCAGTTCTTAATTTGCTTTCTAACAACAGGATCTCATAAATCAACATATCCTCAACAATCTAAATCTTTTTCTCATCATGGTCCAAATATCAATAAAAGTTCTCATCATCCATATCAAATTAAAGATCCATATCATACATACAACGAGCCTAACAAATAAATAGTATAACGATCACAAACAAGCGAAACAAAGGTCTCATGTCATTCATCAATCAAAACAAACAAACAAGACAAAACAAACAAACCACTCACTTTTGATTTGAAGAAAAGATCCACAAAAGCTCCTCCTTGCTAGATCCAAAGTCCTCCTTTTCGCTCTTCAAAATAAATCTCAAGAAATTCTGAATATATCAATGACGGCTGGGAAGAATTTCCCTTAAATATGCCGGGGTAAAATATTAGGGTTTTATTCCCACTTTGCAAAATAATCCTTTTAAGAATACAATTTTACATTCATAGGTTTAGTCTTGAAAATTCAATCAAATATCATTTAAATTAGGATCTAATAGAAAATATATTTCTAAACTCAGCAAATACTGATCGGAATGTCCAGCAAATACATTTTGCACTCTAAACCCTCAAAATGTCAATTTTGCAAATAAGTCCTTCTTTTCCCAAAAATTGCAAATAGTATCGATTTATTTCAGAAAAATCTGGAAAAAAACTAAATAAATCCCAAATAATTAAATAATGATTTTTCATAAGGAAAACTAAAATTTTCAAACTTCTAAAAGGCCATTTGCACGTGTTTTGCACGTGTACAAAAGATAAATCTTTTAGAAAATATTTATTTAAATCCTCAAAATTATTTAAATTCATTTCCAAATAATTAAAATAATATTTGAAAATATGGGGTTCTACATTGGCTACCTCCTTACTCTACCTCTTCTGCTTCATCTCAAGATGAGTGACCAAAGCAAGAAAAGCCTCCTCCCGACTCTTCGTCGCCTCCAGTTATTTGGCGATCTTCTTTTTCTTCAACTCGGCCGTGTAGGCATTGGTCTTCCAGTTCTTTTCCTCGGCCGCTATCTAGTTGAGCAGGTTGCTGAAATGATAAGTGATTTGCAAAGAAAAAGTGCTTCACAACTTGGAAATGTATGAAAGAATACATAACTACGTTGCAAAGCATAATACGTATCGACATATGGGCTTGAGAAATCTCCACGAAGGAACTGATCGCCTTGTTTGCTAACCTATTCCTATCCTTCGGGCTCGGAAGATGCCGAACCGCATTGAGGCAGCTCACCAAGTGACCAATGTAGCCATCATGCAGCTTAATGCCCCAGTTGGGCATGTAGATATTTTTATCCTCTTTAGTAAGGCTCGCATTGGCCCGACAACCAACAAAAGGCGCCCGCCTAAAATGGCAGAGGCTAGGGAAAGACCTCTATAGCGGGGCTAGTCGTCACTTACAGAGATGACTCCAGAGCCACCACTGGGGTAGAAGCCAAAAAGCTCCTGATCGCCTTCGAGGACGTCGACTTGCTTGTAGTCATCTTCCTCATCTTATCCTCTGGCGCTTGCTGTAGATGTCCTTGTCCTCCCTTTATGCAATGAAAACAAAAGGAAATGTGAGAACATGATAAAAAAAAGGAAAAAAACGACTAAGTATTCTGCAAAGGGAAAAGGCTAAAACTAAAATTGTACAAGGTCTATCCGGCTCAGACCCCACTTGAAGCGGACCTACTCCGTCATACCCTTCCACCTTATTGTCTTGCACTTGAAAAGAACATCACTTAATTTTTTCTTCTCCTTACTCACTGTTGACTCAACCTTCACCCTCTTAGAGACACTCTCTCTCCACTTGGTTGGAAATCCCTACAGTTTTGGACTACGAATTAGAAAATACTTGCTCTTCCAATGTTTAATCGAGTCAGAATCTTGATTGCTCCCATATCCGGACGAGGCGAAAGATAAAACAGATGCTCCATCTTATTTTGCTGATGGAATCTGAAGTCCCTCCCCCACACAGTTATATTCGGTTCGAATCCAGCCTTTCGACACTACAAGATGAAGCCAGTCACATGCCTCCACATATTCGACATGTACTACATCAGGATAAATTTATACCAGTTCAGGATCTCCTTCATAAATTGGTGCACATGTAAACACAACTGGCATAGAAGCATCATAGGGGAAGATAGAGAACTCTTTGGATATCACTGAACACGCCCTGATCCCAGGTCAGGCAGAAGTAGCTCAAACTTGGGAGAAAACCATGAAAGTGACTCTGATCTTCAAAAAATCCTCCCTCGCGATGGAATCAACCTCAATGGTTTCACAGCAGTCTGGCACCTTCGTTCTGCATGGTGAACCGTATAAAATGCCCCAAGATTTTGGGGTATTGGCGAATGAGGAAGGGAGTATGAGGGGGAAGAGCATGATTGAAGTAGTTTCCTGTCGATTCTCTCCTCTTCTCAATGATCTCTTCCACTATTACCAAAGACCTGACTACTTATTTCCCCTTCTCTTTTCTCGTAGGCCACGAATTAAGCTTCTCTTCAACAATACGACCCGAGGAGGAGGCGCATCACCCGCAGAAACGATAGACATGACTTATAAAATTATGATAAGTTACTTGGGTAACCACGATGATCAATCGATGGAAATTGACCGAAAAAGATCATTGGAATTGAATCATATAGAGAGAAAGATCTCGGAGGAGAGCGAAAAAGTTGGAGAAAATGAGATGAAGTGCGTAAAAGTTAAGAGAAAGGAGGTGAATATATAGAGGTGAAGGCCAACGGTTGGAACCCAACAAATGAAAAGCCCAATGGATGAAAGGCCAACGGTAAAAGAAAAAAAATAAAATAAATGTTAACGTCAGCCAACGTCAGTGAGCTCCTCAGCATCATCACACCGAGGAACTTTCAGCCCGACGAGCTCAGCGCTTTCGACAATTCCCGATTGACTGATCGCCTCACAATTCGTGCCAATAGATCAAGGTTGTCTGATCTACTTCAATTTTTGTGCCCACCTTCTCGGCGCGCTAGACGACAAAATATTGGGCGTCATCACGCCGAGGAGCTCGGCATTTGTGATGCTTTTGGACCGTTCGATTGCCTCGTGATTCACGCCAACCGATTAGGGTCGTCCGATCCACTTCAATTTTCGCTCCCACTCCCTCGGCGCACTAGATGAAAAAATGCTAACATCAGCGAGCTCCTCGGTGTCATCATGCTGAGGAGATTTCAATTTGAGGAGCTCAGCGTTTGTGACTCTTCTAGACCGTCTGATGGCCTTGTGATTCATTCCAACCAATCAGTGTTGTCCATTCCACTTCAATTTTCGCGCCCACCTCCTTCGAGCGCTAGATGACAAAAAGTTGACGTCATCGAGCTCCTTGGCATCATGAGTTTTCATTGCGGGGAGCTCAGCGTTTATGATTCTCCAGGACAGTGTGATCACCTCAACTTTCATTCATGCTTGATCCAGGAGCCTGATCGCTCCAATTTTCTTGCCCACCTTTGAATTTTTAGTTAAAATTTTAATTAATAATTATAAATTTAGAGATTTTTTTTTGAAAAGTAATTAAATTTTTTGAAAAGATAATTAAAAATTCTAAAGAATGATTATAATTTCAGAAAATTAATTAAAATTTTCAAAAAATAATTATAAATTTAGAAAATTTAATTATATAAATTCGGAAAAGTTAAGAAAAAAGTAAAAAAATTTGGGAAAGTTTAATTCAAATTTCTGAAAATCCAGGAAAAATTATTGGGAGTTCTACAAAATTCCTATTATCCATAGAAGCTCCGAACAAGACTTTAGTCATCTCCAAAGATCCTATATGCTCTCCCAATTGTCCAAAACATAGTAGAATACTACTGAAAGGCTGTGATTACCAACCTTTAGTGGGGGGGGGGGACGATAATTTCACAACAACTACATGCCTACAAGAAGAGCATGGGCTGCCTCCAGGCCGATCAAACTCAGTCATGCCCACAATTAAGTTACAACCAAAGAAAGAATGATTTCAAGCTAAATAGAGCTGTCAGTCAAATCTCATATCTTAAACACGATTATCAACTGACTATATCTCATCACCATGAGAATCTCTAGTTTAAACTTAACTTCTAGCCTATAAATACTCTCCCCCCTCAATGAGTTGAAGGTAATTGATCTTTTTGCCATTAAAACCCTAATCTTCTTTATGAGTTACTGACATGAGCGTCAGATGGTCTTTCGCTGGGAAAAAACCCGGTGTTTAGACTTTGTGCTAGTTCGCCGGACATTTTCAGCCATCCAAATCTAGATCTAGATGCTTTCAACCATTCAATTCCAGATCAACGAGTCTTCAACCATCCAATTTCAGATCTGATCGACGACCTAGATCGTAAGTTTTCTCCTCAATAAAAGAACTCATCATCTGATTGTTTTCACACTAGAAAAAAGCAGCAATAGGTGGGTAAACCACTTGACTTTTAGAAACAGTTGTTTTATTTCATGGAGGATAGTTCTATGCACAACTAACCCCTATCATCGTTTATTGGATTAGTGGTGACAAGAAAACAATCCCCAAGATGTTGCCTTTTAGAAATCAGGTGAGTTACTTGTCAATGCATGAAAACTCAGGGGTTTAGCAGAAATTACCCGAGTTTATGAAGGTTATTGATATTTTGAGAAAATAAATAAAAGCTTTGGAATGATGTAGGATTGAATGAGTAGAATCATGAGAGAGAGAATATGTGTGGGGAGGGAGAGAGAGAGAGAGAGGTTGTTCAGCTTTACATTTTTGGCATGATTCTTGGCTCAAAAATAAAAGAAAAATATGAGTGTTGCCGCTGATTCTGGTGTGGGGGCAATAGATAGAATTTGTGGATTCTTGAGAAAATGAATAAGGCAAACATGTTGACCTGTTGACCTTTACCAACGTGTTGACTTATTTCTTACTGCTGCTATGGACCTGCAAAAAGTGCGATACACCGGGATGGATCCCGGCAACGCACCATCCGACGCTCTTGTCAGTAATCAGGAAGATTATGAAAGAACTTTAACTGGAAAAAGATTGATTACCTTCTTATGGTGGGGGGGAAAGGGGTTTTTATATTCGCCTTAGGGATCCATTTCGAGATAAGAACAAATCTCTACTTCCCGGTGTGGATGGATAGAAGTGGTTAAAACCTCCTCTTAGGGATAATTATGAATCTGAATTTTTTTTTATCCTTCTGAACTGGTTTGTAACGGATTGGGACCCGTACCTAGTAAGACAGATTCGTTCATGGATTATTGGGCTTTGAAGAAAGACTCAGTTCCCATTTCAGACCCATTTGTAGGTGAAATTACCATTTTACCCCTGAGCTTTAAGATTCGTGTCCGATTTGAACGGTTCCGATTTAATCCCATTTTTAGCCATATCACGAACCCCCCACTCCTGAAGACTGAGTTTAACAGTCTTTGAGGAGTAGTTTGTTGTTCTAATGGCGTACGGAATTTTATCGGAGTTCTCGGGGGAGTTAGATCTAGCTCGGGGTGTAACAGTGTTATTCCGAGCTTGTAAAATAGTCAAAATTATTCTCAGATTTTTCTGGATTTTTTGTGATTTTTCCATATTTTTCTGATTTTTTTTCAGATTTTTTATTTAATTTCCGAATTAAATAATTAATTATCTAAAAAATCAATTAATTATTCTAATTTAATAATTATTATTTTCAGAATTTAAAAATTATTTTCTGAATTAATAATTTTTTTAGAATTTTTAATTAATTTTTTCCTATTTTTAAATATATTTTCTGATTTTTTAAATAATTAATTCGATTAAATAAATAAATACCTGATGACGTGGCACGATCCTGTGCGCCGATCACGATCAGATGAGCACGCATCATGAGGAGCCCATTTTTCTCTCGTTTGGTGCTCGGTGGCAAGAACTCTCGGTTCCAGCTGCCGAAGTCCACGTCGACGCCACGTGGTAAAGTCAACAGCAAACCATTGACCTTTTTTTTTCTTTTTTTTTCTCCCGCTCTGTTCTCTTCTCCTCTTCTTCGCTTTTCTTCTTCCCCACCCTCTTCACTCTTCTCCAAACTCGCCCCTTGTCCTTCGAGCGTCGCCTTTGTTCGACCTTCTTTCTGAGCTCGTCCCCACCATGCAAGCGCCCTGTGCAACGAGAGGCGCTCGTAGTCGAGGGAGCTTGGTGAACAAGGAGGGAGTGCGGCGAAGAAGGAGAGCTCAATCGTGGGTTTCGGAGCTCGGGGTGATGGAGTTCGGTGACAGTGGAGGATGGGTCGATGCTCGCGACGTGGGAGATGATGGGTTCGGCGAGACTCAGGGGTAAAGCTCTTCGATGGAGGGGAGTTCTGGCACTCGATGGGGAGAGGAGCTCGGTGAGGAGTGACAGCTCGAAGCTTGGGTTCGATGGAGGCAATGGAGGCGAGCTTTAGTGGAGCTCTTCGGTGAAGGTGGCGAGGAGCGCGATGCGTCGGAGTCGAAGCTCAGACTTTCGCAAGTGAGTCGAGGTCGAGCTTCAGAGTCGACGAGGATGTTAACAGAGCTTGACGAACGAGGATGAGCGGCGAACGGGGGGTTCGCCATTGGACGACTGCGACTGTGGCGAGCTCGACGATTCGGAAGCTTGGGCAAGCTCAGCGAACAAGGCGAGGGACGTTCGGCGAAGGAGCTCTTCGATGTGGGGACTTGACGGAGCTTGGCGAAGGGGAGTTCGCCATTGGAGCTGTAAATGGAGACAAAGCTCGGGGGTTGATGAGTTCGGTGAGACTTATTGTGCTATCTAGATGATCTAAACTAGACACAAATTAAAGACCTCGCAAGTGTATGAATCGTTTGGAGAAGCGTAGTGACGAGCAAGGGTCGATCCCACAGAGATTGTAGAATTTAACTTACTAACCAATAAAGCAAGAGTAAGGATGGAAAAAGGATTGTTCTAAAAGAAAGGGAAGGAATTAAAACTAAATTAAGAAGTTCTGGATCACAAGTATTTATTAAGTAGTTGGGTTTTGATTTCTACCAATAGTCAATAATGCTAAGTCACCTTCTGTACTTCTTCTTATTACTCATGTTTGTTCTCTTCAAGGGCATGGTATCTACTCCTTAAAGTAATGTTTCCCTAAGCCAAGAATTAGGCATGGTATCTACTCTAATTCGTTTCTTTCCTTAAGTATTTAGCATGGTATCTACTAAGTTGCACTTAAAGAAAACATAAGAACAGTGGAAACGAACAAACACTCAAGGTTCTAGAAATTGGTATCAGATCTAGATCCCTCAAGTTGATTAAACCAAGAACCCCTAAGGACTCCTGTGTTACAAGTTACGAGCACGAGATACGGGTCGTCTCAATATGCTCATATAACAGATTCAGATCTACACTGCACAACTTGATAATCTCAAGTTCTGTATGTCAGTCGACTGGCTGTCACTTCAGTCTACTGTCCTTAGAACGTCTGAACAAGTTTGATTCATGTAAATTTTTATTCGTTCAATCAGGTTTAATCAATAAGTAAAAGAGTGACATTCAGAAGAACTTAGCATTACATAACTACGGCTTCAATCTACCCAACTATGAAATTAGTTCCACATAATAAGACTTTTATTGGTCAACAAGTTCGAATACATGATTAACATAAAAGAATTAGAAAGAGAAGGAATAAACTGATGTAGTTCGGCCAGATGAGTCGGCTGGCTATCACACGGTCGACCGGCTGTTTCTTCTTAGTACTTGATCTCCTTTCTCCTTCTTCTATGCTGATATAGTACTGCTCTTTGTTGATGACTTGGCATTCCAGAAACTCTTGTGATCTGGCTGATGGTGTGTTCAGAGGAGCGTGAGAGAGGAGAGACGAATAATGCTTCTTGGTTGGTATTTATAGATCACGGCTAGAGAATTAGGGTTTGCACTCCTCTTTTTATAGAAAAGTCTTTTTCTTTTATTTATTTCCTCCCTCGTTGCTCTACGTATTATTTCTTTCTCTTTTCTTCTATTCTTCCTTTTCTGTTCTGATTTGGATTAGATTTGGACGAATCTTCAAATATCTTATCTTTTAACTCTGCCGCCTACCAGTCGACTTGTCTTCGCACCAGTCGACTGTGTCTAGACTTCTGAAGATTTCATAATTGATCATCCAAGTCAACTGTTCTTTAGAGTAAGTCGACTGCACCGAGCGGCTGTAGAAAATCAACTTCTCTGTCCAGTCGCTTGTTGTGGGGAACCAGTCGACCGATGATCTGCAGTTTTCTGTGTATCATCCTTAAAATCCTGAATCTGCTTCGTTTCTCTATTTTAGGCTGTTTCCTATGGAAAAAAGAAAATAAGAGTTAAATACCACATATAGAGCCTTCAAATGTCTAATTGCATTACGATTATTGCTCCTAAATGTGAATAATATTGTGTTCATCAAGACTCAGGGGTAGAGCTCATTGATGAAGAGCCCGACACTGGTTCGACTGCAGTGGTGGAGAGGTTGGAGCTTGGTTGCCGTCGGAGCTCGCATCGTGGAGGAGTTCGATGCTTCGGAGTTCGACGAGGCCATGGAGGAGCTTGGTTGCAAGCTCGAGCTCGGAGGTCGTTAATGGCGGTGATGGAGATCGAAGGGAGGAGCTTGACGACAAGGTTGTTAGAGCTCGGCAATGGAGGAGATCGGTGAGTGAGCTTCAGAGCTCGTCGAGGGTGATGGCGAGGGGACTTGAGCTCGGCTGGCTGGCGGTGAAGTCGAGCTCAGAGCTCGGCGAAGCTGAGGATGGGTTTCCTCGATGTGGAGACGAGCTCGGCAAGGGGGCTCGACGAAGGTGGAGGCCGACGTCGGAGGCGGCTCGACGAGGAGCTCGTGAAGGGGAGCTTTTTCCTCTCATTTGGACTCCGGTGCCACGAATGCTTGGCGATCACTGCCGACCTTCACACTTCGTCGCCAATGGAGCTCGACGAAGGTGGAGGCCGATGTCGGAGGCGGCTTGACGAGGAGCTTGCAAAGGGGAGCTTTTTTCTCTCATTTGGACTCCGGTGCCACGAATGCTCGGCGATCACGGCCGAACTTCACACTTCGTCGCCAATGGAGCTCGACGAAGGTGGAGGCCGACGTTGGAGGCAGAGAGCTTGAGGTGCTCGAGCTCTACGTTGGAGCTCGTCGAAGGTGCTTGGCAGCAAGGAGAAGGATTTGGAGCTTGACGAGAGTGGAAGCTTGAGCTCGGAGTCGGAGTTCGGTGGCTATGGGTTAGAGCTCGTGATGGGGAGCTCGGCAGTGGAGGGGAGCTTGAAGCTTGTGAGCTCAATGGAGCCATGGAGAGAGAAGCTCGAGCTTCGACGGAGCTTTGAGTTGGTAATGGTGAGAGCTCGACATGAGGAACTCCATGGCTCAACAGTGGAGATGAACTCGTGAAGGTTGGAGTAGAGCTCTATGTTGTTGGAGCTTCGCGATGGGGGGAAGGAGAGGAACTCGATGGTGAGCTCGATGGCGGTTTGGAAATGGTGGTGACGTCAAAGCTCAAAGGCAGAGCTCTTGGAGATGGTGTCGACGCTCAAGCTCAAAGACACAGCTCTTGGAGCTTTTTCATTTTGGCGGGAAATCCGGAGGAGAAGAAGAGAGAAGGCTGAAGTGGGTTGCGGGTTTGGGTCCTATAACGAGTCCAAACCGACCCGTTAACTCCTAAATTATTTTTTTGGTTGCTTGTACCTGAGCCGCAGATCGTATTTGAGCACGAATTCCGAGGCAAAATTTTTCTCTCATTTGAGCTCCGGTGGCAAGAACTCTCGGCTCCATTTCCAAACTAGGAGAGACTTTGGCGGCTTGGCACGTGGCGGTCAACGGTTGACCGTTGACTCGGTCAACGTTGATCGTTGACTTTTTTGATAATTTTTTCTCTCGTTTCATGGTCGATGGCAAGAATGCTCGGATTGCATTTCCGAACCAGGAGAGGGCTTCGGCAACTTGACACGTGGCGATCAACGGTTGATCGTTGACTTTTTTGATGATTTTTTCTCTCGTTCATGGTCGGTGGCAAAAACGCTCGGATTGCATTTCCGAACCAGGATAGGGCTTCGGCAACTTGACACGTGGCGGTCAACAGTTGACCGTTGACTTTCTCTTTTTGCTCTAATCACCACCGTTGATCTTGATTTGAGTGCGGAACTTGAGGCATACTTTTTCTCCAATTTGAGCTTCGGTGGCAAGAGCGCTCGGCACTAGTTGTCGAAGTCCAAAAGAGATTTTTTCTTACATTTGGACGTCGGTGGCAAGAATGCTCAGCGCATGTTGCCGAAGTCCAAGAGAAATTTTTTCTCACATTTGGACGTCGGTGGCAAGAACGCTCGGCGCATGTTGCCAAAGTCCAAGAGAGATTTTTTCTCACATTTGGACGTCGGTGCATGTTGCCGAAGTCCAGGAGAGTTCTTCTCGCATTTGTATTGTAACCGATGTTTCCATTGCTACGGAGGTCAGATCAGGGCGTGTGACCCCTTGTTTCGAAGCTATCTCAAAGATCTACAAGTTCTCTTCAAAGATGAGTTGGAGAATCATCCTTCTTCAAGGTCAAGATAGTCCCGCAACATCTTCATCTTCGCGAAGTTGAGAAGAGCTTTGCGCGGCTCTAGGGAAAGTCCGTTTTTGGAAGACTAGTCTGAGGAGCAACTCTATGGGAGAGTCGTGCTCCGAACTCGTTGTGAAAAGGTCTGCTCTGGGAGCGAGCGGAGCGAAGACCTTGGTTCTAGGAGAGAACCGTTTGGAAGACAAGTTTGAGGAGCAACTCTAGAGGAGAGTTTTAGCTCCGAACTCGTTGAAAAGAGGTTCAACAGTTGTGGGAGTAATTCCGAATGGTGAGCTGCCCCGCACTCGCTTGTTTGCAAGCGGCTAAGGCAACGTCTTACCAAGTGTTGGATTCCGAACTTGTTGTTAAGAGATTTGACGAGTTGTAGGAGCGATTCCGAATGGTGAGCTGCCCCGCACTTACTTGTTTGCAAGCAGCTATGGCAACATCGAACCAAGTGTTGAACTCCGAACTCATCTTTTGGGCTTAGTAAGTTGTGGGAGCAGCCCTGTAGGACAAGCTGGACTCCGAACTTACCATTTAGCAAGTCGTAGAAGTGACTCGGAGAAGTAGAAATGAAGTCAGTGCAATAACAAACAAAAGTTTAAGTTTTATTGAAATAAACTAAATGGCCGCTTCGAGGGGGCGAACCATTATTACATGTTGTTGGCCGAGTTACAAGCATCGACCTTATTAAAAATCGAGATCCTACTTCTACGATATGGTGAAGGCCTCTTGGGAGGAGTTGGGTTCTCCCCCCATTGGACCTCCTTGGATGAGGTGGAGGACGGCCCCAGTTTCAAAATCTTGGAACTCGACGGACCTCTCTGTTCGCTTGTAGGCTCATTGGGGTGGAAGGTCGGTCCCGTCTCTTCGGACGAACTTGTCCAAGTGTCCCCGCTGTATGAGTTCTTCGATATCCTCTTTAAGAGCCCGATAATTATCCGTATCGTAGCCGTGGTCCCTATGAAAGCAGCACCACTTATCCCTGTTTCTTTTCTTGTCAGGGGTATTCATTTTAGGAGGAGCACAGAGTAGCCCTTCTTTGTCCACCTCCATAAGAACTGTTGATAAACTAGCATTGAGGGGGGTGAACTTCTCAAAATGAGGAGCTGGGCGGCGTTGACCATTGTCGTCCCTCTGAAGTTTCTGGACCCTTCTTCGCTCGTATTCTTCTATTTGTTCTTGGAAGATGATTCCTCGAGAGTGTTGGGGGGGGGATTGGGGGGGGGGGGGGGGTTGAGAGTCTCTTCCACTTGAATTTACTTCTCACTCCTAAGCAGGAGTTCTGAAAAGTTTTGAGGAGGCTTCTTGTCAAGGGACGCCTTGAGGTCGGCGTTAGTGACGTTGTGCTCGAATGCCGCAGAGGCTACTGCTTGTTTGAGGGAGGCAATAGACCGGGCTTCAGCAGTGAAGCGCTGAACGTAATCTCTTAGGCGTTCACCCTTTCTTTGGCGGAGGGTCACCAAAGATATGTTTGTTTTCTAGTCCCGATGGCTACTCACGAAATGAGTAAGAAAGATCCCTTCGAACTGATCGAATGAGAAGATGGAGGCCGGGGCGAGTCGAGAGTATCATTCTCTCGCAGGCCCCTTTAACGTGGTAGGGAAGGTCTTACAAAGGAGCGCATCCGAAGCCTGGTGGATCATCATGAGAGTTTTAAAACTCTCGATGTGGTCGGCAGGGTCCGACTCCCTATTGTATGACTCAAAGTTAGGGGTCTTAAAGCTTTGCGAGACCGGGGCTTCCATGATGGCTCGGGAGAACGGGGGCCTGCTCAGGCAGAAATTCCTCGCCCGTTGTTCCTCTTCTCTGTCAAGTCGGCCAAGGTGCCTCTCCATCTCGTGGAGACGGCGGTAGACCGAGTCTTCCCTTCGATCATATCCTACCGATCCCTTAGACTCTTTCCCATGCGAAAGGGGACTAGGAGTGCGGTGGTGACGGCTTGGGACAGGTTGAGGACTAGGTGCCCGTTGCTCGTGGTTGGGAGCGGCGATGAGGACCCGCAGGACGGCCACTTGAAAATCTTGGAACTCCGCCCTTGTGACTGGTGCCTCTCTAGCTTGGCGGTCTCTATGTGTGGCTCGGCTTACTGGAGAATGAGTTCTCCGCCGACGATGTTGAGGGGACTCTCTTCACCTCCTCCGGGGAAGGGATCTTCTGGTCCTCGGTCACCGGGGGGTCTGGACTCTTGAGACCTCTGGGGGATCAGGTTAATGGACTCCCCCAAGGGCTCGCCATCCATTCAGGCGAGTTCGGAGGTCGAACCCCTTTTGGCGGTTGAAAATCACTTGATGGAGATTCCGCTCGGGAGGGCTTTGAGAAGCCATAGAGTTAACTGGAGGATTGTGGACCGCGACATGGTCCTGAGGAGGATGTTGCTTTGGACGAATCCTACGAGAGCCCCCCGAGACCCTGGAGGGGCCTGTTGAGGAGGAGCACCTTGAGCTGGAGGAGGGGGAGGAGGAAGAGAAGTGGTTTTTCGGCTGGAGACCGCTGCTTTCCTCTTCTCTTTTGGATGCATGGCTTGAAACTAATCTCGCTGATGAAGTTAGGTTGGGTTGCTTTTTCAATTTCCACAGACGGCGCCAATCTGTTGTCGCTGATTCTGGTGTGGGGGAAATAGATAGTGATATGGCTAAAAATAGGATTAAATCGGCACCGTTCACATCGGAGACGAATCTCAAAGCTCAGGAGTAAAACGGTAATTTCACCTACCGGCGGGTCCGAAGCGGGTACTGGGTCTCCTTCTCACAGATCCAATAACCCGCGAACGGATCCATTCCAACTGGGTCGGGTCCCGACCCAAGATAAATCCAGATCAGCAAGAGGAAAATCAGGGTTACTGATTTGACCAAATCAACAGGCCTGATTTGCTCTCACCAGGAATCAAGGGGTTAGTTTCCCAAACAGACTGTGAGGATTTTTCTCCTAGCAGTTACACTGGGAACCAGGCCTCTGATCACTCCCCTGGCAACTATAAATACCTCTCCTCTGCCACTGTGACCAGGTTAATCACTCTTTTACCTGCTTAAGCTCTTTCTTAATCTCTTCTGGTTACTGACAAGAGCGTCGGAGGGTGCGTCGCCGGGATCAACCCCGGTGTTTCGCACTTTCCTTGCAGGTGCACGGCGGGAGTCAGCAGCCCAACTCAGACGAACAGGTTCGGATCCGCTATTCAGGTTTTTCTACGAACCCACAAATTCTATCTGTTTACCCCCACACCAGAATTAGCGGTAACAGATTGGCGCCGTCTGTGGAAAACCCATACGAATAGCCTCCGCCTCTTCCTCGTCGACTAGCTCTTCTCCAGCCATGCCTCCCAGAAAAGTAAGATCCAGAGGGTCCAATCGTGCACCCAATCCCGTGGACCAGCAAGAAGTCCCTGTCCATCCCTCTCAACAACTGGGGGGGCTCCCTCCGCCCGCCGAAGATCGTGTCCAGCAGGACCAACCTCCTCTTCCGAACCAGCAACCCCCAAACGGTCCCGATCCACAGAAGCAAAAACAACCTCTCCATCGAGACCACATATCGGTACACAACGCCTCTACAGACTCTTACGCCTCCCATAGTCCTCAGGCCCCTGACCTTCGAAATACTATCCTCAACCGGCAGAAGGATGAGGATCTCCGCCACCGTCTGGACGAAAAGCGGTCCCGAGAGGGAGCCTCCTGCCTACAACGTCCAGATGAGCGGAATCCCCACCACCGCGAGCGTAGAAGGTCTCCTACCAGGAGAGGACGGAGAGAGTCACCCGGGCATTACAGGAGGAGGCGCCACTCTCCTACCGGTCGGCATCAGCCGAGGAACAATGAGGCGCCCATCACTCGCGCCGAGTTCCTGCAGTTTCAAGCAACGGTGTTGCAGGCTCTTAACCTCCGACCCAACAACAATGAGGCCCAAAGGGTTCCTTCGCCCCAACGGGTTCCCAGTCCTTGCCGTAGGTCCGCCTCTCCTCCGCCGGCTCCTAACCACCGGCAGCATGATCTTAGCCCTCGCCGCTCCCGGGACGGCCATCGTCGTAGCCCCGGCTCTCCCTCCTACGAAGACGAGTCCAGAGGCTCGTTCGACTACCGCGGGAGGGACGATGCCCTATACTGCCGTCTCCATGAGGTGGAGAGGCGAATCGGTCGGATGGACGAGGGGGAGGGGTCGAACAGCAGAACCATCCGTCCGAGCCGACCCCCTTTCTCCCGAACCATCATGGAGGCTCCCATCCCGAGGGGATTCGAACCCCCGAAGTTCGAAACTTACTCGGGGGAGTCGGACCCCGTGGACCACATCGAAAGCTTCAAGACCCTCATGCTCATCCACCAGGCTTCGGACGCCTTACTTTGCAAGACCTTCCCTGCCACCCTGAAGGGGTCGGCTAGGGAATGGTACTCCCGCCTTGCTCCCTCTTCCATCTTCTCCTTCGAGCAATTCGAGACCCTCTTCATCACCCACTTTATGAGTAGTAGACACACGGAGAAGGCCAGCCTCTTATTACTCTGGCTCTGCCAGGAGAAGGGAGAGAAGTTGAGAGACTATGTGAAGAGGTTCACTGCGGAGGTCAGGTCCATAGCCTCCCTCGACCAATCCGTCGCAACAGCCGCCTTCCAATCCAACGTCTTCAATTCCAGCCTCCGCTCCTCTCTTGCTAAGAAGCCTCCACAGAACTTTGTCGGCCTCCTTCTCAGGTGTGACCAGTACATTCGTGCCGAAGAAGCCGCCTACTTTCCTAGCTCCGGAGGATCCACCTCCGGAACGAAGAGAAAGCTGACCGAAGAAGAAGAGGCTAAGAAGCTTCAGAAGGAGGGCAATAGCCAGCGCCGCCCAACTCCTCGGTTTGAGAAGTTCACCCCCCTCGTTGCCAATATATCAGAAGTTCTCATGGAAGTGGACAAGGAAGGGCTACTCTGTGCTCCCCCTAGAATGAATACACCTGGCAAGAAGAGGGACAAGGATAAGTGGTGCCGCTTTCACAGGGACCACGGCCATGACACGAAAGATTGTCGGGCTCTGAAGGAAGAGATCGAAGAACTCATACGGCGGGGGCACCTGACCAAGTTCGTCCAGAAAGAGGGGGTCAAGCTTCCTCCCTGAGGAGCCAATAAACGAACCGAAGGCCCCGCCGAGCTCTAAGACTCAGAACCTCCCGGCTCTTCCCAAGAGGTCTTCACCTTATCATAGAAGCAGGATCTTGATTTTTAATAAGGCCGATGCTTGTAATTCGGCCAATAGCATGTAATAAGGGCTCGCTATATTGAAGCAGCCACTTAGTTTATTTCAATAAAACTTTACGTTTTTTCATTGGAAATTATTGCTCTTGCTTCATCTCTACCTCTCCGAGTCGTGACTCGCTGAAGGGTGAGTTCGGAGTCCAGCCTCTTCTACATGGCTGCTCCTACAACTTACTAAGCTCTTCCCAACGAGTTCGGAGTCCAACACTTGGCTCGATTCCTCTTCAAATAACCTACTCTTCAGTGGGTTAGAAGTGGTTCGCCATTCGGAATTGCTCCCACAACCGTTGACTAACTCTACCGATGGTTCGGAGTCCAACACTTGGCTCGATTCTGCTTCAAATAACCTGCTCTTCAGCGGGTTATAAGTGGTTCGCCATTCGGAATTGCTCCCACAACCGTTGAACACCTCTACCGATGGTTCGGAGTCCAACACTTGGCTCGATTCTGCTTCAAATAACCTGCTCTTCAGCGGGTTAGAAGTGGTTCGCCATTCGGAATCGCTCCCACAACTGTTGACTACCTCTACCGATGGTTCGGAGTCCAACACTTGGCTCGATTCTGCTTCAAATAACCTGCTCTTCAGCGGGTTAGAAGTGGTTCGCCATTCGGAATTGCTCCCACAACCGTTGATTCTCTCACATAAGCAGCGAGTTCGGAGCTACAGCTCTCCCCTAGAGTTGCTCCTCAAACTCATCTCACAAACGGCTCTCTTCCAGAGCCGAGCTCTTCCCTCCGCTCGCCGCCGAAGCGGACCTCTTCTCCACGAGTTCGGAGCTCAAAACTCTGTCCAAGAGTTGCTCCTCAAACTCATCTCACAAATGGCTCTCTTCCAGAACCGAGCTCTTCCCTCCGCTCGCCGCCGAAGCGGACCTCTTCTCAACAAGTTCGGAGCTACCGCTCTCCTCAAACTCATCTCACAAACGGCTCTCTTCCAGAGCCGAGCTCTTCCCTCCGCTCGCCGCCGAAGCGGACCGCTTCTCAACGAGTTCGGAGCTACAGCTCTCCCCTAGAGTTGCTCCTCAAACTCATCTCCCAAACGGCTCTCTTCCGGAGCCGAGCTCTTCCCTCCACTCGCCGCCGAAGCGGACCTCTTCTCCACGAGTTCGGAGCTCAAAACTCTCTCCAAGAGTTGCTCCTCAAACTCATCTCACAAATGGCTCTCTTCCAGAGCCGAGCTCTTCCCTCCGCTCGCCGCCGAAGCGGACCTCTTCTCAACAAGTTCGGAGCTACAGCTCTCCCCTAGAGTTGCTCCTCAAACTCATATCACAAACGGCTCTCTTCCAGAGCCGAGCTCTTCCCTCAGCTCGCTGCCGAAGCGGACCTCTTCTCGACGAGTTCGGAGCTCAAAACTCTCTTCAAAAGTTGCTCCTCAAACTCATCTCACAAATGGCTCTCTTCCAGAGCCGAGCTCTTCCCTCCGCTCATCGCCGAAGCGGACCCCTTATCAACAAGTTTGGAGCACAACTCTCTCATTGAGTCCCTCCACACACTCGTCTCACAAATAGCTCTCTTCCAGAGCTGAGCTCTTCCCTCCGCTCGCCGCCGAAGCGGACCTCTTCTCCACGAGTTCGGAGCTCACAACTCTCTCCTAGAGTTGCTCCTCGAACTCGTCTCACAAATAGCTCTCTTCCAGAGCTGAGCTCTTCGCTCCGCTCATCCCCGAAGCAGACCTCCTCTCAACGAGTTCGGAGCTCACAACTCTCTCCTAGAGTTGCTCCTCAAACTCGTCTCCCAAATGGCTCTCTTCCAGAGCCGAGCTCTTCCATCCGCTCGAATGCCGAGCAAGTACCGATCCGACCTCAACATTAAAGAGCCCGGTCGGCTAGCCGAGCAAGTGCCTTTCCGAGCCTGCAAACGGAGAAAACTCACTTTCTCCTCAACATTCGTGTAAGATCTCGATCAGACGGCCCAGATCTTGCCAGCGACGCTAAACGACAAGATAACGTTTTCTTGGGAACTAGCCGTCTCGAGATTCGTGCCATCATCCAACGGCCCAGATCTTGCCAGCGTCGCTAAACGATAAGATAGTGTTTTCTTGGAAACCGTGCCCGCCTCGAGATCCGCGCTGAGATCCAGCGGCTCAGATCGCTCCACGTCGCTCAGTATTCCAAGCCGAGCGACTAGCGATCCGACCCACTCGCACCTCATCCTAGCCCAAGGGTCTTCCAAGCGCAAGGGCCTTCCTAGCACACCTTACAAGGGTCTTCCAAGCACAAGGGCCTTTCTAGCACATCTTCTCCGCCCCTAGAAGTGGAGCTCCTCTTCCAAAATCCCCAAGACCAAAGTACTTATCAACTTCATGAAGACAAGCATCTTGCGGGGCTATTTTGACCATGAAGGAGGGTGAATCTTCATCCCACTCCTAAAGAGAAGTTGTAGATCTTCGAACTAGCTTCGAAACGAGGGGTCACATGTCCCGATCGGACCTCCGTAGCTCCGGGAAAGTGGATCTCAATGCAGCTGCGCCGAATAGCTCGGAAATCCGAGCCAAGCCACTCGCACGAGGGAGAAATCCGAACCGAGCTCTTCCCATCCGAGCTCTTCCCATCCGAGCAAGAATCCGAACTCTTCCCATCCGAGCAAGAATCCGAGCTCTTCCCATCCGAGCCCCAACATCAAAGAGCCCGGTCGGCTAACCGAGCAAGTGCCTTTCCGATCCTGCAAACGGAGAAAACTCATTTTCTCCTCAACATTCGTGCAAGATCTCGATCAGACGGCCCAGATCTTGCCAGCGTCGCTAAACGACAAGATAGCATTTTCTTGGGAACTGAGCCGTCTCGAGATTCGTGCCATCATCCAACGGCCCAGATCTTGCCAGCGTCGCTAAACGACAAGATAGCGTTTTCTTGGAAATTGAGCCCGTCTCGAGATTCGTGCCACCATTCAACGGCCCAGATCAAGCCACGTTGCTCGGATCTCCAATCCGAGCTACTGCCATACCGAGCTGCAAAGTGGCCAAAAATTGCCTCAAAATCCGTGCTCGGATTCGCGGAACAAGGCGCCAAAAAAAAAAAAAAAGGCACAAGTGGGTGGGTTCGGACCCGTTAGGTCCTCAAACCCGAGCCCACTTACCGCCACGTCACCTTCCTTCTCCCATACATCCTGGCGCCAAAACAAACCAAAAAACCAAATAAAACAACAGTTCATCTTCAAGCTCTACCCTCCACGGCCGAGCTCGCCCCCACAGTCCACCAAGCTGAGCTCACGCATCCACCTCCGTCGAGCTCCGCCGTCGACCTCCATGCTCGCCCATTCGCCGAGCTCTTCGTCCCACCTTCGAGCTCATCGTCGGAGTTCTCCCGAGCTCCGCGCACGACGAGCTCCACAAGCTGCTCCTCGCCGACCACCGCGTCGCGAGTACCAACCTCCTCCAAACTCCACAAACGAGCTCCGAGCGCCACCGTCGCGAGCTCCATTCGTGTCGAGCTCCACCTCCGACGACCACCGTCGAAGCTCCCTCTCCATTACCGAGCTCCCCCATGGTTGGACGACGAGCTGTCTTCCTCGGCGAAGCTCCGAGCTCCACTCGTCGACCACCCTCGTCGAGCTCGACCACACCTCCGTTCTCGTCGAGCTCCTTCACGACTGCCACTGAGCTCCAAACTCCTCTCCGAGCTCCGTCTCCATCACCTTCGACGAGCTCCAGCACTGAGCCTCGACCAAGCTCGTCACCGCACTCGTCGACCTTACCCCTTCCGTCGTCGAGCTCTCGTCAACGAGCTCCGAACGACTTCGCGCCGAGCTCCACTCCTCCAACACTCCGAGCCCACCTCCGAGCTCCAGACAACTCCACCTTCGAGCTCTGCGACTTCCTCGCCGAGCTCCGACGCCACTATCGATCAACCCATGGCAGACCTCCCGGAGCTCCACCCTCACCGACTTTGCGAGCTCGAGCTCTCCCTAACTCCGAGCTCCGAGTTCCATTCCGAAGCTCTCCACCGCTGTCGAGCCCCTCTCATTCGTCGCCGAGCTTCTCGCCACGTGAAGTCGGAAAGGGGAAGGGGGCGAGGTGGGAATTCGAAGACGAAGAAGAACAGAGGAAAGAAGAAGAAGAAGAACATATGGAGACAGCGCGGAGAGAAAAAAAAACATTTTTTGCCACGTGGCATCGCCACGTGGCCTCACACCAATGGTCGAAGTTACCTCTCGGTCGGCTGCCGAGCAACCCCCTATCCGAGCTTCACAAACGGAGAAAATATCCGCCGAACGACTACGACCGTTGGATCTTCCAGAAATTCGCGCTTCTGGTGATGGGCGATCCAGATCGCGCCACGCGCGCTAAACGATAAGATAACGATTTTTCGAAAAGCGCGCCTCCTCGAGATTCGCGCAGGGATCCGACGGCACAGATCGCGCCACGTGTCCTGGGATCCGACGGCACAGATCGTGCCACGTGTCAGGTATTATTTAATTTAATTAATTAATTAATTAATTAATTTTTTATTTAAAAAATCCGAAAAAATATTTAAAAAATCGGAAAAAATTAAATAAAAATTCTAAAAATAATTATAAATTCAGAAAAATTATTTTAAATTCTGAAAAATATAATTATTTAATTAGAATAATTATTTAATATTTTTTGATAATTAATTATTTAATTCGGAAAATGAATAAAAAATTCAAAAAAATGAGAAAAAATTCAGAAAAATCTGGAAAAATCACCAAAAATCCAGAAAATTCTGAGAATATTTTTGGGCATTTTACAAGCCCACAATAACACCGTTACACCCCCAAGCTAGATCTAAAACTCCCTTAAGAATGCCGATAAAATCCCGTACGCCATTAGAACAGTAAAACTACTCCTCAAAGACTGAAAAACTCAGTCTCTAGGAGTGGGGGGCTCGTGATATGGCTAAAAATAGGATTAAATCGGCACCGTTCACATCGGAGACGAATCTCAAAGCTTAGGGGTAAAACGGTAATTTCACCTACCGGCGGGTCCGAAGCGGGTACTGGGTCTCCTTCTCACAGATCCAATAAAACGGATCCATTCCAACTGGGTACGGGTCCCGACCCAAGACAAACCCAGATCAGCAAGAGAAAAATCAGGGTTACTGATTTGACCAAATCAATAGGCCTGATTTGCTCTCACCGGGAATCAAGGGGTTAGTTTCCCAAACAGACTGTGAGGATTTTTCTCCTAGCAGTTACACTGGGAACCAGGCCTCTGATCACTCTCCTGGCAACTATAAATACCTCCCCTCTGCCACTGTGACCAGGTTAATCACTCTTTTACCTGCTTAAGCTCTTTCTTAATCTCTTCTGGTTACTGACAAGAGCGTCGGAGGGTGCGTCGCCGGGATCAACCCCGGTGTTTCGCACTTTCCTTGCAGGTGCACGGCGGGAGTCAGCAGCCCAACTCAGACGAACAGGTTCGGATCCGCTATTCAGGTTTTTCCACGAACCCACAAATTCTATCTGTTTACCCCTACACCAGAATTAGCGGTAACAGATAGAATTTATGGATTCTTGAGAAAACGAATAAGGCAAACTTGTTGACCTGTTGACCTTCACCAACGTGCTGACTTGTTTCTTGCTGCTGCCGCAGACCTGCAAAAAGTGCGATACACCGGGATGAATCCCGACGACGCACCCTTCGACGCTCTTGTCAGTAGTCAGGCAGATTATGAAAGAGCTTTAACTGGAAAAAGTTGATTACTTTCTTATGATGGGGGGAGAGGGGTTTTTATAGTCGCCTTAGAGATCCGTTTCGAGATAAGAACAAATCTCTACTTCCCAGTGTGGATGGATAGAAGTGGTTAAAACCTCCTCTTAGGGATAATTATGAATCTGAATTCTTTTTTATCCTTCTGAACCGGTTTGTAATCAGTTGGAACCCGTACCCAGTAAGACAGATCCGTTCATGGGTTATTGGGCTTTGAAGAAAGACTCAGTTCCCATTTCAGACCCGTTTGTAGGTGAAATTACCGTTTTACCCCTGAGCTTTAAGATTCGTGTCCGAATTGAACGGTCCCGATTTAATCCCATTTTTAGCCATATCAATGAGTTGTGTACATACAATACATGCGTAAATAAGTCATCATCTTATAATGGTAGAAATTACTTAATTTCGAAGAGAATAACATGTTAATTAGACTTAACAAAAAAATCTCTCAGAAAAAGTAGTCAAATCATCTTGATCATTACATCTCTAATCTCTAATATTATAATGGGAGAGTTGGAGTTGTCGTTTGTAAACATACAAACTTAGGTTTGTCGTGCATACATTACTAATTTGAAGAATGTCAGATTTAAGATCAAATAAATAAATAAATAAATAAATAAATAAATAAATAAATAAATATATATATATATATATATATATATATATATATATATATATATATATATATATATATATATATATATATATATATATATATGGGTAAAAGGGATATGAGCAACTTGCTTATTCAGTAAATGAGCAATTGATGATGTGGCATGCATGTGATACGTTGGACAACTAACCTTTTTAAGGATTTTCCAATCACATGTATGCCACATCATCGATTGCTTATTCACTAAATGAGCAAGTTGCTCATACCCCTTTTCCCTATATATATATATATATATATATATATATATATATATATATATATATATATATATATATATATATAAAATAAATTACAATGAAAGCTATCAAGTGGCTCACATTCAATATCTCCCAAAATCAATGGACCAGATCTACTCTCACAAAACATATTTTCCTGCCCAAAATTTCAAACCCAAAATTTCAAAAACCCCCCTCTCTATCTTCCGAGCTGTATCTCTCTCTCGCTCACTCTCATCGCTCCCGAAACCCCCCCCCCACCCCCACCTCTCTCTCATCGCTCCCCCCCCCCCCCCCGCGTCTCTCTCTCATCGCTCCCTCCCCCCCCCCCCCGCGTCTCTCTCACTCTCTCCCACATCGATCCCCCGTCTCTCTCTCACATCGATCCCCCCTCTCTCTGTCTCTCTCTCCTCCAACCCGAAATCCCCCCCTCTCTCTTATCGTCTCTCTCTAACCCCCACAGTCCAAGGCCAAGGCCAAGGCCAATCGACCACCGAAGGCGAGGTCCTCGAAGTCTGACCTGTCCACCCTCCTCTCCTTCGTCGACTGCACCCTCGGCACCGCCGGCCCCTCCGCCGCTGTATGCATTTTTAATTTTTTAATTTTTAATTTTTGGTTTTGAGGAACTGTTGATTTTTTAGATTTTGGTTCTGAAGAGCTGTTGGTTTCAAATTATAGAGGGGCATGATGAGATTGCAAGCATGATGATGAGGGGCGGGCTCGGATCGAAGAATTGTTGAAGAATCTTCGAGTAAGTAATTGTTTAATTGATTTATAGTTGTTAGTGTTTTGCTTACCGTGAAAAATATTGATAGCTTGGTGACAATCAGATGATCTGTTGAATCAACAATAGAGGTTCATAACGCAGTTTAGATTTGTTGTTACATCTGAAAAAAGGTGAAATGCACCAAAATGTTTTGGTAGCTGTGAGGGTTGAGGGATTTCGATTTATGTTTTGGCGGCTGTAATACATTAAAGTGAGTTCTTCAAAATGTTTTAAAGTTTGGAAGAGTTTAAACTTATTTAGGTAACATAGTCTTTAGACTATTTTCAGAAGAGTTGATTATTGTTGAAGGAGTAGAATTTCTGTTCCATATATGATATATGATATGTATCTCAAGAGAACATGCCTCAGTTTAGTTTGATGAATTGATTGGTATCCTACTTTGACCAAGCCAAGGATTAACTAGAGTAGAAACATTTTGGTTGATGAAGATTTAACACTAGCAGTTGAGTTCTCAACACCACAAATAATTATTTAAACACTATTTCTCATTTGAAATTTTAACTGTATCCCATGGAAACTTAGAGCAGCAGTTCTGTTACTACCCGACTATAATAACCCCAAGTTGATGGTTCACAGGGACGTGAAGTTATCATTAAATCATGACCATCCATCAAGAGGTTTCCCTCTAATATATTTGATCATAGCCATCCATCTGATTTTCCTAACCCATTTAAGATCTTCAGTTTCATTGAAATCAGATGTTTTATCATTCATCAAGCTATTGTTTCTATTTAACATGTGCATACACGTGCCACGAATCTGTATATGTGTGTGTACGTTTGAACTTCCAATTAAACAATTTTATTAAAAGGAAGTGTTTAATGGATTCAGAATGTGACGATTGAACTCCAATCTGATAACAGATATATAGCTTCTAGACTGTACCTCTAAAAATTTGAACTTTTTTTCCCTGTGTTTTTATAAAAACATTTGCAAATTTAAATTTCAACCCTTTGAAATATGTAAGAAAAAAATACCAAGAAAAATATGGCCTCCACTCATAAAAATTGATGCAATTGATGAGTTGATGAATTAAATATATGTTGAGAATTGATGGAATGCTCCTTTTGGAGTGTACATGTAGTAGAAATCATGCATGCATTGGAAATTTGGAACTCCATACCCTATTATTTTTTTTGGATTTTTTCCACATAGGCCACCTACAAATTCACTAATTGTTGATAGTGCCTTGAATACAAACGTCAACCTAACCTTTTTCGAAGAAGTTTCTGTGCATGAAACACATGGTCCGCCCTCACATTCTCGGAAGAAGCTTCCATATATGAAAAACATGGAAATGTGAACCCATTAAAGGTTGAAATTTTAACATTGGTGTGAACCCATTGTGCTGCCATTTTTTAATCAAAGATTAAGCATATAATTCATGCTTGGTTGGTAAAATAGTTTCACCATATGAAACATTGGTGTGAACCTTTTTTTTTCTTTTTCTCCCGAACTTTTTTTTTTATTAAAAAAGGGTATGTAAAATTACCAAAATACCTCCCCAACGGATTTATACTAGCCAGTTTTGGGGCTATTTTGGGAAATTGAAGAAATACATATTCTATATATACAACCTCATTTCATTCAATTCTCTTCACAAGTTCACTCAACTCTCTCTGATATTTATGAGATTTAGTAAAAGTATCTTTAGTTGTGCATCTTTATGAGATTTCTTCTAAGTTATTATCTAGGATGAATCTTAAGTTATTATCTTTAGTTGTGCTATTTTTTGTTTCCTTAAGGAAATGGTCCTCCAGTTAGGGCAAAACTTTCACCAGCATATTCCACGGATTCAAAGAAAAATTCCTTCTGACAACCCAGAAATGCATAGGAGACACAAGCATTAAACAAAAATGTTCAACTTATCCTAACAAGCTACAGTTGCAGTTTATAAACTACAATTCCCTTTTATACCTAATTGTCTCTGAACTAAACCTCTTTATCAGGACCACCTGCAAATTGGGAAGAAGTTCTCGAGGGAATCATGAAAATGAGGGCTTCTGATGTTGCTCCAGTTGACTCCATGGAATGCGAAAAAGCGGGAAGTTTTTTGCCACCTAAGGTAATATTTTTCTCGAGATCTGTGCTGGAACCCTATACACATATCTATAGGTGCAAGTTTATGTTTAGAGCAAGCAATATATACTTTTCTACATATTGGTAAGAAAGGTGATGGATTGTAGACTGTAGCAATGATCAGGTTTACCTCTAATTTCTCTTCACTGTCTCATTAATTAAGGTCACTTTAGTCTAGCTTGGAAGAGGCAAGTTTAGATGCTTTCTCTCAGTTTTGATAGCAACTATTTGTATGATGATAGTGAAGCATTGTTTGAATGGTATATTCCTCAATTGATCATATAACCTGCACAAAATTTCTTACATTGCCTTAGAGGGAGAATTGATCATATTATAACCTGCACAAAATTGGTCAATTTACGACATATCTCATTGACATTAGTATTCCCGCAGGCAAGTGAATAACAGAACAAGTAGTGTGGCAACTGAAGATGACTGAAGATGATTGATATTGAATGACATAGTTAAACCTTAATTGATTGATATACTTTTTTAAATCATCTCTCTGCTGCGAAGAGTTGTTAGATGATAAATATCGTCATGAAAGCAATGATTAAAATCGCGAAGATCAGTTGCGAAATGGGCCATGGATTACTTTAAAACAGATCAAAATGTGATAGTAATATTGGCATTAGTGTATATATACTACAGGTCTTCCACAATCCAGCTTTGTGATAGTTTTAGGGTTGAAAACTTTTCTATTATTGAGAACAGTTTGCAGTGATTGAGTACTTGGGATATTTTCTGTAATGCTGTTACTACATGCACAGTTGCCCCTATAAATAAAAAGATTAAACGATAAGCGATTCATCTATTTGGAATGGTTGAAATTAAATAGTTGAATGTTTACAAATGACAACCTCAATTCTCCCATTATAATATTAGATATTAGAGATTAGAGATATCCGTATCTGAATCCGCTTTTTAAAGTGCTATCTATATCCGTATTCACCTTCGAATTTTTTAGATTTGAATCTCTGAATCCGTATTTGGCTGGATACGAATTTTTCATATCTGTATTCACAAAAAATTCAGATTCGGATACGGATCAGATATATCCTTATCCGGGAGCTTCCCTAATATGCATTTTTCTAAATGCAAAATGCTGAAGTATGTATATGAACTTAATAAGGACATTGTTATTCATTGTTTAGCTTCATTTTATCACAGTAAATAACATTCATCATAGCACATCAAATAAATAAATGAACTCAAATCAACAATTAAAGTAACTATTATTGGATGATCAATAAAGGATACACACAGAAGTGTTCTATTCATGGACGGGTTTAGGAGCATCATAAAAATAATTTACTGCACTGAATGAAAATTTTTAATAAATTGTCACACAAATCTGCCACCAGTAAAATTTCAGCCCATCCCTGGTCTTCTTTCATAACTCTGCTCCAGTTTGTTGAGGAATCGATATAGACAATACCATCAGTCGAAGAAGAATCTCATGATCCTCAAAAAATACCCACTTTCAACCCAAAATAATAATATTAGCATTTACGAGTATGAATAGCATGCAAAAATGGACCCCAAAAATGGTCCACAAATGTATAAAATTGCGCCCATATCCCATTTCTTTGGTTCCTTCTTCATCTTCTCACTTAAATGGCCTCTTTCCATCTATCAGTACCTACTTACCTTTGAGTTTACAGTAAGCATATAAAAAGGACCCCACAAAACCAAGCCCCCGCCCTATAATATTTTGCTGAAAAAGAAAAAGAAAACAAAAATAAACATTATTATCAATGAGAGAAAATACAAGAACATAAATTGATAGGTTTGATAAGAAGATTCGACTAACCAAATCAAAAGGAAGCCCTCGAAACAACAACCAACCGAGTCCTACTGTGACAAAATCCTGTCACAAACAAAAATGCAAGGAGTGTTCTCATTTTCAAGGGAGAAAAAAAGGCATGCGTAAAGGAAGGAAGGTAATTATGGGTTGGTGCTAATGAGATAAACAAACCTTTAGATTTCTGCAAATTTGAGGGTAGTGTTTAAAAATATCGTGTAGTTTAAGAAAAATGCCATTATACATGAAAGGAGCATCACCAGCTGCATGAAGAGAAATAAGACACATATAAGTTAGACTGAGGTAAAGTAGTGGTTCAACAAGTGGCAGGTTTTAAAATATCATTATAATAAACCCCATTTGATGCTGAAATAAAATACATGAGCTGCTACTCTAAAGCCTAAAGTTGAGAAATTAAAAAAAAATATCACAATATAACGGCATATGTTGTTTCAGTAGTTTTTGTTTTCCAATTATCTCAATTTAAAAAAAGAAAGAAAAAAAAAACTCAAACTATTACTGTAAATGAACATAGTGTGAGGTAGAAGAATAAGAAATCTGGATTGAGTGTATATCAATTATCTGAACCATAAATACCTGAAATTTTATAGGCCTGTCAATTCAGGTATCAGTTAATTATCCTTCTTAAAATCTATAATAACCTAGAATTGCAATTTAAAAATTAGAATTAAAACTATCAAATATGCACACTTTAGAACTATGCAGAATTTTCATGTGTCAAGAATTTTCTTAATTTACCCCATGCAACTATCAAAAATCAATGTGAGTGAATACCAATTTTGAACTTCTTATCTGATCTGTATTCTTTCCAAAATTTTCTTTCTTTTTTTGTGCGTAAAGTATCTAACTGAAACTTAGAATTAAGCACTTTAAATTGGTTCAAATGCATAATTGCTACATGAAAAATTACTGATACAAACCTATTATTATGCAACTAGAACCTGATCGAGCTGTTCTTCATGTAGCAAAAAACACTGCAGTTCTTTTTTTCTTGGAGAAAAATATAAGATAAAGAAAGTCAATGTTATCTTCTCATAACTCTGTTGCATTTTACCACATCAAACCAATCAAAATTACGTAACTAGCAACAAGTTAATTATTTCATCTTCAAGACAAACATAGATCTTTCCACTCACATGACACCAGTATCTTTAGTTCAAACATCTTACCTCTCAATATTGAAAAAAAGGGAAAGAGAACAAAAAGGAAAAAAGTGAAGATACCCTTAATAGACCTGACTGAATGTGTTTTTTAATCTTTTTCGTATTATTCCATGTAAAGGTTTTTGTTTGCTGTTTGTTGTTAGTTATTGTTCGTTGTTTGTTGTTAGTTTTAAAACTCTCATTGTTTTGATTGATTATTGTAAATTCTTACTATTTGTTTCAAAACTCTTACTGTTTTTTTAGGTACACTGTTTGGTCCCATTTTTGAAGACTTGAAGCATTGTGTTTTTCTACAACACTGTAATTTTTTTTTTTTGGTCATTCGGTTGGTTGGTGTATATTTTGGTAAAGGATGTAATAGTTGTAATATTTAGCAATTTGGGAGATTATGTAAGTACCCGCAATTTGGGAGATTATATTGTGATGATATAATATAGTTATGTTAATACCCGTACCCGCAATTTTGTGGAGTATTGGGTTCTGTGTTTGGTTTTCGAAAGGTTTTTCGAAGGTTTTCCAAAAAATCCATTACGTTTTCAAACGAATTTTTGATTTTTATTTTGTATCTTGCATTATATTATGATTTTTCCCCCCAGAGCCTTATATATATAATGCCTGTGTGATGTTACTTGATTTCGCCTGGGGAGGATTGATATTTATTGCCTGTGATGTCATATATTTAATTGTTTGCAGAATTCCGTAAGGAATTTCTGTAAAAGGGCTAATATTTTAAGGGAGGTTCTGTCAAAATTTTTACTAAATTTTCTAAAATCTATTATGTTTTCAAACGATTTCTTGGTTTTTATTTTGTATCTTAGTCATATGAAGATTTGTTCTTCCCAGAGCCCTATATATATAATGTCTGTGTGATGTTGCTTGGATTGACCTAAGAAGGATTTATATTTCTTGACTGTGATGATAAATTTTTAATTGTGAGCAGAATTCCGTAAAGGGTTGCTGTAAAATGGCTAATATTTTAAGGGAGGTTCTGTCGAAATTTTCAGAAAATTTCCTAAAATCTATTATGATTCCAAACTATATCTTGGTCATTTGGCTAGCGACATGTAAAATGGCTAATATTTTTTTTACAAATGAAGTGTCAAACAAAGACAGAGCATGAAGTGTCAAAGTTTGTAAGCTCAGAACTAACACAAACAGATCATGAAGTATCAAATTTTGTAAGCTTAGAACAAACACAAACAGAGCATGTAGTGTCAAATTTTGTTACCTCAGAACAAACAGAAGCAGAGCATGAAGTGTGTAATTTTGTAAGCTCATAAATAACACAAACAGAGCCTGATGTATCAAATTTTGTAAGCTCATAACAAACACAAACAGAGCATGTAGTATCAAATTTGGTAAACCCAGAACAAACAGAAACACATCATGAAGTATCAAATTTTGTTAACTCAGAACAAACAGAAAATGAACAGCAGAAACTGAACATGAAGTATCAAATTGTGTACGCTCAAGACAAACAGAAGCTGAACATGAAGTTTCAAATTTTGTAAGCTCAGAACAACAGACACTGAACATGTGGTTTAAAAAAAACCAGTAGGCTCAGAACACACTATTCATAACTAGGGCTGCATTGGGGTGCCGCGCCAACTAGGATATGATAGATATATAATCAAGAATAAATACAACAAGCTTGAAATAATTATTCAGATCATATAGTGTTTTGCATCACTGCCTACACCAACACACCAAAAGAGAGAATCAACCACCAAAAGTCTTAAATGAGAATCAACAATATAATTTCAAAGGAGGCCTGTATATAGTAGATGATTGTATTAGAAAGGTGGTTGTATTTGTTTACAATCTTTTTCCTGTCATGGTGCATATTTTTAATTAATGTTCTCACATTTCTTTAAAAAAATCTAGCTTTTTGAAGAATTGGATAAGTCAATATTTAGATATTTAAGGGCAATAAAGATAAATTCCTAAAAAACTGAAACAATTTAACGAATAATTGATCTTAGCATGTATAATGCATAAATTTATATGCAGTTCATCCAACCAAATAACTCCAAATAAATTTATATGCAGTTCCAAATACGTGCCGTAGGCACGTGCCACGGGCATACCTACTATATATATATATTAAGATGTGCATTGCACGTGTAAATGTCAAACGGATCAACTAGTGAAAACTTCCTTAAGAACAAATTGATCGTGTCCGCTTCTCAACATCTGAACATAATGCTCACCTCAAAATCACTACATTTATAGGTAAATAAAGAGTAATGCTACATCCACTACCTATTTCACTACGTTTCTCATTTTCTTTTCACTATCTTAGGTGGTACACTCCAATAGGTAGGAGAATAGGAAGATACCATCTAAAGTAGTGAACAAAATAATAGTAAAATTGATAGCGGATGAAGCATTACTAGTAAATAAATATCAAACCACTTGATCAATCAGCGTTCAAGTATTCGTCGCATGTAAACCAAATTACGTGGCGCGAATCCTCAATAAATGGCCCACCAAAGTGATTTAACTACGGAATCCAAGAATTTCCTAATAATGAACTTGATACTTGGGATTCTCATTTTCTCAGTATGCTTGTAGTACAGAATTGAATTCAATGCAGAAGAGAGGGGCAGGAGCAACTGCAGGGAAGCTCCCTTTGGTTGGATCTATCTTTGTTCGCTTGCTTGGTACTTCCAACTTGATCATTGTAGTTTAATCAATCAAATTATTTTATTAGTACAAGTATTATAATAGAATCTTAAGATAATAGCATAGTTTATGGGTGAGGACCACCATTCATTCTTAGGGAAAAAAGATCCGAATAGAATGTGACTGAAGAGAGACCAAGGTTTTTTTATCATGAAACTAGGGGTGTAGTGCCCCTGATTGGGAGAGTTTTTTTTTGCCGTAATTGGAGATTTTTTGAAAATATTTGCCATTATGGGCCAGTTTCGAAATAATTAGAGTTTGTGGGCTACTTTGTGCCACGTCAGCAGCGGCCGCTATTCTCATTAGTGACTTCTTCATTTTGAAAGTCGCTAATGAGAATAACGGCATCTGTTTTAAAATATTTGAATTTTTTTTTTTTTGTCGCTATTCTCACTAACGACCTTAGTATATATGAGGTCGCTAATGGGATTAATGACCTCAAATGAATGTGTTGAAACACTTAGCGATTTCTAGAGAGTTTTTGCTCTATTTGAAGAAAAAAAAAACTGCGGTCGTTATTGAAAATATCGACCTTAGTATATATGAGGTCGCTAATGGGATTAGCGACCTTTAATGAACTATATTATAACACTTAGCAAAATCTATAGAGTTTTTGCTATATGAAAAAATAACAATCAATTTATTCTTGAAACTGAGGTCGCTATTCCGAATAGCGACTTTAGTTGTACAAAATTCGCTATTCGGAATAGAGGTCTTTATTGTACTAAGGTCGCTATTCCGAATAGAGGCCTTAGTTGTGTGACTATTTTGTAAATTTTACAAAAAACAAAGAGATTGTGTTTCCTACTGAGGTCGCTATTGCGAATAACGTCCTAAGTATACTAAGGTCGCTATTACCAATAGTGACCTCAGTTTAAAAAAAAAATTCCAAGAGAGCAAAAGCTCTCTAGGAATCGCTAAGTGTCTCAATAAATTCATTTGAGGTCGGTAATCCCATCAACGACCTCATATATACTAAGGTCGCTAGTGGGAATAGCGACAGCAAACAAAAAATTCTAGAAATTCTAAACATAGACCGTTATTCCCATTCGCGACTTTTAAAATGAATAGATCGCTAATGAGAATAGCGGTCGCTGCTGACGTGACACAAGATAGCCAACGAGCACCAATAGTTTCGAAAGTGTCTCATATTCGCAAATATTCTCAAAAAGTAGCGTATGACGGCAAAAAATTCTCATTGGGAATTGGCTCATTTAGGCAGAAGGATATGTTATTTTCTTCATTGATACGTCTCCCAATTGTCTCTAGTATTGGAAGCACTTTTTAAATATACAATCATAAAAACCAGATCCAATGTAGCCATGAATGGTTGTATAATGCCGAAGTGATTGGTAGATGGATGAATTGGATAGGTCTCGCCAGGGCTGGCCCTAGAATTTTGGGGGTCTGAAGCAAACTTTTAAAAAGAATCCCCATATATACTATAAAAAAAAACGATCCATGTATTAGAATTTTTTTCACATATACCTTACATATGCACATTTTCATTTTTTTCTTTTTTCCCGAAAACGAGGGCCCTCATGTATTATATTATTTTTCACATATACTCCGCATATACACATTTCTAATTTTTTTTTTATTTTAATAAAAACGGGGGCCCCCTCATATACAAAATTTTTTTTTTTTGGGGAGCCTGATGCAAATGTTTCACTTGCATCAGGCCTGGGCCGGCCCTGGGTCTCGCTTAGGATGGATCATAGGGATTCGATGAAGAGCCACTAGGAAGTTGTGGTGATGGTAGGGGAGACTCGGGAGTTATCAACCACATAGTAATCTTCTAGCTTAAGATTGTAGCTCTTCTGGTATTGCATATCCTCATCGGTTGGTTTTAAGGCTTTCCTTATTTTGTGTTCGTTTTTGTATGTTCGGGTATAAATTCAATTTCCCTTGGCTTTAATGAAATTATGAGTGGGCAACTATTATCCGAACCGATCGGTTTTTAACCGTATCAATTGGGGGATTGTGTTGGCCCGATTCTTGATCTCTAGTAACCGATTGGAACGGTTTTGTTGTTGGATGAAGCTTTCAAATAACCGATAAAACCGAACCGATTGTACCTCTATGTATTAGTCCCTAAAAAAATCTAATTCTCCTTTAATATCTTGAATATAAAAACCGTCATTTCTTCGAGATGCAAATAGTCTCCTTTAATTTCTTAAAGTTCACTTCACACCCGAAGTCCCACACTCCAAATCCCAATAAGGCAACCCAACAGCCAACAATAAGATCATAGGTGGAATGGATTCAAAGGAAATATGAACTCTAACAAAATCAATCAATAATTTCTCTTCCTCCTCCTCCAAAGCTCCAACAGTTGTAAGTTTTTTTCCTTCTTCATCTTATTCTTATGTCATCATCTAGTTCCCGCCCAGAGCCCAACACCCCCTTCATCTCTCCTTCAATTCCCGCCACCAACCCAACACCCTGCTCTCGATCTTATTTCTTGTTTTTCAGATGTGTAGGATTGAAAAGAATATGTCGCAGGTTGTATTATATACTACTGAAAATAGTGTGTCGTTTTTTCAGATTGAATCAGATTATATTATGTCGAAAATAGCAGGTTTCTAGGAGGTTGTTTCTTCAGATTGCTTGAAGTTGATCTTTTAAATTTTAATGAAATTGTGAATGATGTTGGAGGTGAAAAGTAGCATGCCAAACCGACCATCCAGTTCAATCTAAACCGAGCTTAATCGGCTTGGATAGAAACCAATCCAATTAAGGCTCGGATTGGTTGCGGATGAAAAAATTAAAAAAATCGACATTCTTTGAATCGGTGGTGGATGGTCCATATTAGGTCGGATACCGACCGATGCCCACTCCTAAATGAAATAGAGTTTGTTTTATTATAATATCTTTAATGAAATATAGTCACTGTATTCCAGATTTTCCTTCCATAAGAAAAAAATAAAAAAAACAACTATTTGTCTCAAAAGTTTGATATTAACTACGTGAATCCTTCTTCATGGACCAATTTTACTCCGCTCACTCGTTGAATGAACACTTGTCATATTATTATTACTAGCTTATTATTATTTTTTTTGATGAAACAGATAGAGTCAAACGACTCCAGCCAGGCAATCAATAAATAACACGTATCATTACAAAATGGGTTTTACCAAAAGTAAAACAAGAAAGCAGAGAAAACGCCAAAAAAAAGGGGATAAGTACAGATGTCCAAGCTAGCCGCGACAGACTAAAAAAAAAAAACAATGCGCAATACAACAAGGATACAGAAAAAGGCATCAGAGGATATTGAAAGGGGAGCCGGCGACTGAAGCAGACTACCGAGAGAGGATCTTCCGACTTAGTCACCGCCCGGAGAGAGTACGCGCACCGAACACTCCCTTCGAGGCAGCACACATGGAATCAAAAGGGGAAAGCCCACAAATGCCACTGATGAAGACGCACAACCACCCAATGGAGAAGGCTCGCAGGACGCAATCGGCGCAGAAAAACAAAAGACACCGGCGACGAAAAAGGGAAAAGAAAACACGCTAAAGCGTTGCCTCTCCTCCAACGAAATCGACAATACACTAGACAAAGACAAGCTCAGACAGCGATTATAAAAGAAAAAAAGAAACCGCGCTGAAAAGAGATAAGAATAGTCCGCAAACAAACCAACTAACTAGCCACAAGAATCTATCAGAAGTACAGAAACGGATAGAAAATCCAAGCAACAATAAATACACAACTCAACATAGATATGGAATCTATGTAAAGGCTGAGCAACACCACTACCCAATAATATAGGTGAAGACCACAACAACACAGCCGGAGACAACCACAAATAGGATAGAGTAAGGGGTCGATAACATGACCAGGGCTCCTATGACATTGCCCAGTCCCATTACAAACAAAAGAGTTAGTGACTTTACAAAATACATCAGCCAAGGCCCCTCCAACCATCCAACAAATATACATAGAAGTAGATAGCATCACCACCATCAGCGAAAGAGAGAAGATGAGCTTGTAGTAAGGTTCAGGAGCAAAATAGAGGGAAGAGGTAAGCCACTCCTCCAAATAGTAAACCCAACTACCAAAACACCATCAACACTGCTCAATAAACGCAGTGAAACAAAAGAGACACCGCAACAATCCCTTAATCCATAGCTAACCAGACAAAAACAGCGTAGACAAATCCAGTGAACTTCATATAGTAGCAAGATAATAAGAAGAACAAAACAAAACATAGAGATCAGAAGGCATACACATCATCCATCAGTCATAACTAAACCTAAAGCCATCCAACTATGAAGAAACAGATAGTGTAGAGCATTAAACACCTCCAAAAAGGCCGAAGCCCAGAGCAACAAGAGAAAGAGTAACAGAAGCGTAAACCCAAGTGCAGAGAAGCCAACAACATAAGAAACATCAGATACTATAGGTTAGTAGACCGATAAAAACAACCAAAACAGGAGACAAAATATCCAGACCAAAAGCATCCCAGACAAGGCCAAAGAACGGCTCTCAAGCAGCATAACAACAACTAAGTAAACCCAAAAGGTAGTGAGTTAGAAGCACAAAACAACAGTCAGAACACCCAGCTGTTCCCCTAGGGAGAGGTCAACCCTGCGAGCAAAAGAGAGAGAGGAAAAGAAATGGTGAGCGCAAAAGTAACAAAATCCAGCGGTTATAAAGCATGAAGGTTGCAAAGACAACGAACAGAGTCGTTTAATTTTTGATAAGCAATAGAAACAGTGGCTTTGAACTTCGGGCCCGAAGCCCAGAGCTTAAAGAGAAATAAGAGTTCATCAATCATAAAAGCTATAGAGGAACTGCAATGCTGGAACAACCTGATGTTCCTTTCCTTCCAAATGATCCAAATAATGGTATGAACCGACAACTTCCACGCGCTTCGAAACAACGCGTTCGAAGGCGGATAAGACCAACATGAAGCTAATAACGGAGGGATCGATCCAGTATCCCACGCAAGAGTGCAAATCTTCCACAGAGGGAGGATGACGGGGCACTGAACAAATAGATGGTTAACATCTTCCGATTGCTTATCGCACAGCGGGCAAAGCTGCCCCCAAGCTAAATTTCTTTTGTTAAGAACCTCAACAGTAAGTAATTTGTTATAAAACGCAAGCCATGAGGTGATTTTCACCTTAAGGGGAGCACATGAATCCCAGAAAAAATGAGTGATCGGCGATTGAACGCCTCTAGAGTTAAGGAAACGATAAAAAGATCTAACAGAAAAAACGCCAGCTGATGACCAGCGCCAAGCGATTCCCTCAATAGGTCTCCACGCGTAGTTATTGAGGGAGTAGATGAGATCGTTAAAATCATCTGAGAGAGAGTGGGGAAGGTCACACACGAAAGGGATGATCCAATGTCGAATATCGTCAATCAAAATGAACGATTCCGCAACAGAAGCTGCCTGGTTGTAAGCCAAGCGAAATAAAGAAGGGTACACAGAAGAAAGATTGGTGTTATCGATCCACAAATCACTCCAAAATTTAGCAGTAGACCCATCAGAGCAGGTACGAGAGATACTACAATGAAAAGCGGCTGACGCCTTCCAGACACCTTTCCAGAAAGGGGATGCATGGCGAAAAACTGTCGAGGGGAACTCCCACCAGTTATAAGAAGAGGATCGATAATTCTTGATGCACCGAATCCAGGGTAAATGATCGAGATTATGAAATCTCCACAACCATTTACCTAAGAGGGCAATGTTATGGTCCCTTAGATCCAAAACACCTAGGCCCCCTTCCTCTTTGGAAGTGCAGATCAGTTTCCAATGGGTAAGGTGGGAGCCAGGTTTAAAGGAGGATGACCCGGTCCAGAGAAAGTTACTTCTGATTTGATCAATCCTCTTGATAACCCAGGAGGGGATGAAGTAGAATGACATCAGGTAAAGAGGCATGGCAGAAAGCACTGAGTTAATAAGGATCAGTCTGCCACATCGGGAGAGCACTTTACCAGACCAAACATTGAGCCTAGCTTCCATTTTATCAATAAGCGAGAACCAGTCAGCTCTAAGTAGTTTGCCCCATCGAAGGGGGATGCCCAAGTAAGAGATCGGAAAGGAAGCGATGGGACAATTAAAGAAATTGGAAACCTCAACCTGGTGGTTTGGGGAACCGCTCAGCCAGAGCACAGAGGATTTTTGAAAGTTGATAGTTAAACCTGATGCCATTTCGAAGCAGTAAAGGAGAAGTTTGAGGTTACACAGGGAGTGAACGTTCGGTTTGGTGAAAATGATAGTGTCGTTTGCATATTGCAGGTTGAGCACCCCCTCAAAGTGGGGGGAAGACCCGAGGCCCACGATCATTTGCAAGTTCCAAGCATTCCGAAGGAGCTTGCTAAATACGTCGGCTACGAGGGAAAATAGGAGAGAGGATAGGGGGTCCCCTTGACGGAGGCCACATTTAATTTTGAACTTGTGGCCTTCCGAACCGTTGATAATGATTGAAGAGGTGCCAGAGTATAAGCTGGATTTAATCCAAGCAATCCATTTGGAGCCAAACCCATGGTAGATAAGGATGTCAAGGAAAAAATCCCAATTAACGTTATCGTATGCTTTTTGGAAGTCAAGTTTGAGGAGAATGCCCTCGGAGTGAGATCTATGACAGTGGGAGATGATCTCCTGGGCCGAAGCCACACTGTCAAGAATAAAGCGATCCTTGATGAATCCCGATTGGGCTGAGTCGATTAAGGGGGAGATGATCGCGCTTAGTATAGAGGAAGGGACTTTCATAATGATTTTGAACGATATGTTGATCAAACTGATAGGCCTGAAATTAGTCAACAAGTGTGCTCCCGCTAACTTGGGGATGAGCACAATGTGCGCATAATTGATGCGATCAAAAGAGAAACAACCCTGGTGAAGATCTTGAAACAATTTGAGGAGGTCCTCCTTAAGCCAGTCCCAAAATTTTTGGAAAAAGAAGGCAGGAAATCCGTCAGGCCCCTGCGCAGAATCGCTTTTTAAAGCGAAGACAGCCGATTTAATTTCTTCCATAGAGAAAGGGGCTTCGAGAGAAGAAAGATCGTGAGCTTGGTTACCATAAAGTTGGAACCAATCTAGCTCGATAGCGCGATGTTTCTGCGAACCAATAAGATTTTTATAGAAAGAAAGGAATACCCGATGGATTTCTCCGTCGGTGGTGACGTCCACCCTTTGAACGGAAATAGAAGAGATACGATTGCAACGTTGCCTATGAGAAGCAAAGTTATGAAAGAAGGCGGTATTGGCATCACCCTCCTTCATCCAATTAACACGAGCTCTTTGAGCCCATTTAATATGGTCTTGATGGAGGATATCGGCGTAATCTTGCTTGCAAGATCGATGTTCCGATCGATAAGATTCCGACAAGGGACCCAGTTCTTCCATCTTATCGATGGACTCGATGGATTGAAGAAGGAAGTTTTTAAGGAAGTTTGTGTTGTGTTGTCTCTCGAAACGCCAGATTTTGCAACCATGCCTGATAGCATGGAGCTTGAGCAGGATGTTGCCCAGTCCGGATGAACCGGTGACCGAGGCAAGACATTCCACCACCAGACTAACGAACAGTTGGTCTTGTAACCAGAGCTTTTCAAAGCAAAATTTGTGCTGATGATTGAAATGAAAGTTGGAGAATAGAGCGATCGGAATGTGATCAGAAGAAGGATTGGGGAGAGCCTGGGAGAATGATCGGTGGAAACGGGCGAGCCAGGTTTGCGAGACTAGGAAACGATCAAGTTTGGCAAACGTCGGGGGGTGACACTGATTGGACCAGGTGAATGACCTACCTGAAATAGGATGTTCGGATAATTGCAGCTCACGGATGCAATCATTAAAAAGACTAGATTGGAAATTAGAGTAGACTGGATTCGACCTTTCGGAAACAAAACGAGTGACGTTAAAGTCACCACAAAAGACACAGAGATCGCTGGAGAAAAGATGTAATGAATGGAATTCGTTCCAGAATAAAGGCCGCCTCTCATAGGAGGAGGGGCCGTACACCGATATAACGGTGAGAGGACAATTGAATTGCATCCATAGAAGTTGGACAATAAGAAAGAAGTTAAGACGTTGCACTGCGATATGCGAGAAGATCGTCTCTTTGAATCCAAAGAGGATCCCTCCCCTCGAGCCTATAGCGTCCAGAGAGATCCACTTGGAAATCATGGGTCCGCCTATGGAGCTCAGGGTCGATTGAGAGGGCGACTCCAATTTGGATTCTTGGATGGAAATCATGTCGCAGTGGGACGAAGAAATTAAGTCAAAAATTGCCCGTTGCTTAAACGGGCAATTCAGACCACGGATGTTCTGAGAAACACTAATCATGAGTCTGACTGTGCTCCAAGACTCTAAGACGTTCCTGCCTCCTAAGGGAACGGATACGCGGGGAGTCAGAAGGGTCGATTAGAAAACCCATGTCCTATGCAAGAGCAGCTAGTTCGCTATTAGAGAGCGAATAAAAAATGGGAAGGTATAGAGACCCTAACTGATTATGGGGAATCATGGGTAAATGAGATGACGACGGAGACTGCAGCTCGGACTTAGCAGCGCTGAAGCTAGCGGCAGGACTAGGTGCGTCGTAGACCAGAATTATTTTTTTAGCCTTAAGTCGCGCGCTAGTCCTAATGAAGCGAAGAGGCAAACGTAAAGGGAGCTTGCACTCAGAGTCAAAGCTCTCCGTCTCCTGAAAAGGAGAGGAAAGAGAGGGCGAGGTGCCCGAAGTGATAGAGATCGGAGATTGGAAGGGAGCCTGAGCCGGCTCGGTGGGATCAGGGGTATTGCCTTCCGAAGACAGGATAAGAATGGGGGTAGATGGTTCCAAAATATTCCGGGCCTTCGTTGCAAGGGTTGGAGAAATCCAGCCGCAGAACGAAGACCCGAACGGACCGACCCTAAGATAGGGTCGGACACGGAGCGGAATAGTAAAGGCGGTACACAAAAAACCCAATTGCAAGAGTTTAAAGACACATTCCACAACAATGAAAAAAACTACAGAGAAAAACTTAGCAGAAGGTAATGGAAATACCTGTTTGTCCCGACACTCGCGAGAAAGCTCCACTTCCTCTTCTAACAGAAGTGGATCCTCATCCACCCAAGCGGACTCTTTGGAAGATGACGATGGCTTGAGTTTGGAGGGAGTGAAGGCTGGATCAGAATGCTTCAGAGTGGGGAAATGAGCGAGCTGTTGGAATTGCTCCCAATCCGACGCAAAATTCGGGTTAACCTCCCAAGTTGGCCATTGAGAAGAGTGCTGCTTACTCTTAGCCAGAGGGGGAAACATCTCCACTGCAAGAATGGGGCTATGCAATACCGAGAATGGGGCCTTAGGGGGAAGAGGAGGTGTAGCTGCAGCGAGCGCGGGCGCGGAAGCAGAAGCAGAAGAGGCTCCCTTCGCAGCTTGAAGCTCCGGGTTGATCCAAACAAGGTTGGGTGCTTTAGAAGGAGAGATCTTCGGAACGGATGGGGAAGCTGCAGGCCTGATTTGGAGAGGATACTTGCTGCGAGCAGCACCCACACGACTTGCTCTCACCGCAGAGCTCTTGACCTTGGAAGAAGAAACACCTCCGGGATGAAAAGGAGAGGTAAGGTCAGAGCCAAAGCTCGGCGCAGAAGTCACAGGGGGAGGAAGAGGAGGGAGCTCCGTAACGGCGATAGGGTCGTGGTAATGAATCGAGACAGTGAAAGAAGATGTACCATCAGTTAAGCAGAACGCTTCAATACGAGGTGGAAGGTTGGGGCAACGGAAAAGAGCTTCAATCTGCAGACTGCCAGAGGCCAGCCTAGCCTTAGAAGAAATGCTCACGATATCGCCGATGCATTTGGCCATATCTCCGACTAAACGGAGGGAGTCACAGAATGGAGGAAGACCAACAAAGGAGACTTTAGATTCGAATGAGCCAGAGCCCTGAGGCGGGGAAGGGATCTGCACCCATTGCCGAACTGAGAGAGAGATAGCACCGATGGCCAGGGACGGCTTCGCGATAAGATCCTCCAAAATCTTAGGAGAAGGACAACGGATCACCATATCACCATTAGAGCAATTGTAGAGGACCCAATCCCAATCTTTGATGTTATAGTAATTGCAGAGAAAAGAGTTTAAGGTGAAAAAAGGCACAGACCCTCCGATGAATGAGATAGCTCCGTAGGTGCCGTAATACTTCAAGTGGTCAGTCAGCTCAGCTTTCGAGAGGAAAACATGGGTGACGGGCTGCTTGGGAAGACGATTGGGAGGGGCTGAGGAGATAGGGGGAGAGGGGTAGGTGCTATCAGTGATGCGACGATCCGGGGGAGGAGTGGGAAGCAACGGGGTGTTGGATGACGAAAGCTGCTTCTGAGATTTAGAGGGATTAGAGACAGGCAATTTGCTACGAAGAGAAGGGAGGTCCACTGCATCGAGCACTTGATCCGAGATAGGAGCTCCCATAGGGAGCCCTAGGATCTTTTGGAGAGCGTAATAGCGATGCTTAGCATGACCGGATTGGAGACAGAAAAGGCATTTCATCTTGTTGGGGCAAGTGATCTTGAGATGGCCGCGCTGTAAGCAACGAAAACAGATCGGCAGGTAGCGAAGAGAATGAGGGGAAGAATTAGGGGCAAGAGCTAGAGAGGGGAAATAAGAAGGGCGGGAAGAAGCAGTCAAAGAGACTAAAGGAAGCTTCGCGAGAGCTGGCCTTAACGAGGCCGGAGCCACAGGCCCAAAGCGGTGACTAGGCCTGTAGGGGGAATAGAAGGAGGCTACTACTCCTTTTTTTTTTCTTTTTCACAACTTCCACCCACGACAAGTCCATGGGCCACAGTTGAGACGGCCCACACATAAAGGGGACGCGTAGAAGGGGGGGCAGATAGGGATGAAGACCCTGGGATGATCAAGGGGCAATGGCGCCGAAACGCCGGCAAGAAACTGGAGGAGAAGAGAAGGAAAGAACATGCTTCTGAGGTCGTAAGATACACGAACCACTGCGTGGAGAGAGCTATCCCTGAGAATAGAGGAAGAGGATAAGATCTCCAACAGGGGCTCAACAAAATAGGGGGGAAGAGCGAGAATATGCTCCTCCCAAAACTGAGCTGGCTCACCCACAGCCGCAGAGGGGCGAGATCACGGTAAAAATGATTCCACCGAGCAAAAGAATAAGATCGCCCAGGTGCCAGGGAAGGGCACAAATGGGACACAGACGACCGAAAATAAAAATAAACAAGCTCTCGAGACAAAGTTGAGAAAGAACTTACAGTGATAGGGTGAGCTAGACTGCCGAAAAAATAGAAGCACCTGTACCTGCGAAGAAACACTGAGCAGCTAGGGAGGAGGGGGACTAAGGCGGGTCGAGTAGACACCGGGACGACTGAGGGAGCAGCGGATTACACAACAGTGAAGTATGGAGCTGGAGAATCGGAGCGAAATCCCCCCAAAGCTAGGAAGGGGAATGGAGACGAATCACCAAGAACGAAAGGGGAAGCGCTGAGACGAAAAGGGTTTGGAGGGGATGAAGATTGGAGCAACTTTAACGAAGAGTGGAAGGGGATCCGATCGTAGTCGATTTTAAAACTGGTGTTGTATGATTTTTTACTTTATTTCCGGTGATGAGGTCACATCTATATTAAAAAAAAAATACACAGAAAGGAAAGCTCTATCCTGAAAGCTATTAGTGAAATTATTATTACTAGCTTATTAAAGTCAAGTTTCTTTGGTTCTATCCCTCTTTCTCCTCTCCCCTAACTTTCATTAAGTCAATTCCTTAATTGACGGGTCTGTTTGGTTAAGCTTTTTTTTTTTCCAAAACCCAAAAACGTGTTTGGTTAGAGTATTTTGTGAAAAGAGTTTTCACAAAACTCCAACTTCAGTCATTCTCTTTCTACACGAGCGCAACCTAACATTTTTACAAAACTGTTTTTGAAAACTCCAACTTGTTTGGTTAGGGTGTTTTTAGAAAACTGTTTTCAGAAAACTGTTTTCAAAAAAACAAACCAAACGCAACCAGATCTCTTATTAGTCGGATTCAGCTTAATGTGTTCTTCTATGCTGTATTTTTAATTGAGAAACCTTTGATGTTTTTTTTTATTTTATAAGAAGATGCACTCTGTCATCGCTTCATTAATGCACAACTAAAGAAACATAGTAGAACTATTTACAATAAAGATCAACATCCAACTCTAAAAAAGAAGGAACATTAATGCAACGAACTAGAAAGCGGAAAGATACAAGGGCAAAAAGAGATGCCCCAATCTGCAGTTACCAACCCCCAAAAGCTCTGCAAGTCTCAAAATACTGTGCTGACGACAAATTGTACTCGCATCCACTGCTTTGTCTTTTCTTCCTCCCTCTATTCCTCGTCCTGCATACTGAAACCTTTCATGTTCTCAGTATGCAATTATTTTTTATTTTGTCTTTGATTGTATTTTCATTCTTTTTCATTCATCCACTTTAGTATCCGTATTTTGACTACAATTAATTTTTGAATATGTTATTTCTTAACCCCCAATACTCTGATCCATGCATATGCTTTCCGCCCAAAAAATATATCAATTTTAAATATATCCTCCGCTTGCACAATACTCCCAATACAAATATCTTCAATTCTTGATGTGAATTATGCGATATACTAAGATAAACAATAACGAAGCAAGCACAATGCATGTAGCCTCCAATAAAGATTGTCCAAAAACCTGTCAACAAAAGTGAGACTCATAAAAATTACCCACTTTCAGGTTTGGTTTAAGTTGTTTAGGTTATTATTACTAGTAATTTACACGTACGATGTATTCTTACATAAGGAGAATTTGAACCGGAAATCTCTTTTATATTAGTTATGTACGTGTGTTGCACATGTTGATACAATGTACGCCTTAATAAATATAGTTTTTTAAAAGTAAAAATTAAGTTGTAGTCTGGAGTTGATCAAAAACTTCATTTATAATAGTTATGCACGTGTGTTGTACGGATTGGTAGATTGACAAATTACACTAAGGCCTTCTCCCATTATAGTAGTAGAGATATAATAGTTTGTATGTGCGACGCACGTCTTAATAAATATAGTTTTTTTAAAAGTAAAAATTTCGACGTAGTCTGGATTTGATCTAAAACCTCATTTATAATAGTTATGCACGTGTGTTGTCCGGGTTGGTAGATGGATAAATTACACTAAGACCTTCTCTCTCATTATAGTAGTAGAGATTATTATTTTTCGATAAAATTTTCTTAAGTTAATCATCTCCCGTATCTGGTTTCTAAACAACAATGATTCTCAAAATATATTCGAAAGCTTCTCACCCTTCACATCACATAAAGCTACGAATGGTATTAGGATGCTAATGATAATAAGCCTTTATGCTAATGATAAGAAGTTGAGAATTTCAAATCTGGCCTGCATCATTGAATTTCAATTAAAATATATAGGGCGAAAGTATAAGTTTTTAAACATCATTAACCCTTAAAATATATTCATAAGCCCCCCCCCCCCCCCCCCCCCCCCCCCCCCCCCCCACACACACACACACACACACACACACACACAACTAGGATCTTAATGGTAAGTGTCTTCTTTTTTTTTTTTTTTTGGATGAATCGGATAGAGTCTTACGACCCAAAATACGAAAGTACGGGCACACGACTATAAGTCCAGCGAATGATATACATCATTCATAAGGTATACAGTTATAACTCAACAATAAAATTATGATCACAATCACTCATGAAATAAACAAGGTTTAGAATTAAGTAATCCACAAAATAACCAACATCTAGAAACATAAACTTCGGGTCAAAATATCCGGATATACAATGTACGAAATAACAACAACAAAATATAATAACAAAATAACAAGATGTAACATGGATAGAACAAGAAATAACAAGTAAATATCTGGAAATGATATAACACAAGTAACAATGATATGATAGTACAACCACGACTATAGGGGATGATCAATAGATATGCAGTAAGTCAACGAGCAATAGTCGATAATCAATGATTCAATGGTCGATAAACAATAGTCAATAGTCAATAATGCAAGTGTCGATGCTCAAAGTCAATCTTAGGTCTATTAGTCTTTTATTAACTTATCTAATGTATGCAATCTTATGTCTCATATCACAGGTTCGGTTCCATAACAATCAAGTGAACGTTTGAACTTAAGTGGTAAAGTCTATAGGATTATGTACTTTGGTATCACGAGTCACGAATCACGAAGTCACGAGTCACGAGTCACGAGTGATTACATCATGAAATCACGAATCACTATTATGGGACTGACCCTCTTCCGAGTACACTCTCCTATATTGTTCACCACTAAGTCATGCCCTTTTGTTAACCCGGCTTGTTATTCTTTTACTATGATTAATCATGAACATGCAGTCTGGAAAATCAATGGAAACGGTAGTATCAAGTCATTCATTTTACTTCTTAGGACAATGGATTCTAGAGGTGACTCCTACTGATTCTAGATGTGTCTCCCGTAGACTATAGATGTGTCCCCTGTCGATTCTTACGACGTGACACTTCGCTCAATGTGGTACTTAGTTCCGCCATCCAAAGTAATAACAATAAATATGACAACGATGCATGTTACAATATAAATAGGACAGTAATCAGGACAAGTATCAAGAATTGGTGCAATACATGATACAGAGACAATATGGTAATTAAGAAGGTTTTGAATGATAGGTGCAAATGCATGGATATGGAACTGTTCTATCAGTCTACTATATTAGTACAATTTTTTAAGCATGAATAACAATATACATGTAATTCAAGAACACAAAATACAATTCTGGACAACAACACATTATAGCACTAAAATTCTCTTTACCGCTGCTACAGGAAAGTAAAATTGATTCCGTTAGAGATTCTAAAAAGTATACTCCCTGCCGAATCCAACGCATATTCACACGACACATTCTAAGTTTGGTAGTTATGCCTAACAGTCAATCTTTTACAAATATAATGTTCAGGCAGCAATATAAGGTTAAATTCTCATGCCTAGAACTCGACTGTAAAATCATTGATAAATTCCACAAAATCATATTCTGGTTCTTGACGATGTCTATTAGTATACATAATTTTATCATGTCATAATTTCAACAATAGATTGCAATTTGTACTAGTTTACGAGCACGATACTTCTTAAACAGAAAATCTAGAAAATCGGACGTTACAACACTAAAACGTTAATATCTCGCAATCTATAAGTCAATTTTATAAATCGAAAGATGATCTGGATTCTACACTCAGAGAGATACATGATATACTTGTAAAACTCTAATATTGATTACAGGTACTGGTCCAAAAATCTACACAAAATCAGGCAGACGACAGAGAAAAAAATCTAATAGGAACGGTCGTTCATGAATATAAAAAGTGGTTCAAGATTCAAATAAAGAAAGAAGTGATCATGAACAATGTTGATAATACGATAGATGAATAAGAATTAGAACTACTTGCAAGAGTTCAAGAAACACTTGCCTCTTACAATGATTACAAGGGGGAAAGAATGACGGGGGAGAAGACAAAGCGCAACGGCTATGGCGGTGACACACGACAGCAATACGATAGCAAGACAGCAACAACACAACAACAATAGCGAGCAATTGCAGCAAAGGGCAAGAAAATCAACAAGACAATGGCATCAAGATGGAGTTTGGGTTTCGATGAGATGGAGGAGTTGATGTTCGGGTTGATGGGCTTGTATGGGGGAGTTCGAGTTTGGTTGTTCGGAGGTCGGGGTTGGTTGAGGGGCATCAAGGAGTTGTTGTTTGGAGGTGTGGAAGGAGACAGGGGCAATGGGTGGTGCCTGTGGGATAAGGAGAAGGTCGGGTGGTGGTTGCAGGATGAGGAGAAGGTGATGTTGGAGACGGTCGGGATGGTGGGGCAACAATGAGGCGACAACAATGGCTGATGGTGTTGGTGTTATTGTGGTGGTCGATTTCGGGTATTGTGGCAACAAAGGGGTGGTGTTGTGGGATAGAGGCGATGTGGAGGTCGGGTTGTATGGAGTTCGGGTAGGATGAGAGGTGGAGTTTGGGTTTGAGAGGCATTGGTTTGGAAATGAGTTGGAGGTAATGAAGGTGAAGGAGGTCGTGTGTTGAAGCAGCCAGATGGAGGAATTTGGGTTTGAAGATGACAATGGAGGGAGTTGGAGTTGAGTTAGGGTACATGATGATTAAGGGGTTAATACAGTGGTTGGGAGATTTAAATGGGATTAGAGGGTAGTTGAGATTTAGTGGGGGTGAGTGGTGGAGATTATGGGGGGATTAGTTGAGATAATGAGGCAGTAATTGTGGTGTAATTGAGGGGTAGTAGGTTAGTGGTTTTATGCTTGGGCTTGGGTTAACTGGTTGCGGGTTTTGATTTGAAGTAGGATTTAAAAGATTTGAAATAGAATTGGGCTTGGATTTGTGTTTGAAATCAAATAGAAGATCCACAATAGTAGGACAAAATTTGGGTTTCAATACAAATTAACAAATAATTGAATAGTCTAGTATATGAAATTGAGTCAAAGAGAATTTAAAAAATACGGTAAATAACCGAAATAAAGATATACATATTTAATACGTATAAATAGATCAGGGAGTTACAATAAGCCTTTATGCTAATGAAATGAGCATGGGAGTTTCAAATCTTGCTTGCATAATTGAACCACAATTAAAATATATAGGGTGGAAGTAAGTTTGTGTAGCCATTGCGTTAAAACAAATAAATAGAATAGAATAGAATAAATGTTTTTTTTTAATAAAAAAAATAACATGATTCTAGGTTATCCCACATGTAAACGTATGTTTCTGGTGGTTATGTAGAGAATCTGATATCATTTGTAGGTCAATACACACCACAAGAAAACATATATGCCCAAGGCCTAGATGCACCAAGAACAAGCCACCACAATAATCACAAGATCTCACAAGTACACGGACACAATAATATGCAGAGATAACCAATAATTTTTATTCCTCAAGAAATATAAAGATTACAAAGAGATCAAAACTCTCATTCTCTCTTTCTCACCTTCGAAGCACTCGGCACTTACCTCTCTTGAAGTTGTATAATGATAACGGCTCACCTAGATTATTAACCCTAGAATTCACATCTACTGCTATATATATAGCCCTATGTATACTCTAAAAGATATACACAGATACAGCCTACTTGACCCGAACGCCCAGCCCAAAATAACATACAACGCCCGTTGCGGTTGACTGCACCCAATTGCGGTAGACTGCAATTGAGTCTCGCCAACACCCAAGCACCGGGCAGTCGACTGCATGTGACATCGACTTTATAGTCAACTATCCCCTCCTCTGTTACTGTTTTTCTTGCTGTCGCTGCTGCCTCTTGCTGTCTTGTTTTCTCCACGTCTTCTCCAACTTCAAATCGTGCCTATGTATATTTTAGGCCACACTTTCTAATAGGTTCTTCCCACGTTTTATCCATCCGTCTTGCATTTTAAAAATTTTTGTAAAGGATATTTTTTCCTAATAGGTTCTCCTTCCCACATTTTATCCATCCGTCTTGCACTCTTTAAATTTTTGTAAAAGATTTTTTTTCATAAGTTTGGTAACATGTTTTCCTTTAGAAAGGAAATTTTTTTTGGCAACATAGATTTTTATTTCTTTAGTATTTTTTTTAAAATTTACAAATTTAATAGCAGGTTCCACCAATCCCCTCTCTTTAATTAGGAACTAGTATAATCATATGCAGTAATGCACATAATTTTCAAAAAATTGAGAAAATAAGTTACTATTTAAAAAAAGTTTTCATGTTATATCTAATAACATGTACATAATATTGCATGATTTTTTAGGTTTAATTAAGGGATATGATTCTAATTAAAAATTTGGATGGAAAAATAGTGGGTGGTTGCCTTCTACATTTGGTCTTCTTTGTTTATTTTAAAAAGAAAAATGAGAAAAATTATTGACCAAAAGTAGTCATAGCATAATAATAACTAGTATAACCTTGTGCAATATATTGCACATAATTTTTTAAAAGTGAGAAAATAACATAACTATATTTGAAAAAATTCTCTAATAACATATATACAATATTGCATGCTTTTTAAGGTTTGATTAAGGGATGTGATTGCACTTCAAAATTTAGATGGAGAAAGAGTGGGAAGTTGTCTCCTACATTTGCCTTTTTTTTTTTGTTTTAAAAAGAAAAAATTTAATCTTTGGACCAAAAGTGGTTTAGCATAGTATATTATATAGATATGGTCAAGGCCAGCCCCAATGGAGGCCAGAATTTTTTCGCCATTTTAGGGGCCCCGTGTTTTTTTTTTCTCCTTATATTTATATATACGTATTTTTCACATGACATTTTTGTAGGGGCCCCAAAATTTAATTTTTTGGGTATTTATTTTTGACATTAGTACTTAGATCGACTTATTTTAGTTGGACTTGGATTTGTATGGATTTTTTTTTTCAAATCCCTAAATCTCCTTCATATATATTGATTTTTAAGAATTGTAGCAATTTTTTTTTAAAAATAAAAAATTTAACATCTTTCATTTAAAAAAAAATTTGTATGAGAACCCCATTTTGGGAGTTTGCCTCGGGCCCGCGTAAATTCAGGGTCGGCCCTGGATATAGTGTATAGATTAGGAATAAATATTAAAAACCTTGGTAGCATATTACTTTTTCAAATATTTATCGACATTTTTTAAAATTTGAATTTGGCAATATTTTTTGAAAAATTGGCAATGTTTTCCAATAATTCCTTTTCCATAATTTGGAACATGGTAGTATATATTTTAAGAGAAAATTTACTACCAATTTTATTATTATTATTTTTTATTTATTTATTTTTCTCTCCAGTTTGCCAACAATTTGTTGAAAAATATTTTGGCAGCGGGCTCCAAAATAATTTCTTTCCAAAAACGTATTATTTTATTGGCAAAAGATAGGAAAAGTCCTACCCACATTAGTTTATTTCTTTCCAAAAATTCAAAATATGTTTTATAAATTTGGCAGCATTTTTTTGACAATGTGGACAAAGATTTGGAGAGAATGCAACTAACATCCTTAATAACAAAAAGAAACATTAGCTATAACCAGTGGTTTGGAACACGTCAATGGAGGTACAAAAATTTTTCTTGCTAATATTTTAAATTTCATGTCAGACTCTGAAGTTTTTCTATTAGCTATAACCTGTGGTTTGGAAGTTGGTGATAAAGAACGCAACGCGTTACTTCTTAACAAAATGAGGGGTTGAGAAACTAAGAGGGCTAAATCTAGTGTTCATAAGGAACTAGAATCCAACTCTAGGGGGATAACGGTCTCTTAGGGCGAAACCTGTCCTAGTCCCTCACACACTGTCATCTCGGACATGGTTCCCCAATGAATACGCTATTTTGGAATGTCCGGGGTCTGGGGGATAAAGGTAAAAGAGATATGGTTAGAGACGTTATCACGAAGTCCAAGGCAGAAGTGGTTGGGCTTCAGGAGACCAAACTTATACATGGGACCAAACTCAAGAGAATACGGGGGAACAGAATCAAGGAATGGGTTTTACGCCCATCCGCGGGAGCCTCAGGGAGAATTGCCATTGGCTTCAACTCGGACCTGCTCACTTGTTCAGAGGTCTACAATGGTACATTCTCCCTGACGACACGACTGGAACGACGAGCGGATAAGTATATGCAGACAATCACAGTTGTTTATGGGCCGAACGTGGCTTCAGAGCGTGACGCCTTTTGGCAAGAACTGGTCAATATTCGTTTCCGTTGGCCGGGGGCGTGGATTGTCGGGGGGGACTTCAACATTACCCGATTTGCGTTCGAACACAAGGGTAGAGGTTCCAGCGACAGGCACAGAGCAGAGTTCAATAGGGTAATAACGGATCTTGAGTTGATTGATATCCCTATTAATGATAGACTATTTACGTGGTCTAACATGTAGTTTACTCCGATTATGGCGAAATTGGACAGGATTCTCGTATCGATGGATTGGGAGACTAAGTTCCCCCTTGCAACTGCTAGATCGATCCCTAGACCAACGTCAGATCATACTCCAATCCTTCTTGATATTGGGCTTCAGGAAGCCAAAAGGCATAGAAAATTCTGATTTGAGAAGGCCTGGCTGGAGATTCAAGGGTTTCACCACATGGTGATGGAAAACTGGGCGCTCCTAGTGACTGGCACAGATGCTGCGGGCCGATGGTGTGATAAAATTCGCAGATTAAGAAAGCGGCTTCGTAGATGGAACCGATCTAGGTTCTCGACCATCTGGCGCGCAAAAGACTCCTTGTTGGAAGGAATTGATGAACTTGAAAGAGTGGAGGAATCGAGAGACCTGTCACAGGAGGAAAGAAATAGACTCCTGGAGCTCCGTGAGAATATTGCCAATCTCTATAAAGATGGAAGAAATTAAATGGCAACAAAGATCCAGAATTTCGTGGCTCAAAGAGGAAGACGCGAACACGGCCTTCTTCCACCGAGTGGCAAGTGCAAGGCGCAGGTCCAATCTTATTTTATCCTTAGAAACAAGCGCGGGAACAGTACAGGATGAACAAGTGATTTTCACAGCCTTCTAAGGATACTACAAGGACCTTTTAGGGAAGAAGAATGACTTCCGGGTCCCACTCAGGAATGATTTCTGGCAGACTTATCAGAGCGAGTCATCGCCTTTGCTATCCTGCCTGGAGTCTCCGTTCTCGGAGGAGGAAGTTAAAAAGGCTATCAGTCACATGGGAGCAGACAAGTCGCCAGGGCCAGACGGCTTCCCAATGATGTTCTTCCAAATTTTCTGGGAAGAAATTAAAGGGGACTATATGGCATTGCTGGACGACTTTTTTAACAACAAGCTCAGATTGGGTATGTTTAATTTTGCGGATGTAGTCCTGATTCCCAAACGGGAAGAGGCGTCGAAAGTGGGCGATTTTATGCCGATCAGCCTCATAAATTGCTCGGCAAAGATTATTTCAAAAATCCTAGCTATCCGCCTGGGGAGTATTATGGACAGCCTTATCAACAAATCTCAATCGAGCTTTATTAAGGGTAGAAATATCCTAGATTGTGTGGCAATGGCGGAACAAGTTATCCACCGCTGTCATACAACAAACTCTAAGAGCTTTCTGCTTAAGCTGGACTTTGAAAAAACTTATGATTCGGTTGATTGGGAGTGCTTGCTGGAAGCTTTCAGGGGTAGGGGCTTCGGGAATAAATGGATCTGCTGGATCAGGCAGTGTTTGCAGACTAGCAAAACGGTCATATCAGTGAATGGTAGGTCGGGGCAGCCGTTCCCTTGCAGGAAGGGGCTCAGACAAGGGGACCCGCTATCACCACTCCTGTTTACTATCGTAGCGGATGTGTTGAGGGTTATGCTGGAAAATTGTCAGGAAAAAGGGTGGATCACGCCAGTGGCCAGTTCCGCGTCTACTAAAGAGTGTACGATCCTGCAATGCGCAGATGACACCCTACTCTTTGGTAATGGGTCTAGAGGAGAATCTGCCTGCTTTAAAGGGACCCTATACTGTTATGAAGTCTGGTCAGGCCTTAGGATTAACTTTCACAAGAGTGCGCTGACTCCAATTTCCCTATCTGATGATGAAGCAGGGGAACATGCGACTATTTTGAACTGTACGACGAGTGGCTTCCCTATCAAATACCTAGGGCTACCACTCAAACCAGGAAAATTATCTAAAGCAGACTGGTTGCCTATCATTGACAGGGTGGAGGACAGACTGTCTGGTTGGAAAGGTAAATCGTTGTCTCTTGGGGGCAGAGTGGTACTCATCAACTCAGTATTGTCTAACCTGCCAATCTACTACATGTCATTTTTCGAGTTTCCAAAATGGGTGATCCAGAGGATTGACCAGATTCAGAAACGATTCCTATGGAAGGGGGCAGACTCGGATAAAGGAGGTTACCACCTCATCAAATGGAGTATCGCTTGCATGAAGAAGAAGCATGAAGGGCTAGGCATTATCGACCTCAGAGATATGAACCTTGTCCTGCTAGGGAAATGGTGGTGGAAGGTATTCCACAACAGCGTGGAAGGTTGGCAGGACTTCATTCAACCTTATCTAAGGGGAAAAGGCACGAGAAACCTTGGCTTCCGAGTAGGGGCTAAAGTTTCGCGACTCTGGAAAGGAATGGCCAAGGCTAGCGGTCCCTTCAATTCGGCAGTTACGTCAACTATCGGCAATGGCCGATCCACCAGATTCTGGTGGGATAGGTGTTGTGGAGCCCATTCCCTGAAGGAACATTCCCAGAGCTGTATGAGAGGTCGAGTCGACCAAATATGTCTGTTGCCGAAGGTTGGAAAAGGGGAGGCTGGAGACCGGCGTTCCGAGGGACGCTAACCCCAAACTTACACCAACAATTGCTCGACATGCAAGCACACATCACACGGGCAGACACAAGGTGCACATAAGGCCCAGACCAGAAGCAATGGGATCTCGAGAGCAAGGGAGCGTTCTTGGTGAGATCCCTGTATCATCGGATCCACTTTCGAGGGTGCAGACCCAGCTGGGCACAGGTGCTGTGGAAGGCGAAAACTCCCCTTAAAGTCAGAGTTTTCTTATGGCTTGTGCTCAATAATGCTATTCTCACTAGGCAAAACCTTACTAAAAGACAACCACACGGAGCGACCAACTGTGGTTTCTGCGAAGTACACGTGGAAGATCTAAATCACCTTTTCATTCACTGCCCTAGAAGTAATGCAACTATGGTTGAGGTACTCCGAGCCTTAGGAACATGCGACTACCCCTGCATATATGAGGATTTGTGGATTGGCTCCAAATTTGCAACGATTCGCCATGATATGAAGGATGCATGGTACATCGCAATAGCAGCAACAACATTGGTGTTATGGCTTGACAGAAATAATTTTTATTTTCGTGCTTCATGTAATAGTATTTCTGGTAACCTGACTAACATCATGCATCTTATCTCCCTTTGGGCTACAGCTGCGGCCACGGGGGCAAGAGGAAGGATAGCCAGAGTATTCCAGGTAGAGGAGTTTGACGATAAGGAGGTAGAGATCAGGCCGACGCTGGACTGAGGGACTGGCTTCACTAGTCATGACAGGGCTTCTACCAGCTGTTGTTTCAACCTACTGTACTCTCTGGTTGCTTGATGTTTTAGTAGTTAGCCCACCCCCCAGGGTTTGTTGGGGGTGTATGTTTGTTTTCGTTCTTTTTATTCCTGCATTGTACTTTTATTTTGTACTGTTGTTTTCTTCCGGTACGCCGGGGTTGTTTTATTAACTTTTTATTAATGAAACATGGTGGCCTTATTCCACCTTTTACCTCAAAAAAAAAAAATAAAAACACATTAGTTTATTGAAAGGCTAATTTTAGCTATTTACTTTAAAATTAAAATTTAAAAAAACATCTATTTCCATTCTCAAATCTCAAGCCTCATGTTTGCAGTCGCCTCCTAATAATCAGTCCCGTAATAATACTTCATAATATACTTTATTGAACTCTCCGTGATATAATTTGTGTATTTGGCTTACATCTATATCATTCAATTAAACGAAAATTCAACATGCTGCATGTCTGTCACTAGTTGTTCTTATCATAAATTTTTTATGAGACTCGTAATTTTACGTTTGAATTCAACACAACGATTATCATTATCTAGTCAATTAAACCCCTTTTAAGCTATAATGAAGGGGCCCACCAAACTTTTCCACTCCTCATCATCCATCATCCACTATCGTTTGTTAAAAAATATGCATATTTAGCAATAGAAATAGAAAAGAATGGATGACGCTGCTATCGTTATTGTCAAATTTAACAATGACCAAAGAATAAAAGAGTAAGACAGACAATCATCATCCATCTGCTCCCTCCCCACCCTTTTTTTTAATGACATTTTCGTAATTAAAGCATGACAATTTATTAATATTTGGATAGTTCAAAATGATGAGAAGTTGTCGGGACAGATGAAGATCATCCGTCCGAGATTTTTCAATTTTTTTTTAAATGGCGTTCTCATAATATTTTAATGGCAATTTTATAATTTTTAGAAATTCTTTTTTTAAAAAAAGTTGACGGAACATAAAAAAAATAAAAATAATGATCATTCGTTTATAGCGATCCACTATCTCTAATATTATAATGAGAGAAAGTCTTAGTGTCATTTATCATTTTGTCATTCTACCAACATGTATAATGCACGTACATAGCTAATATAAAGGAGGTTTTCAGTTCAAATCCTTTCTACGGCAGAGTTTGAGTTTTTATTTTTTGAAATTATTAAAACGTACATCGCACGTGTAAATTACTAGTAAATGCATAGTTAGCAAATAATGGTGGGCGTTTCTTTACCAAAATATGTTTTGAGTAAAACTACATTTACTACCAATTTCACTACATTTCTCTTCACTACCTTAAGTGGTACACTCCAATAGATAGGGGAAGATAGAATAAGTGGGGGAACTCTCAAATAGGAGTATGCCACCTAAGATTGTGAAGCAAATGATAGTGGAATTGATAGTGGCTAAAACATTACTCATATGTTTTTAGAAAACGATAGTCGATGCTCCCACAATTTGCCACGCCAAACATCAAGTCCCCCACTTTACGATCCGCGCCCCTCTCCATCCAACGGTCAGAACCCACCCTTCATCCAATCTCCTCAAAACTCGCACCGTGTAACGTGGCCTATCATCGGTGAATCCGCTGAAGTACAAAACCGAAGATTCCCAGGAATATTCCCTCGGATACCTCTTCCCACTTCCCTCATCCAAATCCCCAAATTAATCTAAAAAAAATTAAATTAAATCAATTTCTCAAGTCCGCATCAAATCCCCCACCCAACGATATAAACCCCCCTTCTCCTCTCATCAAATTCACACCGAAAAAAGAAAAAAAAAGGAAAGATAAAGAAAATAATAAAGAAATACCATGGCTTTGCCGTTAACGGAGCAGGAGCTCGAGTTCGCGAATCTTGATGCAATCACGATCCAAGGCACGGACAAGCGTGGCCGCAAGATTGTCCGCGTCGTCGGCAAGTTCTTCCCAGGTATTGTACTTTTCGGCGCGGATTTTGGAGCAATTTTCTTGATTTCGTCGTTTTGTGGTGAGGATCTTGACGGAATATTTTTTATTTTTTTTAACAGCTAAGGTTTTGAACGGGAGTGGGGGGGATGCGGCGCTGAGGGGGTATTTGGAGAAGGCGATTTTTCCAGAGATTAACGGGAGGGAGTTTACGGTGGTGTATATCCATACGTATGTGAACAGATCTGATAACTTTCCCGGGGTTTCGGCGATGAGAGCGATCTACGAGGCGCTGCCGGCGGCGATTCGCGACGGGCTGCGGTCGGTGCTGTTCGTGCACCCCGGCCTCCAGGCCAGGCTCTTCTTCGCCACTTTTGGACGGTTCCTATTTAGCGCCGGGTAAAAATTCGAACTTTTTTTTTGGTTGGATTTTTTTGTGAATTTTGCGATTATTTGCCTAGGATTTTGTGTTTTGTGCGCACGTTAGCGGGAACGGCGCATTGTTTGGAAGTGTAACTGAAACCGGTACCACTTTCCGATTTTCTGGTGTTGCACGTTAGTTCGGGAGTGGTACCGGCGCACGTTAGCATGGGAAACTGAATTGACGCGAATTGACGCACAAGTTAGCGTTGCCTGCGCCTTTTTTTTATTAATTTTAAAAATTTATGTTTTAGCTTAACTGATTTTCCTTAATCAGTAGTCAAATTTCCTGTTGGTGCATTTTAGCGAACCGGGCCGTTATCGGCGCACGTTAGCCTAACTTCTCCCCTAATATCAACGGCGCACATTAGTGTCATTGAAATTGGAATTGAGCACAAGAGCATAAAAGTAAATTTATTTTAACTGATTATATTAATTTTTGATTAATTTTTGTGTTGAATGTAGGTTGTACGAGAAGGTGAGGTACGTGAGCCGCCTAGAATTCCTATGGGAGCATATGCGTAGGGGCGAGATCGAGATACCGGAGTTTGTGCACGACCATGACGACGAGCTTGAGCACCGCCCGCTAATGGACTATGGTCTCGACAGCGACCATCACCGTGCTTTTGAGTCACCGGCCATGGAGTCCAACTCCGCCTCTATGTACTCCCTCCGCTGCATCTCATAGCTCCTACAAGTGCACTCTATGCGGATATTGCGTTTTTTGTGTGCTTTTTTTAATAATCTTTTTTCAGTGGAGGTGTAAATATCTATATTATTGTAGATAGAGTATACTGTGGGGACCGCTTAGGTTGTAGGGTGGTTTATCTTTGTCGGGGTTAATGTGGAGTTTCTTGTTCTACTTATACATTGGTGGTTGATGGCGGTTATATTTTGGTTGCTAGTAAGAGTGATTAGTTTTTTTAAAAGCATCTTTGAAATGGATAGATTGCTATTAATTACTACTTATGATGCTTCTTCAATGTTTGGACCATTCCATTCCATTGAAGAATCCAAATTACTTCTTTCTTTTAAAATACACTACATGTATACGTACATGTATTTAGATGTAAGTGATTTGATACGAATCATTATTGGATTCTTCAATTATTGAGTGTGGGTGGAGACAAAGAGAGTGACATACAATCTTTCAATTATTGAGAGTGGGTAGGATATGCTTGTAGCTTTTACAATTGCTAATGTGAGAATGACAATGGTATGTTTTGTTTTACAAAGCAATCTCTTCTCTTTCAAGAATTATGCTAGATCCAAAAAAGGGAGAGTTTACAAAAATAGCATGCAATTATTGAAGTATGCTCCCTAAATACTCTACATTTATACTTGATGTACATACACAAGGCTTTTCTTGGATTCTCCGATTATTGAACCCAAATTAAGTGTTGGATGACGCCATGATGGCGAAAGTGTTGGATGAGATTGAAAAGTGACTACAATAAAGGACAAGTATTCTATAATACTTCCTCTATCTCAAGAAACAAGTAATTCTTGGTTTCTGGCCTGCCTATTAAAATTTTTTTACGATTGACAAAAATTATTAATATTCTTAATTTTTGAAGTTTATAAATGAACAATTAATTGTAAAGAGTTCAATTCGGATTCTCTATAATTTTAGTATTACTTTTTTTAATAAAAAGATAAAGATAAAATTGAAAATCTCATAAAGAATATTTGATGGATATTTAAGAATGGCAAAGACATTTACCTCGTTCTAAGGTGACCTGTATTTAAAATTAAAAATAAAAATAAAAAACTAGAATGACATATTTTGCAAGAGTAGTAATAGGGTTCCACAGTCGTGATTGTGAGAAAATGCATAAATGCATATTTACATATAGCATTTTGACAGTTTGCTGCAGTCGTCGAATGGTATTTTATAGCAATTTAATAAAAAATAATAAAAAATAATATTCTACGGAGTTTAAAGTTACGTCGGAGGGATTTAATTAATTTTTAAATGTTAGACGGAACTTCAATTTGTGTCGGAAAGAAAAAAAATGGTCATTCATTTAATTTAAATTTTTTTTAAAAAAAAGTCCTCTCAGACGGAACTTCAATTTCCGTCCGACAATTGCGCAATAGGTTTTTTTTTTGTTTTTTTTTTGTTTTTTTTTTTTTGGGTTTTTAATTACGAAAATTAGATTTTTTGGGGAGGGATGAGATGTGAAGTTGTGTCGGAGAATAAAAAATTATTTTTTTTCAGTGGGACGGACTTTCAAGTTACGTCCTTTATAATATGCATTTCTCTCATTTCTCCTCTCATTTATAACAATGTACTGTTGCTATTTTGTCAAAAAATGCATAAATAGCAAACGACTGCAGCTGATCGTTTACTATAAAACACATTTAATGTATACATAGCACACCACTGTGGATGCTCTAATAGGGTTATGGTTTTTCTTTTTCTTTTTCTTTTTGGAAGAAGTAGTTGTGGCTTTTATAATTGACAATCAACTCCCATGAGAACTAATTTATTTTTCACCTAAAAATCAAGCAATTTGGACGCCCATCTCTTTCAGTTGGACCAATTCAAATACAAGTAAAAAATTGGATCAATTCAGTTGGACCAATTCAAATATGGAATTAAATTTTTTACATATATGAAAAAAAAATAAAAAAATAAAAAAAAAATAAAAAAAACCCGCAAGTTACTTGTTACGGTTTTTGGATTTTGATAAATTTTTTTTAAAAGATATGGTTAAGATTCTGTTATGAATGCATAGTGTTCTAACAGAAAATATGTGGCCCATCCAAGCATAATTACCCTAAGTCAAAATATGTGGCCCATCCAAGATTCTGTTATGAATGCATAGTGTTCTTAAGGATTGAAGTTTATGAACAAGAAAAGGATGATGTAGATAAAACTGTTGGATTAAGTTCTGATGGGAAGTTGACATCGGGTATCCTTGATGATGTTGATTATCATGAGATCCCATCAAGGGTTTCAACGACCCACGGGAAGTTTAACAAAAAAAAAAAAAAAAAACATTACGGTTTTGATGTATACATATTTTTGGTTAAGATTTTGATGTTGTTCAATTATCTATTATGGTTTTAATTAATTTGATATTATCAAATCAGTAGATAGACATGGTTCAGTTATGGTTATCATTTTAAATAGATATTATCTTGACATTATCCATCTACAAATAAAGCAAAATTATGTCATTAAGTAAAAGATAATATATTTTGGAAAACAATTTAAATTCAAATTTTGGTTTTGGATTTTCTTATGAATGTCTAATATTTTGAATAGACTAATTGAAACAAAATGTTGTCAAAGTGACCTCTTTTGTGTAAATTAATTTATTTAAAATATCAAGATAATTGTATGTTTGAAATTCATGCGTTTATTAACTGACCCAAAGGTAAGTTGATATTTGGCCGAATTTCATATACATCTGTGGTAATAAATATGTGATAATTATAAGGTATTCCATGTGAACAATAAGTCAGTTCAAAGAATGACTTATTATTTGACAGGATTTGATTACTACAACAAGAGTACCGCTTACAATTAATGTTACTGTCCAAAGACTTGATATTAATGTTGTGCCTGGTATCTTGAGATGGGATTAACCATTATTTGAATTTATTATTTTATATGGATTCTCATGTGAGCTTATTTTGTTTATTTTTTTGTTCTATATTTAGCTAGTTTATCATCTACTGCCTCAATAACTGCTAACATCAATTCTATTCCCATGCTTAATGGGATAAATTTCAAGGAATGGAAAGGGACCCTACTGATAACTCTTAGTTGTATGGAATTAGACCATGCATTAAGGGAAGAACAACCTCCATCTCTCACTGCGGAAAGCACTCCTGATGATAAAAGGATATTTGAGAGATAGGATCGTTCAAATCGCATGAGTCTAATGATTATAAAACACAGCATTCCAGAAGCCTTTAGGGACACAGAATCCGATAGGATTACTAAGGCCATAGATTTTCTAGATCAAATTGAGAAACGTTTTGCTAAAAACAATAAGGTTGAAATGACTTTGGTCTGTTCTGAAGTTAATTTATCTTCAGTACCTAGAAACACTTAGTGGATAGATTCTGGTGCTACTACTCACATAAGTGTTTCTATGCATGGTTGCTTGAGCTGCCGAAAGCCAAATGATGGTGAAAGATACATCTTTGTGGGCGATGAAAAATCGGTAGAAGTGGAAACAATTGGGCATTTTAGGTTGTTATTAGGAACTGGTTTTTATTTGGATTTAAAAGACACTTTTGTTATTCTGTCTTTTAGACGAAATTTAATTTCTGTTTCCTTGTTGGACAAATCTGGTTATTATTGTTCATTTGGAAACAATCAATTCAGTTTGTCTTTAAATTCGAATGTTGTTGGAACTGGTTACTTGAATGTTTATGACAACCTTTATTTGCTTGAAACAATTGCATCCTATAATGAAACCTTGCATGTAGAGTCACATGGTACTAAACGTAAATTAAATAAAGAAAATTCAGCGTCATTATGGCATAAGCGCTTAGGTCATATCTCAAAAGGTAGAGTTGAGCATCTTATGTCTGATGGCATTTTGGAGTTCCTGGACTTCACAGACTTTGATATCTGTGTAGACTGCATAAAGGGAAAACAGACCAAAACTAAGAGATTAGGTGCCAATAGATCTTCAGGCGTCTTAGAATTGATTCATACAGATATTTGTGGGCCATTTTCTACGGGATCTTGGAATGGTCAACAATATTTTATATCATTCATAGACGATTACTCACGTTATGCGTATCTATATCTCATTCATGAAAAATCACAGTCTATGGACGTGTTCAAAGCATATAAAGCTGAAGTTGAGAATCAACTCAACAAAATGATTAAAAATGTCAGATCTAATCGTGGTGGTGAGTACTACGGCAGATATGATGGCTCAGGTGAACAACGTCCAGGACCGTTTGCTAAATTCCTAGAGGAATGCGGTATTATACCACAGTATACCATGCCAGGATCACCTAGCATGAATGGTGTTGCTGAAAGACGAAATAGAACTCTTAAGGATATGGTAAGGAGTATGATTGCTCATTCCACCTTACCTGAGTCCCTCTGGGGAGAAGCATTAAAGACTGCAGCTTACATTCTCAATAGAGTACCAACTAAAGCAGCTGCCAAAACACCTTATGAGCTTTGGACAAGTCGAAAGTCTAGTCTAAAGCACTTTCACATTTGGGGATGTCCAGCTGAGGCAAGGCCTTACAGGCCATATGAAAAGAAATTGGACTCCAAAACAGTGAGCAGCTACTTTATTGGTTATTCTGAATGATCTAGGGGCTATAAGTTTTATGATCCCACGCTTAGGAATATTTTTGAGACGGGAACTGCAACATCTTTTGTGGAAGTTAAGTTTGGGGGGAGAAATAAAGTCAGGAACATTGCTTTTGAGGAGGAGTTGGATTCAATTACAAACCCAATTCCTACTATCACTTTTGACAATATACAGGTTCCCACACCTATTATTGATCAAGAAGTGAATATGGAACCTCAATAAGACAATGTTGAACAACCCCCCATTCAAGATGAGGTAATTGTTCTAGAAGAACAAACTCAACAACCTCAAGAACCAGTGCCATTAAAGAGATCCACGAGAGAAAGGAGGAATGCTATTCCGGATGATTATATTGCATTTCTCCAAGAACATGAGGATGACAATGAAATGATGAAAGATGATCCAATCACATTTCATCAGGCCATGAAAGGTTGTAACTCTCAAAAGTGGATTAATGCCATGAATGAGGAGTATAAGTCTATGCAAGACAATAAAGTTTGGAAACTTGTCCCATTACCAGAAGGTGCAAAACCAATTGGTTGTAAATGGATATTTAAGACCAAGAGGGATGCAAATGGTAATGTGGAGAGGTATAAGGCACGTCTTATAGCTAAAGGCTATACTCAGAAAGAAGGTATTGATTTTACAGAGACTTTCTTTCCAGTTTCATCGAAAGACTCGTTTAGGACAATTATGGCAATTGTTGCTCATCTTGATCTTGAGCTACATCAGATGGATGTTAAGACGGCATTTCTCAATGGTGACATTGACGAGACAATTTATATGGTGCAACCAGAAAACTTTGTGTCGGGAGATCCAAAGAATATGGTTTGCAAATTGACAAAATCCATCTATGGACTCAAGCAAGCTTCTCGTCAATGGTACCACAAGTTTCATCAAGTAATTATCTCATTTGGTTTTGAGATGAATATAGTTGATGATTGTGTGTATCACAAGTTCAGTGGGAGCAAGCATATATTCTTAGTTCTATATGTCGATGACATATTGCTTGCCACTAATGATATAGATTTATTGCACGAAACTAAAAGGTTTCTGTCCAAGCATTTTGAGATGAAGGATCTTGGGGATGCCTCTTTTGTATTAGGAATTCAGATACACCGAGATCGTTCTCGAGGTATTCTAGGATTATCGCAAAAGGGATACATCGATAAAGTACTCAAAAGGTTTGGCATGCAAGATTGTAGACCAGGGGATATCCCTGTTGCTAAAGGAGACAAATTTAGTCTCAATCAGTGTCCTAAAAGTAACATTGAAATTCAGAAAATGCAAAAGATCCCCTATGCATCAGCTATTAGGAGTCTAATGTATGCTCAAGTATGTACGCGTCCGGATATTGCGTACATTGTTGGGATGTTAGGCAGGTATTTAAGCAAACCTGGTATGGACCATTGGATAGAAGCCAAGAGGGTTATGAGGTATCTTCAGAGAACAAAGGATTACATGCTCACATATAGGAAATCAGATCATTTGGAAGTCGTAGGATATTCTGATTCTGATTTCGCTGGGTGCCAAGATAGCAGAAAGTCTACATCAGGCTATATTTACATGTTAGCTGGAGGAGCTATATCCTGGAAAAGTATCAAATAGACACTCATAGCTTCTTCCACTATGACAGCAGAGTATGTAGCATGCTATGAGGCATCAAATCATGGAATATGGCTGCGGAATTTTGTCACTGGGCTGCGCATTTTGGAAAATATAGAAAGACCACTCAAGTTATTTTGTGACAATAAGTCGGCAGTGATGTATTCCAATAACAACAGGAGTTCGACAAAGTCGAAGCATATTGACATAAAGTTCCTAGTCGTGAAAGAAAAAGTGCAAAGTGGACAGATGTCCATAAAGCACATTGGGACAAACTCCATGATAGCGGATCCGCTTACAAAGGGATTACCACCCAAGGTCTTTCATGAGCACACTGCTCATATGGGTGTTGTGTTATTTGATGATATCATGATTTAGTGGGAGTTTGTATTTTATTTGCAGTATGTTTGTGTGAGATATTTGGTTATTTTCTGATCAGAAATAAAGAATTCAGTTTTCTCACTCATTTGTCATGTTTTGGTTCTGACCTTACTTAAGTTTTAAAGAGGACCAGTTGGAAATAGGCATGTGTATAGATCACATTACATGAAATTTTCATGCTACACATTCACACTTGATCTATGTCATTTGGTTATGTTGATATATGTGACCATTGATGAATATAGTTACGATAAATGTAACGAAAATTACTTTGATCCTATATTTGCATGATTAATGAACGAGATTGTTTGGCTATGCTTTTGGTTATAATAGCAAAATTTTAAGCTCATAAAGTATGTACATTTATAAGGAGTAACATATGTGGCCCAAGTGGGAGATTGTTGGAAAATAATCTATGTGGGCTCACATATGTGACTAAATGTATAATTGCTATTTTAAAGTCTAACCCAAATTAAAGTGATCTAATCAAGATTAAGTAATGGGTTAAAAGCATATAATTTAAAGTGTGATATAATACGTGTAGAGACCGTAAAGTAAATTTCTTATTTTGTGATGGGCAAAATTAGAAATCAATAATTATCAATTAGGGTTATGGTCCTCTATATATACGCATCTTCTTATTCCATCTGTCATCCTATCAACAGAAGAATAGAGAGACGACATCTCATAGAAGTGCGTATCATATAGGAAGATCCAAGCCCTCTGTGCAATCTCCATCAATGGCTTCAGGTTAGTGCTTCCGCTTTTAATTTTGTTCTTCTTTTGATTTAGCAAATATCTATAGTTTCATTATTTAGAATTTTATATTAAAGCACTTTTGCAACATGATTAAGATCCAGATTTATAGAAATATGTTTTAGGTTGTTATTAATGTTTTATGCATGTTAATAAGTGTGTATATAAAAAACCAACAAGTAATGCTTTAGCCACTACCAATTTCACTACCATTTTCTGCACTACCTTAGGTGGCATACTCCTATTGGAGAGTTCCCCCACCTATTCTATCTTCCCCTACCTATTGAAGTGTGCCACCTAAGGTAGTGAAGAGAAATGTAGTGAAATTGGTAGTGGATGTAGCATTACTCAAGATATAATGGTTACCGCTCAGTACATTAATTGTACTAGTAATTTACACGTGCAATGCACGTTTTAATAATTTCAAAAAAATAAAAATAAAAACTCTGACGTAAGGAAGATTTGAACCGGAAACCTCCTTTATATTAGTTATGTACGTACGTTGTACATGTTGGTAGAATGACAAAATGACTAATGACAATGCCTTCTCCCATTATAATATTAGAGATTAGAGAAGTTTGTAATCTTATGTTGGTTCGTCTGGTAGCATCGATCCAATATGAGAAGGTTTGCATGTGTATACTTAAAACTTTTAATTAATTTTCGAATGATTGCAAATTCGTATAATTTAACTACTAAATCATTTTTTATTGTAGTCATTTTAATGTTTGGCTCAATTTAATGTTAAATACGATAATTAATAATATTAAGTAACACGTAAAGATATATGTTCTCAATTATTTGGTGCAATGTATGGTTTTTCACACAACTGCAAAGCTCTAAAACCCATTAGCTCACGCATCCTTTATTTCTGTTGATGTATGATTTATTTGTTACGAGTGTCTATGTGTCCGTTGTCAATGATCGTGACATTGTTTGGAACGTCCAACCTAGAACCTTACCTAAATGTTGCCTCATCTAAGGGGAAAAAAGGTTAACAAAAAAGAGGAATAAGAATAAGGAATAAAAACCTAGAAACCTATCTATATTGCTTTTTGGTAATGCAGATCCACGAACATAAGTCATAGGCTTCCTTCTTCTTATTCTTCCTTTTTTATCATCATCACCACCACCATCATCAAATAAAGGTAGGGTAAGGGCATATAAAGGTAGGGTAAGAGCATCCACAGTCGTTTGCTATATACCCAAAATTTGGAAAATTTGGAAAAAAACGCACTGCAGTCGTCGTCCAAATACCCAAAATTTGGGTTGACGATGAACAGTGCGCTGCCAAATATAGCAGGCGATATGGCGAAATGGAAAATATAGCTTTCGGAAGATAATATGCCGTCCGATCTAATTAACGGAAGATAATCTTCCGTCCCGTACAAAAATACTGAACCCAATGATTAAGAAGCTTTTGAAAAAAAAAAAAAAAAAAAAAAAGTCAACCAACGGCATATTATACACCGTCCAAGGAGATTGACGGCAGATCATATCCCGTCCGAACCAAATTTTAAAAAAAAAAAAATTCAAAAAACGACGCAATTGGTCGACGGGGGATTATACACCGTCAATTTCAATTGACGGAATATAATCTTCCGTCCCAGGCATATTTTCTCAATTTTTTGTTTTTTTTTTTTTTTCTTTTTGTCTTTTAGTGCATTAAAAAATTAAAAAAAATTTTAAAAAAGTGCCACGTCATATGAGATTGACGGCACATTAAGATCCGTCCCATGCTCTAATCCATTTTTTTTGTTTTTTTTTTGTTTTTTTTTCTTTTGTCTTCTAGTGCATTAAAAAAAAAAAAAAAAAATTAAAAAGCCAAAATTTTGGGACGGACGATTATACTCCGTCATTCTTAATGGACGGATAATTATCTCTCGTCCGGCTATATTTTAGCATTCGACGATTGCAGCAACATTCTTTTTTTCCTATTTCTCAATTGCCATTTACCCAAATTTTGGCTTCAACGACTGTGGATGCTCTAAGGGCCTAACTCATCTCTACTACTATAATGGGAGAAGGCCTTAGTCCTTAACCCAACCCGTGCAACGCACGTGTTGGTAAATTTTTTTTTTTTTGCCCTTTTCATTCCCCCCCCCCCCCCAAAAAAAAATTCCCCCACGTGCAAATCACGTAATTTTTTTCCCTTTTCATTCCCCCCTCAAAAAAAAAAAAATTCCCACGTGCAAAGCACGTGTATAATACTAGTTGTTTATAAAGATAAGTTGTAGGCATCCTCCTCCTTCTTATTAGCATCATCATCACCACCATCATCATCATCATCATCATCATCAAATAAAGGTAGGGTAAGGGCCTAACTCATTGTGTGTAAATATATATGTATACGTTAGGATTATATTTTGAATACTCGTGGATAGATTAGAAGAAGAGACGATAAAGTATGGAGGTCGAAGTGTCGAAGAAAGTAGAAGAGAAAACAGTAATAGCAACAGTAAAAGAGGGGTGGTTGACCGGTCGGTCAACCGCACTCTACCGCAGCTGTACAGGATTTTGGCCGAGAGGATGTTGATCGACTGGTCTTGCTGGACGGTCGACCTTGCGCGACGCTGTGTTTTTTTTATGGCCTCAACTTGTTAGGTTGTTTCAACCCATTCTTTAACTTCAAGTCAAATTGTACGGCTCATATTCGGTTACTTCTTATTCAGGTTATATCGGACGACTGGGAGTCAAGATTAACCTAGGGATCTCTCTATTCTTCTTCTATATATTGTTGTAGCCTCCAATATGAAAGGTAGAGTACTTCATTAATATTTTCTCCATTGCAAAGAGAGGCATGAGAGAGAGATAGTTCTTGGTGAGTGAGTTTAATTCTTTGTATTGAGTGAATCATTAACTCTTTGTAGTCTCTTCTAGTTGAATATTATATCTACCTGTATTTCCTATCCGGCTTAAGCAAAAGCTAACCGGAATAAATTCTCATTGTATTTGTGTTGAATTGGTGGATCTATTTGCTTGGGTATTTGATATGGCTAAAAATAGGATTAAATCGGGACCGTTCACATCGGACTCGAATCTTAAAGCTCAGGGGTAAAACGGTAATTTCACATGCAAATGGGTCCGAAGCGGGTACTGGGTCTCCTTCTCACAGATCCAATAACCCGCAAACGGATCCACCTCAGCTGGGTACGGGTTTCAACCCGCTACCAACCCGATCCGACAAGATACAATCAAGGTCCCTGATTAGACCTAAATCAACGGCCATGGTTCACATCTATCTTTTCACTGGGGATTAGGGATTAAATTCCTTAACTGATTATAGGGGATATACCTTATCAGATTACATGCCTTATCTGATTACGAGGAATATTCCTTATCTAGTCACGGGGATTACATTCCTAAAACCAGTCCCTAAGACGCCTATAAATACCCCTCACCGATCTCCATTAAGAGGTAATCAATCTTTCTCTAGTTAAACGCTCTTTCATAATCTCTTCTAGATTACTGACTTGAGCGTCGGAGGGTGCGTCGCCGGGAACAACCCCGGTGTCTCGCACTTTTTGCAGGTGAACGGCGGGAGCGACGATCAGAGTTCGACGGAACAGGTACACAGGTTCTCCTATTCAGTTTCCCCAAGAACTCACAAATTCATCTGTTTGCCCCCACACCGAATTTAGCGGCAACAGATTGGCGCCGTCTGTGGGAAACATACGAATAGCAGCCCCTCCTCTTTCCGTCGACTAGATCTTCTCCAGCCATGCCTCCGAGAAAAGTCAAATCTAGGGGGTCCAACCGTGGGCCCAATCCCGCCGATCAGCAGGAGCCAGTCCCTGACCAACCCGTTCTGCAGCAGGAACGACCTCCGCTTCAGACGGAAGACCCCCTTCAGCAAGATCAGCCCCTTCAGAATCAGCAACCCCCCAAGGGTCCGACCGGACCTCAGAATGCTGGTGCGGGGGGCTCCCGCGGAAAGCAACCTCTCCACCAAGACCGCATCTCCATACACAATGCCTCTACGGATTCCATGGCTTCACACAATCCTCAGAATCGGCAGAAGAAGGACGTGGATCTTCGTCACCGTCTGGACGAAAAACGGGCCCGAGAGGGAACCTCCCGCCACTATCGTCCGGGTGAACGATCTCCCCGTCACCAGGATTACAGAAGGTCTCCTAACTGTAGGGGGCGAAGGGAATCCCCCGAGCATCGCAGAAGAAGGCCACGCTCCCCCGTGGGTCGGCAACAGCCTAAGAACGAGGAGGCACCAATCACCCGTGCCGAGTTCCAGCAGTTCCAAGCGACCATCCTACAAGCTCTCACCAACGCACCCAAGGCTCCATCTCCTCCCCCGGTCCGAAGCCCTCGCCGACGGTTCCCCTCTCCTCGTCCTGCTCCTACTAACTCCCGGCGTACCCCAAGTCCTCGTCGCTCCCGAAGCTACCATCGCCGCAGCCCTTTTTCTCCTTCGTACGAAGATGAGTCTCGAGGCTCGGCAGATCACCGTCGGAGGGATGACGCCATGTACCGCCGTCTTCATGAAGTAGAAAGGTGCCTGGATCGGATAAACCGAGAAGAGGAGCTTAGGGGGAGGACCCTACGTCATAGCCAACCCCCTTTCTCCCGAACCATAGTGGATGCACCTGTCCCGTTCGGCTTCAAACCTCCCCAATTTGAGACTTACACCGGGGAGACCGATCCAGTCGATCACATCGAAAGCTTTAAGACTTTGATGCTCCTCCATCAAGCTTCCGATGCCCTCCTCTGCAAAACCTTCCCCGCGACACTGAAGGGCCCAGCTCGAGAGTGGTACTCCCGCCTCGCACCGTCTTCCATATTCTCCTTCGAGCAGTTCGAGACACTCTTCATCACCCACTTCGTGAGTAGCAGGCGCACGGAGAAGACCAGCATTTCACTCCTCCAGCTTAGGCAAGAGAAAGGTGAGAAGTTAAGAGACTATGTGAAGAGGTTCACAGCTGAAGCCAGGACTATAGCCTCCCTCGACCAATCCGTCGCAACAGCCGCCTTCCAATCCAACGTCTTCAATTCCAGCCTCCGCTCCTCTCTTGCTAAGAAGCCTCCACAGAACTTTGCCGACCTCCTTCTCAGGTGTGACAAGTACATTCGTGCCGAAGAGGTCGCCTACCCTCCAAGCTTCGGAGGGTCTGCCTCAGGGACGAAACGAAAGCTGACCGAAGAAGATGAGGGCTCCCAAAAATCCCAGAAGGACAGCAATGGACAGCGTCGCCCGACTCCTCGATTTGAGAAGTTCACCCCCCTCATTGCCAACATATCAGAAGTCCTTATGGAGGTGGACAACGAAGGGCTACTCCGCGCTCCCCCGAGAATGAATACACCTGGCAAGAAGAGGAATAAGGATAAGTGGTGCCGCTTTCACAGGGACCACGGCCACGACACGGATGATTGTCGGGCTCTCAAGGAGGAGATCGAAGAACTCATACAGCGGGGGCACCTGATCCAGTTCGTCCAAAAAGAGGGGGCCGAGCTCCTCACCTGATCACCACCTCTTCCAAACGAACAGAAAGTCCCGCCGAGCTTCAAGACTCAGCTCCTCCCAAGAGGTCCTCACTTTATTGTAGAAGTAGGATTTTGATTTTCAATAAGGCCGATGCTTGTAACTCGGCCAACAACATGTAATAATGGCTTGCCCTATTGGAGCAGCCACTTAGTTTATTTCAATAAAACTTATCTTTTCATTGAAAATTATTGCTCTTGCTCCTCTATCTCTCTGGGTTCGGAGTCCAGCTTCTTCTACATGGCTCCTCCCGCAACTCACTAAACTCTAACGATGGCTCCGGAGTCCAACACTTGGTTCGATTCTGCTTCGAATAACTCGCTCTTAAGCGGGTTAGAAGTGGTTCGCCATTCGGAATTGCTCCCACAGCCGTTGAACAACTTAAACGATGGTTCCGGAGTCCAACACTTGGTTCGATTCTGCTTCGAATAACTCGCTCTTAAGCGGGTTAGAAGTGGTTCGCCATTCGGAATTGCTCCCACAGCCGTTGAACAACTTAAACGATGGTTCCGGAGTCCAACACTTGGTTCGATTCTGCTTCGAATAACTCGCTCTTAAGAGGGTTAGAAGTGGTTCGCCATTCGGAATTGCTCCCATAGCCGTTGAACAACTTAAACGATGGTTCCGGAGTCCAACACTTGGTTCGATTCTACTTCGAATAACTCGCTCTTAAGCGGGTTAGAAGTGGTTCGCCATTCGGAATTGCTCCCACAGCCGTTGAATAACCTCACAATGGTTCGGAGTCCAGCACTCGGCTCGACTCTTCTTCCTCGGCTCGTCCTCAGACGAGCCAGGAGTGGATCGCCGTTCGAAATTGCTCCTGCAGCCGTTGAATGGATCGGAGTCCAACACTTGGCTCGATTCTACTTCGCAAGTTCGCTCCTAAGCGGACTAGAAGTAGCTCGCCATTCGAAACTGCTCCTGCATCCCTCAAACTAACCTCACGATGGTCGGGGTCCTATGGCTCGACTTTACTTCACCGGCTCGTCCTTAAACGGGCCGGAGGAAGATAGCCATTCCGAACTGCCCCCACGACCATCCGAGCTGAGTTACCCATCTACCGAGAAGCAAAGTGGCGGAAAATGTGCCCCAAAATCCGTGCTCGGATCTGCCGAACAAGATGCATCTACCGAGCAGCTAAGCAGATGAAGAGCAAGAAGAAACAGAGGCTAACGGGTCAGGGTCGGATCCAATACCCTCGGTCCGACCCATACCCTTCTTAGCTCCTTCATTCTTCTCCTTCTTCAGTCTTCCCGCCAAAGGTACCCAACACTTCTGCTCTTCTTCACTGTGCGAAGGAACGAGGCAGGGGAGAGAACCCGAATGCCTCTCCTCCCCTTCCTCTTTCTTCTCAAGGCCAAGCTCTTCACTCCGCTTGCCTCCAAAGCGGAGCTCTTCCCAACGAGTTCGGAGCTCACAACCCTCCCCTGGAGTTGCTCCTTGCCCTCACTTCAGAGAATGGGTCTTCCCAGCACCTCTTCTCCTAGGAGTGGAGCTCCTCTTCAAAAATCTCCAAAACCAAACAGAATAGAGACAACTTCAGAGCTCCTCACCTCTCCCATATGCTGACCCATCCTCCCGAGCCGAGGAGCAGAGCTTCATCGACCTATCCCCTTCATCAACTCAATAAGCTTCTCCTCACGCTCGAGCCATCCGAACAGCCGAGCTACCGAACAGCTCAACCGAGTCTTCAAGGAACACTTCCTTCAAAACAGACAACTCAGCACCTCGGCCAACGGTACTGACCCTCCGAGCCGAGGTGCCCGGGTACCGACCCTCGTATATGGCGAAAAATCGTCCCGAGGCGATCTCACCGTTAGATCATCTCCAAATTCGCACTCAAGCGTGATGGACGGATCAGATCGCGCCATGTCACCACAAAACGACAAGATAACGTTTTCTCGAAACTCGTGCCTCTTGTCTCGTGATTCGCACTACGATCGTGATCAACTGTCCAGATCGAGCTGCGTAGCCGGGATCTGCCAATCTACCAACCTGCGGAGCGGCGAAAATGTGCCTCAAAATCCGTGCTCGGATTCGCCGAACAAAGCAAGCAGATGAAGAGGAAGAAAGAAAAAGAGGCTAACGGTCGGGGTCGGATCCGATACCCACGGTCCGACCCATACCCATCTTAGCTCCTTCATTCTTCTCCTTCTTCCCCAACACATCTCCTCTTCTCCACCGTGCGGAAGAACAAGGCAGAGGAGAGAACCCAACTGCCTCTCCTCCCCGTCCTCTTCTCCTCTTCTCCACCGTGCGGAAGAACAAGGCAGAGGAGAGAACCCAACTGCCTCTCCTCCCCGTCCTCTTCTCCTCTTCTTCACCGTGCGGAAGAACAAGGCAGAGGAGAGAACCCAAATGCCTCTCCTCCCCTTCCTCTTTCTCCTCAGAAGTGCTGCCGATCCGAAGTGCTGCCGTACCGACCCTCGTTTATGGAGAAAAATTCGGCCGACCCCATCTAACCATTGGATCATCTCAAAATCCACACTCAAGCGTGATGGACGGATCAGATCGCACCACGTCACCGCAAAACGACAAGATAACGTTTTCTCGAAACTCGTGCCTCTTGTCTCGTGATTCGCGCCACGATCGTGATCAACCGTCCAGATTGAGCCACGTAGCTCGGATCTCAAATCCGAGCTACCGACCTACCGAACAGCAAAGTGGAAAAAAAAATCTCCTCAAAATTCGTGCTCGGATTGGCCGAGCAAGAAGCAGAGCAGAGGAGGAAAAAAAAAAATAAAAAAAAAAAAAAAAAAAAAATCAAGTGGCGCGGGGCCGGGCCGACCCGTTAAGGGATCCGAACCCGACCACTCGATTCCCTCCTTCTCCCCTCCGCTCTCCTGCCAAAACAAAACAGCACAGAATAGAACCCAAACTCCGAGCCTCCCCGTCGACCTCTCTCGCGAACTGACGAAGAACGAAGAGAAAGACGGTCGAAGGAGACGGGGGCGAGAGCACGCGAAGGAGAAGAAAGAAGAGAAGCAGCGGAGAAAGAAAGAAGAAAAGAAGAAAAAAATAAAAAAATAATAAAAATTGCCACGTGGCGGCCCACGTGGCAACATCTCAACGAGCCGGGGTGCCTTCGCCGAAGCGCCGAAGTGCCGATGCTGCAAATGGAGAAAAAAAGTGACCGACCAACACGATCCGTCCGATCGTCTCAAAATTCGCGTCGCGACACGATCGACGCTCAGGAACGCGCCACGTGTCCCGATCATGATCTGCATCACGATGCGCGCAGATCTGATCATGATGAACGGCCAGAAACGTGCCACGTGTCAAGATCGCGATCTGCCTCACGATGCGTGCTCATCTGGTCATGATGGACGGCCAGAAATCTGCCACGTGTCCAGGTAATATTTAAATTATTTATTTATTTATTTAATTGTTTTTTTTATTTAAAAAATCCGAAAAAAATATTTAAAAATCGAAAAAATTAATTAAAAATTCTAAAAATAATTATTAATTCAGAAAAAATTATTTTTAAATTCTGAAAAAATAATTATTAAATTAGAATAATTAATTAGTATTTTAGATAATTAATTATTTAATTCGGAAAATGAATAAAAAATTCAAAAAAATGAGAAAAAATTCAGAAAAATCTGGAAAAATCACCAAAAATCCAGAAAATTCTGAGAATACTTTTGGGCATTTTACAAGCCCATAATAACACTATTACACCCCGAGCAAGATTCCAAACTCCCTTAAGAACACCGATAAAATCCCGTACGCCATTAGAACAGTTAAACTACTCCTCAAAGGCTGATTACACTCAGTCTTTAGGAGTGGGGGCCTCGTGATATGGCTAAAAATAGGATTAAATCGGGACCGTTCACATCGGACTCGAATCTTAAAGCTCAGGGGTAAAACGGTAATTTCACATGCAAATGGGTCCGAAGCGGGTACTGGGTCTCCTTCTCACAGATCCAATAACCCGCAAACGGATCCACCTCAGCTGGGTACGGGTTTCAACCCGCTACCAACCCGATCCGACAAGATACAATCAAGGTCCCTGATTAGATCTAAATCAACGGCCATGATTCACATCTATCTTTTCACTGGGGATTAGGGATTAAATTCCTTAACTGATTATAGGGAATATACCTTATCAGATTGCATGCCTTATCTGATTACGAGGAATATTCCTTATCTAATCACGGGGATTACATTCCTAAAACCAGTCCCTAAGATGCCTATAAATACCCCTCACCCATCTCCATTAAGAGGTAATCAATCTTTCTCTAGTTAAACGCTCTTTCATAATCATTTCTGGTTACTGACTTGAGCGTCGGAGGGTGCGTCGCCGGGATCAACCCCGGTGTCTCGCACTTCCTTGCAGGTGGACGGCGGGAGCGACGATCAGAGTTCGACGGAACAGGTACACAGGTTTTCCTATTCAGTTTCACCAAGAACTCACAAATTCATCTGTTTGCCCCCACACCGAATTTAGCGGCAACAGTATTCATTGACTCATCTTATCTACTTTGACTTTCTCATTGCTCTAATCAGTTCCGCTGTGTCACCACCGCTGTGTTTGTAGACACCCCATCCCAACAAAGTGGTATCAGAGCCTAGGTTGTCGAGTCCCTCGGTTAAGATGATAGGTCACAGTCTTTTGAAGATCAAGCAGTTCAATGGAAAGATTAACTTTATTCTTTGGAATGTAGACATGTATGATGCCCTAGTTCAAGAACGTCTGCAGCTATCCGTCAAGAAGAACAAAAAGTCATCCGATATGAAGGATGATGTTTGAGATGATCTTTGTGAAGGAGCAGTAAGTCTAATCTGACTATCATTGGCGAACGAGGCAAGTTTGTGAGAAAAACTCATAGCTGACTACTCTGATTTATCGTTATTAGATCGGATACATTGGAAGAGAAAGTTATTCTTTATCTCAATAAAGAAAGGTACCGATCTCAAAGACCACATCACAGAGTTCAACAAGGTATTATTTGAACTCAAAGCGATCAACACAAATGTGAGTGAGGAAGATAAAGCTTTCGACTTGATATTTTCACTACCAGATTCGTACGAGCATTTGATCAGTACCACGCTACACGGTTAATCTGCCAAGGAGAGTATTACACTGGATGGTGTAATTAAAAAAAGTATTGAAGAAAAATTAACTTAGGAAGGAGACCCAGAAATCATCGTCTACTCCAAGTTGTCTAGCAGTGGATGGTCCTTCAGGTGGAAGACAAAGTGTTATGCAAAAGGATTTGATCTGTTGCAAATATTGCAAGAGGTCAGGGCATATCAAGAAAAATTGTTAGAAATTGCAGAATCAGAAGAGCACGAAGGATGAAAAATCTACCGCCTATGTGGTTAGTGCTTGTGATTCAGGCGTGCGTGTCTTCTTGTTTCAAATTTTTTAGAAGTGGATTCTAGTTGGTTTCTTGATTCTGAGAGTTCTTCTCATATTTGCTCCGAAGGAGAGTTGTTTTCTACTTATAAGTCTACTATAGGACATTCGTGTGAGAATGGGAACTTGGGAGATTTGTGAAGTAGTATGTGAAGGGACAGTTGAGTTGAAGACATCAGGTCTAAACATGTTCACTGTAAGAGAAGTTTTGCATATTCCTCTACTTAAACGGAATCTGATTTCCTTGGGAACCCTTGAAGCATGGGGTTGTAGGTACATAGCTCGAAGTGGAGTTCTATCTGTTTTTCAGGGTCGTCGAAAGGTGATTAGAGGTATGAGAGTGGTTGAGCCAAGCCAAAACAATCTCTACAAACTTTAGGGAATCCGAAATATCTGTGCAGGTGTCCTTACTTCTTTTCTCATTATTTCTGCAAGTTCATCTAGTCTGCCACAACTAGCACCATCAATTCGAGACCATGACGTTTGAATATCGTCGAGAGGTGGAGAGTACCTCGATGTAGGTGGAGTTCGTATGGAGGTTGGCAACTCCACGATAACGCCTACTAAGGTGTGCCCTTGAGCGGGTATACTGATCGGTGAGATTGGATAGAGGATTTGTTCAATTAAAAGAATAAATTATTGTTCTTAAGTATATTCGCAAGTAGGGTTTAGTAGAGTTTGGAAAAGAGTAATCACATCATGTTGATAACACTCGTATACAATCCATAGTAGAGATTGTTAGGATTATGTATTGAATTCTCGTGGTTTAGATTAGAAGAAGAGATGATGAAGCACGGAAGTCGAAGCGTCGAAGAGAGTAGAAGAGAAAATAGCAACAACAACGTCAGAGAGGGGCGGTGAATGATCGGTCGACCACACACCCGAAAGCAGTTGTATAGGATTTTGGCTGAGAGAAGTTTGGTCGACCGGTCTTATTTGGACGGTCGACCGTGCGCAGCATTGTGTTCTTTTTGGGCCTCAATTTATTAGGTCGTTTCAGCCCAATCTTTAACTCCAAGTAAAATAGTATGGCTCCTATTCAGTTACTTCTTCTTCAGGTTATATCGGACGGCAGAGAATCAAGATTAAACTATGGTTCTCTCTATTCTTCTTCTATATATTGTTTTAGCCTCCAATATGAGATGTAGAGTACTTCATTGATATTTTATCCATTGCAACGGGAGGCTTGAGAGAGAGATAGTTCTTGGAGAGAGAGTTTAATTCCATGTATTATGTGAATCATTAACTCCTTGTAATCTCTTCTAGTTGAGTATTATATCTCCCTATAATTTTCATCCAGATTAAGCAAAAGCGAACTGGGATAAATCCTCGTTGTGTTTGTGTTGGATTGGTGGATCTATTTTTTGGGTGTTCATTGACTCATCTCATCTACTTCGACTTTCTCATTATTCTAATCAGTTCCACTGCACCACCACCGGTGTGTTTGTAGACACCCCTCCCAATATATATATATAGGGATATGGGCAACTTGCTCATTTAGTAAATGAGCAATTTGTAACACCCTGAAAAATAAAATGAATTATTTCGAATTATTAAATAATGTAAAATTGATGTATCTGACTATTTTGACTATTTTATGAAACTACTCTTTTCCACATGCAAGTATTACGAAATTCAAATTCTTAAATTTTCATGTCAAAAATTATTTCTTCTCATTTAATTACAATGTTCTTATTTTTTTATTTTATTTTATTTTTTGAATTTGTTTTGAATATAGATGGCTACTTTTGAAATAATATTGGCAAAATGGATTTTATGAAAGAAATTATTTTAGGCCATGAGAAGAGCCCAAAATTCAATTTAAATTTTTATTTTTCTCAATTATAGGCCGGCCAAATTATGAGGGATTAGTTGATAAGATCATGGAATCAAATTGATTGAGTTATATATGGATCCTAACTTAATTGATTTTCTAACTATTTGAATTTGTAAAGTCGGAGAATCTAGGAATTTGCACAAAATCCCATGAAACCCTAAAGATTTTCCCTAGCCATATATATGGGAGAGTAGGGTTTCAGTTTTCTTTTCTTTTGGTTTTCTCATTGATGATTTTTGGAGGCCTGGAGAGGAGAGCAATTTCTTAAGAGGAATGATGACTTTCTTTGCTTTTGTATTCAAATTCTTCAAGAGGTAGGCGTCTCTCTTACTCTCTTGATATGTTTTTTTTTGCTCATGATAATGTAGTAACATGCTAGGAATTTATTTGTGGATCTATGGATGTGTATAGCATGTATTTATTATTTTGCCATGAAATGAATTGTTGCGATGAATCATGATTAATAAATATGGAGTTTAGTTGATATTATGAAGTAAAAATCAAATCTTTGTATGAGTTGAACATGAATGATTGATTCTTGAATATTATATGAAAGGGGTATAAAAGATTGACTTTTTAACTCATAGAGTTGATTGAATGATCTTGCATATTGTTGTAATTGATTAGAACTTGATAGTTGATCTAGAAATTTATGTTCGGTTGATAAAAAGTTGAAATCTTTGAAGTGTATTCAAAGTTTTAATGTATAAAAAATTTATAAATCAAACTCTAGTTGATTGGTATATGATATAAGGTGTATATGGACCAAGAATCGATGTAGTCAACACCCAAAATTTTATAAATCAAACTCTAGTTGGGGTTGGCTACATGAATCCTGGTTTTTCATTTTGCTCGGTTTATCGCAATATCTTTTTTAAGGGCACAAGTTATCATATCTTATGTAAGGTCACAAGCTATCATATTTTTTCTCACCGTTTCTGCTCAAGTAAGTTTAAGTCTCCCCTACTCCTAACTCTACCCTCAATACTTATCAAAACACTCTTTTTAACGAGGGCACTACTAGGTCTACGTGTGACATATCCAAACTACTTAAAACGATTCTTTCTTAATTTATCTCAGATAGGAACTACATTTACCATATCTTGTATATGCTCGTTTCTAATTATATCCTTCCTGATTTTACCACACATTATTTTCGTATTCTCATCTCCACTACACTTATTTTTTAGACATATTCTTTTTTTGTTTCCCAACACTCTGCTTCATACATCATTGCTGGTCTAACAGTCGTCCTATAAATTTTTTTCTTTGACTTCAAAGGTATATGTTTATCACACAAAACACCACTAGCGCTTCTCCACTTAAGCTACTATGCTTGGATCCTAGGTATAATATCTTCACAAATATCCATATCTCTTTGTATAATCCAGTCTAAATATCGTAAACGATATCTCTTAGGTATCTCTTGACCATCAACCTTCACTAATTTCTCATTTGTATTCTGAATATCACTAAAATTATACTCTGTATACTCAGTTCTGGTTCTGGTTATTCTAAACCTGCTAGCTTCCAAAGCTTCTCTCCACAATTCTAATTCAGCATTGATTCATGCGCTTGTCTCGTCCACTAAAACGTTCTCATCGGCAAAAAGCATACATCAAGGCAGCTCGTCTTGTATTTCTCATATCAATTCATCCATAACCAAAATAAAGAGGTAGGGGCTTAAAGCCGAATTTGTGTAAACCTACTGTAATAGGGAATTCACTACTCTCTCATGTGGTTGTTCTAATTGTGGTCATTGCCCTTTCATAAATATCCTTTATCACTTCAATATACCAAATAGTTACTTTTTTGTTATTTAACACATACATACTAAGTCTCTAGGAACTTTATCATGTACTTTTTCTAGATCTATAAACAATATATGTCGATCTTTCTTATTTTCTCTATATTTTTTCATAAGTCTCCTCAGTATATAAATTGCTTCTTTTGTTGACCTTCCAAATATAAATCAAAACTGATTCTTAGACTCAACTGTTTCTAGTCTATGTTCGATTACACCTACCCAAAATCTTATCCTATGTCTTATTAATTTAATTCAATGGTAGTTGGAGCAACTTTGTATATCTTCTTTATTTTTGTATATAGGTACTAAAATACTCTTCCCCCATTCTGGAATCTGCTTGGTCCACAAAATCTTATTAAAAAATTTAATTAGACAACCTACTCCTACATCCCCAAGACATTTCCAAACATTAATTGGTATATCATCTGGTCCCAAAGTTTTTCCTATTTTTATCATCCTAGAGTATTTTGAACCTCTGAGATGCTAATTCTATGGAAAAATATATGCTCTCGACTCTCCATCGATTCTTTTATATTTAATTTGCTACAATCTTTTCATTTAATAATTTCTCAAAGTAACTTCTCCCATCTTTCCTTAATTTCGTCATCTTTTACTAAGACTCTTGAGTCATCACTCTTAATACACCTAATTGTATCTGAATCCTTACTTTTTCTATCTCTTTGTATAGCAAGCTTACAGATGTTATTTTCTTATTCTTTTGTTTATAATTTTGTGTATAAATCGTCGTAAACTTTTTCTTTTACATCTCTTACTGCTTTCTTAACAACTTTTCTAACAGTTTTATCTCTCTCCCAATCCTTCTCATTTCTACCTTTTTCCATCTTTTGAAGGTTAACGTTTTTTTCTCAGTTGGACATTTCATGCCACTACCATGTTTCTTTATTTTTCCGTCATCTTCCTTTAGATCCTCCAAGTAACTTCTTTGAGATTTCTCTTATGCACGTAGCCATTTTAGTCCACATCATATTTGTTTCCCCTTCCCAATTTCATGTCGCTCCATTAAGAACTTTATCTCTAAAAATCTTTGTTTTCTCTCCCTTCAACTTCCACCACTTAATTCTTGGGTCCCTAGTCTCCTTGCTCACGCATATGTGTTTGCCGATCTTAACATCCAACACCATTAATATATATATTATGAGGTCAAGCACTCTCTTGGTATAACTTTACAATCATTACATGTCAAGCGATCCACCATCCTAGTAATAAAAAGTCAATTTTGCTCATATTTTCCCAAGTTTTAAAGGTTATCAAATATTTATTACTCTTTTTAAAATAAGTATTTGCTAGTATAAGATCATACGACGCAGTTAAATCCAAGAGAGCCTCTCCACCATCATTCTTATGTCCAAATTCATGTCCTTCATGCACCCTCTCATATCTCATGTTCTCTTCTCTTACATGTCCAGTGAAATCTCATATAAATGATTTCTCCCCTAGGGTACTCCTTGAATTATCTCACCCATATTTTTTTCAATTTTTTTTTAGCTTGTGCATCTAATCCTTCTTGGTGTACATAGACATTAATTATATTAATTATGTTTCCCCCTAATACAAGCTTAATTTGTATTATTTAATCTTATTTCCTATTAACACCTACTACATCTCCTTTGAATTTATTATATACTAAAATTTCTACTCCATTTCTCTTTCTCGGTATAATATAAGTTAAAATCATCCATCTCTTTAGCTTTCACTCATACCTAATATTAATGTAACAAGCTATATTAATATTTATTCTAATCATGGTTTCTACTAGTGCTGCTGCTAATTTTGGTGTAGGAGCAAACAGATGAATTTGTGGATTCTTTTGCAAACAATAAAGGCAAACCTGTTGACTTTCACCGGCGTTTGACTAGTTTCTTGCCGCTGCCGTGAACCTACAAAAAGTTCGATACACTGGCATGGATCCCGGCGACGAACCCTCCGACGCTCTTGTCAGTAATCAGAAAGATTATGAAAGAGCTTTATGTGGAAAAATATTGATTACTTTTTTTGTGGTGGGGGGAGAGGGGTATTTATAGTTGCCTTTAGAGACAGTTTAGATATAATCATTTATCCATATGTCCCGGTGTTTTTGGATAAGATGTTGAGTTTAAATTGTTTCAGGATAAAGATTCGGTTTAAATCGTCTCTTAGAGATAATCATGAATTTGAATTACTCTTTAAATATCTAAATTGGTTTGTAACGGGCTGCTACCTATACCCATTAGAACAGATCCGTTTATGGGTTATTGGACTTTGAAGAAAGACCCAGTTCCCATTTTAGACCCATTTGCAGGTGAAGTTGTCGTTTTACCCCGGAAAGCTTTAAGATTCGTGCCCGATTTGAAGGGTCCCGATTTGGTTCTATTTTTAGCAATATCACAAGCCCCCCACTCCTGAAGACTAAGTTTAGTTTTGTCTGTTTTCAATGGCTAATAGAATTTATCGAAGTTCTCTGGGAAGTTTGGATCTTGCTCGAGGTGTAACGGTGATTTTATGAGCTTGTAAAATACCCAAAATTATTCTTAGAACTTTTTTGAATTTTTGTGATTTTTCCAGATTTTTCAGATTTTTTTCCAATTTTTAATCATTTTTATTCAATTTTCGAATTTAAATAATCAATTTTCAGAAATTTTAATTAATTATTCTAATTTAATAATTATTATTTTCAGGATTTAAAATTATTTTCCAAATTAATAATTATTTTTAGAATTTTTTAATTAATTTTTTCGATTTTTAATTAATTTTTCTGATTTAAAAAAATTTAATTCAAATAAATAAATAAATAAATAATCACCTGTACACGTGGCGCAATCATGTGCGTTGATCACAATCACGTGAGTGCGCATCGGGAGGCAGAGCATTTTCTCCAATTTCACCTTCGGATCCACGTTTGCTCGAATCCCGCCGAGGTGCGCTATGAACGAACAAGATGGCGCCACGTGGCTGGTCAACATTAACCGTTGACCGCCATGTGGACCTTTTTTTTTTCCTTCTTTCTTTCCTGCCTTCTTCCTTCTTCCTTCGACTTCTTCAAGCGCGAAGCGAGCGAATCTCCTTCTTTAACTACGGCTTAGAAGCTCGTCAAGAGAGCTCGGTGAACTGGAGGTGCTCGATGAAGGAGGAGTCCGACGAGGAGTCGGCAAGGGAGGAGCTTGGCAGTGCTGCATTCAAGGAAGGAGCTCAGAGTTCGGCGAGGAGTGGTGGAGCCCGTGAAGGAGATGGGCGATGATGAAGGTGAGCTCGACAGTGGAGACGAGAGGAGGGAGCTCGAGCTCGGAGTAGTGCTCGGCGGCGGAGACTTTGAGCTCGGCGAGTCGGGGTCAAAGCTCAGCTCCGGAGCTCAACAGAGGTGTGGGAGCTCGATAATGGGTTCGAAGCTCGTGAGCTTGGTGACAATGAAGGTCGGCATTGGAGATGAACTCGAGCTCTGCATTGGAGGTCGGTGAGGGAGGTGTTGGGCTCGACGGAGGTGAGGGTGAGAAGCTCGAGCTCGGCGGAGCTTGGAGTTGAAGGAGCTCGACTTAGTGAGGTCGGCGACTGAGGAGGAGAGGAGAGGAGCTCGACGGCTTGGTGAGCACTGGAGACGATGGAGTTGGGTTTTGAGCTCGACAGTGGCAAGGGTGATGGTGAGGTCGAGCTGGTAGTTGGCTGTGTGGGTTCTGAAGAAAAAGGGTGAAGGAGAAGAGGAACGAGACTGTGTGTGGGTAATGGGTCCGAACCCGACCCGTTAAGCTCCTCCCCCTTTTTCTTTTTGTTTTTGGGCGAATCTGAGTCGTCGATCTTGATCAAGTGCAAATCGGGAGGAGGAGTTTTTCTCTATTTTAACGTTTGGCGATATGTTTGCTCAAATTTTAGATCCGAGCGACGTGGGAAGATCTGAGCCATCAATCTAGATCAGGCTCTCATCTGGAAGCAGATCTGATCGAATTTTGGATCCGAAGGACGTGGCGAGATCTGAGCCATTAATCAGAATCAAGCTCACATGTGGAGGCAGATCTGATCGAATTTTGGATCCAAAGGACGTGGCAAGATCTGATCCGTCGATCAGGATCAAGCTCGCATCTCGAGGCGAAGGAATTGGTTTTCCTTACTCTTCAATCGTGTTGAATCGCTAGATTCTTCTTCTCTTGGAGGAGCTGTAACACCCTACAAAATTTGAAATGACAAATTTTCTCTTATGTGTTACACACGTGTATATTGTAATGTGCTTTCACTACGTATCTTGATTTTCGACTCTTTATGCATTTTCCGTATATTTTATCCTATTTAAATCAACTAAAATATTATATTTCAATCTCTGTATTTTTACGTATTTTTTATGTTTTTTCGATGCACGTATCAATTGCGTATTTTTACATCACTAAGTGGGATATTTCTATGTGTATTGATTATTTATTTACGTGTTTAAACTCGTTTTATAAAACGGAAATTCATTTTCCCATATATTGATTAAAATGCATTTTTCAATTTTGCACGTATGATGCACGTGCAAATTTTTCCATCTCTAATTCCTACTCTCATTTACTAATGTTAAGCATGCATAATTTCTTTTAGGCTTTTTATTTAACCTATGGACCTATAGTTAAATTCTAACCCATTAGATCAATTAAAAGAAAAGCCCACTAGAATAATTAAATTAGTTAATTAAAATAAAAGCCCATGGGACAAGCCTATTAATAAAATCCTAATTTAAGTTGAGCTTGGACTAATACATGACAAGTTATAACTTTTAGTACACATTTAGAACTATAGAAAATTGTATTTATTTTGTATATGTGTGTGTGCATATGCACACATAGGGTTGGCCGGTTGGAAGCTAGGGGGGTGGCCGGTTTTGGATGTGGAAGGAGAGGGGTTGGGAGTTAGGGTTTTGTAATAGTGGGGAGAAGAAAGGTTGGGAGTTTGGGAGTTAGAGTATTTGGAGAGTTTGAGGGAGAAGTTAAGAAAGTGAAGGAATGGAAAATTAAATTGAGTAATTTATTAGGTGGGTAATTTTGCACTTTGATCCCTAAACTTGTCCTATAAATAGCGCCCTTTCTCTTCTCATTTCACACACCAAAAAGTAAATTAAACAAGAGAAATAAAAAGAAAGAGAGTAGACTGTTCTTGTGCTTGGAGGAGTCTTTGCTAGGAGGAGAGAAAATTGCTAGGAGCTAGGATTTGTGCTTCCACCTTGTTCTATCTTCTTTAGAGGTGGGTGGTTTCATTACTTTCTAATTGTAGAATATGCATGCTAAAAACTATAAATGAGTAGTATAAGTTAATATTGATGTGAAATATGTAAATAAAATCCATGCTAGTATAATATGCAATAATCTTGTTGGGACTTAGTAAATAATTGTGACCGTGCTAATTAAGAAGAAGAATTCTTTTATACTATAAATCATGTTAGTATGCTTGAAATTTTTGTACATGTTGAGTATATGAAAATTTGTTGAAGAATGTCATATTCAAATCATGCCTTAGATTTATGATGACTAAGATAAAAGAGAAAGCTAAACAAAATTTAGTCACTATTGACATATGTATATTTACCTTATTGTATTCAAAAATAATAAATTTTCTCCATGAAAGAAGTTTGTGAAAATTCTCATGATTGAGAGACATGTTGGTATTGTTATAATTTTTTTGAGAACATAAACTAGTTTTATGAACAGTATTATTAAATTCAATTTGAGAGAAAAATACAATTCTATGTGTAAAATGAGAAGAAGAATGGTTTAAAGAAATGGAAATATGGTTTTAATATATTTGAAACTTGTTGTTTACTGTTTTTTAAAATTTATTCTCAGTCAAGAGAATGTTTATTTCAAAATCCTAAAAAGATTGGATCTTTGGATAAACGAGTTTGTATGAAAAAGAACCAATTTCTGAACAGTTTAAACAAAAGCATATTAATACAACTTATAAATAGAAATCACACTTGGACTTACTGGTTAGCTAGTCCAACACAGAACACTGTTTATAAGAGATCTTGGGTTCGAAACTTGATAGTCACATTTTATTTTAATCCACTCAATTAAATTCCGACCTGTACAGAATGCATAAAGGGTTTTTCGTTTCGGTTTATGACAAAAGTCCAAATGGACTTAGTGGATAATGGGTTCGGGGCCTGGGCATTGGCTGTGTGTTGTCGGTAGGTCCTGGGTTCGAAACCCAGGCCCCTCTTTTGTTTCTTTTTGTTTTTTGTTTTCCTTTATTCATTGAATTGGGTTTTTAATATGAAGCAAAAAAAAGGAATTTGAATAAAACCTTATAATTAATATAAAATGAAATGGAAAATTATGAGAGATAATTAGGAAATTTTAGTTGAAGTATAAAAATAGAAATTTGAGAATAGAACTTGTTTTTGTGAATGAAAGTAAAATTTACTTTTGTGAAGTGATTACTCTTGAAGAGATTGCACTTGTATTTTGTTTAAGAAATGTTTGAAGTGAATTAAGACATCGTAAGAGCTTAGATTTATGATAAAATTTTATGTGATGAATTTGTGTACTTGAAAGGAATTAATTTGCTTATAATGATTTTGAATGAATAACTAGATCATAAATAGTGACAAGATTTTGATCATTTGTGAACGAGTAATCTAAGTTTAAGACATGTTTATTAAAGGGTATGTGTACCCATGGATTCTTGTACATGAAAAAGTTGTGATTTAGAGTTAGTGAAACCTTGGGGACCGGCACCATTGAATTGAAAAGAGTTAAGTTATATTTTGAGATATGGCCATGAAGCTATCTCGGTAAATGTTGATTAAGTCTGGTAGGAGGTAAAACTAATTCTAGGCTTGGAAATTTATTCATGTATTGAACTAAATAATTAGGCACATAAGTGAAGATGTAGTAAACCTGGGCAAACGTAAGTGGGTTGCCTCTAAATAGTTGGCGGTGGATCTCCGTGGCTATAGACCCAGTCGACGGTGGATCTCCGTGACTGTGATTGCTCCGTGGGAGACGGGCTTTTATTTTAAAATCCGGGGTTATGATGACGGGTCAGCGGTGGACTCCAGGATCTTGAGTAATCGGGCTGATAGTTTGCCATACTCCAATATATATACGTATACCGGGGCTAAAGGGACACTTGCGGGATGATTCGCACGATGAGTGATCTATTATAACAGTCAGCTGTCGACTCCGGGGCTGGGATCCATATTTGAGGAATGATTTAAACCTTATCTTATTACTGGGTAGTTTTCATGGCGATGGATCGAACCCTTTATTGTGGAGTACGTAGGTGCTTGCCCTCGGACCTATGTAGTATGGAATGCATAGAATTCGAACAAGTATGCATTAGTGTCATCCTAGTATAAAATTATGTGCATTAGGCATTAAGGCATGGCATACACTTACATGTTTAGCGTAGTCATAATTTAACACTTTATTGTTCATTCAATTTTGTAGTTTGTTAAAGTATTGAGATCGTTATATGTACGGCATAGAGAGGATGGCCGAGTATAACATTTTCGTCAGTTGTAAGTAACTGACGTGCCCACAGCTTAACATGCAGGTAATGGACTTTTCCATTAAGAAGTAAAAATGTTTTGGTGCAGTTGATGACTTACATTGTTAAAGTTGTACAAGTTGTATTTACATTTCATTGTTGTATTTCTTCCCCTGTGTAAACAAAATGTAAAGAACTCTGATGTTCTTGAAAAAGTTTTAATTTCCTTGTAAAATTGTACGAAGTGAAGTTTAAGATCCTTTGAATTCTCGAATTCGGTCTTATTTAGAATTCGGGGCGTTACAGGAATAAAGTGGCAGCCCCATGAGCGTCGACCCTGATCATGAATACCTCGGATGGCTCTGAGGATGGCATGCTTGAAACAATTCAACCCTAGTGACTGCGACCTCTTGTTCTTTGTTTCTCTTAAGATGCTTTTGACTCTCACGAGTCGGTCATCAATCTGTAGTGCGCCCTCTATGAGAGGAGAGGTGTCTTGATCTCTGCCATTGGGGAGAGTTGCTTCTCCGGTTCACTTGATGTTCTGAGTGGGAGTTCTCGGTCTGTGCATGCCTCTCATCCAAATGAATCTTTAGATCGGTCCCCTGTTGTTTGACATTGATGATTTGACGAAGATCTCTTAACCCCCAGGAACTTGCGAGAGTATCGAGTCACTGGAAGCATTATGGACTGAGATATGATCCTGTAGAGGACGTTGTTCATAACAGCTTTGTAAGGAGCCCCCCGGTGCCTCCCCGTTGACAGGAACTTGATTAGGATGTTAGGGCTAATCTAGTTGATGCAGAGGAATGGAGTCCACCACTAGAGGAGCTGATTGACGAAGAGAGTTTGTGCAACGACTTGAGACCGCCGCTCTCCCTCTTAGTTTTGATGGCATGACGGTAAGTCTGATCTTTGATGTAGATCTGTATAGTTTTTCACATATTTTTTCAATCTGTTGCTACTTATTTGGGTGTAGGAGCAACCAGATAGTGAGTTTATATTTGAAGGAAACTACTAAAGATCAAACATTTGATCGTCCGTAAAAAGTAGTGAGTGCTCTAGAGTAGATTTGGAACGTTGATTGAACACCGTGATCTGAATCTGACAACTGTTGACGCGGCTGATGGACCTGCAAAAACCTTAAAACACTGAGGATGACCTCGACGACAGACCCTCCGACATTCAAGTCAGAACCAGAGAGAGAAAGAGTTTTAGAGAGAAATTGCAGATTTATTAATTAGCTTCTAACCGAGGAGGGGTGGTATTTATAGACCTGAGAAATAGTTTAGGAGATTGATATGAATCTCTTATCTCATGTTGATTCTCCCCCTTCAGAGATAAGAATATCTTGTCTGGGAATAAGATATTTGACTTACAGTCCTCATGGGCTAGGTGTCTCTCACAATGGGCCTAGTCGCTTTTAATGAGCCTGAGAGCGGCTCATATCTTGTAGATGAGCCTGAAAAAGACTTAGACCTGTTAAAGATGCTCATTATGACTAATCTGCTTGTAAAAACTTCAGGATCTGTGCTGAAATCGTACGGTCCTGATTTGCCGTGATTTTTACTATTATCATTAGGTTCTGAGTATGATATACTCAAGAAGGCATTATCACTAGGTTATGAGTATGATATATTCAAGAGTTTCCTTTGGTAGCTGTTTTTCCTTTGTTGAGTGATGTGTTCTAATATCTAATGTAACAGTGTCGTTCTGGTGTAATAAGAAGAAAATAAAAAACATATGATGAGAAATTGGGATTCTTTACACAGCTGCAAAACCCCAAAACCGTTTAGCTCACAAATCAGTTATTTCTGTTGATGTGTGATTTATTTGTAACGGTGTCCTTGTAAGTGTCATGGCATTTATGGATTACCTAAAAGATTCTAAAATCTGTATCAGATTTTTAAAAGAAAATTAAAAAAGAAAATACCTATAAGGGGGCGTTTGGTACAAGGATTATTTTTGGCTTCCTGGGAATCTTAACTTGGGAATCTAGTTTTCCATGTTTGGTATGTTAATTTTTAAATTCAGATTCCCAGAAAACTAAGATTCCAGAGAAATTTTTTTGCCACAATTCCCACAAAATTTTTTCCATTGGGGGGGGGGGGATTCTTAGACTCCCAAGTGCTTGGAAAAATGTTACTTCTTTGAAAATACAATTATGCCAAAAAAAAACCCCGTCCCCCATCTCTTTGCCATGTCCCCCCTCACCCTCACCCCAAATCCATCACCCTTCCTGTTCATCTTCTCCGACGTGACTCCCGACCTCCGGCGACCCCCCCCCCCCCGCGTCGCCATCCTCCGTTCGTGCCACCCTCATCGGCGCTCAACACATCCCCGACCACCCGTTGATGTTGCTGTTGCCGCTGTTCACTACCTCTGTTCAATGAGAGTCCATTCGTGTGGGTGGAGATTAGTAGCATCAGGGATAATGCACTATTGAGTCTCCTTTGCAAGGGTAATTAATTTCCTTAAGACTCTAGACATTTCAATCGATGCAGAAGGAACTAGTTGCATCTATTTTGTGGATGGACTCAGGACCCATGACGGATCTCCTTCAGCTGTGTGGTTGCTCGATGTAGAGGAGGGTTAGGTTGAACAAGAGCCATCATGGTCTTCAAAGACATTGGAAATCAGCAACTTGGTTCATACCAACTCTATGTTAGAAAAAGCCTGGGTTAATAAAACTCTACTCAAGGGATCAATCAATTAAAAGGGTTAGATCCTATGGAATTTTAATTTTCTTTTTAGAAGGAAGAAAGATTTTTCTACATTGGATTTCCCTGATAACAGTTAGGCATTAACAACTGATGTTCAAAATGCTAAATAAATGATTGTTTTTATTTTTTTACTCATGAACTTTCTTTCGCTAGTTAGCATAACAAGTGATATTGCATAAAACTTCAATTCAGCCTTTCACCTTAACTATTACACAGAATAAATCAAACCCATCAGCCTCGCGAGCCTCGCGAGACCATGTCATCTTCCACCCGTTAAACAATAGTCGTTGGATATCTTCTTTGTCACTGAGTTATCTTTAAATATATCTTATAATATATTTAAACACAGGTATGAGAGGGGTATTGTGGATAATAAGATTAACATTCCCAGGAAATATATAGCTCAACCAAACATAGAAAATTAAGTTTCCAACTAACATTCGCAGATATGTTTAAGATATACCAAACATGTTTTATGATTCCTATGAATCATAAATCCTAGGAAACTTAAATCCAAGGATTTATGATTCCTGGGAACAAAAAAAAAATTCTTGTACCAAACGCCCCTTAGAGCATCCAGAGTGGTTTATTATATTGCCATTTTTTTCATTTTTAGAATTCTTGTGTTGCAGTGGTTTGCTAATTTGCCTTTTTTTTTTTTTTCATTTTTCGCTATAAGGGTTTGCTATATTTGACAAAAGATTTGGCAAAATACATATTATAGGAGACAAAATATGATATTTCGTCCATTACATTTTATTATATTTTAAAAGAATTGGACGAAACATAATGTTTCATCTGATGTAAATAATATGGTTAGTTACATGTTTAATTAGTTAATTAGTTTAGTTAGATAATTAGTTAGTTGATTAATTGATTATTCAGTATAGTTAGTTAGGTAACTATACCTAGCTACCAAATTAGTTCATTTAATATTGATTAGTGGCTTTAATATTGAGTTAGTGGCTTTTCTGCATCCAGAATGTTCCGACGAAATATGATGTTTCGTCCGAGATTTTTGCTCTTTTTGCAAAAAAGTCCAAACGTCTGACAAAAAAAAATGTTTCCGACGAAACATGATCTCGTCCGTTCACTTTTCATCTCCTTTGCTATTTTTTTACCATTTCATCACTGCAGCAAACAAAGGAATTATTATTTCTATTTATCCATTTCTCCATTTTTTAGGATGCACCACTGTGGATGCTCTAATTTGATCTGAATAGCTTCCAACCAAATCATTCTTCATCAAACACATCTTATAAAATTATATTTACTGGTCAAAAATTGAGCAAGCTCATACAGTATAAATACTTTTATGTTAAAACATTTCAATTGTGAGATGTCGGAACACAATAGGGATGGTGTTGGGTTTTGAAGTCAATCACAATGTAAATAAGCAGCGAAAATAAATTAAAAACTCTGAAACCCAGCCGTGGATCCATGCAAAAACCATAAAACGTGTTAGAAGTTTTTACCACAAAGATAGAAGATTGTTTCCACAATCCGCCAATCACGAGCACTGCAACGTTGCGGTGGCTCTACGGTATCCATACAAATGATCGAAATCGAGCTCTCCCTCACGCCGCGGTGCTAACTACGGAAAGAGGATGTTACTATTGTTCTATCTCTCTCTCTCTCTCTCTCTCTCTCTCTCTCTCACTTTTTGTGATGGCTAGGATTTTTCCGTGTCGTTTCCCACAAACACATATTATATATATATAGCAGGAAATCCACCCTAAGAAAGTAGAGATGTTGTCCGGCTCACAATCTAACCTAGGTCAGATTCATATATCGGCCTTCTAATTTTGGTTTGCCCATTTAATCTAATAATTGCTCAACCAATGTTGGGAGCCCAAGTCTTACTTGGATTCGCAATTAAATTCATCTTATGAATTTGAATCCTAATTTTGATGAATTCTAAACGTGTGACCCTGTAGGTTCCCATTACGTTGATAGTAATACTAAAATTCTATTTTTAGTGTTACAAACAGTGAGCGGTATCTAGCAATATATCACTGCTACTCAAGTAACAGGAATGCCAGTGATTTAACATTACATATCCGTGACCAATATTACCATGTAGTCTAGTCATTTTATCCAGATATCTTAATCGACCACAAGGCATGGAGCGTGTTAACCTTGTATAGATCAATCTTTGATTTCTTGATGTCCGAGTAGACTTATTAAAACAAATGAGATCAATATCTTATATTGACTCATTTGAGCACGGCCATGTATTTTGCAGTCCCACTCAATCAAGGGTCCCGAAGATATCACTCCTATTATGTAAGAGGGACAAATCATATCTAAGTCACTCGCATCCCTCTGCATGATTCATAGTATGTCCAATAGCCGACTTTATAATCACATTATCACAGGCGACGTTTTGACAGTATTAAAATAAATAACTTCTCATATGGGGAACCGTAGTGACTTCAAGTCAAAGGACTACGTACACCACGGTCACTGTGAAAATCGTTCATGACACACGTAGCAATCCATGCAGCATTCTCATGGTGGGTCAGTTCAATACATTATTACTTTAATATGTACTCATGTAAATACCTAATATCTCATATCCATGACCCGTGATATGTGGTCATCAGTCTACGCACATACTAGTTTCTATATATTATTGTTATCCTACTTCACAATAATAATTGACCAGGGGCATGTAAGAAGAGTGTTTTGATTACAATCAATTTGATCTCACAACCAAGTCATGCACTTGATCTCTCATTGTATTGAACATACTATTCTAAGAATTTTATTATGTTAATTTAATCACAGTAAACAACACAATAAATAAAATATCTTATATATCAAATAAATTTCATGATACAATATAAATGAGCAAGGTTAATACAAGATTGGCTTTGTGGTATGCACTAACAGATGGTGCATTCTTTAAGAAAAATTCTTAAAGTTCTTCTTTTCATTATTGACGGTCACTCATCAGTTGACGTAGCCTTGGTTCTTACTTTCTTTTATTCTTATGAAGCAAAATCGTGGAACTCGTTATATAAAAGTACTGTATGCATGAATATCATATGTTTGTCTCAAAAGTACTTCATTTTTTCAACAATTAATTTCAAACAAAAAAAAATCTTTCGTGAAATTATGGGAAAAGAAACATACGAAAAGATAGGAACATATAAAAAGCAAGGAAAAGAAGAAAATGAGAAGTACCAAAAAAATTGATGAAAAATATAAAAGGAAAAGAAAAGGTTTGTTGTGCTTAAATTCTATTTATTCTTCGCCGCTTTGGGTTAAAATAATGAGAAGTAGCCAATAATGTTCTCATTCATGGGCCTGCATTCTCATCCATAATCAATTCTACTTCAATAACATCACATTATATATTTTTTTAAAATATCAAACTTTCAAAACAAATAGTTTTTATTTATTTTATCTTCACACTAGTATAATCATGTGCAATATTACATAGACCTTTTAGAAAATGATACTTGAAATATGTTAATTGGTAACCAAAAATACATACATGTTTTAGGATTGTAGCCTCAAATACACTTAGGCACGGAGTACTTGAAGTTGGAGAAGAAGAGGAGGAGACGAAGACAGCAAGAGAAGACAACAACAAGTAGAAGATGTGCAATCTGAAGAGTTGCGGTCGACTGTCCTGTGGTGTGGTCGACCGACCACCTGACCGACCACCCGACCGCAACTAGGCTGCTAGGTATCTTCGAGTGTACAGGGTTCAATGAAGAAGGAAATGATCGACCATGCAGTTGACCGATCATGTCTCGGTGTGGGCTTCACACATTGCGGTCGACCAACCTGGGGGTGCGGTCGATCGACAGCAGCGATATGTGTTTTGGGCTGACGAGTTTAAGGCCCAATAAGCTGAATTTGTATTTATCTTTTAGGGTTTACTTAGGGCTATAGATGGCTGTAGACTTTAGGGTTTATATCACTGATTAGAGAAAATTGGTGAGCCGTTATCATTGTTCAACTTCAAAAGGGGATTGTGCCGAGTGTTTCAAAGGCGATGGAGGGAGATTGAGAGCTGTAATCTCTTTCGTAATATTTGCATTTCTTGGGGAATAAGAAGTATTGGTTATCTCTGCATATTGATTGTGTTCATGTGAGATCTTGCATATATTGTGGTGGCTTGTTCTTGGTTCATATATACTTGGTAGTTTCTATTGCTTGTGGTGTACTTCCGCTATTAGCACTACGAGTTGTGGTAGATTCTTTAAAAAGTGGTATTAGAGCTCTAGGTTCGAGATGGTCGTTAGCAAGTCGAAGATCGAGAGGTTTGATGGGAGTGACATCGCGATGTGGAAGATTCAGATGATGGCGTACCTTCGTCAGAAAGATCTTGATGGTTCGTTGTTTGATGAGAAGCCGAAAGGTACAGACAAGGATGTGAAGGTCTTGGTGGAGTGGAATCATTTGGATCAGAAGGCGCTACGGTAGATTCAGTTGGGGCTGAGTAGGAAGGCGTTATTTCATATCTCGAAGGCAATGACCCCAAAGGAGATCATAGAGATTTTCACGGATATCTCCTGCAGTGATGAACGCATAAACTTACAATGGTCCTGTGAACTCTGACTGAAACCAGCCTGAGTAATAACACTGTGAAAACACTCAAACCAGGCTCAACCTGTTTCAGACCATATATAGTATGTCGCAAACGGCAAACATGATGAGGAGTGGGAAGACCAGGAGGAGTATGCATGTAAACAACCTCAGATAAGGTACCATGAAGAAAGACATTCTTCACTTCCATCTGATATAACGGCATCTAATCAAATTCTTCATCTGAAGAAATTGGTTAATATGAAGTTGAAGGAAGGGGGTTCAGTAGTAGAGCATATGAACAATTACTGTATGGTTTATAACCAGATGAAAGCTGCAGGTTTGAAGTTTTCAGAGAGGGGGCAGTCATTGTTACTTCTATCTACTTTACCCGATAGTTATGGTACGGTGGAACAGACTATTACAGGTACTATGACAGATTCGATAACTCTACAGGATGTGATGAGTAGCATTCTGAATGATGAGGTGAGAAGGGTGAGAAACAGCGATATTCATCATCATCTTCTAGAGATTCCGCAATGTCTGTTGAGAGGAGACGTGGGAGATCTAAGAGCAGTCGAAGAAGAAAGGATCAGAGTAGTTCATCTAAGAGTGAGTCTGATGATAACGATGTGGGACATGAGCCAGAGGGTTGGTATTGTCACAAGAAGGGTAACATTATGCGCAGTTGCAAGGCTTATATGAAGAGAAAGCAGGAGTAACCGAAGAGAGATATCCCAAAGGAAGCTCAAGTAGGGCTTGTTGAAGAGTTTTGCTTATCAGTTAGGGAGGAGTTGAGCACTCAAGATTGGTGTATTGATTCAGGCGCTTCTTTTCATTGCACTCCGAGGAGAGAGGTGTTTGATGACTACAAGGAGGGTTCTTTTGGAGAAGTGATCGTGGGGAATGGTCATCGGTGTCCTGTACGTGGGGTTGGTACTGTTCGCATGACAGCCAATGCTGATAAGTGTGTTGTCTTGCGGGAGACAAGGCATGTTCCAGAGGGTATGTCTACTACAGTTGGTAGTTGGGAGTGGCGTATAGCTGCAGAATCAATGGTGATTGCAAAAAAAAAGCGTGAGGAAACGTTGTATTTTCTTAGAGATGTGAGGGGCGTTTCTCCTGTAGTTGACTCTCAGCCGGAATCGAGTAGTAGGTTTTATGGGGTGCAATCGTGTTCTTTCAGCTGTGGAGGGAAAGTTACTAATTTAGTGTGAGCTGCTGGCCATAGAAGTGATCCTAGAGGGAAATATGTTGCTGCGGTGAGGGTACTTTGTGATATGGCAGACGAATCTTTAAGTCGCTCTTGTGAGGTAGAGAGCACTGGTATCGATATGCGGGGTGATATCGATGAGGGTAACCAAAATGAGACTGTAAGGGTTGAACAGTCTGCGGATTTTATGGAGGTGTCGTCCTTGGAGACTTCTAGTGCAGAGGATGCATTTAGAGACTTTGAACCATGTCTGGTGTTGATGAAGATTCTGCGAGTTAGGGAATCTTGTAATACGAAATCCGACACGAGAGGTTGTTTCTCCGATATTCGTGTTCTATGCGATTGGTGGAGGACATCCTTCATGAGGCGACGAGAGGTGGTTGGTGCACTCCATGTGGTGGAGTAGCAGAGGTGCACTTCATGAGAGTGAGGAGTACTTGAGTCTTCCATAAAAGTGGGAGATTGGCAGAGATAATGTGAGATAAATATTAAAATAACTTTGAAGCGTTGTGTATTTGGTCAAAGTGGGAGATTGTTAGGATTGTGGCCTCAAATACACTTAGGGACGGAGTACTTGAAGTTGGAGAAGAAGAGGAGGAGACGAAGACAATAAGAGAAGACAACAGCAAGTAGAAGATGTGCAGTTTGGAGAGTTGCGGTCGAATTTCATGTGGTGCGGTTGACCGAACACCCGACCGCAACTAGGCTGCCAAGTATCTTCGAGTGTACAGGTTGCAACAGAGAAGGGAACGATCGACCGTGCAGTCGACCGGTTATGTCTCGGGTGTGGGGTTTACACGATGCGGTCAACCGACCTGGGAGTGCAGTCGACCGACAGCGGCGCTGTGTGTTTTGGGCTGACGAGTTTAAGGCCCAATAAGCTGGATTTGTGTTTATCTTTTAGGGTTTACTTGGTGGCTATATATATGGCGGTAGACTCTAGGGTTTATATAACTAATTAGAGAGAATTGGTGAGTCGTTATTATTGTTCAACTTCAAGAGGGGATTGTGCCGAGTGTTTCAAAGGTGAGAGAGGGGTTGAGAGTTGTAATCTCTTTTGTAATCTTTGTATTCCTAATGAATAAGAAGTATTAGTTATCTCTGCATATTGATTGTATTCTTGTGAGATCTTGCATATATTATGGTGACTTGTTCTTGGTTCATCTAAGTCTTGGTAATTTCTTTTTTATTTGTGGTGTACTTCCGCTATTAGCACTACGAGTTGTGGTAGATTCTTCAACATCATGAAGGTTATCCTTAAATTGAAAATGGTAACCGAAAGTTGAAACGTAATCAATAATTCTTCTAAAATTTTGGTAGAATCTCACATGTATAATTTTTGTTTTTTATCTATATACATCATGTAATATTCTAAGATTTCTAAATACCAAAAACATCATGCATTTCAACATTCAACAAATCCATAAATTGTTCAGATTATATAACTAAAACAAAATTATATATATTGTATAGACTTCTACTGATATAGCTATACTAAATTATCTAACTATAATATGACTAATATAAATGTAGAATTCTGCATCTTCTTACTCAAATAATGAAAATATCTGACTAATTAGGTTCCCATTTTCATCTAGGTAGTCTAACAAACAGAGTTGACTGCAAAATGTCGAAGGTAAATAAGAATTTCTAATATCAACAGTTGAGCATGCATGTTCAATTTTGTTGTGTGTAGTTTATCAAACTATAAGTATGATTGTTCTATTCGAATTTAAATAATAACAACTATATCATTATCATCTGAAAATTTTGAAAACTTTAATAGAAATCAAGGCCACCAATCAATACCATGTTTTCGCTCTGGTCTACATAGTCTGCCACTCTCTTCATTTAGACCAACTCAACGAAACTCGAGCAACGTCCATTAGCACTCCACGCCCAATCTCTTCACTATGACAAACTCAACAAAACTTCAAACATCGTTCGTTAATCCTCCAAGGCAAAAAATGCAAACCCATCAAATCAAAGCACCCAAGTAACCACATCTCATTGAGGTATTCCATCAAAAACCCTCCGCAGAATTACAAATTTCATGGGGGAATCGTAAAACACCTTCACCTGGATCTCCCTCATCACCTCCCCAAATTCCTTTAGGCTCCAATCCCACAAAATCGCCGCCATTTCTTCTACCATCCCGCCTCCGTCAAAGTCACCACCTCATACGCCCTCCTTCCGCCATGTCATATTGGCATCGCCAGCTCCTCTTACCTCTGGCCCTACCACTGCCACTTCCTCCGCTACTGGTACCGCCACTCCCAAATGCGGTCATGGCTCGACAACTCCCTTCCCTCCTCAAGTGAGATAGATCTGTGAGAGCGACAATATGGTGCAGCATGTGGCAACGGTGTGCAGCAAGGGGGGATTTGGATTTGGAAAGTATGAGGGGAAGAGATCATGACTGGCTTGGAGGGGTTTGGAGCTTTTATTTTTTGCAAAAAATGTGCTTACTGCACGTTTTAATATATGGGAATTCTTCTTTTTGCTTTCCTTTCTCTATTTTAAAATAGAGAAAATAGAGGAAGGAGATAGGGGGTAGACACTATGTCCTATTAGTATAATATGTAGTTATAAAGTTATCATATAATATGTCATACCTTCGTCTTTCTTTGTCTCTCAGCAACATTAAGAGGTATGTACATCAATGATACAAAATCTGCTACTTTTAAGGACGGTAAAGTATTAACAGGATGAGATCCAAAATCTGCTCTTTTTTTATTTTTAATTTTTGCTAAGAATGCAACACATACTTGAAATGATAAAAGGACACTCACTGAATGACTATAATCGTAAAATAACAATATAGAATGAAAATTGTACCAGCTCTAAAGCACTCAATTTCGTCAGAACTTCAAAGTTGAGGGGGGCATGGATGTGCAAGAGTAGTAATAGGATGGGGCCGATAGGCAATCTCTTGGCTCTTTGGGACGTCCAAGTCCTCAGTGTTATATCTTGGCTCTAACTTTCTCATTAATAGATAGTTTGGTTGTATGTAACATGAAGTAAAAAGAGGAAGATTTCCTTATGGAATGAGGAAAAATAGGAAACCCTTTCCATGTTTGTTTGCATTAAGTATAATCCCCCACTTCCACCAAATTTCATATTTGGCCAACAATGTAATAACGCAATGTAACACCAACAAATATTACATAAAATTGGAAAAATCCATGTTTTTCATGTTTGTTTAAGTAATATCTCATATTTTTAAATAATACTTTTAAGATTAACAAATGAATTAAAATAATTTTTGGTGATTTAATAAATATTTTTAAATTTTTGGTGATTTAATAAACACATGCAAATATTTTCTTGGAAAATTCAAAATCAAAAATTATTTTGGAGAAACTCATTATTTATTACTAAATATTATTTGTGAATTTTCTGGATTTTTCTGATAATTATTGGACCTATTTGCAAATATCACAAAAAATGGGACTTTTGTGCAAAATTACCACTTGGAATGAAAACTCTAAATTTTTTGGATTTTTGGGCTGAGCATGATGCCTAATCAACTCATAAGTAAAAAGTTCACTTTTTGTTTTAATAAATTTGGTTTATATTGCAAGTTTTGATAAAGAAGGGTCTTTTTGCAAATTTGCCACTTAAAGGGACAAAAATGCAATTTTGTTTTTCTGGATTTTTCAAACAGTGCCGGCTGATACAAGAGGGCTATATTTGATTTTTAAAGCTCAATTAAGTTGGTTTTATTCAATTTCCAAGTATAAGGATTTATATATATAAAGGTATATTTAAAAGAAATATTTAGCAAATCTATTCAAAAACCCTAGATACATCAAACCCCGGCCTATATAGGGTGAGGTGCAACCATCTCTTTGCTGCACAACACAAAGGAATTTCTTATTATTATTTTCTTGGAGTTTTAAGCGAGGATCTTGGTTTTCTTGCGAAATGAGGGATTTTTCTTATTCTTTATTATCTTCGGTTGATTTTTCAATAAGGTGAGTGACTTGTCTTTGTTTTCTTAGTGTTCTCAGCATGTGTATATGATGATTCATCTATTAGAAAGCATGTTAGATGATTGTATGAAGATATAATGAATTTTAATGAGTAGATGAATTAAAAGTTGAATCTTTTCTTGAAACTATACTATTGATAACCAAAACCCTAATTTGATGACTTGTGATTGTTAAAGAACCTAATAGAAATTAAGAGTAGGTTGCTTTCATCTATATTCTTGCTGATTTGTTGGATTGGACAATTATATATGTGTATGATGCACAATTTGAACAAAAGGTGGAGTCTACTACTGTTGATAGGTATATGTGCACACTGTTATGCATAAACTTGTTGAAATGTCATTATAATTGTTTAAAATCATGGATAGACTGATGAAGATGATCAGGGTATGTAATAACAAGTTATTGCATTAAAAGAAACATTTTTTGAAGTAAAAGAAGGGTTGTTGTATTTTCGGGTCTCTGTGTGCATGTTTTGAGGGATCTTGGCAAATTTGAGGACTGAGAATAATAGAACCACTTGTGTATGAATTCGACAATCACACATAATGAAATTTTGAGAAGAAATCAGGTTTCGATGAGGAATTTTCCTTTTCTCTTCATGTGCAGGTTGGGTTGTTTTCTTTCAACACTGATACTGAGTTCTTACGAAATTGATTTTAGTTGAGGCTTGAACTATCAAACTGGGTATGGTTGTCCCTTGCATCATATATATATATATATATATATATATATACATATCAGTAAAGAGATTATATGCATATCCTGCATATAGTGAAATCTTCTATATCCTGCATATAATTCAAATTTCCATATCTGCATATGATCAATTTTCTATTTATCTGCATATGATCTATTTTCTTTGTATCTGCATAAATTTTTTCTTGTAACCTGCATACGTTCAATTCAATAGAGTTCATTTCCTATAACCTGCATATGGTCCATACACTCCTTTTCGGTAAAGAGACTTTATACGCATGTGCACATTCATTTTCAGTAAAGAGATCATATGAACGTCCTGTATTTATTCTTCAACTCAGTATGGAGGGATTTCTAAATATCCTATATGTATGTACACAGTTACTTCATATCAGTCAAAGGAAATTTTCTTTATTTTCTATAACCTGCACATATGCTTCTTTTCAAAAGATCCATCTTCAATATAATATGCATATGTAGGATTTTTATATATATATATATCATATATATACATATGTATATATACTTCACCTCAGTAAAAAGTTTATATATATATATATATATATATATATATATATATACACACACACACACACATCACAATCAGTGAAAGGAATTACTTCTATACCTCTTATGTATCATGCATACACTTCATTTCGATAAAAGACCAACTTCTATGATTTCTGCATATGCTCCATCCTGCGTATGTTTTATTCAGTAAAGGGTTTTCTATATATCATGTATATACACATATGCACACTTTATACTCAGTAAAAAGGGATACTTTTCTATATATCAGTTATCATATATATATATATATATATATATATATATATATATACCTATATGCTTCCACTCAGTCAAGATAGATCTTTCTATATATCAGTTATATATATACACACATATGTTTCGATCAGTGAAGGATGCTTCCACTCAGTCAAGATAGATCCTTCTATATATCAGTTATATATATACACACATATGTTTCGATCAGTGAAGGAGGTTATATATACACAAATATTTCAACTCAGTAAAGAAATTATATATATATATATATATATATATATATATATATATATATATATATATATATATATATATATATATATATATATATATATATATATATATATATATATATATATATATATATTCTGCACATATATCTCATACTCAGTAAAGGAAGAGTTTTCTATATATATCAGATACATATATAGATACTTCATACCAGTAAAACGGGTTTTTTCTAAATCTTATGTCTTCTGATGCTCCATTTTAATCAGTGTATGTTCACTTCAATAAAAGGTTTTCTATATTATATATATATATATATATATATATATATATATATATATATATATATATATACACTTCAACTCATTAAAAGGAGTCTTCTACATATATCATATATATATACTCATATACAAACAATACGAATGAATGAATTTATGTGAGTAAGTTAATACTGATATGAAGTGACTAAAATGAAAGTTTTATTTTGTGTTGATGGTTGAGTTGTGAGTCTCTATGAGTTGAGTGGGAGTTCTGCGAACCGGCAGATGAGATTTTGTGAATTTTGTGAATTTTGATCAATTGGGGTCATTGGGGTTGTTTTGTGGAATTAAGTCCAGCAGGATGCACTTGTAACGCCCCGATTTCCGATAACTGGAAAACCGTGACATAAGCCAGAATCTTTTATTCAATTAGCCACAATACATAGAAAATTTAAAAAATTTTATTCAATATAAATGTATTACAAATCGGAATGTTACAAAATTGCAATACATTACAACAGTATTATAATAATACCTTAACAATCCCAAGTGTTACAACTTTCAACATATTACATTATAGTACAATGAATAAGGAACAACACTTGGTATTTCACTTGGATACTTTCCAACAAATAAATAGATTACAAAATTGTTACAATGGTACAATAGTAAACAACATATAATGCAGCGGAAATGAAAACGACTCATGCTTCTCTCACCTTGAGTCCTCCTGAATATGTTCCTATACTTCTGCAATCCAGTACCTATTGAAATGGGGACGTCAGTACATATACTGACGTTTTAAGGCTGATGACTAGCAGCAATTCTCCACTTAAGCAAACAGATTGATGAAAAGAGAAACGTGTATATATAATTGATGTGTTTGTGTATGCTATGCCTTAGACTTTAACACCCGATTAACTAATGCGATGATGCTCTTATTCTAGTGCAAGAAAGTCTCCAGAATAGTATGCAGCCCATACTACATACGCCCCTTCTCAAGCCGTTTCTTCATATATAGGGATTTGAACTGCGCCATAAATTCTACTCTTGTACTCGACTTGTTTCTTTAGATGCAATGTGACTGATGAGGTTGCAGGTACGGTCTATTTTCGTTATTGCAGTCATATAGTGGTGTCCAGGTTTGCCACTATTGCCTCACTCAAATATCTTTGACGAATTCTTGGGGTCTCGCAAGCGCAGGATAGCACGTAGCATCCCATGTGGCACCCCTGGGGTCTCGCAAGCGCAGGGTAGCACGTAGCATCCCCTGGGGCACCCCTAGCCAGACCATAGTCTTGATGGAACTGGGATATGCCCATATGATTCGGTCAGGACATTGGAAGACTGACTGTCCACTTCTCAAACATATGCCCATATGATTCTCATTCAAAAAAATAAGGAAATAAAGTTAATACAAAAGTGATGCTTTCAGTATATAACCCTAACAATCTCCCACTTATACTCAAAGCATTACTTTTCAGTATACTGTTACAAATCTCCCACTTATACTTAAAGCCATGCTGCTACGCATCTGACTCCCATTCCCTCAACATGACTATCAAAAGCCTTAGCTGGTAAGCTCTTAGTGAAGGGATCAGCTAGGTTGTCTGCTGATGCTATCTTGATCACAGCAACTTTTTCTTTCTTTACGAAATCTCGTATCAGGTGGTACTTGCGCTCAATGTGTTTACTTGCCTTATGGGCTCGTGGTTCCTTCGAATTTGCAACTGCACCACTATTATCACAATAAAGTGTAATAGCCTTAGGCAAATTAGGTACCACATCCAAGTCCAATAGGAAGTTTCTGAGCCAAACCGCTTCTTTGGCTGCCTCAGAGGCTGCCACATACTTGGCTTCCATGGTAGAATCAGCAATACATTTTTGCTTGATACTCCTCCATATAGTGGCTCCACCTCCCAAAGTAAATACATAACCTGAGGTTGATTTCCTGGAATTCCTATCTGACTGAAAATCTGAGTCTGTATACCCCAAGACAACTAAACTATCTGCCTGGTAAACTAGCATGTAATCTTTAGTCCTTTTCAGGTACTTCAAAATATGCTTTACGGCAGTCCAGTGCTCTTGTCCTGGGTTAGACTGATATCTGCTAACGATGCCAACGGCAAAGCAGATATCTGGTCTCGTACATAGCATTGCATACATTAAGCTTCCTACTGCTGAAGCATAAGGAACTGCTTTCATGTTCTCTATCTCTTTAGGTGTCCTCGGACACTGCTCCTTTGATAGAGCAATTCCATGCCTAAAAGGTAAGAAACCTTTCTTAGAATTTTGCATGCTAAAACGAGTTAGCTTGGGACAAGCCCAACATCCTTTTCTTGCGATCTCGTAGAACTTTGATCCCAAGGATGTGACCTACTTCTCCCAAGTCCTTCATATCAAACTGTTTGGATAACCATACCCTTACGTTAGATAATACCTTCACATTGTTTCCAATGAGCAATATGTCATCCATGTAAAGTACTAGGAATACCACTACGTTTCCGTCACACTTTTTGTATACACACGATTCATCTTGACATTGATCAAATCCATAGGATTTTATAACCTGATCAAAACATATGTTCCAAGATCTGGAAGCTTGCTTAAGTCCATAAATGGACTTCTTGAGCTTACAAATAAGATGCTCTTGGCCCTTTTCAATGAACCCGTCTGGTTGCTTCATATAGATGTCTTCCTCAAGACTTCCATTAAGGAAAGCTGTCTTGACATCCATTTGCCAAATCTCATAATCAAGATGAGCTGCAATAGATAAAAGAATCCGGATAGACTTAAGCATGGCTACTGGCGAAAAGGTTTCCTCATAATCAATACTCTCTCTTTGAGTAAAACCTTTTGCAACAAGCCGAGCTTTAAAGGTTTCAACCTTACCGTCTGATCCTCTTTTTCTCTTATAGACCCACTTGCATCCAATGGCTTTTACACCAATAGGTGGTTCTACAGGCTCCCAGACTTGATTAGAATCCATAGATTCTATTTCAGATATCATTGCTTTTTGCCAAGACTCTGCATCTTTATCTTGGAGTGCTTCATTGTAGGTACAGGGATCATAATCTTGTTCCTCAGGGACAAAGTCTGACGACTCTCCCAAGAACATATATCTATCAGGTTGTATCACAACCCTCCCACTACGACGAGGCACTATCGGTTGTGGTGCAACATTTGTGACACGTTGTGCAGTTACTGGTGGTACATCCTGTTGTACTGTTGGTACTGAAGTATTTGGTGTCTCACCTCTCAGTTCTTCTAGAACAGCTCTACTTATGGGTTTATGGTTCATCACATAGTCTTCCTCTAAGAATCGAGCATTGGTGCTAACAATGACCTTCTGATCCTTAGGACTATAAAATAAACCTCCTTTTGTTCCTCTTGGATAGCCTACAAACAAGCGTACTTCTGTACGAGATTCCAACTTATCGGCTTTCCCACTCAGCACGTGTGCTGGACTACCCCAAATCCGAACATGTTTCAGACTAGGCTTACGCCCAGTCTACAGTTCTGTGGGAGTAATTGGTACTGACTTAGAAGGAACCAAGTTCAGAATATAAGCTGCAGTTTCTAAGGCATATCCCCAAAACGAATTTGGTAAATCTGAATAACTCATCATTGATCTAACCATCTCCATAAGAGTCATATTCCTTCTTTCTGCTACACCATTCTGTTGGGGTGTTCCAGGTGCTGATAATTGGGATGTAATTCCAGCCTCTGACAAATAGTCCCTAAACTCCCCAAAGAGATACTCGCCACCACGATCTGAACGTAATGACTTGATACATTTTCCATGACGCTTCTCCGTTTCTGCCTTGTACTCTTTGAATTTCTCAAAGCACTCAGACTTACGGCGCATCAAATAAATATATCCATACCTTGAATAATCGTCAGTAAATGTGACAAAATATTCAAAGCCACCTCTAGCCTGGACAGTCATGGGCCCACACCAAATCAGAATGAACCAATTCCAACACATCTTTGGCCCTATACCCCTTTGCCTTGAAAGGCCTTTTGGTCATTTTACCTTCCAAGCAGGATTCATAGACTGGTAGTGCCTCCACTTCCAATGAACTCAAAGGTCCATCTTTAACCAGTCTTTGAATCCTTCTTAGGTTAACATGCCCCAATCGCAAGTGCCAAAGATATGTTTGGTTCATACAAGAAGGTTCTTTTCTCTTATTTATGTTAGAAGACATATTATTCATTTCCATAAGTTGCATTGTGGGCGAAATAGGATTAATGACATATAGATTATCAACCAATGCACCAGAACAGATAAACTGCTTATTTTTTCTAATAACAATATTGTCATTAAAATAAACTGAATATCCATCCTTAACTAGCATAGAAACAAAAATTAAATTCCTTCTAAGTGAAGGTGCATAAAGACAATCTCTCAATGTCAAAGACTTATTTCTACCAAAAGATAAAATAACATCTCCTATTGCAACGGCCGCTATTCTTGTAGCGTCACCCATAAACAAGCATATCACTCCATCACTGAGCCGTCTGGTTTCCTGGAACCCCTGCAATGTATTGCAGACATGATTAGTGGCTCCTGTATCTACACACCAGGTGCCGGTAGATAGCACCGCTAAACATGTTTCAACAACTAGTAAATGAGATATGCCTTCTTTGTTCTTTTGTTTGAGAAGTGGACAGTCAGTCTTCCAATGTCCTGACCCTTTGCACTTGAAACACTTGCCTTTCGGCTTTTTCACAGCGCCTTGAGGTCCCATGCCCTTCTTTGCTGAGTTTACTTGTTTCTGAACTTTCTTCTTCTTACCACCTTTCGACTTAGAAGTAGAGACCTTTTCAGTCACATAAACATGGGCATTCTGCTTGAAGAGAGCTTCAGCATCCTGTAATTCTTTTGCAAGTTCTGACAAAGTATACAACCTTTTGTTCATGTTGTAATTAAGGCAAAACGAGTCAAAACTTTTAGGCAGAGTCCCGAGAATGATATCGATCTGGGTTTCCCCATCGATTTCAGCACCAAGGATCTCCATCTCATTTAGATGACCCATCATCTTGAGAACATGATCCCTTACTGGTGTCCCCTCAGCCATAGATGCATTCATCAAACTCTTCATAGCAAATTGCCTAGCTGCTCTACTCTGATGTCCGAAGAGTTCCTTAAGGTTGTACATCATATCATAAGCTGTGGGCATGGCCTGATGCTGATGCTGCAGTACATTTGACATAGATGCCAAAATGTAACACCGCGCCATCTCATCTGCCTTATTCCACTTCTTATAAGCCTCTTTGACCTCTTCATCAGAGTTAGCATCAGGCTTAGGTGGGCATACTTCATTGAGTACAAATTTGTACTCTTCAGCAGTTAAGACAATATCCAAGTTACGTTTCCAGTCAATATAATTAGGGCTAGTAAGTTTGTTTTCTTTAAGAATCACCATAAGTGGACTGAAAGAACCCATTTTTGAAATCCTGAGAATCACATAAAAAAAAATTATGTAGGGCAAAACTTTTTGAATTAATTAAATATTGATTCCCTCAAAACAATAAAAAAAAATTCACCAACACCTTAAACACCATGATTTAGCATGCCACGATAGTGTGGACGTATACAAATTCAATATTTGTTCAAGTAGGTTTTTCCTATTAATTTTACTATCATGTCAACACAACTTTATGACAAATAAAATTAATCTGTTGGTCTTGCTCTGGTCCTACAAATAATAGCAGTGACTCCGATGGGGAGGATACCATTATTTGTATCTAAGTGTATACCATTGCTTAATACTAAGTCCATTATCTTGTATTGAGTTCCTTCAGATGGAGAAGTGAACACATACTAGGTAACTTTCTACAATTATCCCTAAGGAAGTCTGTACTGGTGATCCATAATTATACTCATCCGATATGGAGGAAAGCACTAAAGCCAACACGCAAGTATAATTATATCACCTACAAACCAGCAATGGAGACCGTGGGATTCATGTTAAATGAATTCCCTCTCCCACTTAGTTATTTAACAATGGGGGTTTTTCTACTAGTTAATTTATGTCCATGTTGTCCATTATTAATGTGATCCTAGTTTTTCAAAAAAAACATCACAAAATAATAAACATGCATAATCAGAACAAGCAATAATGGCAATAAATTTGAAAATAAATATCCAACTATTATGGCCATCTTTCCTGATTCTTCCCCGACTGTGCGAAGCCCAAATCTGACCCTGCGCGGAGCATCTCCTCCGGCGTCAGAAACAGCCACCACCGCCATCACGATCGATCAAAAAAAAAAAAAAAATTAAAATTACATCAATCCTATGCCTCCCGAAGGAGTTCATACATAATCTAGATTGAAAAATTAAAATTACATCAATCCTATGCCTCCCGAAGGAGTTCACACATAATCTAGATTGAAAAATTAAAATTATAAGCACGATCAACCCTCGTGATATTAATTACATCCACAAAACAACAACAACACAATAATTACATCCACAAAACAACTACAACACAAACAAAACATGCATTGGACCATAATAGTTGGATCTAAGATGCCTGCAAAACCGAGTTAGAACAGATCTACATCTACCGACTATCATACAACACAGGTTTTATTGGACAACATGGATGTAACAATCAATACGCAGATCCAATACCGGCTCTGATACCAATTGATGGAACTGAGATGATTCCTAGGACTACGGATTGGTGTGCGTATCGATCGTTAAATATAAACAGATTAAAAATGTGATCTAATCCTATATAGCGGAATCTAGGGTTCACAAATTATACCTGCGGTGAGAAGAAGACGACAGCGACCCCAAGATCTTCTGCACGTATTCCTTCCTCGGGTTGGACGTCGTGTGGGCGACGATCTCCCAACCTTTCTTCTCCTTGGCTGACCTCACTTTCTCTCCTTACGTGAATCACGAGTTTTGAGAAAAAAATCTTATATTTCAGATTGTCAATGACGGCCAGAGAATAGAGGATATATATAAGGCTACGGCAGGGACCATGAGGAGAAATTAGGGTTAGGTCTTCTAACGAATCTGGGTATCCCGTGTTCAGCCCGAACACACAACCCAGGCCCATTAACAATAGCTCGGTCCACTAAGGAGCTATTGTTGCACTACCTTCCTAATCCCAAATTATATTTATGGGCTCCTTTTATTATATGCTCGTTCAACTCCCCATGTTAAGATATCGAATGTCCGTCGATCAAATTAAGTTACTGACAACTATATTGATCAACATCTTTTATCCTTAAGTAGTACCACTCAACTTTATTTGTCATGTCGGATGTAATCCACCTGCAGGGTTTACATGACAATCCTTATAAGCTCCTTAAGGGGACATCATCAACCCGACGTATCGGGACATGGATTCCTTTTACAATCAACAGCCTATCATACATACAATGCTATTATCCAATTCATAGAGGTTGTTGATCCATAATGAATCTCACTCTTTTATGAGTCAAAGTAATGTACACTGCATATACATGTCTGTTATTATATCTGGATTAAGAGCATAAGCATCCATAATAACAGAGGTGTTTGTTCTCTTTTGTAATCAGTACAAAGAGAACAACCTCAAGTGGTCCTGTTCAATACACACAAAGTGTACTAGTGTAAACCTATAGTCAAGACAGACTAATACCAGATTACACTACAACCTTTCCAATGGATTGTCCAAGTCCGTCTAGGTTGTGAACTATTTATATATTCCATAGGGAACTGATAATATGATCTTCTGTGTGTCACCTCACACTATATTATTAACCTTATAGAATATCAGACACTTGCATTAATATTATAATAAACACAATATGCAAACATATGCCCATATGATTCTCATTCAAAAAAATAAGGAAATAAAGTTAATACAAAAGTGATGCTTTCAGTATATAACCCTAACAAGTCTATGGCTTCATGCCCCTAGATATAAGACAAGATGGAGTTCCGGGGGTCCATCCCCCTAGCTCCGACAAGAATCGCTCCCGCTTATCAAGGCACTTCAGAAATTAACAGACGAGATACGGATCCCGTACTCCCAACTTGTGAAAAGGCACAGACCGTATCCCTTTGAGAAGAAGGGTACAACCCAATAACACCGCCTGTCGGCCTATAGGACAGGTCGGATCATAAGGTATTACCCTTAACACCAAATCTTTCCCTTCGGCGAAAATGATAATAAGTAGAGGTTAAGTAGTAATAGCTATAAGTTACTACCCTACGATGTCACTAAACCCCAAACAATCTCGCGGGGTTTTTAGTAACTTTCTTATGATTATCCCGATCCAACTCATGGTCTATCGGTCCAAGACACCGGTGACGGAAATCTCTCTCACTCATCATTACCCCGAACTCGGATCTTGTCAACATTCGCGGCCCACGATCAACCCACATCAGTTAAGATCCGTCGGTGCTCGAGGTGTGATTTATCCATAGTTTCCAATGTGGTAAGATGCGATTCTTGATGGTCGATGGCCCTTACGGTAACTATGAGACCCTATCACTACCCCTAACTCGGATCTCGTCAACACTCTCGGTCCGCGTTCAATCCACATCAGTTAAGATCTGTCGGTGTTCGATGTGTGATTTATCCATAGTTTCCAAGGTGGTAAGATGCGAGTCTTGATGTCCGATGACCCCTAGGCTAGCTTTTATCTAGCTAACAATACTAGTGACTTTTCCAACCATTATTTACCTATGTATTAAAGATGAAGCATGTTCACATTATATGGTCCAATTTCAATTAGAACCGCATACAACTAGAACTTCATGGGTTCTTTTCCCAAATTTGAACTAGGACAACATGCGACTAGGTTCATGGGTTCTTTCTCAAGGTTGAGCTAGAACCATCTCGAACCTAATTGAATGGATTCCTCGCCAATTCGAGCTAGAACTATCATGGGGCTAGTTTCATGAGTTACTTCTTAAAATCGAACTAGAACAACTATGGAACATGGGTTCATTTCAATAATTCAATTGGATTAGCATGCAAGCAAAACTCATGGGTTTCCTTTAGAACTTAACCAAAACCACTACAACCATATATCTTAAACATGCATGGATTCTTTTGAATCTAAAATAACTACACATCTCAAACATGAGTTCTTTACTAGAACTACTACAATAACACAAGCAAGCGTTCTTTACTTAGAACAATTACAATAACTCAAGCATGGGTTCTTTACTAGAACTACTATAATAACTCAAGTGTGGGGTACAACTCAAGCATGAATACAATTTAAGCATGAGTTTCTTTTGAAACTAAGGTACTACATAATACTCAAGCATGGGTTTCTTACTACAACAACTCAAGCATGGTATACTTACTATAATCAACTCAAGCATAGTACACTTACTATAATCAACTCAAGCATGGGTTTCTCACTACAATCAACCTACAACAACTCAAGCATGGTATACAGCTTAAGTATGGGATTCATACTACAATGATTAGCAACTTAAGCATGGATTCCTACAACTACTTAAGAATGGTTCTTTACTAAAATAATTAGCAACTTAAGCATAGTATTCTTACTATAATCAACTCAAGCATGGGTTTCTCACTATAATCAACCTACAACAACTCAAGCATAGTATTCTTACTATAATCAACTCAAGCATGGTACACTTACTATAATCAACTCAAGCATGGGTTTCTCATTATAATCAACCTACAACAACTCAAGCATGGTATACTTACTATAATCAATTCAATCATGGTACACTTACTATAATCAACTCAAGTATGGGTCACTATAATCAACCTACAACAACTCAAGCATGGTATACAACTTAAGTATGGGTTTCATACTACAATGATTAGCAACTTAAGCATTGATTCCTACAACTACTTAAGTATGGTTCTTTACTAAAATAATTAGCAACTCAAGCATGGTATTCTTTTGACATAGAACAATGAAAACTCAAACATGGGTCACTTTTATCGCATAAACTCAAGCATGATTCTTTTTGACCTAAAACAACATAAAACTCAAGCATGATTCTTGTGTCCTTTACTAGAACAATCCTACAACAATCCAAGTATGGTTTCTTTTCTACACTAATTAGCAACTCAAGCATGAATAAGTTCTTTTTAATTAGAACACTACAACATATATTCTCAAGCATGATTCTCTAACAACCTATAATAGTTTAGAACAAGCTATTACGACATTCATCTCAAGCATGGGTTTTCTAGCAACCTAGATTAGTTTAGAACATGCTACAAAAGACAAATATAAATTATTACAAAGACTACTTCCTTTATGAATTACAAGTCCTACTTATTACAAAAATCTACTTTTTTTTAATCTACAAGAACTAATCTTTTACAAATAGAATCTTAATCCTCCACAACCTAGAAGCAACATAAAAGCTTAATCTCTTACAATCTAGGAGCAACATAAAAGCTTAATATTTCATGAACTAGAAGCAAAATAGAAACTTAATCTTTCATGACCTAGAAGCCAAAATAGAAGCTTGATTTTAACAAGTATTTCAAGTAAACATACAACAACTACTAAAGCTTTATCTTTCATGAACTAGAATTAGAAAATACTTGGTCTTTTACATGGTAGGAAAATAACATACAACAAGTCCACTTTTTATGAACTAGGGTTATTAAAACTTTGATTTTTGACAAGGTAGAGAGCAACATATAACAAGGACTTATCTTTTATTAGGTTAAATGAGTCCTACAACTCCCAAAATGGGTAATAAATATTTCTACTACACTACTCTGCACATAGTTATAGTTCAAGTTGTTAACTTTGTGTTTAACGAAGTAACCAAAATAACAGTCATAAACATAACAAGTTCAAAGATCAACCTTTATGTGTTTTTAACAAGTTCTTCATCCAAATCTCTTCATGTGGTCCTCTTGGACTCACACTACTTATATGCACATACAATTTAGTCCAAGTTGTTAGATAACCACAACAAGTCTTGAAGACTCAATCTTTATGCCATTTATTTTGAGTTCTACCATCAATACTTCCAGGGGATCATTTTGATCCCTAAAATCTTGTTTATGCTTAGGAATTTAGTCCAAGTTATTTAGGAACACACATACACAACAACACATCATAAAGGTGAGTTCTTTTTAACCTACAACCATTTATATGCTTAGAAATTAGTCCAAGTTGTTATAGAACATACACATACAACATCCACCATCATAAAGGTGAGTTATTTTTATCCTACAACAAATAATCATCAAAGATGGGTTCTTTACTCACATAGAACCAAAACTAACCCTTACAGATGGGTTCTTTTCTACATACAAAAATAAATAAGAACAAACTAACTAAAATTAGAAGTAGAGAATCCCCACCTTTTGATTCTTGTAGGAAGGACTAGTAAGCAAAACCTTCTCCTTCCTCCTTTGCTTCTACTACCAAAATCTCCAATGAAGAACACTCCTATGGAAAACCCCCAAATGAAGAACACTTAGGGTTTCCTTCTCTTTCTTTTCCTCCCTTTTTTTCTTGTAAAATGAGACAAAGAGTGAAGGGGAGGGATTTTTATAGGGATGGAAAGTGCAAAATACACAACCACAATTGCACAAACCCCCTTGGCAAGGGTTTGGTCGGCCAGAGCTTCATGAGGTGGAGGGGTGAGGTGGAGAAGAGGGTTCTAGTAGAAAATACACATATTAACTCTTATGTGTCTCTAATTAATCTTAACCCTAGGTTTAAGTCCCCAAACAAATCCTAGCCCTCCAATTTTGATTAATCATGACAAAAATAAGATACTTTTATCCAAAACACATACTACATGATTTGTACGAACGTACTAAATCGGTACAATACGCATACGTATGTATATATACACCGATAATTTTCATTTGTAAAACTGCATAATCCGTATAAAAATAAATTAATTTCGAAAATAATAATAAAATAAATTTTATTATCAGCTCGGAAGATTCCAGTACAAATTTGATACAATACAGATGTATACGGACTGGTATATATATACGAAAATGTTTATTAACAAAACTGGGTGATATCCACCAAAAATATTTCATTTCGGGAAATAATAATAAAATAATAATTTTCAGTGTCTGCTCGGGATTTTCCAGATATTTTTTCAAAAATGTATTTTTCAGGATTTTGTACAAGTGCACAAAACTGATACAATACATGTATATATTTACTAGTATATATGTCCAGGTAACTTTTTATGAGTGAAACCATGAAATTCCCATTTAAAAATATTTTAATTTAAAAATAATAATTTATACAATATAATATCCGTCTGGGATATTATAGCACTAACTCTGGAGAGGAGGAATTTTTGTGTTCTTTTTAATAATAACCGACTTAAGGACAAGCACTAGTGGAGATATGATGGAACTTAGGAAGCATAAGTATATGCTCTTGGTTAAGGTCCAACGGATACGTTTCAGGAATTGTGTGTTGTTCTATCTCGATAGGACATTTGTATGTTTGCGTGTCGAGGGTCTGCAGGCCTATTCACGGAGCATGCAGGGTGCATTCACGTGTTGAGGATCGTCGGGCCTATTCACGGGATGTACCTGGTGTATCTGCACGTCGAGGACCTCGCAAGCCTATTCGTGGGATACACGGCAGGGAGGTGATTCTCCAGTTTTGTTGAGCTATTCTTACATGATGCATGCGCGGTGAGGGTTGTGATGCCTATTCGCAGAGTATTCTGGATCTTGTTCTCATCACCTTAGTAGGATTAGTTGCATAACGAGGTATTTAACCCTATAAAGTGAAGAACGTTAAGGACTTGCATCAGACCTATGTATTGTGGGATGCATAGAATCCGACAAGTATGCATTAGAGAGTCAGCATATAGCTTCGGTATTTTCTTGACTTGGTTTTATGCATGTTGTTTCCTGTTTCCTACACTTAACACTTAGTCTAGTTTCATTTGATGTTTTCATGTCCTACTATTTACTATTTCATATTCATTGATATTTTCATGTTTTACTTATTGTTATTTCTTATTCCATTTATTCTTACTGTTGATACATGTTGTTTATGAATCTATGCCCTATGTTTTATTTATGTTTTTTTATGTCACTCATACTGTTATGGCTGACCCCTGTAGTTTGGAGGGTTAGGGTTATCTCTAGCCTCATGTTTTATAGGTAGGTGCCTATAGCTTGGAATTGGATGCTTGTGGTAGAATGATGATTATGGCTTATGTAAAATTGTAAAAGAATGTGTTGTAAAAGAGAAAATTTGTAATTCAAAGTGTTTGTTTTCCGCTGGGTTTTGTAAAAAATTAATGAAATAAAAGTTGAAAAAGTTTTATTTGTATTTTTGCCTATGTTTACAATTACAATTGAGGTTGATGCTGGAAATTGTGCCACATATTTCTGAGATATCATATTGAAAATTTGGGGCGCTACAGAAATTTGTATTAGAGCATGCTTCAATAGTAATAATAAACATGATATAAAAATAAACCTAGTTATGGACATTAGAGTGTGAGTACCTAGGTATGGACATTTGAGTGTGAGTATCACATAGAGTTAGAATATGATGTTTTGGTTTGGGGTTGGTTGAGGTTTTGCCATGAGGTAATGATGCGGACATGAATTGTTTTGTGATGCTCTAACTTTACCCTCATTTTGCAGTGTTGAGTATAATGGCAGGACCCAGGACCAGGAATGGTGGTAATGGTGATGGGGCTGAAAGTTTCCATGGGGCTGGGCTTGATCTTGAGACTGAGATTGCCGGTGTAACACCCTAAATTTTTATTTATGAAGAGTTTGTGATTTTACATGTTTTGCACATTTAATTTCATATGTATAATTTCTTTTATAAAAATATTTCTTTATAGCATGAACAAGTTATTGTTCTCTTTATTTTCCAAAAAAGACTATTTTTAAAGGGCTAAATTAAATCCTAGGCTTATTTGTCTCTTTTAGCCGATCTTAATTAATTAATTAATTTAATTAAGAGAGCCCATGGTTAATTGACCCATTAGTGATCCCATTTAACTTAATTTCTCTTTTTATTAATATAACTTGTAGTGTAGACAAGTTTAGTGAACAATTAATTAATACACATGAACAAACTTGTAAAATATGGGGGTGCTAGTTGGCACGTACATGCACTAGAGTGTGCATTGCACACTTTTTACCCTAGGCCGGATGGGATTGGGAGAGTGGGAGAGATGGAAGAGGTGGAGAGTTGGTTGCTTCATCATGGGTAGTTTGTATAACTCCCTAGTTCATCTAGACCCTTGATCCCTAACCATTTGGACTCATCCTAGCCCTCCATTCACCCTCAAAATTAGTATAAATACCCCATGCATACAATACATTAAAAGTTTGTAGAGAAAAGAAAGAAAGAAAATACAAAAGTGAGTAAAAAGATTGAGAGAGAGTTATAAAAAGATTCGGAGTATTCCAGTTTGTGTGTGTGTTCATCCTTGGAGGCTGGCCATTGCATTGGAGGGAAGTGTAGGCTCGGGTTCACTAGTGCAAGAAGGAAGAACGCAAGTGGCTCAAACTAGGAGGAGAAGGACCGCTCGTGTGTTCAAGGAGGTTCTAAGAGCTTTTGTAGTGCTTTTCTTCAAATAGGTGGGTGTTTTTCCCTACTTCTAATCTAGACACCATGCTAGGGGTTTTTGATCAATGAGCATGCTAAAAGAAACTAATAAGATAACAAATTGTTGATTATAAAAAAGGACTTAGTAGATGATTGAGTAAATGATTAATGAATTGCATGTTATTTTGTTATAAATCATGTTTAATGTAGTAAAATTGCCTTGTTGCCATGAAAATGTGAAATTGGAACCATGTTAATTGTAGAAAAATGCTTGTGAATGATTAGTAGTTGAAATTATTAAATTTGTGCTTATGGAACCATTGTGACACTAGTTCAATGAATGCAACCATGTCTTTGAGTGTTGTGGATAAAAGAGGGAAAAAATTAGGAAATAATACTCTTTTAATGAAGTTGTAATTTGGTAGAGAATTGCTAATTTGAATTATTAAAATTGTAGGCATAGAATACAAATTAGAATGAAAAATACATGTTTTAATGTGAAAAAAATATTTTTAAAACACTGATTTGTTAATTAAACTCAAACTCAGTATCATGAAAATTTTTATGACTTTATGTGAAGAAGAAACAAAGTTATGAGCTTTTGAAGAACAAAATAATTTTGATGAACAAAAACTCGAAATAAACCTATTTTAACCTACTCCTATATCAGATTGACACCATGGTCATACTAGTTAGAGGGGACGCCAGTTTCGTTTTACTGTAGCTAGGCGGCAGCCCTTGTGTGTGGGTTCGAGTGTTGGTAGAGGCTTTTATTTTTCCAAAAATCCGATTTTCCCCAAAACCCGAGAGTAAACTTAACCTTAAATTAGCTCCCTTTTATATCAGTTGGGCACTCTGTCCCTTTTGGCTAGCGCGTGGGGTTGGTTTAAGTGACTGTGGACCTTGGCTGTGTGTGGCGGGTTCGAAACTGGCTAAGGCCAAAAAAAAATTTGAAAAATCTTTTTTTTATACACTTGATTTTTTTGGGGTTTTAAAATATAATAAAAACTGAGAAAAAATATTAGGAAATTTCTGAAAATACATAGGCTTCAAAAAATTATATTTTTTTATATGCGGACTTTTAAATGAGAAATAAGAGTAAAAAAATTAAGAGTTGAGAATTCATCTTAGATTTGATTCTTTTGAAATTCTAAAATAAACTAATGAAATTTTTGAATATAGAAAGAATTGAAAAAGAAATTAATCGAGATTCTTCACTCATAATTATTGAGTAGAATTAAATGAGAAATTGAATATGCAAGTTGTGCAGGGAAGTATGAGAAAAAGAGAACTTGATGAAATGTAAAATTTTGTGAACAAATATGCTTTCTTCTATGAACATGAAAAGATGACTTAGACTAGAATTTTAACTATAACTCTATGCCGGTAAGAATGAAAAATATGGAAAAGAGAATTATAATATTTTGACCAAGTTTGGGTCTTTGATAATGATTGATGATGAAAAGACCGATGTAGAAGTAATGCTAGATTCTAGAATATTGACCTTTAATTATACATAAGGATTAGATACATAGTGAAGATGTGATGAACGCAAGAGAAAAATATGAGTATGAGGGCCACTGGATTGGCGGCGTGAGAGTATTCACAGGATGTCCCATGATGCGTCATGATTAGGGCGTGGATACTACTCCAGGGTACCATCCCGGTGGCGACGCTTATGAGGTGATCTAATGACTACAAGTGGTGCCATGTCTATGGTAGGAGGGAATTGACCACAGGATGTCTGCATGATGAGTCATGTGTCAGTGCATGGGGTTCACTCCAGGGTGCCTAGACGTGGACTCATAACTCATAGAACACGTAGGATACTTACCATAGTTACTGTAGTAGATTAAGTCATGGCGAGGGATCGAACCCTACAAGATAAAGAACGGTTAAGGGCTTGCCCTCGGACCTACAAGATAAAGAACGGGCTGCATAGACTCTGAACAAGTGCGCATTAGTGTCATATAATATAAACAACTGCATTAAGGACTAAGGGCACCGCACAACACGACATCAATAGGATAGTCCCTATGTAGTTTGTCTGTGATCAAGTTTGTGGTTTGTTTAAGTATTGAAAATCGTTATACTGTTCGGCATAGTGAGGATGGCCATGTATAATATTTCGTCGGTTGTAAGCAACTGACGTGCCCACAGTTTTCTATGCAGGATAAAGTGCTTGGCAAGATTAAAATGTGCATGCTGCTTAAAGATTGATTCATATTTTATTCATGTAATTACTGTAAAATTGCTTTTGCTGTATAAATATAAATATAAATGTAACTCTGATGTAACAAAAGTTATTAAGTCCTTGTAAAATTGTACGAAGAGAAGTGTAAAGATCCTGTGGAACTTCGAATTTAGTCTGTTTTGGAATTCGGGATGTTACAGCCGGGATGTATCAGACCTTGAACACATTCATGGCAGCTAGCATGGCACAGAATCTGAATCAGAATTAAGGGGCTAGACCAGTGGTTGTTAACCCTGATCTAATCAAGCAGGTTGAGTCCTTCAAGTGGATGAAGCTGCCTATTTTTGAAGGGCAGTCTAATCCAGATGAGGCTAATGATTGGATTAGACAGGTGGAGATGATCTTCGAAGTTCTGGAAATCCCAGTAGTCAATAAGGTGAAATTGGCTACTATGCAGTTAGAGAAGGATGCTGGCATTTGGTGGCAGTCAGTAAAGAGGACTTTTAGAGATCAGCAAGTGACTTGGGAGGCTTTTCTGGATGAGTTTAGGGATCATTTCTTTCCTCTGGATATTCAGGAGAAGAAGGCAACAGAATTCTTGAATCTGCAGCAAGGTAGCATGACAGTGCGTGAATATGAGACTAAGTTCGCCTAGCTGTCAAGGCATGCACCGGAGCTGATTGTGGATGAAGCGAAGAAGGCCAAGAAGTTCGAGCAGGGCTTGAGGCCGAATTTGAGGTCGAGGATGATTCTTTTGGGCATAAGGAGGTTTGATAAGCTGTTTAGGAGAGTAGCTATGACAGAAGAAGATATGAATCAGTTCCAGAAGAAGCAGGAGACCTGGAACAGGAGCAAGAGGTCAGCAGTTAGTCAGAGTGGGAAGGAGTTCCCAGTGAAGCAGGGCAAGATAAGTATGCCAGTGCAGAAGGCACCCACAATTCATGGCGTGACTTGTTTCAACTGTGAAGAGGCAGGTCATTATCAGGCAGCATGCACCAAGCCTCGGAAGGCACAAATTCTTTATGAGTGTGGTCGTGAAGGGCATCTCAAACCAAACTGTCCGTAATTGAAGAAGGATGGTGCCGGCGGAGGCAAAGTTCAGAGGCAGGGACGAGTGTTCGCATTGACTGAGGAGGATGCGGGTAACTCAAAAGATGTGATCCGGGGTGTGCAAGAATTTTGAATTCATTCATTTGTGTATTAAGTAAAACTTTGTTTGAAAATAAATTGAAGATTTGAGTATCATTCTCCATGTAACAAAATTATTTTTGTTTAATGGAATAAAAGCAAAAATTTTAATTGATACTGGTTCTTCGCATGCATTTGTATCGCCCAATTTATTTTTGCTTAAGTCATAGGTGTGGAACCTAAGTTGTTTCCAGACAGAGCCTCGACGATGGCAACACCATCAGGGAAAGAATTGATTGTTGATCAATATTACAAAGGATTTGATATCGAGATTAGTAGGAGATTATTTGATATTGATCTCATTGAGCTGCAAGCTTGAGGTATCTTTTCTTGGTCATGTCCTTTCTAAGGAGGGAGTGGCCACGGATCCTCGGAAGGTTGAAGCAGATTGTGGAAGGTCAGAAGTTAGATGCAGTGATTTAGAAGATGTTGCAGCAGGTTTTCGAAGGCAAGATATCAAAGTGCGCAGTGGGAGCTACTTGGGAGTCGGAGGATCGCATGCGTAAGGTTTTTTCTGAATTTTTGTATGATTTTGTTCTTTTTTGTATGATTGTATTATTTTGTATGATTGTGCTCTTTGAGTTGGTGGTATTTCTTTTGTTAGATTACATCCTCTTGTGTAATTGCATTTCTTAAACTATGAGATTTCAATTCCTTTGCTTATTATTGTTTGGACCCTAGCATCTACTAATTCGGAACATAATTTGAAAGCCATATTTCGACCCGAGCGTTTTCGGGATGCCCCTAATAACCAACGAATGGAAAGTCCTTTTCCTTGTGTAGATCCTATTTCAATAGGAACTTTATCAGTCGAGCCGCCTACACGTCTTGCTTTTACTGCTATATCGGGAGTTACTTCACGTATTGATTGACGTAAAATAGATAGTGGATTTGTTTCTATCTTTTGTTGAATCTTTTTCACGGGGAAGGAGTGATGTAATACCCCATATTTTTAAATAATGCTTTTAAGATTAATAAATGAATTAAAATGATTTTTGGTGATTTAATAAATATTTTTCTGAAAATTTATCTTTTTACACGTGAAAAACACGTGCAAATATTTTCTTGGGAAAATGAAAATGAAAAATTATTTTGGAAAAACTCATTATTTATTATTAAATATTATTTGTGAATTTTCTGAATTTTTCTGATAATTATTGGACCTATTTGCAAATATCACAAAAGGATGGACTTCTTTGCAAAATTACTACTTTGAGTGAAAACTCCAGATTTTTTTTGGATTTTTTGGCTGGGAATGATGCCTAGTCAACTCAGAAGTAAAGATTTTACTTTTTGTTTTAATAAATTTGGTTTATTTTGCAAGTTTTGATAAAGAAGTGTCTTTTTGCAAATTTGCCACTTAAAGGGACAAAAATGCAATTTTGTTTTTCTGAGTTTTTCAAACAGTTCGGCTAATACAAGAGGGATATCTTTGATTTTTAAATCTCAATTAAGTTGGTTTTATTCAATTTCCAAGTATAAGGATTTATATACGTAAAGGTATATTTAAAAGAGATATTTAGCAAATCTATTCAAAAACCCTAGATAAATCAAATCTCGGCCTATATAGGGTGAGGTGCAACCATCTCTTTGCTGCACAACACAAAGGAATTTCTTATTATTATTTTCTTGGAGTTTTAAGCGAGGATCTTGGTTTTCTTGCGAAATGAGGGATTTTTCTTATTCTTTATTATCTTCGGTTGATTTTTCAATAAGGTGAGTGACTTGTCTTTGTTTTCTTAGTGTTCTAAGCATGTGTATGTGATGATTCATCTATTAGAAAGCATGTTAGATGATTGTATGAAGATATAATGAATTTTAATGAGTAGATGAATTAAAAGTTGAATCTTTTCTTGAAACTATACTATTGATGACCAAAACCCTAATTCGATGACTTGTGATTGTTAAAGAACCTAATAGAAATTAAGAGTAGGTTGATTTCATCTATATGCTTGCTGATTTGTTGGATTGGACAATTATATATGTGTATGATGCACAATTTGAACAAAAGGTGGAGTCTACTACTGTTGATAGGTATATGTGCACACTGTTATGCATAAACTTGTTGAAATGTCATTATAATTGTTTAAAATCATGGATAGACTGATGAAGATGATCAGGGTATGTAATAACAAGTTATTGCACTAAAAGAAACAATTTTTGAAGTGAAAGAAGGGTTGTTGTATTTTCGGGTCTCTGTGTGCATGTTTTGAGGAATCTTATCAAATTTGAGGACTGAGAATAATAGAACTACTTGTGTATGGATTCTACAATCACACATAATGAAATTTTGAGAAGAAATCAGGTTTCGAAGAGGAATTTTCCTTTTCTCTTCATGTGCAGGTTGGGTTGTTTTCTTTCAACATTGATACTGAGTTCTTACAAAATTGATTTTAGTTGAGGCTTGAACTATCAAACTGGGTATGGTTGTCCCTTTCATCATAGACATATATACAGGGGCGGCCGAGGGGGCGCAGGGGATTTTAAAAAAATTCACTATATATATATATATATATATATATATATATATATATATATATATATATATATATATATATATATATATATATATATATGGTAAAAAGAAATTTATTAAGGGATTATGTGTAAAGTTCCCAACCCATTTACTCTTTCTCTTCCTCTTTCTCTTCCCATTCCAGACCCTCTTTCTCTTCTCTCTTTTCTTTTGTCAATAGACCGATCAAGTCACCCAACCCAACGACGACCAAATTCCTCAACTTCTCTGCCAACTCCTCCACCATCTCCGAGTCTCCGATCGTAACTACTTCTCCTCCGAAGCTCCGACGGCTCTTCCTCTCCATAATTCCATCAAACCCCTAAACCTAACCCTAACCCTAATTGAAACCTTAAATTCCTAATCTCCTTCGGTCCTTCCTCTCCATCAAAAGATATTCTACTCTTCTTCTCTTCGTCTCCTGCTTACAATTTAATATGCATTTCCTTGATGTATAGTATATATTTCATATACAAATTGGTATGTATTATGCAAAATTTGTGAATTTTGATGGGTATGGTCCGGATTGTTCTCTTTTATGTGTGGAGAAAAATAATAATTTCGCGTTGCAATATGGAAAATTTTGAGCCCCTCCATAAGTAGATGATGGTCCGACCACAAAATTAATTTTCATATGATTGTTGGTTTACAAAAATCCTGGACACTTGAGATCGTAACACCCTGTGCTTTGGTATCTATTTACCTGCACAAAATTAAGACACTGATTTCTCAATCCACTCAAGTATAACAAAATCTTAATTTGGAGTATATTAATTAGATTTAATTGTTCAAAAGTATATGTTCCCCTACATACCGTCCAATATATGAAGAAGCGAGTTTTATGGTCTCTATATGATTCGGAAAAACCTATAATGGGTCACAAGTAAGAAAATTATTGTTACAGAAGTAGATATTGATGCTATCCAATATGCAACTAAATTGAAATTTATTTTGCAAACACTTTTTGAAATCTGCTGATCCAATTCAGTTCCATGTTAGCAAGAATGAGATAATAGAGAAATTTAGGAGATGATATAACAATGGCTTTAATCTTTCTTGAAAACTAACAAATTAAGTATAACATAGTTTCATATATATTTAATTAATTTTAAATAACTTTCTTTTGAAATTAGGTAGAGAATTAGATATTATTATTATTATTGAAGTATCTTAATTTTCCAAAACAAAGGGTGCATCTGCCTAAATCCAAAAAATAAGGGTAAAAGATCATGTACTGAAATGATTATTAAGAAAATTAATATACATGTACTTCGTATTTATTGTATCTATAATTGTTGTATACTTAATAATAAAAATATTGATATCGTGCTTTCTGCTTTGATAGTATTTTGAAGACTGTATCTGAAACAACCCAAATATGAGAAAGACTGAAATCAATATGAAATCTCAAAGGGCTTTATTGCTAAAGAAAATGGATATTTAGTGATTGTAATAGTTTACGACATTTGGTATTAATATATGATATTTTGAGGATTACAAATGTGTGTACTATTTTTTTTTTAAGTGTCGCACCCCCTAGATAAAAAACCTGGCTACGCCACTGCATATATATATACCACACTTCAGTAAAGGTTGTCCTATGTACCAGATATATGTATATATACGTATCAGTAAAGAGATTATATGCATATCCTGCATATAGTGCAATCTTCCATATCCTGCATATAGTTCAAATTTCCATATCTGCATATGATCAATTTTCTATTTATCTGCGTATGATCTATTTTCTTTGTATCTGCATAAAATTGATCTTTTAAGCTGCATACGTTCAATTCAATAGAGTTCATTTCCTACAACCTGCATATGGTCCATACACTTCTTTTCGGTAAAGAGACTTTATACACATGTGCACATTCATTTTCAGTAAAGAGATCATATGAACATCCTGTATTTATTCTTCAACTCAGTAGGGAGGGATTTCTAAAATCCTATATGTATGTACACAGTTACTTCATATCAGTCAACGGAAATTTTCTTTATTTTCTATAACCTGCACATACGCTTCTTTTCAAAAGGTCCATCTTCTATATAATCTGCATATGTAGGATTTCTTTATATATATCATAAATATACATATGTATATATACTTCACCTCAGTAAAAAGTTATCTATCTATCTATCTATCTATCTATCTATATATATATATATATATATATAGAGAGAGAGAGAGAGAGAGAGAGAGAGAGAGAGAGGGGGGGGGGGGGGGGGGTGATCCAATGAGATACATCTTAAAATGAGATAATGAGATACATCAATAATGACCATTGGATATAATTAGATCGAGATGAATGGCTCTAATCCATTTGATTTATTTCTACTAATCTATCAAAAGAAAAACCAAAAGAAAAACCAAACGAAAAACCCAAACAAAAACCCCAAATGGATTAGAGCCATTCATCTCGATCTAATTATATCCAATGGTCATTATTGATGTATCTCATTATCTCAATTTAAGATGTATCTCATTGGATCACTCCTCTCTCTCTCTCTCTCTCTCTCTCTCTCTCTCTCTCTCTCTATATATATATATATATATATATATATATATATATACACTCATATACAAACAATACGAATAAATGAATTTCTGTGAGTAAGTTAACTCTGATATGAAGTGACTAAAATGAAATTTTTATTTTGTGTTGATGGTTGAGTTGTGAGACTTTATGAGTTGAGTGGGAGTCCTGCGAACTGGCAGATGAGATTTTTTGAATTTTGACCAGTTGGGGTCATTGGGGTTGTTTTGTGGAATTAAGTCCTGGCAGGATGCACTAACTCTGGAGAGGGAGAATTTTTGTGTTCATTTTAACAATAACCAACTTAAGGACAGGCACTAGTGGAGATGTGATGGAACTTGGAAAACGTAAGTATATGCTCTTGGTTTAGGTCCAACGGATGCGTTCCAGGACTTGTGTGTTGTTCTGTCTCGAGAGGACATTTGTATGTTCGCGTGTTGAGGGTCTGCAGGCCTATTTGGTGCATTCGCGTGTTGAGGGTCGGCGGGCTTATTCACGGGACGTAGCTGATGTATCTGCACGTCGAGGGCCTCGCAAGCCTATTCCTTTACACCACAGAGAGGTGATTCTCTAGTTTTGTTGAGCTATTCTTACATGATGCTTGCGCGTTGAGGATTGTGATGCCTATTTGCAGAGTATTCTGGATCTTGTTCCCATCACCGTAGTAGGATTAGTTTCATAACGAGGGATTTAACCCTATAAAGTGGAGAACGTTAAGGGCTTGCACCGAACCTATGTATTGTGGGATGCATAGAATCCGACAAGTATGCATTAGAGAGTCAGCATATAATTTTGGTGTTTTCTTAGCTTGGTTTTTGTGCATGTTGTTTCCTGTTTCCTACACTTAACACTTAGTCTAGTTACTTGATGTTTTCATGCCCTACTATTTACTGTTTCATATTCCTTGATGTTTTCATATTTTACTTATTGTTATTCCTTATTCCATTTATTCTTACTGTTGATACATGTTGTTTATGACTCTATGTCTTATATTTTATTTATGTTTTTTTCTTTTGATGTCACTCACACCGTTATGGCTGACCCCTGTAGTTTTTGGGGTTAGGGTTATCTCTAGTCTCATATTTTACAGGTAGGTACATATAGCTTGGGATTGGATGCTTGTGGTAGAATGATGATTATGGCTTATGTAAAATTATAAAAGAATGTATTGTAAAAGAGAAAATTTGTAATTCGAGGTGTTTATTTTTCGCTATGTTTTGTAAAGAATTATTGTAATAAAAGTTGAAAAAATTTTATCTGTATTTTTTGCTATGTTTACTATTACAATTGAGGTTGATTCTGGGAATCGTGCCGCGTAAATCTGAGATATCATATTGGAAATTCGGGGCACTACAGTTTCCAAGTAACAAATATAACAACTTTGGATGAGAACACCCAACTCAAAAATGGAAGGTTACCCTCCTCATTTCAAGCCATCCACCATCCATACTCTCACCCTCTCTAGCAGTCAAAAACTTCAATAATAATAATAATAATAATAATAATAATAATAATAATAATAATAATAATAATAATAATTATTATTATTATTATTATTATTATTATTATTATTATTATTATTAATTTCCAACGGTCAAAAATAGTAGCCAGATAGGGGATTATAAATTGGGCATACGCTAGTATTTGTTCACATTTTCAATACAATTTGAAGCAGTTTAACTGCACGTCGGGACAATAGAATCTCGCGCCTCTTCAGTCTCGTATGCCCGTAGTTCTACAACACTCAGCGGCAGGGGCGTAGCCACACCGTCCCGAGGGGGTGCGGTTGCGCCCCCTGAGTTTTAAAAATAATCGTCATATATACATATATAGTAAATATATATTTATAAAGGGTTTGTGTGTAAAAGGTGAAATATAAGTATTTAAAAAAATTGAAGCCCAGAAGAACCAGAAGCCCATCTCCTGCGAATTGCGATCCTGCCCCTTTCTCTATCATGCCCCTTTCTCTTTTCATTCTCACATTCCCCAACCCTGGCTACCCCATCTTCTTCTCCCTTTTATCCTGAATCAAACCCTAACGCTAAAGTTTGATTCCAAAACCTTAACCCAAGTCAAAGACAATCGATGTTCAAATCTTTATAAAGTGAGCTTGTTTTCCTTTCTTTAATTTGAAATTAATCCAAGGTCGAAGAGATTGATCTAATTCGTTCACTTTTTCTCTTTTTAATGTTGATCGAACTTGAAGATCTTACTTTTTAATCAAAGGTCGAAGAGCTTACTTTTGTGGCCTTCACTATCTACTATCAAAACAACCAAACATGTACTTTTTTTGTGTGGAATTTTAAAGCTCAAATTTGCATCTTTTTTGGTTAATTGAGGATTAAATTCATTAATACTGAGGTTTAGATGATAAAGTTAATATTTTGATCATTTTGGTTTTGTTCTTCTTAGGAATTGTGATTTGTAAATTTTGATTTTTGTTGAGTATATTATTTTTTGTTTTCTGGGTATTGCATTGTTTAGGATTTGAGCCTAGAAAAATGTGCCAAGATTATATCTTGGCAATATTTTGATGCAAAAAGTTTGATTTTGGTTAACTGATCTGTGTGTTACATTTCAGAATTTCGGATATGCAAGCAGTTTGATCTTAGTAGGGTAATTTCTAAAAAATGTCGTGGAGAAAATTTCATACGGCAAAAGTTTGAATTTCTAATGTCTTGTGTACAAGTCCCATATGTCTTAGCAACTCTCGATATCAATGTTATACTGTTATGGATCAGTTAGTTGTTTGTTGTAGGAGCACTATTTGATTTATGGTAGGATATTCTTTTAGCGGTTGCTTTCAATTTTGTGTTGTTGTTGAGAAGTTAGTTACTTGTTTATTATCAATCATGTTTTCTTCCTTAGAATGATCCATCTATCTCAGTATTCACCCAAATAGTCATAATTTGTTTCCTTTAAATTAAAAAGAGCTAATAAACGACAGCACCGTAGGGATTTTTTTAGCTTAACGTAGCTTGTTGTTTGCATTTATCTTGAATAGTAATTTATTTGTTTCAGGGATATCGATTTGTTAGATTTGGATATCATTTCAGAATGAAAAATATTACACTATTCAAATTTTTGAAAAAATCTCAAGAACAAGCGGCTTCAAGCAGCTAAGAGCCCCCACTCGGGCCACCCCTATCCCCACATCGGCCCGTTGTCCAGCCCCCACCAATGTGTGATATAGAAGATGAGTATCCGTCTGATCCTGTTTTAAGAAAAAAATATTTATGAGTATGATGTTAAAGAAAGAGAGAGTTTGACGATACTACTTGCAAAAAGGACCATGTCAGCCTAAAAATCACAACTTTCCTTAGCGTTATTGTGCAAATGAGAAGCATCGATTTCAGTCTTTATGGTTCAAAAAGATGTTGTTTAAGAATTGGCTAGAATATAGCATTACAACAGATGTTGCTTATTGTTTGTATTGTTATCTTTTTAAAGCCGATCATGGTGGCCAAGGCGGTGGTGATTCATTTGTTGGTGGAGAAGGTTTTAAAAATTGGAAAAAGAAAATGAAGTTGAATGGGCATGTTGGAGACCACACTAGTACGCATAAAAAATGTGTGAGAGCTGGTTATGATCTTTTGAAGCAATCACAACACATTGAACATTCTTTGGCTACTCAGTGTATTCAAACTTAAGCCGACCATCATCTCCGTTTGACGGCATCAATTGATTGCATTAAATGGTTGTTGCATCAAGGATTAGCTTTCCGTGGTCATGATGAATCTGAGGAATCACAAAATAAGGGAAACTTTCTTGAAATTTTATAATTTCTTTGTGATCACAATGAGAATATCGATAGAGTTGCATTGAAGAAGGCTCTAGAAAATCTTAAATTGACATCCCCTCAAATCCAACAAGAGATTATTACTTCCATTGCAAAGGTAACTACAGATGCTATCATTAGAGATCTTGGTGATGAATTGTTCACTATTTTGGTTGATGAGGCATGAGACATATCCGTGAAAAATCAAGTGGCTGTTGTTTTATATTTTGTGAATGAAAGGGGGCATATTATGGAGCGCTTTTTGGGCATTGTTCATGTTGGTGATTCTACTGCCTTATCACATAAAGAAGCTATTGAGTCTCTATTGTCTCAACATGGGTTAAGTATATCGAGTATTTAGGGGCAAGGGTATGACGGTGCTAGTAACATGCGGGGAGAATTCAATGGATTAAAAAGCTTTGATTATGATGGAGAATGAATCGGCTTAATATGTTCATTGCTTTGCTCACCAACTTCAGTTAACACTTGAAGCTGTTGCAGAAGGTCACTGAAAGATTTCTGTATTCTTTGACATTGTTACAGTTTTATCAAATATTGTTGGAGCCTCATGCAAGTGCAGAGTCATTCTTCGTGAAAAACAATTTGAGAAAGTTGTTGGCGTTTATAATGGTGATATTTTGACTGGGCAAGGTAAGAATCAAGAAATGACATTGAAGCGAGCAGGAAGCACCCGTTGTGGTTCTCATTAGGTACACTAATGAGTTTGATTTGCTTGTACTCGTCTGTGATTGATGTTATTGTGATTGTTGAAGACGATGCAAAAGATAAGAAGGTAAGGGTGGAAGCAGAAAATTATTTTGGAATCATTGCACAATTTGAGTTTGTATTTCATTTACATTTGATGAAGAATATCTTGGGAATCACAAATAATTTGTCACAAACTTTACAGAGAAAAGACCAAAATATAATAAATGACATGACTTTTGTGAGGATAGCCAAGCAACAATTACAAAACAAGAGAGATGATGGATGGGAATCATTGTTGGTAGAGGTTTCTTCATTTTTTGTTAAGCATAAGATAGTAATGCCACATATGGACGAATTGTTTGTACAACATGGAAAATCCCGTCGCAACTTTGAAGGAAAAACAAATCTTCATCATTATCGTATTTAATTATTTTATGAAGTAATTGATATGCAACATCAGGAGTTGAACAATCGTTTTAATGAGGCAAATACAAAGTTGTTGTGTATAGCTTGTCTTGATCCAAAAGATTCATTTTCTGCATATGATAAGACAAAATTGCTTTGTTTTGCTGAATTTTATCCATTAGATTTCTCTAACATTAAGGTAATGCACCTTGATCTGCAACTTGATACCTACATTTTGGATATGTGCTCTGATGGCCGATTTTCTGAAGTTGCAGGGATTAGTGGGTTTGCTAGAAAGATGCTTCAGTTAAAGAAGCATTGTGCATATCTGTTGGTATATTTTCTCTTGAATTTGGCATTGCTATTACCCGTTGCAACTACAACAGTAGAGAGAGTATTTTGTGCAATGAAAATTATTAAAACTCTATTACCTAACCGATTAGGAGATGAGATGATAAATGATTGTTTGGTCAGCATATATTGAACGAGACGTATTGGATGCCATTGATAATGTAACTCCTATTTCTCGTATGTTTATTTTTTTTCTACTGTATTTATATTCCTTGTATTCTTTTATCAATTTGAGACCTGTATTTTGTTCCAGTTCGAATAAAATCATTCTTTTGTTTCAACTCAATTTTTGTGCCAATATTTATTTCAACCGCATTGCTCGTATTTGCTCTTATATGTCGTTCTTCATGAAGAAATGGACTACTTCATCTCATCTATTTCATTTTCCCCAATTTTAATGAATTTTGGGTCAATCTCTTGTTAGATCCCACTCAAACCAGCTATCCAAATACCCAATAACCCAAACCCTAACTATTTAAACCTAAACCTACTGACCATAACCCTAAACCTAATTTTACTGTGTAACCCTAAACTAATCCAGCCGCCTACTACCTTCTCTTCCTCGTCTCCATCTTCCCCTGCACACATTGAACCCATTAGCCCTGCCATCGCTCCCATTTCCCTTCGACCCCATCGCCCTCACTCCCCTCTTCGCCATCGTTCCCTAGCCATCCAGTCGAGCCGCAACCACCGAGACCCATCTCATCTCGCCTCGCCATCGAACCCGCCTTCACCATTACCCCCTTCATCATCTCCCTCACCTCGCACCATCGCCGAAATCCATCGCCTGTCACCATCACCGCATCGCCCTCACCCCCTAGCAACCTTCGAAGACACTCTGTCCTCTATGCCGTCGTTCGAGCCCAGGAGCACCCATCGCCTGTCTCCTCTGTTTTGTAAGCGAGGATAGAGTTCGCCGCCGCGGTCGCTTCCCGACCACAGCGTCGCCACCACCATCCCAGTCGTCGCCGCCTCTCAGTGGGTGTCGCAGTCACGTCGCCGGTCGCCGTCGCCATCGCCGTCGGAGTTCCCCCTCTCTCTGTTATTGTGAAGAAGGAAGAGAAGAAAGAAGGGAAGGGGTCTGCTTTGAATCTGAGCCATTGGATCTCATCAAGATCCGTGCCACTTCTTGATCTGATCTGATCTTCACCATTGGATTGCTTCTCAACCGTTGATCGCCTTGATCTTGATCATCCCATCAAGATTCGTGCCGGTCGTACTCTCCGTCGAATTCATCGACTACTCTCCTAAGGCAAGTATTCTTCCTGTACAAATTATTGTTCTAATACAAGCCTTTAATTGAAAATACTGCAAATAGATAGTAGTTGTGACTTCTCCTTGTCTCATCGTTATTGATCTTGAATTATTCATCATCGAAACCATAATCATAAGAGTCATAACCATTAGATGATTTATTTTACAAACTAGTTGGACTCATTTTATATCCTAGTTACTTGAACACATGAAACTAAGAAATCCTAGACTTGTAGATGTGTGTTGTATCATGTATGTGATGATCTTGCATTCCTTTGAGTTGAGAAATAGATGTTACTTGCTGATTTGATGCCCACAACATCCATTTTGTATCGCATGCTAATCTATACTCATAATAGTCATATATTATGCAACCTGTATATAAAAGAAATTCACACTTTCTGCTGTTCTTGTCTTTACTTCTTGTTTCGACCCTAATAAAATCAAAATCTGAACTTGAGTCCTGAATATGAAATGTAGACCTAAGTATCTAGTTTTCAACAACATCCATAATTTTTGATTTCCGAGTTACGGTCTAGGAGATATCGCTGTTTTACTGCTGCTGTGTCGGTAGTCGCAGATTCACAAAAACTGATATAGCTCTTTAGTTTACAATTATTTTAACTATGCTACCAGTAAATAATTGACTTGAAATTTTGCATGCTGTTACTGGACATCCTAGAGAACATTCCCTAATTTCTCAGAATTAATTAATGATGTTTCAATACTGTTTCGTATGTATAAACTCAGTTTTACAAATTCTGGCTGAGCACAATTGCTGTATAGTTTGCTGTTTTGAAACATGTTACCACAACTTTTATGTACCTTAATTATATGCATTGGAACCGAGTAGCAGTCTAGTTTCTAGACCTATTGATGGATTCACATTTGCTATCTTGTCGCAACGGGAATCGCAGTTTTGGTGCAGCAACGTCATGCTGTCCAGATTTGAGATTTTCGTTGTTCTTGATACTTTGACTTGTTTTGACCCTCGAACATGTTATCCTACTTAGCTTAGACTTGTTCCATGTCCTTGATTATGTTTACTTGACTTGTTTCGCACACTTTCATGCATGCTTGATGATAATAATAAATAACAAGCTGGGGTTTAAGGGAAAGACCATAGTAATGGACAATATAGGTAAGTGTACTCAGAAGGGGGCCCGTGTTTTTCACGATTTTATGTTAAATGGAACTAAGTGCGACGTCAAGGGTTGACGGGGGCCACCTCTAGAGCCCATTATATGATTGCATGATATGTATTTGCAATCACATGGAACTAAGTGCCACGTAGAACTAAGTGTCACATCAAAGTTGACGGGGGCCACCGCTAGAGCCTACGAGGGCTACCTCTAGAGCCCATGGTTTGATCACATGCTCGTATTTCTTACATAACCTGAGTACACCGCCCTATAAAATCCACCACTAGGTCTAAACGAAATTGCATTGACTGTAGCAACCATGTGATAAAAGGATGGCACATGAAGTGCTACCTAGATAGTAATAACTACAAGACTTGAACATGATACATGCTTACTTGATACATGATTACATGATACATGAGACTTGATACTTGTACGTGACAACTTGACACATGAGACCTGTTACTTGACACCTGTACTTGATACTTATTACTTGATGCATGATACCATTACATGTTCACTAACCACTTGTTCTACTACTAGTATTTGTTACCCAATCTGGTCACTCGAGTTGTCTTTCTTTTCTTGCTAGCTAATTTCTTGAATTCCCACTACTTGTTGCATCCCTATTACATTCTTGATTCCAAGTTTTGTTCCATATTGCTTGTACTTGTTTTACTATTTGTGACCTTAACTTGCACTAAGGGCGTTTCTCTTGTCTTCCCTATTTTCTCCTTTATATATATATATATATATATATATATATATATATATATATATATATATATATATATATAGACTTTGGGGACGAGTTGCCTGCTGGAATTGGTGAGCAGACATTCTAGGCATCGCTTGGAGCTAGGACTTGCTTTGGTGAGCAGACATTCTAGGCATCGCTTGGAGCTAGGACTTGCTTAAATAAATTGTTTTCTTGAGTTATTTGTTTTTTGCTACTTAAAAATTTGTAACGGACTTATGCTCCCGAGTTTTAACATTTGATCCAGATTTGAGAATTATTTGGGACACTATTATTTTGTTTCAACTGTTTCTGTTGCTTAATAAATTATTTATGCATGCGTAGTTGTATATATATTTTGTTATATTCTTGTTATGATACTGAATCGATCCTACAGCTCATGAATGATGAAAATCATTCATTGGACTTTGCCACGCGCTCGTATTCCGTCTTTTTGGGAAGCGGGGTGTGACAGATAATGAAGATATCATTTAATATTTTCAGAATATGAAATCTCGAAGGGTTTTATTGCTAAAGAAAAGGGATATTTAGTGATTGTAATAGTTTATGACATTTGGTATTAATATATGATATTTTGAGAATTACAAATGTGTGTACTATTTTTTTTTAAGTGTTGCACCCCCTAGATGAAAATTCTGGCTACGCCACTGCTCTGTGGATGCAAGAACCTTGCAGTCGTTCGAATAGTTAAAGCTTCCTCAAACAAGGGCAAACTCTTCTTCGGGTGTGCATATTACCATGGCCCCGAAGATCCTGAATGAAACTACTTCTAGTGTGTTACAGCTTCACAAGCCACCGAAGATCAAGAAGACGAACACCAAATTGCAGCAGATGAAAAAACTTCCACTCTCATATTAGAGCATCTCCAAGGGCTCTGTCTAATAGCCAGGCATCGGCAAAAGTAGCTAGCCACCTTCAATTTGGCGATCCAACGGCTAGCCAAATTGGCTAGGCATTTGCCGAGTGTGAACAGTACTAGGTAAAATAGAGAGGGAGAAGGAGGCTCGACAAATATAAAAAATTAGGGAAAAATAACCCAACGGCTAGAATCTTAACGGATCTATTTTTGCAATTATAACGACAACAAATTTCGTACTACCATAACTTCAAATTGTTTCTATGGATTTCTTCAAAAACAAATTGATTTAATACCTGTAAAAGGAAAATCTAAATTGCGAAGCTGCGCTGGAATCTCGAAGAACCCATCTCCGGCGCGTGTACCTCCTGGCTTCTAGCTTTTTGCCCTGTTCATCTTCTTCTTCGTTAATTTTGGCAGTGTGTTGATTTTGGCAGTGGGTTAAAATAGAGTGGAAAATAGAGAGAAAGAAGGTGAGAAGGTTTTGAAGTTAGAAATTTCTGGCGTGGGTTTTAATTAATGTGGGCTGGGTTAGGTTTAAGTAATGTAGTTTGGGTTCCTTTTAATAGATGATAATAGTTAATTTGGATTTAGATTAATGTGGGTTAGGTTTTAATTAAATTGTTATTGAATTTGATTTTATTATTCTTGGTCATGTATGTGCAGTAAGTTTTGTAGTTTATGACTATGCAATTAATTTATCTCTACACTTTTATTTTTGAATCGTATGCTTATATTATTTAATTAGTTAATTTAGATGTTTTATATGTGCAGATGAGTACTCCAGAAAATAACTATTATACGGATATTTTAAGTGAGTCAAACACTGACGATCAATTTGTAAGTGAGGATTATTATCAAAATAGTCAAATTCCATTGAACCATGTGTTATCATCTGAAGTCCTCAATGAAGTTGAAGTTCCAATGAGGCTGCAATCACAACGGAAAAAAAAAAAAATCACACCGGATGAGGATATTCTCCTCATATCTGGATGGTTAAACACAAGCTTGGATCCAACTGTAGGTACTGATAAAAAATGGGTTGTTTTTGGAAGAGAATACATTACTATTTTTTAGAAAATCAAACAGTTTGTTATAACCGAACTCGAGGTTCTCTTATGAACCGTTGGTCTACTATTAACCAAGAAGTTGCTAGGTTGGTTGGGTTCTACTCAAATATTGAACAAAGACGTCAAAGTGGTGTTACTGAGATCGACAAGGTAATAAATTTGTTAACTTATGAAATTATGTTATGTTTTTTTTAATAAAAAAAAGAAAATTAAATAGGTTCAATATGTTTTTGCAGATCAATCAAGCAAAGGCATTATACTCTGAAAAGACCAAAAGGATATTATGTTTGAGCATTGTTGGGATGAATTGAAGGGCCATAAAAAATGGCAAGCAGGTGAATCAAATAAAAAATCAAAGACGCATAGCAACTCAAGTCCAGCTTCCTCTTCTCCATGTACTCAAGAATCAACAATACATGGAGAAGACAATGTCGGATCCGAGAGACCAATTGGTAGAAAGGCTGCAAAAGAACAACAAAATAAAAAAGGCAAAGAAATTTTTGAAGACATAGCATCTGCAGCGGTCTTAGAAAAATATAGAGAAGATTATGTCAAAATCGAAGGAGATGAAAAGGAATGCCGGGATGAATCACTGAAACTCCAAAAAAAAAAAGGTTGATATTCAGGAAAATCGAGAGGATGAGCGTATAATGAAAATGGACACTTCTGGAATGGACCCTAACCTAGCAATGTATTATGAAGCACGCAAAAAGGCAATTATTGTTCGCTGAAGCAATCAACCAATTTAGCTTATTGTACTTTGTATTTTGTATTTTGTATTTGTGTCTTGTTTCATATTTTGTATTCTTAAATAGCACTTGCAATCTTGATTCATATTTTGTATTGGCTTCTTTACCTACGTACTGAATTTTGATATTGATATTACATGATCATGAATTGATATATTCATGATACTGATACAAAAGTAAAAGTGTCTACAAACATAACACCAACTACAATGAAAAACATAATACTAGCATACAAAATATAAAATACCAACTTATGTCAAATTACAAAATATAAGCATAAACACTTGTTTAATCAACAACACCATCTCCAAGTCGCTTCCATAAATGCTCAGTTAGATCTATCTGGAGCTTTGAATGAACCTCTTTATCTTGCATACGATGGAGATTTTGAAAAAATTCTACCATATCAGGATCATTATGGTTTCGTGACACGGTGGCAGTGAAAATTTCTTCAATAGTATCAAACTTGTCACCTTCTTCGGGATCCCCTTCGTCTTCAATGATCATATTATGCATTATTATACAAGCTGCTATAATATATTTAAGTGTTTCTTCATCCCAAAAATGAGCTGGCCCACGCACGATTGCAAAGCATGCCTGGAGAATCCCGAATGCTCGCTCTACATCTTTCCTTATCGCCTCTTGTTTTGTAGCAAAATGTTTATTCTTAGGACCTTATGGACATGGAATAGTTTTCACAAATGTTGCATATGTCGGGTATATACCATCAGCCAGATAATATCCCTATCATAGTTGTGTCCGTTTACAAAGTAGTTCATTGGAGAAGCACATCCTTCAACAAGCTCGGCAAATAAAGGAGATCGACCTAACACATTGATATCATTGAGCGATCTGGGCATTCCAAAAAATGCATGCCATATCCAACAATCTCGTGAAGCCGCAACTTCTAGAATAAGTGTTGGTTCGTAGATGTGCCCACTATACATCCCATGCCACGAAATTGGACAATTTTTCCATTTCCAATGCATACAATCAATACTCCCTAACATCCCAGGAAAACCACGTTGTTCATTTTGCGCTACTAATCGAATGATGTCATTGCCGTTTGGTGACCTCAAGTAATGGTCTCCAAACACTTCCACAACTGATTTTACAAACCCTTTTAGACTTCTATGACAGTGCTTTCACTGATGCGAACATAATCTTCTACGAAATCAGTCGAGGCTCCATAAGAAAGCATCATTATTGCAGCTATTACCTTTTGAAGGGGTGATAAACCAACGAGTCTAGTGGCATCGGTTCTTTGGACAAAGTAAGGATCATGGACTTCTACAGCAATTTGAATGCGACAAAATAGATCACGAGCCATGCGAAACCTCCTCCGAAATAACTTGGCCGGATAGGTAGGTTCTCTTGCAAAAATAATCACGAAAAAGTCTATCATGCCCGCTCACTCTTTCACGATAAATTATATTATGGCCTACAATTGAACCGCTATGTTGTTTTGATCGTCTACGACGAGCACGTTGCACGTCATTTATGACAACATTTACCAACAACTCAAAGTCGTTGTGATTATCATCTTTCCCATGAATCATTTGAAAGAAGCTATTGTTAAACCCAGCCATATATATTTTTTGGAGAATGAAAGTTTAGAAAAATACTAGAGGATGAGTTTGAAATGAGACATAGAAATCACCTTGTATATATAGGGAAAAAATAATATTAATAAAAATAAGTGAATGACTAGAATGACATGACAATAACTATGCCTTGTAAGCAACATTAATCATGCCTTGTATGCAGCCCATTAGAAAAAAATTCTTCCTTATCTTTTGTCAGAGGATGTGACTAATGCATGAATGAGTTGCATATATATTTTAATATTTGGATTGTATATTTTTAATTTAATTATAATTCAAACAATAAATTTAATTATGGTTAATAAATGGTTGATAAATTTAATCTCTACTATTTTAATGGGAGAGTTGAGATTTGTAACAAATAAACTCTAACTTTGTAACTATATAAACACGTATAATACACGTCCAAATTATATCCAACAAATATAAATGTGCACCGCACGTGTAGCCCAAATCAAAACATTCAAATATAAACTATTTTTTCTCATTCAATATATATTCATTTAATTTGATGACTTTGCTTTTTTAGACGTGCATCGCACGTACATTATACTAGTTTTTAATTAAGGTTAATAAATTTATTTTGTCAAAATTTCCAGTTAAATATTAACATAGGTAAAATATGAAGAAATCCTTTAAATGAATTTTATTTCAAAAATTATATAATATGTTTCTTTTGAAAAATAATAAAATATTGGATAGCTAGTGAATTTGGCTAGCATGGTTGGAGATGAACCGAAATGGCTAGCCAAATTCACTAGACAAAATTACAATTTTGATAATTTGGCTAACCATTTTGGCTAGTCCCGTTGGAGATGCTCTTAGTGTTGCATAACATAGATTGTTCCGTCCGTGCAACTGCAAAATGCTTAGACAATGTGTACTCGTGTTTGAAGATTATAATTGTTCTCCTTTTAATCTACATCATTAAAAGGTAAAGACTAAGCTGTGTATTTGTGTAACTAAAAAAGCAGTGTGTGCATATTATTTACTAGTGCAATGACATATTTTCATGAAACTAGTGTTATTTGAATGTCGAGGGATCAGATCATGAGCATGTGCAGCCCTGGCAATTCATCAAAATAATGAATTTACCTCTGGGTTTTTTATAATATCATAAGTATTTTTATTTTATTTTTGAAAAAAATGTGACCGCATCACCGCTTCATTAATAAATTATTAACGAAACAAGCATTACAAATATATAACATCTATCTGTTCCTAGAACAGAACCACAGAAAACAATTATTCAGTTAAGCCTACAATATTAACTAGTCTCTCTCCTAGTTAAACTTATAGACGAAGCCACCTGTAATATGTTCTCCATCCTGTCAGATGTGACGCATGCAAATTCCTATTGAACAATCAGATACCGACTCATCGATCACTAACCATAGTTATGACTCCCCCATGCACCTTCAAGCGACGTCTAATTTGAACACCACTCCAGCACCAACTTCACTACCCCATTCGATGACACCTAATCAGAACAACATACCGGAAATGACTTGCCTAATCAAAATTCTGATAATGACTTGCCACTCCGCCTATTCAGTGGCGACTTGTCACTTCTCTAGTTTGGAACGCTCTGCTCATTCATCACCACGGTGGCCGACGTTCCATTTGTAACGTCGCTGATGACTAGCCCAAACACCTTCTCTGTGACGACTTGGCCACCAGCAGACCTGCAACGACTCACATCACCCTCTCCACAGCAACAACCTCGCTCAAACTCCCAAACTAGCGACGACTCGCACATCTACCATATCGGCGCCGACTTGCACATCTATCACAACTGTCACAGCTCGTACATCCTCCACCATATGACGACTCACACATCATCCCAACGATGTTGACAAAATCGGACACCGCATCGGTGAGAATTAGCAATATCATCAACGATCGTTCAATGAAGGACAAAAAGAAGCAACTCAATCTGACCTCTTACTTTCGACCAAGAGCCCAGATGAACGCCCCCGCACACGTTCATCACCTCCCAAATGTAATTTGAGTTTCGAAACTCTAAAATGAAATTCAAACTCCATCAGAATAATTATTCCCCCTATACACTCCCTCCATCTTCCCCCAAGCGTCCACCATGTCAACAAACACCGCCACCGTCTCTTGCTGGCATACTTACTCCTTTTCCAATGACGTTGCCGTATTGGAACAGCCGAACCAACCCCATCGCGACGCCCTCTTCCGATTGCGCCAAATCCAACCATCAACAATAGTCGTTGTTTTCAACCATCAAGCCGATGGTACAGACGATCTATACCACCAGCAAACTTCACCGCCCAACAAATGTAACGCTTGCCCCCCACCCCCGACTCATCTAATTTGAATTTCAAATCCTAATTTGAAATTCAAAAATTCAAAAACCAGCCAACCTATCAATCAATCAGTCAATCGATCAATAATCAATCATCCATCATCAATCAATCAATCAATTTCAACTCAATTAGCATCAGATCTAGCACCTTTCCCCTTGAACAATCCCCTACCAAAGCCCCTTCTCGACCCATACCCTCTCTCCGGCCAACCCCAACCACCCCGGCCGACCTAGCCCCGATCTTCCATCAGCACGTCGGTGTTGGGAGTCTCTAACCCATCTACTCCACCTAGCCCCGGCGTAGGAGACCGAGCACCTCCGGTAAGCTATACCTCCTCCACGTTGGAATCTCGAAGCATCCAACCTCTCCGCCTTGACGCCACCACAACATACCTTGATAGCGCTCCTCCATGGACACGCCAGCTCTGCTGCGTCAACGTTGCCGACCACATCTAAGGAGCCTGAAATCGCGAAACCCTAGGCGATCTCCGACCTCCTCTACACCGTTGTGGAAGCGGGAATGGGTGGGGGGGAAGGAGGAGGAGGAAGAGGTGTCGAGCGACTCCTCCCCCCTCCCCGATCGAGGACACCATCACCTGACTTTGGAGCTTTGATATTGGGAGTTTCTCTCACTAGGGTTTTCTAGAGAGAAATGAAATTTCGGATTATAGTTGAGTCTAAAATATCATAAGTATTGACTATAGTATAATTCAGTACTGGTTCATAAAAAAAATAGCTGAATGTAAAACAATACATAGTGACCCCAGTCTTCTAAGTTTATCTACATGTAAGAATTCATTCAGTTTGGCATATGTTGCAGTAAAGAAAAGCTTCTCTGATTGGCATAATAGCTCAAACGGAGGTGGTTAAGGGGCAGCAATTGTGGATCAAATAACTGACATCATGTGCAGCACAACAAAGTAATCAAACCAGCCAAAAATCTATCCAGCCTCATATACTGTATCAATTACTGTTCATGGCTAGTTTGGTTGTATGTAACTAGTGTAAAACATGAAGACTGATCGGGGCCAACTGTTGTATGTTAACAAAATTCGCACAATTGCAATACAGATTTTTCATTCAAAAATACTCTGCCTCAATTATCACCACTTTCCCAAAGCAATCCCAAAACAAGGGGTTGTTAGGTAAACGGATTGAAAAATTCCTGAAAATAAAAGGATTCCCGAGAATGTGAGGATGGGAATGAAGATTTCCGGGAATGTTGCATTATCGTGTTTGGTATTGTACATTATATTTCTGAGAATCCTTTATTATTGTAATTTTTTATTCTAGTTTTTTGAGTTTTTTTTAATTGTTTGTTATGAAAATTATATGATAATGCTCGAATCCCATGATTTTATGAAGGAATATATTTTTTTATTCTAGTTTTTTTTGTCATTTTATTGTTTGTTATGAAAATCACATAGGAATCCTCAAATCTCATAGTTTTTTAGGGAAATGAAAATCATTCCAACAAAAGATTTTGATTTCCTTAGTAATCTATCATTCCTTCCAAAATTATATTTGCTAAGTACCAAATAAGGTAATCTAAGAGAGAATATAAAATTTCCTTGCACATTCTCACGTACCAAACGTCCCCTTAACTGTGTTTAACACAGTGAAAATCGATGTTCAAAATGGCATAATAGCCCCTCATCAAATCTGCTTAAAAGGCGTAGAGTTGTCCACAAATGCAGTTTGATGCTTACAAACATACAATGTGATCAATTATTGACACATCGTAGTTTTTGAGTCCTGGTTGTCACCAGAGCAGGGTAGCTGACCCTACTCTACTCTACATTGTAAATTGGTATGTATGAAATACTAGGATAGTGAATAGCGAGTACCAATGTTGCAAAAGTATCCTCTGTCAAACCACTACAAAACAAGCTACTACTGTTGGCAAACATCCAGGCATTGGGCCCATTGCAAGCATAGGAAGGAAGATGAAGCTAGTTAATGAAATTGCATAGCTCTAGTGCCTCATCATCACCACCATGAACGGTATAAAAATCTGCCTCCAACCACCAACATTTGCAAGTTCTCACTGTTTGGGAGTAGCTTATGAGATTATTAAAAGGGGGCTTATTATCAAATAATAGCAAAAATTCAGCATATTCCAACCACTAGAGTTTAAGTTATCAGGAATTGAAACAATACCAGTAGTTGTATTTAAAAAACATAATTATGTGAGTACCAATGTGATAAAGGAGTGCACTGTCAAACTACTACAAACAAAAGCCCACTTCTCCCATCCAATTGCATTGCATTGGGCTCACTGAAAGCGGATTCCAGCTTTTGCACAAGCCTTGAATTTGGACACTTCATCTATGTTGTTAACATAGCCCACGGATTGGTAACATGAACTATGTGAAAATTTGCAAATTTATTTGAAAAAAATTCGGTTAATGAGATGAAATTAGAGTCCTCACATCGCATATAGAGGCTCTCAATTCGGTTGAGGGGAGTCGCCGATACGGAATCGCTTGATATTCAAGCTCGATTTGATTGAGGGGAGTCACCGATACGGAATCAGCAGCGGATCAGATATCGGCGACGACCTTTTGATTGGGGTTCGACATTGGATTTGGATTTGGATTTGCTTTGAGATTTTCAAATTTTCAAAATTTCAAATTTTTCAAATTTCCAAAATTTTAAAAATTTTAAAATTTTAAAATTTTTAAATTTTTAAAATTTTTAAATTTTTGATTTTTTTTTTTTTTGATTTTTTGATTTTTCTTTTTCTTTTTACTTTTTTTTTATTTTCAAAATTTCTAAAATTTCTAAAAAAAAATTTTAAAATAACTTTTTTATATTTTAAAATTTTTAAATATTTTTATTTTTTTAAATTTTATTATTTTTTGACTTTTTTTGAATTTTTTTAAAAGATTTCAAAATTTTAATTTTTTTAGTTTTTTTATTTTTTGAAATTTTTAAAATTTTTATTTTCTTAATTTTTTGAATAGAAGAAAGAGAGAGAGAGTTAAATAAATAAAGGAGTTGTTTTGAATGGGGGATACTCAAATTCAAATCCCCCATCCAAAACAACTGCTATATTTATTTTTTTAAAAAATTTCTCTTTCTTTCCCTCCCTCTTCTATTCCAAAAATTAAGAAAATAAAAATTTTAAAATTTCAAAAAACTAAAAAATTTAAAAACTAAAAAAAATAAAAAATTATAAACTTTAAAAATAATTCAAAAAAATAAAATAAAATTATATAATATGTTTTTGCTGGACCCCCAAAAGTTTTTCATTTAATATGTTTGCTACTTCAATTAATTTGCTGGACCTCCAAAACTATTTTATATGATCAAACTTTTGGAGGGAAAAATATGTTTTGTGAGGTTAGATTTGGACCTTTGATTTTTTGAGGGATTGAAGGAGAGCCACTGGATAGGTTTCTTTGTGTTTTATTATATAGATAACCAATGTCATTTTTAGTGCATCCACAATGGTTTGCTATATTTGCCAATTTCTCATTTTTTGAGAAACGAACTTTGGCAGTGATTTGCTATTGTGCCATAATTTGGCAAAATCGCTACAGTTGCTTCTCATATTTGAGAAACGAAATTGCGATTCTCAAATTATAAGAGACGGAACATGTTGTTCCGTCCCTATTTCTTTTCAATTTTTTAATCGAATCAGACGAGACATGTTGTTTCGTCTGACATTTTTTTTTATAAAAATGATCAGACAGTATATGTTGTACCGTCTGAACAAAAAAAAAAAAAAAAAAAAAAAAATCCTAAATGCCTCAAACGAGACATGTTGTCTCGTCTCATGCCTAAATGACTGGGATGGGACAACATGTCCCGTCCATCATATGGGGGAGATTTAGGTTAGTATTAAACTAGGCTTAATGTGTAATTAATTAGGTTTAGGTTATATTATATTATTTAATTTATTTAATTAACCTATTTTAATATCTAATCACTAATTAATTAATTCTCTAAAAAAAAAACTACCGGACGAAACAAAATGTCTCGTCTTTTTCAAATTTTAGCAAACAACCACTGCAGATAATTTCCCTATTTTCTATTTGTAGCTGCCATTTTATAAAAAACGAGAAACACCATTGTGGATGCTCTTAAATCCCATCAAATAACACCTTCCAACCGAGAGTTATGTTGCTCAGTCCTGAAATACAAATGAAGGTGTCCTGGTCAAATGCACAAGCTCAAAACAAAACCAAAAGCTATAGGTTTATGGCAGCAACCCTAGAGAAACAAGTAAGTCTAGTTAATTGCTTCCCAGCAACAAATTAACCACACTGGCTGGTACCAAAGGGCAAGTAAGCTACGGATGGTTAATATAAATGTCTCGAACTTGGTTTATAAATACCATCAGTGCAGCAAGCACGTGATCATTCAAACAAAATTCAAAATCAGTGTGTGTAGTACTCACCTAACAAAATGAATGCGAGGATAGTGATAGTTCTTAGAGCATCCACAGCGGTTTCTTATATTTGGCAATTTGTCATTTTTTAGCAACTGGTCGGCTGCAATGATTTTCTATTTGTCATTTTTTAGCAAGTTTGTTATACTCTTTTCTCATAAATGAGAAACAAAATAGCGATTCTCAAATTATAAAGAACGGTATAACATATACCAGTCCTAATATTTTATTTTTTTTTAATCCAGTCGGACGGTATAACATATACCGTCTCAAGATTTTTTATTTTTTATTTTATTTTATTTTTTTAAAATGGGGGTCGGACGGTACATGTTGTACCGTCCCGTTTTTTTTAATATTTTTTTTTAATTATTTTTTAAATGAACTGCCAAGATTCATCCGATCAAAAAAAAAAATTAGAAATTCTCGGACGGTACATGTTGTACCGTCCTTGAATTGGGGAGGTAGTGGGTAGGTTTAGGTTAAATAATTAGGTTTAGTTAGTTAATTAATTAGGTTTAGTTATTATTATATTATTTATTTTATTTAATTAATATATTTTAATAGTTAATAAGTAATTAATTTTTTTAATTATTTTTTCAGCCGAATGAGACGGTATAACATATACCGTCGCTCGCGTGACGGTAAATGTTGTACCGTCCCACGCAAAACTTTTTTAAAAATGAGAAACATATAGCAAACAACCACTGCAGCAACAACAGCTATTTGCTACTACTGTAGCTGCCATTTTTTACCAAATGAGAAATACCATTGTGGATGCTCTTATGTCCAGCACTAACTACAAACATGGTTGTTCATGTTAAACTTGGAGCTCTGCCAAGTAAATCTAATACCATACATTTCATGAGATCAAAATGAGGGGTAGAAGATCTAGAAAATCTTATACCACTTGTAGCGCTAATTGTGGAACACACACCACAAGCAACAGAAACGTCCAAAAACTAAATGTACCAAGTCATCACAATAATCGCAAGATCTCACTAGAAAATTATATGCAGAGATAACCAATACTTCTTATTCCCCAAGAAATACAAAGTTACAAAGAGATCATACAAAGAGATCACGACTCTTAATCTTTCTCTCTTACCTTCGAAACACTCGACACTCACCCCTCTTGAAGTTGAACAATGATAACGGTTCACCAATTCTCTCTGATCTTCACTTGGAATTGATCCAAACCCTAGAGTCTACAGCCGCTTATATAGCCCTCAAGTAAACCCTAAAAAATATACACAAAACAACTTATTGGACCCGAAATCCGTAAGTCCAAATAACATACAGCACCACTGTCGGTCGACCACACCTAGTTATGGTCGACTGCAATGTGTCTCGCCAACACCCGAGGACTGTGTTGACTCTTAGTTTGGTGTACACAAAACGTGTCTATAAATACTAATAAGTTTAAATTGAGTTGTTCAGATTTTCAGGATTAAATAATATCAGTAAAAGCTTCAAAACAGATTCAAGAATAAGCAAAGAAGGAAAGCAATAAAGAATGATTGCAAGATCAAGCAAAAGAAGAAGTTATTGAAAAAGAAGCACACGGTAATTAGTGTCCAAGAAAGTCAGCAAGATCAGTTATTGGAATTCCATATCTGTGAGATTTTCTATGTATTTAATTGATTGTGAATTGATTAGTATATGGTAAGAATATAAAGTGGATTCGTCATGAACAGCACAATTGTGGTCGACCGTACTTCAGTATCGGTCGACCGCACGTTCTAGCAATATAATGAAGCAGTCGACCATTCATCTTTTGACTTTTCGTTTAAAGATGAACGGTCGACTGTCCCTTTATTGCGGTCAACCGTAACTCACGCTGTCCATTTCTTTTGGAATGTATCGTTTCTATTTTTGATAGATACACTTCCTCGTCTATATATTTGGACGAACCCACTGTGTATTCCTCACCTATTAACTCTGAGAAAAGTCTTCTGAACTAATCAATCCGAGTGTGTGTGATACTTATTTGTTTTCTTCAGTCAAGATCATTAAGGATCTTGAGTTTTTCTTTTCTTCCACTTCGGTGAGATTGGCGGGGCTTGTGTTAGAAGTCCTGTGGGTGTAATAGGTCTCTCGGCCTGAATCCGAGAATCACTGTACAAGGGTTTGAATATAGTGGAACGCTTGTGGCGGAGAATTGTTATAAGTAGGTGGTGTGAACGTAGACCTGGAGGTCGAATCACGTTATATCACTGCGTCACTTGTGCTTGCTGTGTTTGCTCTCTCTATCTCTTTTCTTTTAATTTGCAACTTTATTTTTTAAAATTTTTTAATTCCGCCCAATCACCCTATTCACCCCCCCTTTAGGGTGATTTACAGACTGGACGGTCGACTACGCAGTCAACTGTCTCACTCTCTATTGGAACCTTATACAGTCATTCGGGTGTGCGGTTGGGTGTGCGGACAGGTGCAACTATGGATAGTTGACCGCAACTCTGCCTATAGTTGTTAGCTGCTTTCTCCTCACTGCTTCATGACTTCTCTTCTTCTCCAACTTCAAACTCCGTGCCTAAGTGTATTTGAGGCTACAATTCTAACAATCTCTTACTTGAACCAAATACACAACGCTTCAAAGTTATTGTATCTTTACCTCGCATTATCTCTGTCACTCTCCCACTTTTATGAAAAATCCAAGTACTTCTCACTCACATGAAGAGCACCTCCGCCACTCCACCACGTGGAGTGCACCAACCACCACTCATAGGCACATGAAGGATGTGCTCCACCAATCGCATAGGACACGAATAACAGAGAAACAACCTTCCATGTCAGATTTCGTGTCACAAGACACCCCAACTCGCAGAATCTCCATTAACACCATACATGGTTCAAAGCCTCTCACTGCACTAGAAGTCTCCGTGGATGACACCTCCATAATATTCACAGACTGTTCAATCCCTACAGCCTCATTTTGGTTGCACTCATCGACACCACCCCGCATATCGATATCAGTACTCTCTACCTCACAAAAGTGACTTCAAGATACTTCTGCCATATCACAAAGAACTCTCACCGTAATAACATCTTGCTCTCTAGGATCCCTTTCATGACCAACAGCTCCTACTAAATTTGTAACTTCCTCTAAATACAACTGAAAGAACTCCGTTGCACCCCACACAACCTATTAATCAATTCCGGCTAAGAGTCAACTCCAGGAAAAATGTCCATCACGTCTCTAAGCAAATACAGCGTTTCCTCACGCTTTTCTCTTACTAACACCCTTGAACCTGCAATTATACACTACCCCCGACTACCAACTGTAATAGAATTACTCTCTTTGTCTATCCTTCCGACCGAGATAAGATTTTTCTTCAAGTATGAAACTTACCTTGTCTCCCGCAAGACAATACTCTGATCATCATTGACTTTCATGTGAACAGTACCAACCCCTCGTATAGGACACCTCTGACCGTTCTCCACGATCACATCTTCAAAAGAAACCCCACTGTAGTCCTCAAACACCTCTCCCCTCGAAGTGCAATGAAAAGAAGCTCCCGAATCAATACACCAATATTGTGTGTCTAACTCCTCCTAGTAGATAAGCATATCTTGTCATTTTTGATTGACACCCAATTGACTTCCTTTGGTTTTGCTTCCTTCAGTTTTTCCTACTTCTTTTTTATATAGGCCTTACAATTGCGCATCATGTGATCCCTCTTGTAACAGTACCAACACTCAGTTCCATATCCCCCATCGCTATCATCAGTCACACTCTCAGACAAACTACTTTGATCATTTCTTCATTGGCTGCTCTTAGATTTCTCACATCTCTTCTCAACTGACATTGCGGAATCCTTAGAGATGATGATGAAAATCCTTCGTTTCTCACCCTTCTCACATCCTCGTTCAGAATTGTCATGCCTCGTTTTCCAAAAAGAGAATACGGAATATGGATACGTGACTAAGTCCAGTGAATGATTTTCATCATCCATAAGTTGTCAGGATCTTTACAACAAGCACGTGAACGATCAAGAGATAACAAGGATAAATCAACCATGCATGCATATATGAATCAATTTACTAATAGGAATTACTTGAAACAAAATTTAATAATCTCAAACAAACCAGATCTGAACAAGTTAATAATTCTGGGTCACATTGCCCAATACAAATAATCCAAGTATCAATACATTTATTCAAAAATAGCAGAAAAATAAATATAGCAAGAACTTCAGTAACTAGAATCTCAGATCACCTACTCCATCGGGCAGCTGATCACCATAATATGCAATTTAATAAATTGCAAGAAAAAGGAAAGAGAAACAAAATGCCCGTTAATTCAAGTTACGGGCCGCTTGTAGTGCAGGCAACAAGTACAGGAAAAGAATAAACTATATAGAGTAACAGCGGAAGCAAACATAGCATGGAATACACATGGTAACAAAATAGAATAACTAGCATGGCAAGATAAACAAGTGCAAGTGGCATGTAACAAGTGTCAAGTAAGCAAGTATCATGTAAACGAGTAACGAGTAACAAGTATCAAGTATCAAGTATCATGTATCAGTATCAAGTAGCAGGTGTCAAGTGATCATGTTCAAGTCTTGTATCTATCCTATCTAAGTAGCACTTCCTGCATCCCAGGTTTCTACCACATGGTTGCTACATTCAAACAATTTCGTTTTAGATTTCATAGTGGATCATAGAGAGCAGTGTACTCAGGGACAAGCTCCAAGTAATCAAATATCAAGCTCCAAGTGTCAAGTGTGCAAGTAATCACGTGTCAAGCTCCAAATAACCAAATATCAAGCTCTAAATAACCAAATATCAAGCTCCAAATAACCAAATATCAAGTCCCAAATAACCAAAAAGTATCAATGAATCCTTTTTCGAGTACATGTTTCTGTATTTTCCACTATTAGATCTTTCCCTTTAAACACCGGCTTAGTTTCTTGTTATTATTATCAAACAGACATGTCCATGTACAAAACATGGCAAGAATAACATGTTATGAACATGTAACAGGTTCAGGTTGGAGGATAAACATGTACAGGTGAAAAACAACTCATAAAAGATTAGGACAACGAGAATTCTAGTTCAGGACATCAAGATAGTACTGCCCTAAATCTGGAATTCCCATTGCCAAGGACATGCAAGTCTGAATCCGTCAGAAGATCTAGAAAATAGACTCTCGAACAAATCCAGCAAGTATATATAAGTCATATGCTATTTCACAAAAACATGACTTAAAACAGAATTGTGTCTAGAAAACATGTTCAGCAAGAAATTAGAACTTGTATTCTTAAACAGGAAAACGGCATAAAAACTTACTGATTAAATCTACGAAAAATATAGGATATTCCCTAGTATGTCTAGTAACATAAAATAAAGTTTCATAATTTTCGAACATAGATAGAATAGTCAAGAAAAATCAGAAAGCAGCAAGATACAGCAGTTTTGTAAATCCGGAATCATAAACACAGCAGTACTAAAAAAGCAATATCCTACAGAATATAAATCAAAATCCAGATCCGTCAAAAGGGTGATAAAATAGATACGGTAGGATACAATTCATATTCACAAAGTTTTTATAGACAACAAATAGAATCTTGTCGAAATTAAGGTTCTTTACTGAACAGCACGAAAATTCTGCATGTATAGTAGTTTTTTGCAAGCATAGAATAGTATATAAAAGTTATCAATTAAATCCAAAAAAAATAGGAGTTAATCCCAATCAAGTATAGTTGTACTCAGAAAAATATTGGATCAAAATACTATCTTTAAAATCAGTAGAAAAATAAATTATTCTCCATAATTCGTATAAAACTGAATCTGGAATTTTTGAACACATCTGTAGTAAAATAGTCATAACTTGTAGCTCATAAATCGAAACTGAGATCTGTCAAAAAATCTGGAAAGTAGACAGGATTCTCTATAATTCTTATTCACAAATAATTTTCATATACTGATCTTAATAGGGTCTAAAATACTGAACAAAAAATGGGGTAACCGCAAAACCAGAAATATTCTTAACAAATTACTTTATATGAAACTCATCCAAATCATGACAAAGTGTGAAATAGGGTATAGTAGATGTCCAAGCAACATGGTATAGGGTATTTAGTAAGTCTACAACGACTTATACTACTACTAACATATCAAGCATACGAAATCATACGAACAACATGCATGTATACATTAAAAAGTGATCATCTCTAACTTATTTGATGTCGTGTGTGTACGAGACAAACTACGGGAGGGTCAACACATGGAAATAAGATATAACAGGTGTTGCCGCTAATTTCGGTGTGGGGGCAAACAGATGAATTTATAGGTTCACAAGAAATCGAATGGGTCAAACCTGAACACCTCCTTCACTGTTTGACAGGTTCCTTGCTGCTGCCGCTGACCTGCACAAAGTTCGAAATACCTGGGTTGATCCCGGTGATGACCCTCCAACGCTCTTGTCAGTACTCAGAAAAAAAAATTTGAAAAAGCTTTAGGTTGGCAAAGAGTGATCACCTTGTAATGGTAGGAGGTAGGAGGGTATTTATAGTCGCCGTGGGGATCTATTTCGTGATAAGAACAAATCTCTACTCTTCGGTATGGATGGATAGAAGTGATTAGAACCACCTCCTAGGGATAAGGATGAGTCAGGATTTCTCCATATCCTTATGAACTGGCTCTTAACGGGTTAGAACCCGTACCCAGTTGAATGGATCCATTCGTGGGTTATTAGGCCCTGAAGAAGAGATTCTGTTCCCATTTCGGACCCGTTCGTAGATGAAATTACCGCTTTGCCCCTGTAAACTTTAAGATTCATGCCCGATTTGAACGGTCCCAATTTAATCCCATTTTTAGCCATATCACGAGCCCCCCACTCCTAAAGACTGTTAGATACAGCCTTTGGGGAGTAGTTTTGCTGTTTCAATAGCACACAGGATTTTATCGGAGTTCTAAAAGGGAGTTCGAATCTCGTTCGAGGAGTAACGGTGTTTTTTTTAGCTGGCAACATGCCCAAGATCGTTCTTAGGTTCTCCTGGACTGTTGGTGATTTTTTCCGATTTTTAAACTATTTTTCGAATCATTTATTTAATTTTGCAAAGCGATGATTTATTTTTCGAAAGCACTAATTAATCATTCTAGCAAATAATTATTTACTCAGGAGCTTAAAAAATATCCCCCCAAATTTATAATTATTTTTTAGAATTTTTAATTAATTTTCTTAAATTTTTAATCATTTTTTGCAATTTTTAAATAATTAATTCGAATTGTAATTAAAATAAAAGGATTTAATCATGGAATTATGACGTGGTGCAATCTGAGACGTCCATCGATCACTGACGTGAATTTCTGAACACTCAGAGGGTGGATCAGCACTTTGGTGACGTGGTTGAATCTGGGGTGTTCATCAGGCTTAGGCGAGAATTTCAGAGCGATCGGACGGCCCCTCCATAGCACAGGCATTTTTTCCCTATGAGCAGCTCGGTACCTCGGTTTCTCGGTGCCTTGGTGGCTCGGACTTCAGATCCGAGCTACGTGGCGCAATCATGGCCGTCTGATGAAGATCAGGCGCGAATCACGAGAAAAGAGTGATTTTTCACCAATACACAGCTCGGTGCCTCAGTTGCTTGGATTTTGATTCTGAGCGAAGTGGCGAGATCTGAGCCTTCTGATGGAGATCAGGCACGAATCACGAGAAAAGAGTGATTTTTTGCCAATACGCAGCTTGGTACCTCGGTTGCTCGGATTTTGGTTCCAAGCAACATGGCACAATCCTGGTCGTTTGATGAAGATCAGGTGCGAATCACGAGGAAAGAGTGATTTTTTGCCAATACGCAGCTCGGTGCCTCGGTTGCTCAGATTTTGGTTCCGAGCGAGGTGGCACAATCCTGGCCGTTTAATGAAGATCAGGTGCGCATCACGAGGAACGAGTGATTTTTCTCCAATACGCAGCTCGGTTCCTCGGTTGCTCGGATTTTGGTTCCGTGCGACGTGGCGAGATCTGAGCCGTCTGATGGAGATCAGGTGCGAATCACGAGGAATTAGTTGTTTTTTTTCCAATACGCAGCTCAATGCCTCGGTTGCTCGGATTGTAGATCCGAGGTACGTGGCGAGATCTGAGCCGTCTGATGAAGATCAGGCGTGAATCAGCAGGAATTAGTTGTTTTCCCCCAATAAGCAGCTCAGTGCCTCGGTTGCTCGGATTTTAGTTCCGAGCGACGTGGCAAGATCTAAGCCGTCTGATGGAGATCAGGCGCGAATCACGAGGAAAGAGTGATTTTTTGCCAATATACAGCTCGGTTTCTTGGTTGTTCGGATTTTGGTTCCGAGCGACATGGCGAGATCTGAACCGTCTGATGGAGATCAGGCACGAATCACAAGGAATTATTTGTATTTCCCTAATATACAGCTCGGTGCCTCGATTGCTCGGGTTTTGGTTCCAGCGACGTGACAAGATCTGAGCCGTCTGATGGAAATTAGGTGCGAATCACGAGGAATTAGTTGTTTTTCCCCAATACGGAGCTCGGTGCCTCGGTTGCTTGAATCTTGGTTCCAAGAAACGTGGCGAGATCTGAGCCGTCTAATAGAGATCAGGCGCGAATCACGAGGAATTGCTTATGCCTGCTTAGATTCCTTCGCTTAGGGTTCTGATGGGCCTCTATGGGGGCCTAAAATGTCTGTAAGCCCATCTAATTCCCCCTTTGTACTATAAGTCTCTACCACTCTCTCCCCAATCCCCCATTCTTCGCTTCTCACTTTTACTTTTCACTCTCTAAATTGTTTCTTGCTTTCGAGTGGCACTGCTAGCAGTCATGGCCAGGCGATCAACTTTCCGGCAAACTATTCCGGCCATAGCCGTCACGTCATGGTAATTATATATCTTAACTCATATCTAAAAAGATGTCTAGAGTGTCGTCGGAGAGTGAGACCTCCACCTTGGACCGAGTCAGCGATCGACCTTTAGTGGTCTCCTCGACAGCGAGCAAGGGGAAGGAAGTATCAAGGTCGGCGATCGTGGAGACGACCGTGGAGAGTGTGAGGGGGGCTCACGTGTTAGGTCGGCTACCGTCCAAGTTATCGAACCTCAGGAAGGTGAGGGAGTACTCCGATGACCATCTGTCCAAGGTGGTATACGGGAGGTCTGCCACCTATGAGGAGAATAGTTCGAGGGATCCCATTGAGGACGACGACGACCCCTAGATTCTGACCGAAGCTGATCTTCAGCGTTTCAGGAAGGGGTTCAGGATCCCAAAGGAGTACACCTTGCTCCTCCCCAGCCTGGGCTTCCGAGCGTGCTCTGAGACTTCATCTAACACATGCTTCTTCCCCTATGACGCACTCAATGCCGGCCTTCGGCTACCCCTGCCACCGTTCGTGATCGAAGTGCTACAATGGTACGGACTGAGCCCGGTGCAGTTCATGCCGAATATGTGGCGGCACATCATCGTCTTCACCCTCCAATGCCAGGTCGTAGGGGTCGAGCCTCGGCTCGTCTTGCTCCGTAGTCTCTATCCGATCTGTCGCATGAGTAAGATGGAGTACCGGTATTACCTATCTCTGCAAAAGGGGGTCAAGCTGATTGAGAATCCGAACTCCATCAAGCATTGGAAGGAGAAGTACTTTCTGATCCGAGGTCCCGAGTCTTGGAGTTTTTCAATGAGGTGGAAAGAAGACATTCCGAAGTGGGCGAAGGCCGAGCCGGTGCTGACTAAGGAGGAGGAGGAGGTCGTGTCGAAGATCCTCGATCTTCCGACCCTGAGTTGGAAAGATATCACCGAGGGGGTCCTCTTCGGTGGGGGTCTCAGTCCGATCGACTCTAGTATGCTCCGTTTTTTTTTAAACTATCGTTCTCTTCTCGTGCTAATCTGTTCGGTTTTTTCTTTTTTTGGGGCCCTCGATATGGATTTCAGAGCTATGTTGGCAAAGCGAGGAGTAGGCGCCGCAAAGGGATCAGACAATAAGAAGAGGAACAGGACGACGACGGGACCCTCGTCCAGCCGGGCTGCTCAAGCACCTTAGGCTCCTACGCCAGTTGTGGACTTGGTCTCCGCTCCTTCTGTTCCTCAAGCGGCCCTTCCCTCAACCACAGCTTCCGACCCTTCTGCCGGGGCGTTCTTCGTTGGACTTGTGCTAGCGCTCAAAGTGCTGCCCCTTACCGCCGAGGTAGAGGCTATCATGCCCGAGGAGCACAAGAAGCTCTTCGTCCTCGATTGGAGGGTTATGAAGCTCGACGGCTTTCTCGGCGATGCCACAATGAGTATGCAGGCCGTGTGCCACCTGCCGACCCCGAAAGACCGAGCGACACTGAAGGCGGGAACCATGGGCGACGACGCGCTAGAGATCGCCCAGGCCACGATGTCGGTAAGTGTCCTTGTTGTGCTCTTCGGAATTTCAAAATTTGTTGTTTTTGATACTCACATCTTTTTTTCTTCGGCTTTCATATCACATGTCACTTTAGTCACCTGCTAGAGCAGTTCGCCGAGCAGAAGAAGGAACTAAAGACGACGAGCGACAGGGACCGGGCCGAGTGAGCTAAGGCCATAAAGATGTATGAGGCCAAGCAACAGCTCTCGGAGTCCCGAGCTGTTCAGATCCGCATTCTTGAGGCGGCGCTAGCCAAGATGAACGAACGTATCGCTGCTAAAGTGGTGAGGGCGGACGAGGAGAAGGCCTTAAAGTCTTCGGAAGAGATGCAAAGGGAGCGGGAGGCAGCGGTGATTGAAGTGACGAAGGCTATCCAAGCCGAGGCGGAGGCCCATATGCTCACCAATATGGAGGATTCCTACGCTCGAGTGCTCAAACACGTCGCGGCTCGCATCCCCGACTTCGATAGCTCGGGGTATAACCTGTATGCCCCCTTGAAGGCGAGGAGGTTGTGGCTGTAGATGGAGCCGAGGTCGATGGAGAAGGAGAAGGAGACGAAGAGGACGTGGCGGTGAGGGTGAATCCGAAGAGGGCGCTTGTGACGTTGCCGATCGAGAGTGCGGAGCAGCACCTCGAGGTGGCTCCTTGACTTTGTTTTCGTTTTTGTTTTCATTTTGTATCGCCTTGTAGCAGACTGGCCACCGCATTTTGTATTCATAAACTTTAATGAAATGAAAATTTTTGACTAAGTGTTGTACTTGTGTCTGAGCTGTCCATTAGGAGCTTTGTTTAAACTTAGTATCTTTATGTTCTGGCCTTTTCAGATTGCCGAAGCATCTCAAATTGTTGAAGTGTCTCAGATGGTCAAAGTATCACGCCTCCGGTCTGGTCTAGGGGTCGCGAGGTTGGGCCTCGCTCGGACTCAAGAGAGGCTTTTCAAAGCCGAGTCAGAGCTGAACCATCTTAAGCTGACGTTAGATAGCCACTCGAAGTAGTCGATGAAGTCGGTGAATTCGATGCATATCCTCCAGCTCCGACGTTCTTCAGCTCCAACGTTAATAAGGCGTTGGTATGTAGCTCTAACATTCTTCAGCCCGAAGGGCATCACCCGGTAGCAGTACAAGCCCTGGTCAGTTATGAACGAGGTCTTCGGAATATTGGGAGGGAACATACGAATCTGGTTATACACCAAGAAGGCATCCATGAAGCTGATGAGCTCATGGCCGGAGGTCGCATCGATTAGAGCATTGATGCTCAGGGGGGGGGGGGAATGGGTCCTTCGGACATACTTTGTTAAGGTGGGTGAAGTCGATGCATATCCTCCAGCTCCCGTTGGCCATTTTAACCATTACCACATTGGATAGCCACTCGGGGTAATTCAACTCCTGGATGAACAGAGGGTTCAAGAGCTTCTCGACCTCTTCTTTGATCGCCTACTGGCGCTGGGGAGAAAATTTACGTCACTTCTGCTGGATGGGTTTAACTCCCAGGGCAACGCTGAGGTGGTGCATCAGGAGCTCCTTTGAGATTCCGGGCATATCAGCCGCAGTCCAGGCAAAAAGATCGCAGTTCTCCCTTATACATCGGGAGATGTCTTCTTTGATGGAGGGGGAAAGGGCCTTGCTGATATAGAATTTCTTGGTGGCATCTCCTTCGGAGAAGGCAACTTCTTCTAGCTCGTCCACCGGCTCGGAGATAGTCTGGCTACTCCCTTGTGGGAATTCGAGGGCTTCAAGGGAGAGGACCGGCCCTCCCATCGAGGTCATGTAACATTTATGAGCTGCCTCCTGACCCCCTCTTACTTCTCCCACTCCTGTCATGGTGGGGAACTTCATTTTCATATGATAGGCCGATGGTATGGCCTGGAGAGCGGCCAAACCCGGTCGACCTAAGATGATGTTGTAGGCAGCCTTGACGTCTACCACCATGAAGTCCATCAACTCGTTCCTTGTGGTCGAGGTTTTGCCAGCAGTCACGTCAAGGGTTATTACTCCTTCGATCGTCACCGCCATTCCGATGAACCCGTGAAGAGTGTAACCAGTTGGCTTGAGCCGATCTCTTGACAGTTGAAGGCCCTAGAATGCCTCTAAGAAAAGAATATTGGTTGAACTACCATTGTCCACTAGGATTCGGCGTACGTCGAAATTGGCCATTCGGAGATTTATCACAAAGGCATCGCAATGGGGCGTCCGGACGCCCTCCAAGTCCCTAAAAAACGTAACAGGAACCCCAAGAACCTTGGGAGGAGGATGGCTCTGTATGGCGTTCACTTCTCAAACGAAGGCTTTTCGGGAGGATTTGGAATCTCCCCCCATTGGGCCTCCGTGTATGAGGTGCAGGACGGCTTCGGCTTCGACATCCGGGGTTTCTGCACGTTGTTCGGCTCGCCTGTTAGTCCCCCGGGGGGCGGAGGTGGATCAGCCCTATCCTTCCTCATGAACCTAGCGAGCTACCCTCTCTGAATGAGGACCTCGATCTCGTCCTTCAGGGCCCAACAGTTGTTTGTGTCATGGCCGTGGTCCCTATGGAAGCAGCACCACTTATCCCAGTTTTTCTTCTTACCGGGGTTGTTCATCTTTGGAGGTGGCAGTAGAAGATCCTCCTTCCCAACTTCCATCAAGATGGCCGAGACACTCGCATTTAGCGGAGTGAACTTTTCGAAGCGGGGAAGAGGGCGACGTTGACCCCCATTAATTTTTTGGAGCTTCTTAGCACCTTCTTCTTCAGCAGTCTTCCGTTTGTTCCCAAAAGATGATCCTTCAAGGGTGGGGCGGTTAAGAGCTTCTTCAACTCGGATGTACTTCTCGCTCCTGAGAAGGAGCTCTGAGAAGTCCCGAGGTGGCTTCTTGGCCAGGGACGCCCTGAGGTCGGGGTTAATGACACTAGACAGGAAAGCTACCGAGGCCACGGACTGATCCAGAGAGGCGATGGATGTGGCCTCCGCCGTGAATCACTTGACATAGTCCCTCAGCCGTTCGCCCTTCCTTTGACTGAGGAAGAGCAATGAGGTGCTTGTCTTTTCGGAGCGGAGGCTGCTCACGAAGTGGGTGAGGAAGAGACCTTCGAACTGGTCGAAGGAGAAAATGGAGGCTGGAGCAAGTCTGGAATACTACTCCTGAGCGGGCCCCTTGAGCGTGGCTGGGAAGGTTTTGCAGAGAAGGACGTCAGAGGCATGCTGGATCATCATGAGAGTTTTGAAACTCTTAATGTGATCGGCAGGGTCCAACTCCCCGGTATAAGACTCAAAGTGCGGAGGCTTGAAGTTCTCTGGGATGGGGGCCTCCATGATAGTACGGGAGAACGGGGGTTTGCTCGGGCGGAGGTTCCTCGCCCGTTGTTCCTCATCTCGATCAAGTTGGCCGAAGTGCCTCTCCATCTCATGGAGACGGTGGTAGACCAAGTCCTCCATTCAGTCATGCCTCTCTGAGCCCTGAGACTCGTCTTCATGTAGAAGAGGGTTGGGGCTACGGCGGTAATAGCTTTGAGTAGTTCATGGACTGGGGGTGTGACGGCAATGGCTCGGAGCCAGCTGAGGACTGGGAGAGCGATGGCGATGGCTCGGAGCCGGCCGAGGACTGGGAGAGCGGTGTCGATGGTTAGGAGCTCGCCGAGGATTGGGAGCCCGTTGGTCGTTGTTGGGGGCGAAGTTGAGTGCCCACAGGACTGCCTCCTAGAACTGTTGGAACTCTGCCCTCGTGAGGAGGGCCTCTTGCTCCCGGTGAGCACGAGCGGTAGGACGGCCAGCCAGGGAGCGACTTCTTCTCTGGCAGTGCTGAGGTGACTTACTCCGCCTCCTGGGAGAGTTGGACCCTCTGCGATCTGTTCTGCGGGGGGAACGGTCCCTCGGATGCTCCCGGCGAGGGTTCCCATCACGGGTCCGCCTGTCGTCCAAGCGGATCCGAAGACCTGGCTCGTTCTGCCGGTTGTTGAGAACATCTCGTAGATCTCTCGGTGTTGGAGGGCTATGGGAGGCCATGGAGTCGGAGGAAGGATTGTGTATGGAGTCATGGACCTGATGAAGGGTTTGCTTTTGGCGACTTCGGCGAGAGGGTTCTCCAACATCCACTTGAGACCCTTGAGGTTGTTGAACGGGTTGAGAGATCGGTTATTCGAGCTGTTGGGCCGGCTGGACGGGCGGAGGGAGACCCTCTGGAGGTGGAGGAGGGATGGAAGTTCTACGGTTGGAGATCGCAGACTTTCCTTTCTTCGGAGGCATAACTAGGAGCTGCTTTTGCTGATGGAGTAGGGTCGGATTGCTATTCGATATCCCACAGACGGTGCCAACCTGTGGCCGCTGATTTCGGTGTGGGGGCAAACAGATGAATTTGTGGGTTCAGGAGAAATCGAATGGGTCAAACCTGAACACCTCCTTCACTAATTGACAGGTTCCTTGCTGCTGCCGCTGACCTGCACAAAGTTCGAAACACTGGGGTTGATCCCGACGACGAACCCTCCAACGCTCTTGTCAGTACACAAAAAATAATATGAAAAAGCTTTAAGTTGGCAAGGATTGATCACCTTGTAACGGTAAGAGGTCGGGGGTATTTATAGTCATCGTGGGGATCTGTTTCGAGATAAGAACAAATCTTTACTTCCCGATGTGGATGGATAGAAGTGGTTAGAACTACCTCCTATGGATAAGGACGAGTCAGGATTTCTCCATATCCTTATGAACTGGCTCTTAACGGGTTGGAACCCGTACCCAGTTGAATGGATCCGTTCATGGGTTATTGGGCCTTGGAGAAGAGACCATGTTCCCATTTCGGACCGGTTTGTAGGTAAAATTACCGTTTTGCCCCGGTAAACTTTAAGATTCGTGCCCAATTTGAACGGTCCTGATTTAATCCCATTTTTAGCCATATCAACAAGGGTTTGCACAAGAATTGTCTCTAGAACAAACCTACACTACAGGCGATATTTAGTACTTGTATTATACAACAAAAAGAATACAAGTTACTTGTCTTATAGCCGACGACGGGAACGGTGCAAGAGCAAGAATAACTGGAACGGATTCTCGGGCAACGAATTCAACGAACGAACTTCGAAACACAAACCACGAATAAAATGACACACGAACCCAACGGGATCACACACGCACACCAAGAGAAGGAAGAAGAGTTAGATAAGAAGACAACGGTGGCCAGGGGGATTGTAGTGCGCTGGCTGTAGGCGGCAGGGCAGGGAGCGGCGCTGTGGTCAGCATCGGGGTTGCTGGCTGAGGTGGCTGCACGACAGGGGGAAGGAGAGACACCAGGAGATGGTGCTACGGCTTCTACATAAGGGAGGAGCACAGGGAGACGGGGTGAAGAGGGATCGGGAGAGGGTTGCAGTGGGTCACTCGGAGGAAGATGAGCGGGAGAGGAGTCAGGGACGATGGGGTGGCTGCAGGGGCACTGCAGTAGGAGACGGGGAGAGGAGAGGGGGTTTTGGAAGAAGGTCGGCTAGAGTTGAGGTGCCATGGGGTAGAGATACAAGTGGGGATTATATAGGTATGGAAAATTAGGGTTAGGTGTTACGCTGATGGGTTTGGGTTTGGGGTGTTTAACGGGTATCGGATGAACATGGGATGATATTGGGTTAACGGGTATAAGGGGGTTTTAGGGTTATTTTTAATGGGTATTGGGGTTTTAATAGATCTAATAGGGTTTTAGAATAGGATTAGGAATAAAGAGTATTAATATATCTAATAGGGTTTAATCAAGTGGAAGATCAAAAAATAAAGAAATATAGGCGACCCAATAGATGAGATAAGAACAAAAATAAATAATCAATGAGGACTTGAACAATAAAATAATGAGGATAAAAATAATGGCTTGATCAATCAGAGACGAAACAATAGGTGATAATTGAATCAAGAAGATCAAATAAAAGATGACAAATCAAATAGATAAATATATTGAAAAAGAAGATCCAATATACGATCCAAACAGAGATACAAAGAGAAAAATACACCCAAAAATACATAAAATAAAAAGTAGGAGTTACAAATCCTACCCACCTAACAAGAAGAATTTCGTCTTCGAAATTCAACAAGAGGTACATAGAGTAACCCTGAAAAGAAAAGGAAGAACAAAACAAAAACAAAATGCTACTCAAACAAATGATGAAACTTCTGCTGAATCTCCTCCTCCAACTCCCAAGTCGACTCACCCGGCGAGTGAGGATCCCAAGAAACACGAACCAGCTTGATGACCTTGTTCTTAAGCACTTTCTCCCGCAGATCCAAAATAGCAACTGGCGGAATCTCACAAGTCAAATCCAGCCGAACGGTCAACTCAGAATAGTCAATCAAGTGGCTCTCATCTCGGATATATCTCCTGAGTTATGATACATGGAAAACATCGTGCACTCCTGATAAAGCTGGCGGCAATGCAAGACGATAGGCCACCTTGCCTACTCGCTCCACAATGTCAAACGGTCCAATAAACCTAGGGCTGAGCCTGCCCCCACCACCAAACCGAATGACACCTTGCCAAGGTGATAATTTTAGGAAAACATGGTCACCAACCTCAAACTCCAAAGCTCTCCAATGGACATCAGCCCATTGCCGCTGCCTATCCTGAGCTGCCTGCAAGTGCTTCCTGATCTGAGTCACCGCATCAACTGTCCTGGTGATCAACTCCGGACTCAACAACTTCATCTCACCACTGTCATCCCAGAGCACTGGTGATCTGCACTTCTGCCCATAAAGTGCCTAGAACGGTGCAGCTTTAAGACTGGCCTAAAAGTTGTTATTGTACGAGAACTCTACGAGATGCAAATGGTCCTCCCAGGATCCACCGAACTACAGCATACAGGACCTCAACATGTCCTCTAGAGTCTGGATGGTCCTCTCTGACTGTCTATCAGTCTGGGGATGAAAAGCTGTACTGTACTTCAATTTACTCCCCAAACTACTCTGAAGACTCCTAAAACTGAGATCTGAATCTCGTATCCTTGTCGGATACAATACTAACTGGAACCCCATGAAGTCTAACGATCTCTTGCATGTACTTCTCAACTAGGATCTCAGTAGACTGTCCAACACAAAAGGGAATGAAGTGAGCACTCTTCATCAGTCGGTCTACAATCACCCATGTGGCATTATGACCCTTAGACTCCTCGGCAAAGCGGTCACAAAATCCATAGTGATGTGTTCCCACTTCCACTCTGGAATGGGAAGCGGTTGAAGAAGTCCGGCGGTTCTCTGATGCTCTGCCTTCACCTGCACGTAGATCAAACACTGAGACACAAACCGAGCCACAGCCCTCTTCATACCATGCCACCAGAAATGAAGCTTCAAATCCCGATACATCTTAGTACCTCCAGGATGAATAGAATACGACGACTGGTGGGCTTCCTTAAGCAACCTCTGACGAACTTCACCCTTCAGGACACACAACCTGGACCCAAAACGAAGCAATCCATCAGCATGAATAACCATATCCGTTTTGGAACCAGACTCAGCTTCTGCTCGAAAACCATGCAACTGCACATCACTAGCCTGCGCCTCTTTGATCTGATCAACAAGAGACGACTGAAGTTGGTGCACCAAACAACTCCGGTCAGAACTCGGCAAAAACACATCCAACTTCAACCTCCGCATCTGCTCAACCAAATCACTCTGCTGAGTCAAGAACATAGCTGTCGGTCTCCTACTCAAAGCATTTGGCACCAAGTTCACTCTACCAGGATGGTATTTCAAACTGATGTCATAATCAGCCATAAGCTCCAACCAATGCCTTTGCCGCATGTTCAACTCCTTCTGGGTGAAGACGTACTTGAGACTTTTATGGTCTGTAAAGATCTCCACTCAGTCCCCAAGTAAATAGTGTCTCCACAGCTTCAAAGTAAAGATCACTGCTACTAACTCCAAGTCATGAGTCGGATAGTTCTTCTCATGCAGCCTCAACTGCCTCCATGCATAAGCAACGACTCGGCCCTTCTGCATCAGAACTGCTCCAAGACCCTTACCCGAAGCATCACAGTGAACTCCAAATCTGCCTGAACCATCTGGAATAGTCAACACCGGTGCTGATGTCAACCTGCTCTTCAACTCAGCAAAAGCCTAACTGCAAGCCTCAGACCAAAAAAACTTCTGATCCTTCCCAGTCATCTTAGTCAATGGTCCTGCTATCTTCAAAAAATCATGGACGAATTTTCGATAATAGCCAGCTAGACCAAGGAAACTCCTCACCTCTGAAACTAACTTGGAAACTGGCCAATCTTTCACAGCCTCAATCTTGGACGGATCCACAAAAATACCATCACCCAAAATAATGTGACCCAATAAGGTAACCCTGTCGAGCCAAAACTCACACTTGCTGAGTTTCCCATAGAGCTGATTCTCTCTCAAAGTCTGCAGAACCAACCTAAGATGCTCAGCATAATCTTCCCGGTTCCGAAAATACACCAGAATGTCATCAATGAAGACCACCACAAATCTATCCAGGAACTGGGAAAAGACCATGTTCAAGAGACTTATAAATACAGCAGGCGCGTTCGTTACCCCGAACAGCATCACAAGATACTCATAGTGCCCATATCTGGTCCTGAATGCATTCTTCTGTACATCAGTCGCCTTCACTTTGACTTAATGATACACGGAACGAAGATCCAACTTTGAGAAAACAGTTGCTCCTCTCAACTGATCAAATAAGTCATCGATTCTGGGCAACGGATACTGGTTCTTCACAGTTACACTGTTCAGTTCCCGATAATCAATGCACAGTCGATGACTACCATCCTTCTTGTTGACAAAAAGGACTAGAGCACCCCAAGGCAAAACACTAGGTCCGATGAACTCCAAATCAAGCAACTTCTGAATCTGCACCATAAGCTCTGCTAACTCAACCGGTGCCATCTTATAGGGACTCTTCGATATCGGTGTCGTACCAGGCTGAACTTTAGTACCGAACTCCACATCCCAATCAGAGGGTAAGCCATGCAACTCCTCTAGATAAACATCTAGAACATCCCGCACTACTAGAGGCGCAGCCTCACAGCCTGAATGTAATTCCATCGCACAAACCTCCTGATCAACTACAGTCTCAGCTCGGCTAAGGGGCATCTCTCCGACATGGAACTCAAACTCTGCGCCACCTGAAATCCAGAATACAACTTTCTTGCCATGAAAATCAATAATGGCGTGGGACTCACCCAACCAATCCATACCGAGAATAACGTCGAATCCTAAATTCCCAATTACAATCAGGTCGGCCTTGAAATCTGTGCCACCAATAACCACGGGACACTTCCTGCACTCCCGGGAACAAATGACAATACCACCACCTGTCACAATGTCCCAAGCCTCTGACATGACATTGCACTCTAACTGATGGCGAGCCACGAAGCAGGAAGAGACAAAGGAATGGGTTGCCTCGGAATCAAAGAGAACATGAGCAGGAAAAAAACAAACAAGGAAAACACCTAAGATAGATTAAAAGCAAGAGGAACAGAATTGATGATCAAGGGTGAGGAAAACACAATGTAGAAAGATAACATTAAAGAAAAATGCAAGAGAAAGAAGAAGCAAAGGAAAATAAGAATAACAACAAAACAACAAAATATACCTGCAACAACACCCTCTGCTGACTCAGCATCTGCAGCAGTCAGGTTAAAAGTCTGACCTCTCCTGGGGATAGCGGTCCTCTGACCGAAAATCTGGCGCTGAGGAGAAAGCAGTGGCCTGACTGACCACAAGCTGGGGCTACCTGCAGAACTAAACCCCCAGCTGGAAGAGCCATCCTTCGCTGCGGGCATTCTCGCACTGAATGGTCAGTAGCACCACATCCAAAATAGCGGCGATTGGCGCGCCTGCAGTCTCTGCGCACATGCCCGGTCATGTGGTTCTCCAAAAATACCCAACTTCTCACAAAAATCCCGCATACATGATCAAATCAAGAACAGGCAAAACCTAAGTTGTTTCATGTCAATTTTGTATCGTGAGGCAACTATGGTTAAATCACTATAGAGACAATATCAACAAGGGGTTTCACACATGAATTGTCTCTAGAACCCAACTACACTACAAGCGGTATTTTTGACTTGTATCATTGTAACCCCTGTTTTCATTAATACGTATTTTAAAAATATTTTTCCGTATTTAAATCCTCAGTGTCTTATAACTATTTTTCCTTAATTGATTTTATTATTTAAACTATTTTTGGAGCCCAATTGTTTATTATAAACCCAAGTTTGTATTTTGATTTTATTAATTATTAATATGAGCCCAAGTTGTATTTTGATTTTATTATTGGTTAATATGAAACCCAATTGTTTGTTCTAAGTCCAAACTCGTGTTTGATTTTATTAAATTAATCTGAGCCCAAAATTTAGCCCAATACCCTAATTGTTTTATTTAATATTTTGAGCCCATGAACCAAGCCCAAACCCACTAACCCAAAACCCATATTGTACATATTTACTTTCCCACACCTACACGTATACAATTTATTCACTTCCCCCACTTTTCTAATCCCGTACCCTAACTCCCCCCACCTTGAAGACACTCTCCAATCACCTCATAACTACCCCCCCCCCCCCTCTCTCACCCCTACTACTTTATTTATTATTATAATATCCTCGTTCCCATGTTCTCACTATCTCCCGTTCTCTATATCTCACCATTTTCTATCTCTCCCCTCCTCTGTCTCCAACCAAAAACAGAACAAACCCAACTGTTCCGTCTTCCTCCTCCTCCCGTCCAGTTGTCGCCATCGTCTTCCTCCTGCTCGAACCCAGCCGCGCACCGCCGCTCAATCCAGTGCTGCCTTCTCCCCTTGTCGATGCGCCGCCGCCTGAGCTCTCGCTCTGCCCTCGTCTTCCGCTTTGCCCCCAGTCTCTCGCATCGTCTTCCTCCCTCAATGCCCGCCTGTACAGTATTGCCCTCTCCTCCAAGCTGCAGTCGTCGCTCCGCCCTCCTTCTGCTCGAACCATTGCCAAAGTCGAAGTCATCGCCTGAGCCTTCCCCTCGCCTTCCGCCGCCACTCATGCCAGTGCCATCTCCTCCTCGCCATTGTCGCCACCCCTCTGCGCGTCACCTCCCTGAGCGCGCCACCAGTCATAGCTCCACCTTCCGCCATTTCTCTTTGCCTGTGCTCACTCAGACCTCGAGCGCCTCCGCCATCTTCCACTCGGTCGTTGCCATCGTCGAGTTCGCCTATGCATCGCGAGCCCCTGTGCGTCGACCCTGAGAGCACCACCACCTGAGACTTCTTCTCCGTCGCTGCCCTGTTTTTCCCGTACCCTCTTTCTCTCTCTCCCTCTCTGTTGCTTTGAGAAGAAAGAGATAGTGGGTTTTGGGATTCAATTTGGTTGATGTTTTAGTTGCTGTTTGGAGTTATTAGGTTGTTGGGGGTTATTGTTGTTGTTTATTGTATTGGTGTTTGGTGTTGTGTGGGGACTCTGGTTGGTGTTGTGAAGGAGTTACTGCTGTAGTGGAATTGGAGTTGCTATTTTGGGTGTTTGCTGATTTGGCGTGGCTGCCACACATCTTGCACGTGTTTCGCTGCCCGGGATTCTGATCCCGTTATTCTTGTCTTCAATTTCATCGTCGTCAACTAACAGGCAAGTATCTCTTATATAAATTTGTTTGTTCTAGTAAAAGGTTCCTTGCAAAATTCCGCAAGTATATTCTTTGACTCTATTCGTACTATACGTAATCCGTTGATCCCATATTCGTACATGATCACGAATACTTTGTTACCATATGCATTGCATGAACACGATACACATATATACTCTTATAATTATACATGATGTTGTGTATGAATTACTTGTTACTAGGTTGCATATTGTTATAATATCTTTTATTCTTGATTAAGTTTTATACATGCCATTAGTCGCTTCAACATGTTTTATAAGCCCTAAAATATGTTTCCTGCATTGCATAAGTCTTGACACTCGATCCTGCCATGTTACTCTTCCTTATTGTTGCATGTAGTTATTGTCATGTTTTATTAAAATAAAGATAACAAGCCGGGGTATAAAGGAAAAAGATTTAGTAGTGGGCAATATAGAAGAGCGTACTCGGACGGGGGCTCATGGTTCCTCGATGCAAATTGCAAGTTTGGAAATTTTATGTTCTATGTTTCACGCTACATGTTACACTATGTTCCACATTGCACGTATCTTGATACAAGATATACTTGAAATGACATGTTTTTCCGAGTACGTGACCTATAGAATCCACCACTAGTCTAAACGTTCACTTGACTGCGAGTAGCAACCATGAGATATGGGACGCATGAAGTGCTACCTAGTTAGGTTAATAAAAGATATGACATTAATACGTACACTTGCATGATCCGTTTACATGTTACATGTTCATGATGACTCGCTTACTTGTTTACATGTTACGCGTTCATGTTGACACGTTTTCTTGCTTACTCGTTTACATGTACATGTTCCTATGAACAAGGTCGGCCCAACACTTATTGAGGCCTAAAGCGAACTCCAAAATGAGGCATTTTAAAAGCTTATAATAATGTTTTGTTAAAATTAATATATTTTTATTTAAGTGTTATCTTTCGGGCTTTTTGAGATGCAAATCATTTATTATATTACTGTAATCAATTTCGGGCTTTTTGGTATGTGATGAGGCCTTTATTATTATATTATTGTAATCAATTTCGGGCTTTTTGGTATGGGAGGAGGCCTATTTCGGGCTTTTTGGTATGTGATGAGACCTTTATTATTATATTAATGTAATCAATTTCGGACTTTTTGGTATGTGAGGAGGCCTATTTCGGACTTTTTGGTATGCGAAGAGACATATTTCGGATTTTTTGGTACGTGAGGAAGCCTTTATTCTTTAGATTTTTTATTTTTTTTTAGAGTCCTAAAGCCCTAGCTTTGGTTGCTTTACCCTTGGGCTGGCCTTGCTTATGGATTTATTTACTTGTTTTCATGCATGCCACTTGTTCCATAAGGTCTTGTTCATAATTCTGTTTGCATGTTGTATTTCTCCTATTTACATGATTCTTGATTCCTTGCTCTTTTCCTTCTTTTGTTTTGTTTTATAATTGTCCTGTTAGCTTGTACCACTTGCGGTCCGTAACTTGCATTAACGGGTACCTCTTTGTTTCTTCCTTTGTAATAATATACTTGCAGGCCCAGATGGAGAATTACCCGAAGGTGTTGCTGAACAAAGATTTTAGTCTTGTTTAATTTTATGTTATTTTAGTTCATGTCTATTCATGAACTCCTTGTTGTAATCCGGGCGTGTTTGATCCGTAACTATGTTTCTTTCCATTTTTGGTTATGTCCTGTATTATGTCATGTACTTTGTTATCCTATTATGATTTTACATGCTTGCGTGGTTGATATTGTTATCTTGTTGTTGAGTTAATTATAAAGCTTATGAATGATGTATTCGCATCATTCGCTGGGCCTCAGTTATGTGCCTATGTTCCCGTATTCTGGAAAGTGGGGCATGACAATCATACAAAGTAATTTGAGTACAAGTTACTTGCCTTAATCGGAGATGAAAACGAAGAACAATAAGAATAATGAGAAAAGATTCCTGGGCACGAACACAAAATCACGAACAAGCGAATACGAACAAGATCACGAATCCAAAGAACAAATAACCCACGAACACGATCGGACGGCTGAGATCAAAAGATTAAAAGATCAAGGAGATCGGATCAGATCGGACGACTCTGATCGAAGATCAAGATCAAGATCGAGATGTGATCAGTATCTTGATGATGATGATGATGATCGGGTCAGATCGACGATCGGACGGCCACCAATCAAAGTGATCAAAGAACTCCAAGATGATGATGAAGCAATCCAACATTCCATAATCAAAGATCAAGACCCCATGATGATCGAGATCCAACGGACGACCAAGATCACCCCGATGATGAAGAAGATCCGATGGCCCAAATCAAGAGATCAAGAATCAAGATCATGAACAAGATCAAACGGACGGCTAACACTCAATCAATCGAGATCAAGATGATCAAGTCGATCGATGGCTTACAACCAAAGAGGAGATCAAAACCCAACCAAACAGTAACCACACCACGAAGAACAATCAGGGGCGGGACCATGGCGGAACACGGCGCGCTCAGGTGACACGGTGGCGGTAAGTAAGATTTGGTAAATGAAATGGTAAGGATAAAAAAGTAATTTAATAATTATAACTTAACGGATGAGATTAAGTTAACGGAGAAATTTGTTTAGTGTACTTTTTCAAACGTTATATGAATATATTGTACTTAGGCCAAACACTGGGGGTACTTTGATTTTTGCCCTATTACTTTATAAATTATGTTTCCTGTTATGGCTAATGGCTCACAGGAAGAACAAGATATAACTAGAATAATATATTTTATTATTTGATCTACAAATTATAAAACTAGTATCCTACTTTTGGGCAACTTGAAGTATTATTTGGGTCAACAATCTCAGCATGCCCATGCTAGTGTCTTTGAAATTGAAATTGAGCGTAAGTTAGCATTGCCTGCGCATCTTTAGAAGAATAAAAAAAGGTAAATTTATTTTAATTGATTTAATTATTTTTTGTGTTGAATGCAGGGTGTACGAGAAGGTGAGGTACGTGAGCTGCCTAGAATTCCTATGGGAGCATATGTGTAAAGGCGAGATCGAGATACCGGAGTTTGTGCACGACCATGACGACGAGCTCGAGCACCGCCCACTAATGGACTATGGTCTCGACTACTCGACAGCAACCACCACCGTGCTTTTGACTCGCCAGCCGTGGAGTCCAACTCCGCCTCCATGTACTCCCTCCGCTGCTTCTCATAAACCCTACAAGTGCACTCTATGCGGATATTGCGTTTTTTTGTGTGCTTTTTTTATTTTAAAAAAATGGTGGAGGTGTACATAGGTAAATCTATATTATTATAGATAGTATATGAAATAGGAGGGTGGGGGCCACTTAAGTTGTAGATGTTGGTGGTTTATCTTAATTTGGGTTAATGTGGAGTTTCTTGTTCTATATTGGTGGATGGTTGTTAAATTTTGGTTGCTAGTCAGAACGATTAGTTTTTAAATAGTATCTTTGAAATGGATAGATAGGGTTGGCATTCGGGTCGATCGGTTCGATTCGGGTTCAACCTATTCAGGTTGGCCTGTGTTTCAGGAGGACTCAGGTCAGGTTGGGCATTAACCGAGCCGGATTGGAAAGAGGGAAACTTGACCCAGGTCAACCCGTGAACTTGTACAGGTTGAACCCGTATCGGACCAGGCTGGGTCGCAGGTTGGCCCGAGAAATTCATAAGTTAATTTTTTAACTCCAAAAAAACATGAGTTAAATTCATGAGTCAAATGGTTGTGAAGTGTGAACAACAAAATTAATTGCTCACTACCCACTACTCAATTAGCTCATCCTAACCTAGCTATTTATAGCCAACTCATTCTTACTTCTCTCATCTCATCTAATCTATATGTGTGTAAATATACATGTATATACATATATTTTGCAATATATATATTTATATATACATATATTTTGTAGCAAAAAAAGAAGATTAAGAAAAACAAATAGTAAAAAAAAATTTATAAAAGAAGTAATGTGTGCAACCCGTGGGTTGGTGGTTCGGCTTCGGACGGGTTGCCTTCGGGTTGCGGGTTTTCGGGTCGGGTGGGTTTGGTTTGGATTTTCATCGACGTTGGTCGACCCGGTAAGAATTTTGGGTTTGACACGAACCTGAACTGGATCAATACGGGTCAGGTCAAAATAATGGGTCGTGGGTGGGTCACGAGTCGATCCGACCCGATCCGAATGCCAATCCTATGATAGATAGATAGATAGATAGATAATCATAAGACATCAAGGATAGTTGAAGTTTGTTACTTTTCTTTCTTTTTAACCAGTAGCTTCCCACACCTACTCATTTATATATATCAATTAGAATTTTATAGTGCAAGAAAAAATCAAACTCCTGACATCTTTTCAATAACGTTGAGGCTTATCAATGAACCGCATTTATAATGTTTTTATCTCTGTCGAAGCCTCGGCTCTCATTCTATGCAGAGGCTTGAACCTCCAACCCGTATCCATTCCAGGACCCCCCTTGTTAAAATACAAGTACAATTTCTCTCAATCCTTCTAAAACTTTGAAGTTTTAGCTAAGTGACAGAGACTTTCACATTGTATCAGAGCAACTCAGTTTCGAATCCCACTGGCTACACAATTTAAAATGTAGATTATAAAAAAACTTTACTGTTGCGTATTGTCCAAGTCTCGGCCCACAATTTGTTGGTTATTTATCTCATTTCTTTGGCTCATAAAAACTGGACTCTCGACCTGAGGGAGTGTGTTAGAATATAAGTGCAATTTCTCTCAACCCTTCTAAAACTTCGAAGTTTTAGCTTAGTGGCAGAGACTTTCACATCCCTACTTACATAGTAATCTAGTATAGTTTATGATAAATTTGTGATAATTATTATAATATGAAATAATAAGATTAAGATATATGTGCCAATACTTTGGTATAGCAATGAATCCTTTTGAACAAATTAATTTAAAATGGATGAAATTATCTATATAATAAAACACAAAGAAAGCTATCAAGTGGCTCTCCTTCAATCCCCCCAAAAATTAAAGGCCTAGATCTAATCTTACAAAACATTTTTTTCCCCCAAAACTCAAATTCAAATCTCCCACCCAAACAAACTCCTATATATTTTTCTCTCTCTCTCTCCCTCCCTCTTCTATTCAAAAAATTTAAAAAATAAAAAATTAAAAAAAATTAAAAAAAATTAAAAAACTAAAAAAAATTTTAAATTTTAAAAACTTTAAAAATAATTCAAAAATAATTCAAAAAAATCATATAATATGTTTTTTGCTCTGTGTTTGCTACTTTAATTAATTTGCTGGACCTCCAAAACTATTTTATATAATCAAATAAGGTGCACCGTTCTGAAGACGTGCCGTAGGCACGTGTCAACGGGCAAACCTAGTTATTATATATTGTTTAAGAAAATAAGATCAAGATATAAGCAGCATCGATCTGCTGATCATGCAGTATAGTTTGCTGGAGAATAGTGTTGTGCGGAATACGAATCAAACAACCAATCGAAGAGAGAGACAGCGAGAGAAAACACAGAAAAACAAACAAACACAAGGACACACAGATTTAATGTGGTTCGGCAAACAAGTGCCTACATCCACGGGGCGGTTGGGGTTTCTTCTTCAAATAATCACCAATGGGCGAAACAAACCCTTACAAGAGATGACGGCTACAAATCCGAATAGAGGTCTGTAATTTTCGTCACACATCACAAAACCCTAACGGGTGTATTTATAGGGAAACTACTGGGCCCTTTCGAAATGGGCCTATTCTGGTGTACGGACCCGCCGACAGTCGACTGGCTTACTTACCCGTCGACTGGTCATTCTTTCTGGACAGTCGACTGATTCCCACATTCAGTCGACTCCTGCTGCTGTATCCTTAGCCCTTGAAACTCCTCTCTGAACAGTCGACTGAGACCCATCTCCAGTCGACTGATGTACTGGAACTTTCACTCGCTGCAGATACTACGGATATAAACAAACTGAACCAGAATCGAGCCATTATCCAACAATCTCCACCTTGGCGAGATCTTCCAAGTATCCAACAATCTCCACCTTGGCGAGATCTTCCAAGTAGCCCAAGCAATCTCCAAAAATACTCCAAAACAAATGCTCATCACCAAATGTAACAACAAACCAAACTCCACCTTAGTATGATATCACATACTAACCAACCAAATAGCGAAGCACCATTCCAACCGCTCATGCCAAATCATCAAACATGCAAAATATTAGCCAGGTTCATGCAATGCTTGAACTTGGCTGCCCCAACAACTTTGGTCAACATATCAGCAGGATTATCAGCTGTTCCAATCTTCACCAAATGAATATCACCATCCTTTATCAAATCACGCACAAAATGATAATGGACATCAATATGTTTGGTCCTCGAATGATGAACTTGGTTCTTCGCTAAATGAATAGCACTCTGACTGTCACAGTGTACCTCCACCTTCTCCCGATGAATTCCCAAGCTCTTCAAAAGTCCATGAATCCAAATAGCTTCCTTCATGGCCTCAGCAACTGCCATGTATTCAGCCTCAGTAGTAGACAACGCTACAGTGGACTGCAAATTGGACCTCCAACTTATAGGTGCTCTAGCCATAGTAAACAAATAGCCTGTAGTAGACCGCCTCTTATCTAGATCACCTGCATAGTCCGAATCAACATAACCCACCAATAACCTGCTAATATTGTCATCCCTTTCAAACTTCAAACCCACATCTGTGGTGCCACTTATGTACCTCAAAATCCATTTAGCTGCTTGCCAATGCTCTCTGCCTGGATCATGCATATATCGACTAACCATACTCACCGTCTGAGAGATGTCTGGTCGAGTACAAACCATGGCATACATCAAACTGCCAACCACACTAGTGTAAGGTACATTAGCCATATACTATCTCTCTTCATCTGTACTTGGTGACTGAGAAGCACTAATTCTGAAATGAGTGGCTAAGGGTGTACTGACTGGTTTAGTTTTCTCATTTATACCAAACCGCTTCAGCACTTTCAAAAGATATTGCTTCTGTGTCAAACTCACTATGCCCTTTGCTCTGTCTCTAGCTATCTCCATCCCAAGTATTTTCTTGGCTTCACCAAGATCCTTCATCTCGAATTCAGAACTCAGCTGATTCTTCAAATTTTGAATCTCCTTAGCATTTTTAGAGGCAATCAACATGTCATCCACATATAATAACAGATATATGAAAGAACCATCCTGCAATTTTCTGAAATAGACACAATGATCATACTCACTTCTAGAATATCCCTGCACTTTCATAAACTGATCAAACCTCAAATACCACTGCCTTGGAGATTGCTTCAACCCATAGAGAGACTTCTTCAACCTGCAAACACAATTTTCCTTCCCAGTTGTCTTAAACCCATCTGGCTGCAACATATAAATTTCTTCATCTAGATCCCCATGTAAGAATGCAGTCTTCACATCCATCTGTGTCAATTCAAGATCAAACTGTGCTACCAATGCCAACAAAATCCGAATAGAAGGATGCTTCACAACTGGAGAGAACACTTCATTATAGTCAATTCCTTCCTGTTGAGCATACCCCTTTGCAACTAGTCTAGCCTTGAACCGAACACTGCCTTTTGGACCTTCTTTCTTCGTATATACCCACTTGCAACCGATAGCTTTCTTCCCCTTCGGTAATTGCACTAGATCCCAAGTCTGATTCTTTTGAAGAGAGTTCATCTCTTCATCCATAGCAACTTTCCAATCTGCATTTTCAGAACTTCTAGTAGCTTCTTTGAAGTTGGAGGGAACTTCATCATCAACAATGGGAAGAGCAAATGCAACTGTTTCTGTAAAGCGAGATGGTCGTTTGATATCTCTTCTTTGCCTTCTTGCTGCAATTGATTCTTCCTGCTGGGGAGGGTTAGGAACTTCTTCCTCATCCTCAGTATCAACCACATCATCTTCATTTTGGGCAGGATTTTCAACTGAAAGCTTTTTTAACTCCACCTGTTGGAGAACTCTCCCATTCTTCTGCTGCAGTAGATCACCGGTCGACTGATCCTTTACACCAGTCGACTGTCCCGAGCTTCTGCTGCTCACCTGTTGGAGAACTGTCCCACTCTTCTGCTGCTCACCAGTCGACTGGTAACTCCTGTCAGTCGACTGTCCCGAGCTGATCATGCTGGTCTCATCAAAGGTGACATCCCTGCTGATTACTAACTTTTTCTGTTCTGGACACCACAACCTGTAACCTTTGACACCAGTACTAAAAATAACAAATATAGCCCTTTTGGCTCTTGCATCAAGTTTAGTTTCAGTTACATGAAAATAAGCAGGACAACCAAATATATGCAAAAAACTATAATCAGATGCAGGTTTACCACTCCATACCTCAATAGGTGTTTTGCCTTCAAGTGCTGCTGATGGTAAACGGATGACAATGTGGCTTGCATATATAACAGCTTCTGCCCAAAATGTCTTCTTCAATCCAGACTGTGCTAGCATACATCTCACCTTCTCAAGTAAGGTTCTGTTCATCCTTTCTGCAACCCCATTTTGCTGTGGAGTCTTCCTAACTGTGAAGTGCCTCTGGATCCCTTCATCTTCACACAATTTCAGAAATGGATCGTTCTTGTATTCCCCTCCATTATCTGATCTCAGAACCTTAATCTTCCTTCCAGTCTGGTTTTCAACTTTCTTCTTCCAACTTGTGAACAATGTCAAAACTTCATCTTTGTGTTTCATGGTATATACCCAAACTCGTCTGGAGTAGTCATCAACAAATGTAACAAACCAGTGTCTACCACTCATAGAAGGTGTCTGAGTAGGGCTCCAAACATCTGTGTGCACATAATCGAGGATACCCTTTGTCTGATGTACAGCTGTACCAAATTTCACCCTAGTTTGCTTACCCAAAACACAATGTTCACAAAATTCCAACTTGCACCCTTTAGCATCTTTAAGCAACCCTTGCTTCACAAGCCCCTGCAAGGCCTTTTCTCCTGCATGCCCGAGTCGCATATGCCACAACCTAGTAGAGTCGGGAACAACCTGTTTAGGCCTTTCAGTTACACTGGCAGCCTAACCCAAATATGTTTTTCCCTGCAAGAAAAACAAGTTCCTTTTCCTTTGCCCTTTCATCACCACAAGTGCTCCATTAGTCACCTTCAGAATGCCACCTTCACTAGCAAATTTCATTCCACTGGCCTCCAAAACACCAAGTGAAATCAAATTCTTTTTCAAATCTGGAACATACCAAACATCTGAAAGCTCCCTAATAAGACCATCGTGCATTAGCAATTCAATCTTCCCGATTCCTACCTTCTTACAAGGTGCATCATTTCCCATCAAAACTACCCTACCATCCATATACTCTAAAGAAGTAAACCACTCCTTTCTCCAAGACATATGATAGGATGCTGCTGTATCAAGGAACCATACCTCTTGATAAAGTGAGGGACTAGTTGCAAGTGCATAAGAAAAAACATCATCACTATCTACATTATCAACAATCACATTTGCAGTCGAATTTCCCTTATTTCGTAGCTTAGGACAAACCTTTTTCCAATGCCCCATTTCATGACAGAAAGCACATTCATCTTTGGCTGGTATCTTTCTGTCCTTTGAAACTCCTCTCGATTTGGAACGAGATTTGTTTTCCTTTTTCCCAGATTTGGTCTCAGATCTGGTCTCAGTTCTGCCCCTTACAATCAATGCCTCAGAAGTTTCTCTATCAACCATTTTATCCCTTCTCCTAGTTTCATTATTCAACAGAGCATTTGCAACATCTTCATATTTCACAGTATCTTTTCCATATATTAACGTTGTTGCTAAATGATCATAACTTTCAGGTAATGAATTCAACAGAATTAGGGCTTTATCTTCATCTTTAATTTTCTCATCCAAATTTAACAAATCAGCCAATAATTTATTAAATGATTCAACATGAGCGTTCATAGACATACCTTCAGTATAGGTGAAGCGAAAAAGCCTCTTCTTCAAATACAGCCAATTCTCCAAACTTTTCCTCATGTATTTGTCTTCGAGTTTCTTCCACAACACCGCAGCAATGGTATCCCTCATCAAATCATACTTCTGCGCCTTCGCAATAAAGAGCCGAATAGTCCCACACGCAACTCGATTCAACTTCTTCCAATCTACATCGGACATATTCTTTGGTTTTTCTTCCTCCAAAGCAACATCTTGTTCTTGTTGAACAAGAACATCCAACACCTCACACTGCCACATCCCGAAATTGTTTGTTCCATCAAATTTTTCAACTTCAAGTTTTGCGTTGTGAATCGTTGTTCTGGACGAACTCGATCCCACAACATCCTTGGTTGCATCTGCATCACTCGCCATCTCCCTCTAGGTCGAACCGAAAGCTCTGATACCACTTGTTGTGCGGAATACGAATCAAACAACCAATCGAAGAGAGAGACAGCGAGAGAAAACACAGAAAAACAAACAAACACAAGGACACACAGATTTAATGTGGTTCGGCAAACAAGTGCCTACATCCACGGGGCGGTTGGGGTTTCTTCTTCAAATAATCACCAATGGGCGAAACACACCCTTACAAGAGATGACGGCTACAAATCCGAATAGAGGTCTGTAATTTTCATCACACATCACAAAACCCTAACGGGTGTATTTATAGGGAAACTATTGGGCCCTTTCGAAATGGGCCTATTCTGATGTACGGACCCGCCGACAGTCGACTGGCTTACTTACCAGTCGACTGGTCATTCTTTCTGGACAGTCGACTGATTCCCACATTCAGTCGACTCCTGCTGCTGTATCCTTAGCCCTTGAAACTCCTCTCTGGACAGTCGACTGAGACCCATCTCCAGTCGACTGATGTACTGGAACTTTCACTCGCTGCAGATACTACGGATATAAACAAACTGAACCAGAATCGAGCCATTATCCAACAATCTCCACCTTGGCGAGATCTTCCAAGTATCCAACAAATAGACAGGGTCACTCACTCTCCAAATTAATTCTTTCTTTTATCACTACAAACTGTATTGGCTATAGCGGCGCTTTTATAAGGCTATAACGGCATTTTTTGGCGCCGTTATAGCTCGTAACGGCGCTTCTGAAATCGCCGCTAAAAGTGCCACTAGAAAGTGCGTCGTTACAGCCATATAGGCTACAACGGCGTGTTCGGTCGCCGCCGCTATATGGTGTCCACCTATAACGGCGCTTTCTTAGCGCCGTTATAGAAGCGTTTCATTTTTGGGGAAAATGGCTATAGCGGCGCTTATGTGAAACGCCGGTATTGCACCGCAATTAGAAAACCAGCCTTGGTACCTTGCTGCGGCACTATCCCAGCGCCGCGATAGAGGATTAGAAACTGTGGTACCTATGGCGGCGTTTTGTGGTAAACGCCGCTATAGGTTTTTTTTTTAAAATTTTAATTTTATTTACATTTACATTTTATTATAAAATTTTCGATTAGAAAAATCAGTAATTAATCGCATATTACAAATACATGTAATCATATTAAATTTAAATGCAAATCAAGTAAATCAATAATATCATAATAAGAAACTAAAAGTCACAAATCACAAAAACAACTCAATTGTAACACAAACTGTCATATAACGAGTATCAAATGTATATGTTGTACAACACTTAGTTATTACAAAACATAGATATAATTCCTACAAAACATTTTTTTAAAAAGTCCAAATTTGACAAACTACAGCAGGGGAGTCTCTTCGTATGGCCCGCTGTTGCTTCCAATTCCATCGTTATTTTGCCTTGGTGTATGTGCGTGACTGGAAATCGATGGAATACGCTGACCCTGTAGAAAAAACAATCAAACTTCACAAATATCATTTGCTCGATCGTATATGAATTAAATAGTGAATAAGATACAATATGAAACTCAGTCATCTATAGTGACAGAGGAACTCAAACTTAATAATCATCATAATAGTAATTTATAACACATAAGAACAAGAAGAAGATGAAGAAGGATCACCACCTTCCAAGCTTAAAAAAAATAGGAATTTGACTAATACAGATTCCTTTATTTATTCTTTCATATGAACTCGAATCTGGACAGTGGTATACATCCGAAAGTGTTCAAATTGATAGCTGAATAGTCACAACCTGACATTTATGTTTTTTTAGCTGAAGAAAAAAATGGATATTTATGCACATATAGAATGTATCTTTATTCCTATAAATCGAATTACTTTAAAGATAAATTCTCAATAGAATTACTCTAAAGATAAACTCTAACAAGAAATAAACAATTAAATCAAGGAATTTTATAGATGTATGATGATGGCCTGGAAGCTATGAAACAAGGCCGGCCACTTCTACTTTTGCTAGTCGTGTCATGTATCAGACACACAAATTCATGCGACGCTTTCTTTTTAAGTGTAATTTTTGTATGCTGTCCTTGTGTATGTTGCATCGTGTCCATTTCAGTGCTTCTTAGCCTGCAAGTGATATTTTCATTTTTGACAATTCAACATTAAGGATAGATTACTTAGTTTTCCTGTAAAAGTGTATCATCATATCATATTTTGAAACTTAGGATAACATTTGTTTTCAATTTAAGATAATAGGTCAATTAAGTTTTAGTAAACTATGAGCTTATCGATAAACAGTATCATTACATTGATTAATTTACAATTATGTACCCATATTAGCATTCTTGTATTTATAGTCAAATTCCTCATGAAGTTCCTTACCGAATAAAAATGACTAAGGAGTCTAAAACCAGGAATTATATACTTCTGCTTTTGTCATTAGTACAGATTAGTGACTCACCGACATGCATCTGTAGTACCATTTATCACTCTAAATCATAAATTGGATGAGGAAAAAGATATGATGGAATTTTTTAAGAGGAAGTTGGAACAAAAGCTTGTGCACAAACATTTGTTCATGGATCGTATTAATAATAATCATTTTCACAAACCTTCAAAATCAATATAGTAAAACGTCAAGGTAAAAAAAACTCTCTAAATGTCAAATCTCTCTTGAACCTTCAAACTCAATGGATTGCAAAGTTACAATACTTTTTCATTGAATTCTCTCTCCAGCCTTCAACCCCTCCCAACTTTCTTGAACAAGATATTAATAAGATGCCATCTTCAAGTCTATAAAGAAGTGAAAATGTTCGTGATATTCAGGACATAGTATACTCGTTGAAAGTTAAGTCGGACCAGTTTCCTACCTTTCCTTATCTGTCTAATATTCAGTGGCAAATTTTTTCTTGGTCTGCGTCCAATGTAATAGGAATTCATGACATATGTAATAAGGGTGAAGATTGAGGTGGCCTTAAGTGAAACAACCACTAGCATAACAAAATAATACTAAAGATGTTACCATAAGTGAATATCAACAACCAAAGCACATGAGAGAAAGATCTACAGATTAGAAGCCATGAATTTGTAAAGTCAAAGGATCTTCATTGTGAGAATATTGCTATGTTTTTCTTTCCTATAAACTTGAACCTACAGACTAGAATATTTAAAAAAAACAGTGCAAGCTTATAAGATGCCATCCTTGCAAGACTCAACATGATAATAGTTACAAGACTGGAAAACTATAAATCAATATATAAGGCCAGGAAACAATGTCTGCAGCAATTGGAGTAAGTCATGTTCAGCTAATACTTAGCTGAACATTATCTCACTGCAATTTATACAGATCATCACGAAACAATATTAAAGAATATGCTGCAAGTGAAGTACTAATAAGGCAACATCCACAAGTCCAAACGTATAAGGTTAACAGCCAGAAAGCAAACTAAGTTGTGGAACTAATATCCAAAACCATACAGCAATTGGAGGGAGATACGAACAACGGTTATACCGTAACTTCATCTGCATCGTAGTCCTCATCATCAGACAGATCAACAACATTTGCATCATCATTGAGTGATCTATCCACCCGCATCACAATCCCCTCATAAGAACGAGAACAATTAGTTATCCCTACAGGCCTCCTGCATTCATCAACATAAACAACACTAAAACCACAATCCAACCAAACAAATCAAGAACACCAAAAGAATCTAATACTCACTCTTCCAGCCCTACATCATCAATTGTTCCCCAATTCCCCCGCCCAAATCCGTCCCTCTTCATCGCTTTCCTTCAATCATTACAACAAACTATACAAATTAACAAATTTCACCAAAAATGGAGGGTTAATATGCAAAATTTGACAGTAACTAGTAATCATTAACCCTCGACCATAAAGACTGTGACGATCGAACAACCTATACTTATAACTAATCGAGTCCTCGACCCCCTGGTTTGCGCACGACCTCCCCGTCGTGCGCTTCGTGCTGCGGTAGCACTTGCGGGGCCCACCGCTGCCGTAACTCCACCCTCCATCTAGAAGCTTCTCGGACTCTCCACTCTCGAGTTCGCACTCGCCGACACTCGCTTCTTCCGCTCACTCAAGAAATCCTAGGTCAAACTAAACCCGTCGAAATGTAACATGAACGGAGATCTAGGGTTAGGGTTTCGAGACTACCTGAAGCGGGATTCGGCCCGATGGTGAGGAAGCAGGGAGCGGCTGACGTGCGCCTTCTCGGTCGGTTTAGAAGGAGCGGAAGAAGATGAGCGGGATCGTGGGTTTATAGGGGATTAGGGGAGAGCGGATCGGTAGAGGGATAAGATTAAAGTAGGCGGGATTAGGGTTAGAGTAGAGCGGGAAGAAGATCAGCGGGATTAATTAGGGTTGTAAAAATTGGGGAAAGTAAAAAGGGGGCGGGGTTTAGTACGGTGTAGCTTTTCAGAACATTATTTACCCCACCCTATAACGGCGCATATAAATAACCGCCGCGATAGGTCATAGATATATATATATATATAACAGCATTACTATTTGAGGCTATAGCGGCGTTGTTGCCACGCACCGTTACAGAGAGTGTTTTTTATAAAATAAAATTCTACTATACTTATAGCGGCGCAGTGTGATAACGCCGGGAAAAGTATGCCACTATAGCCCATACGGTTTGTAGTGTATCTAAAATACAGTACATGTATACGTACATGTATTTTAGATAAAGGTGTTTTGATACGAATAATTATGGGATTCTTCAGTTATTGAGTGTGGGTAGAGAGTAGAGAGTGACATAAAATTCTTCAATTATTGAGAGTGGGTAGAAACAGGAGTGACACAAACAGAGTTCATACTTGAATATTTTGCTTGTAGCTTTTGCAATTGCTACGTACTATGAGAATGACAATGATATATTTTGCTTTACAGATCAATCTCTTCTCTTTCAAGAATTATACTGGATCCAAAAAGGGGAGAATTTACAAAAATAACATGCAATTATTGAAGTAAGCTTTCTTAGTACTCTACATGTATACTTGATGTATAAACACAATGCTTTTCTTGGAGTCTCCAATTATTGAACCTTATCACAAAAAAGATGGCATAAAGTGTTGGTAAGGATTGAAAAGTGACATACAATAGAGGACAAGTATTATTTAATAATATGGTTTTTTTTTGTGTGTTATGATTGCCTAAAAAATCAAGCAATTTGCACCCCCATCTTTTCAAAAACTAAATGAGTTGTATAAAAAGATAATCAAGAGGGGACAAAAATAATGACCAACTTTAGTAGAACACTGATTGTAAGTTTGTAATGACCAAAAATAATGACCTACTTCAAAAGCTTATTGCATAAATGTTGGAAAAGAAATAATAGCTGCCGCTCTCTGTACATTGATTATTTGATTGTAAGTTTGTAATCTTATGTTATTTCGTGATAGAAAATGTCATGTATCGATCCAATAAAAGAAGGTTTGCAAGAGTATACTTAAAACTTTTAATTAATTTTCGAATGATTGCAAATTTGTATAATTTAACTACTAAGTCATTTTTTTAATGTTTGCCTCATTTTAATGTTAAATATGATAATTAACATTTTAAAGTAACACTCATAAAGATATATGTGCTCAATTATTTGGTGCAATATATGATTACACAACAGCAAAGCTCCAAAACCCTTTAACTCACACATCGTTTGTTTATGTTGATGTATGATTTATTTGTTACGAGTGTCTTTGTGTCCCTTGTAAATGTCGTGACATTGTCTGGAACTTCCAACCTAGAACCTTACCTAAATCTTGCCTCATCTAAGGGAAAAAGGAAAAAAAAAGAAGAAGAATAGATGAAGAATAAGAAATAAAAACCAAGAAATCTATCTCAATTGCTTTCTGGTAGAGCAGAGCCATGAAGACAAGTCATAGGCTTCCTTCTTCTATTTCGACTTCTTCTTCTTTTTCTCTGTCGTCGTCGTCGTCGTCGTCGTCAAAGAAAGGTAGGGTAAGGGCCTAACTCAGTGTGTGTATGTAGATATTAGCAAAGTTACATTAGCGGTTGTTAGGTTAACATAGATAGATTGAGAAAAATATGAATGAATATTATTGGGCAAAAAATCTAGTATATATATGATACAAGTAAAATATCAGTCGTACATTTAATATACATCTAACACTCCCTCTCAAACTCATGACGGATCAATCAAGGTGAGTTTGCCTACTAAATATTGGAATCTCTTGACATTGTGAGATTTCGTGAATAAGTCGGTTGTCTGCTCTGAAAAAGCCACATCATGAAGTGAAATGGTTCGTACCCCAAAACGCTGCACGTACGAAGTGACAATCAATCTATGTGCTTTGTCTGCTCATGAAAGACAAGGCAGTTGCTTGCAATATGTATAGCATTCTGGTTGTCACAATGAAGATGAGTAGCTCCTGTAAGAGTGACACTTATATCTGATAATAGCCTCCGAACATGAATAATCTCTCTAGTAGTGGTTTTCATCGCTCTGTACTAGGCCTCTGTGGAAGAACATGCAACAGCAAATCACCAAGAAAGAGACAGAAACCTGTGGTATATTGTCTGGTAATAGGATCTCCTGCCCAATCTAAATCAGAATATGCACTAAGCTTCATTATAGATATAGAGGACATGAATAATGAGCAAGTGATAGTGCCCCAAAGAAAAGCACTTTAGTGAACTTATCGAGGAGCTGAAACTAGCTGACAATACTGAATGTATGAGCAATGTCAGGTTTGGTCATGCATAAATAAACAAGGTATCCAACAATCTGCATGTATCTAGTGGAATCGTGGAGGAGCTCACCATTTGTGAGACAAAGCTTCACATGAAGCTCTAAGGGAGTATCAGCTGATCGACTGTCAGATAGAGCTGCAGTGAAAATAATGTCTGATGTGTATTTCTGCTCAGAAATGAGTATCCCCCGATGGGCCTGGGCAATCTTTAAACCCAGAAAATAACTTAGTCTACCAAGATCATTTATATGAAACTGTGGATGAAGGTATCTCTGAGTGGATACTATGTCTGCCGAGTCGTCCCCTGTAATAATCATATCATCAACATACAACAATATGAGTACACTCCCCTGTGATGATGACTACATAAACATAGAGTGGTCCTGTGAGCTCTAACTGAAACCTAACTTTGTGATGACACATCAAATGCACTCAAACAAGCCCGAGGAGTCTGTTTCAGACCCTAAATAACTCGGCATAGGCGGCAAACATGACAAGGAGGTGTGGTGTAACGCCCTGAATTTCAAACACGTGTAATTCATAGCACAACTAGGATCTTTACTTCAATTTCATACAAAAATTACAAAGAAATTAAAACTTTTTCAATACAACATAGTTCTTTACAATGCACGACAAAAATACACATATATAATATAACTTATATCATCATAATCTTCAATCTTGCAACATCTCTCGACACCAAACTCATGCCCACGCCGAGTCCTGCAAAACTTGAGAACTGCGGACAAGTCAGTTGAATGCACTAACGCAATGCTAAAATAAAAGTGATCCTCAACTTTAACAATCACAAACTTGTATGCATAAGGAAATTATGAAAAGTGGCTATCCTAAACATATCAGTGTATGCCATGAATCTAGTGACTAATGCAAAACAGCATTACACACAATGCAATTCTAATGCACACTTGTTCGAATTCTATGCCACCCATATAGCATAGGTCCGAGGGCAAGCCCTTAAAGTACTCCTCTTTGTATGGTTTATCCCTCGCCATGTAATCCTACTACGATGACAAAGGCAAGATTTAAACATTTTGTGAATATTGGCTCTAGTCCCGAAATACATCCACCCGACCATACAGAACCCTCATCGCGCAAACATCCTGTAAGTGTCACTCTAGCCTGCATAGTAGAGATCTGCCTCCCTTCCGCCAGGCTATTCATAATCCTGGTGTACATCCTCCCGATCATTCATAGTTTCGAAAATAATTGAGACTCATCTTCTCTGCACGATAATCATAGTCCTGGAATACATTTGCCTGACTGTAACTATAGTCCCGTAATACATCTGCCCGACAATATAAAGCTCCTTACTCATGTTTGCTCAAACTTCGTCACAACTCATTTCTAGTGCATATCCTTATATTCAAACATAAATAATTGCCACCTAGAGCTAGCTTACCCTACTGGACTTAAATCAACACACCGATAACATTAGCCCACACTGGCAATCTCTAAAAATTTCATAAATCACAACTTGCCGGCACCCAGGATCTGGCAGCCTCTAGAGTCACTGTAGCGCCCCAAATTTCTAATATAATAACTTAGAAAATATGTGGCACAATCCCAGCATCAACTTCAATGTAATAGTACACATAGCTCAAAACACAAATAATTTTATTGCTTACTTTTATTACAACCATCTTTTCAAACACAGCGGAATTACAAACACCTTAAATTACAACTTTCTTTTCACAATACATCTTTTTACACAAATTTACACGAAGCTCTATTTTATCTGCTTATCTCAAAACTAACTCAAGCATCCAAGCCTCCAAACTCTAAGCAACAACCTGTAACACATGAGGCTAGAGATGATTCCTAACCCCCAAAACTAAAGGGGTCAGCCATAAATGGTGTGAGTGACATGAAAACAAACAACATAATTTGATCGTAAAACATAAAGTCATCAACAACATGTATTAACCACAATGCTAAATGAATGAGGAATAACGAAGATGTAAAGCATAGAAACATCATAGAATGAAAACAACAAGTGCATCTAGTCTAAGTGTTAGGTGTAGAAAAACTAGAAAACACATGCATAAAACCAAGTCAAGACAACACGAATTCTATATGCGGACTCTCTAATGCATACTTGTCGAAGACTATGCATCCCATTCTACATAGGTTCGGTGCAAGCCCTTAACGTCTTCACATTATTGGGTTCAATCCCTGCTATGCAACTATTCCTAACACGATGACTACTACGAGATAAAGATAAACTGTGAGTACTAGCCCTTGCCCCGATAATTCCGGAGATCAATCCCACACCGTAAGTAATTACTTGGATAATTCCGGAGATACATCCCACACCGCAGGTAATTTACCTGAGATAATTCCGGGGATGAGTCCCACACCCAAGGTAAGTTACTTCGATAATTCCGGAGATTAAATCCCACACCGAAACAATGACCCTCATCACATGAATACCCCATGTGCGTCGCCTCGACTCCGATAATTCCGGAGATCAATCCCACACCCGAAGTAACTACTTGGATAATTCCAGAGATACATCCCATGCCGCAGGTAATTTACCTGAGATAATTCCGGAGATGAATCCCACACCCTAAGTAAGATACTTGGATAATTTCGGAGATTAAATCCCACACCGAAAGCCATACTGAGGTGCATAACCCATGTTCCTGTTCATCATATCACCACTAGTGCATGTCCTTATCATTTTTGGGTTATTTAATTACTTAACGAATCTCCTAGAGTTGGTGTACCCTACCGGCCTAAATTCAAAACTGACTAACTGAAATGCCTCACGGGCCTCAACAAAATAACTCAACACCGGTATACCAGGATCACACACCTCTAGAGACTCAAACTCAAAAGTCTTAATCAACTTTCCACTAAACAAAATTAGCTCAACTGAATATCTCAAATCAAATGCTTAACTGAAGACAAGGTATAGACTGAATTATCTGAAAGCCAAGCATTCGAAAGAACACTCAAGTTACAAAAATCCATCAGTACCAGTCGACTCATACTGTGGTAAGTTGACTGTCCAGAGGACAATATCCAAGATTTTTAAGAAAATAAACTAAGTCATATAAGTCGACTTGAAAAGCTACCAGTCGACTTACCCGAGACAAATTCCAATAATTTTCACTAAAAAATATTTTAAGTACATAAGTCGAATTAAAAAGGTCATGGTCGACTGTCCAGAAAGGACTGAAATAATTTTACAAAATGAAGATCTCAGGACACCAGTCGACTGCATAAGAGTCTAGTCGACTGTCCAGAGGGGATTTCAAAAGAACTGAAGATACAACAGCAGGTTCGTACCAGTCGACTTAATCGTAGACCAGTCGACTGTCGGCCTACAGTTTTCATAATTTAGGTCTGAATACAAAAATCAGAACTGAAGTTTTTCTAAGGATTCTTTGTTCATGAAATAATTCGTGTTCAGGAAAAATGACAAATCTCAACAATTCCTCATTATGGATACATTACTCAAAACATCAAATATGTCGAAACTCAAGTTCTCATGTTCTAAATTCTAATTCTTCTATTAGGGTTCCTCAATTCTAAATTTCTTTCACAACTCTTAATCAAAATTTGATGTATAAATATAAGATCCAGATGCTCATCATCCGATCATAACCATGTTCAAATCTTAATATGCCTTTAGCAATACAATTTTATAAACAAAGATCTACTAATCATTCATAGATTTCACAACATGGTACAAACAACAATCCTTTGCATCGTTCTCATGCAAAATACCAAATAACATTCATGTCAACCAATAATATAACAATTATTCACATAAATCATACCGCAATACATGGTTCATACCACATCACAAAATCAAACAAAACAAAATGACGTCACTCACATAAATCAAACAACAAAACAAATTTATATCACTCACCTTTGAATTGAAAAGATCCAACGAAAAGCCTTCATTTTTGCGAGATCCAAAAATTCTTCTCTTGATCACCAAGAAAATAATAATATAATAAATCTGGAGTTGTGCCGCGAATGACGGCTGCACACCCTCTTTTATACAGGCCGGAAATAAGATTTAGGGTTTTAGAAATGTATTTTGCAAAATAGTCCTCCCAAAAATATAACTTTACTCATATAACCTTTCCTTAGTTAAAATAGATTAAATAAATCAAAACCAAATCAAATATTTTATCACTGAGTTATCCAACAACCCAAAGCAGCCCAGTAAACAAGAAAAATTCGGATTTACAACTCAGGGTGGCGATTTTGCACAAAAGCCCTCCCTTTTGTAATATTTGCAATTACATCATAAAATATTCATAAAAATCCAGAAAAATCCGAAATAATATCTAATAATACATATTATATTTTCCAATCAAAATATTTGACTTTTACTTTCCAGAAAACATTTGCACAAGATCCAACATAAATTTCATATTTGCAAAAACACCATATTTGTTTAAATCTTTACCAAATTGACTTTAAATAAAATCTAAATATATTTAAATTTAATTTCTAACCATGGAAAACCAAAATATCAATAAAAAAGACGAATTTTCATAGTTTATCTAAGATCCAAACGACTTTTTACATAAAAGCCCCTCTCTTTCGAGATATTTGTAAAAATAGTTTCTTTATTCAGAAAAATCCCAAAATTTAGAATACAGTCCATAATAAGTATGAGAAATTATTAAAAATATAAAATTGTATATTTACACCAAAATTATTTGCACGTGTTTCGCACGTGTAAAAAGATAAATCTTCTAGAAAATATTTATTAAATTTCTAGTAAATCATTTTAATTCTTTTTCAAATATTAAAATAATATTTGAAAATACGGGGTTCTACAGTCACACATCCCAAAATTTATAATCTATCTAGGTTATTCTTAACCTCCTTCATAATCATTAAAATTTAATTCATTCATACACCCAAATAATCTCTTATTCGTTTCCTTCAACTAGTCATCCTTAAATAACAAGATAAAATTTCTCAAACTGTTATAATAGGACTTCAAAAAAACCGCAATTCAATCTGTAACACCCCTGCCCCTGCTCGGACAATTTTTACAATTTTAAAGACAAATTATTTATAGTATAGTACAACTGTCCACCACAGGCTGCCTCTCAAAAGGTGGTTAACCGGATTGGTGACTCTTGATCATAGGCTTTATTATTTATTATTATTATTTTCTCTTTTAATTTCCAATATGGGATTAAGTCTGACTCTCTCCCTACATTCTGTGAACAGCCGAAGCTTACCCTTCTTCATTTCGCAGGTGGGTCCCAAGGTGCCAGGTCACCCTGCTTTGACTTTGTCAAAGCAACACATCTTAGATGAAATTTTCACCGTGGGCCCCCTACCATATATTCACTTTACTTTATATCATGTACTTACCATCCACCATGCTGTTATACATCTAAGCACTTAATTTTTATTTCATTAACCATAGTCACATATATATATACTACACATATTGTATACTCTTTCAAAATCACGAGGTGTTACACACACCCCCCTTCAGAAATCAGCATCCGAATGGGTATATATAGTCTCGCCAGACTAATCATAACAAGCAACCACAGTCCGCCGACTGGATCTATAGTCCCGGTGAATCGCTGCAGCCAACCCACCGTCCGACTATATAGAGTGCCCCAAACTCAGTGTCGAAAATCGGCTCTGATACCATTTGTAACACCCCTGCCCCTGCTCGGACAATTTATACAATTTTGAAGATAAATTATTTATAGTATGGTACAACTGCCCACCACAGGCTGCCTCCCAAAAGGTGGTTAACCGAATTGGTGACTCTTGATCATAGGCTTTATTATTTATTATTATTATTTTCTCTTTTAATTTCCGATATGGGATTAAGTCAGACTCTCTCTACATTCTGTGAACAGCCGAAGCTTACTCTTCTTCATTTTGCATGTGGGTCCCAAGGTGCCAGGTCACCCAGCTTTGACTTTGTCAAAGCAACACATCTCAGATGAAATTTTCACCGTGGGCCCCTGCCATATAGTCACTTTACTTTATATCATATACTTACCATCCACCATGTTGTTATACATCCAAGCACTTAATTTTTATTTCATTAACCATAGTCACATATATATATATATATATATATATATATATATATATATATATATATATATATATATATATATATATATACATACTATACATATATTTTATACTCTTTGAAAATCACGGGGTGTTACACAATCAACATCATCTATGCTCTAATATTTCAAATCCAATTACCAAATCAATACCAAAATCGTTCATTCAAACATGGAATATAATCCAAAACAAATGTACCAATTTCCATTAAAATAATTTTCCTCAAAATCAATTTCTAATTCTCTAAAGATAATATTCCTCAAAATCAATTCTAATTCTCAAAAATACTCAAAAGATAATATCCTTCAAATTCAATGTTTAATCCTCTAAATACAAAAAAGTTAAATAAAATCAAAACTATAGTTAATCATTTAATTCATAGTGGAAATTAACCTAAAAGTACTTGTACCCATTTCTATTTAAGCAAAACTCCAAAAATATAATTTTTATGTTAAAAATACTCACATAGTGAATTTTTGAACAAAAAAAATCCGAAAATAGCCTCTCCCTGGTTCAAACCTCCGACCCGGCACAAAGCCCAATGCCCAAAGTTGCACGCACTAACCAAGCTTCCAAGCCTCACAATCTGCCGATAACTCTAAAAGAACTAAAGTAATGCTTACTGATTCAAATTTAATTTCAAAAGATGTTAGAATAGATTTGAAATCTCCCTGGATCGAACCCAAGACTCGCACACAGTGCTCTAAACCGTACACACTAACCAAGCTCTCAATCCTCTGATCCCAATATTTTTCTCTCTGGAAATCAATATAAGTTTAATCGTTCAGATCCTAATCCTCTTCAGATTTGAATCTGAAACTATCAAAAATCTCAAATTCACTACAGTGGGTTCTGCCTCACAGAGTAAACATTTAACAACGCTTTGGGTTCATAATTTATAATAAAAACAATATCATATCATTCAACTATTTATCAAACAATAACTTTTTTATCATGAATTAAAACTAATTATACTACCTCTAAAATAATTAACATAGCAAGCTATCTACTTCTATTACTTCATAGCAATTCATTTTGCACAATAATTGAAAATATCATGACACTACAAAATAAATCAAAGTTGGACAACACCCACACATATATATATCTATATAATAAAACACAAAGAAAAGCTATCAAGTGGTTCTCCTTCAATTCTAAGGAAATCAATGGTTCAGATATAAGCTTCCAAAAGACATTTTTCCCCCCAAAAGTTTCCCCCAAAACTCAAATTCAAATCCCCCCCCCCCCCCCCCCCAAACCAACTTCTTTATTTATTTAATTATTTCTCTCTCTCTCTCTCTCTCTCTCTCTCTCTCTCTCTCTCTCTCCTATTCATATCAGTTTGCTCCATCTATTGCTGTAACCCCTGTTTTTCGTTTTCCATATTTTGGGTGTAGTATCTTAGTCTGTGTATTGTCTGAGTTTGAGTTCTTTATAAAAATTTTCATTTTCTTGAATTCATGTTATTTTAAAAATATTTTGTATCTCCTGTTAAAATTCGGCCTTTTCATTAATTGTATCTGTTGTTATTTTCAAACGATTTTTATATCAATGTGTTGTTATTATTATTATTATTACTATTATGTTTATTTTATTATTATTATTACTATTATTGTTATTATCATTTTTATTATGGTTATTATTATTATTATTATTATTATTATTATTATTTTGATTGGTTATTAAAAAACTAGTTCTATTTATAAATTATATCTGTAGTTGTTTTAAATAAATTCTGTATTGTAATGTAAATTATATTATTTTATAAATTATATTTTATTAGTTATTTTACTTTTCCTATTGGTTTTTAAAATCCTATTGGATCTTTGATTTATTCCCATACCTAAACCCAATTACATTTAACCCAAATACCCATTAATTTACCCAAACCCTATATACCAAAACCCCTACCCTGTTATTAACACCCCAAACGTGATAAGCCATTCCCCAGACCCGTTACCCCTTCTCCTAAACCATCTAAACCCTATTCATCTGCCTATATATAATACCCATTACACCTATTCATCTTCTGATTAACCCTAGCTGCCTACCTCTGCATCTCACCCTCCCGAAACCCATACTCCTGCACCGCCTAGCACCTTCCGACCTCCTGCCATCCCCTCTCCCAAACACTGGACCTGCAGTATCCCCTACCTCCCAACTCTCTCCCGATCGCCACCCTAGCGCCTGCATCCCCACCTTAATTCCCGACTTCATCCCCTGTGCACCCCTATTTCTTCCCGTCCCGCTCTGTCTCTGTCCCTACTCTGTTCGGCCACACAGCAACAGCAGCTAGCGGCACCAGCAGCGACGCCAGCGCTGCCAGCACCGAACTCTCCCCGTGGTCATTTGCCCCCTCATTCTCTCACCGTGATCACTCACGGTATTGCTTCTTGTTCGTCCCTCGCTCATGTTCTTGCCGTGTGTTGCTTTGAGTTCATGATTGTTGGGTTTCTTGTTCGTTGGTTCTTAGTGCATGTGTGTTTTCGTGCACTTGGATTTTGGTTGAACGTCGTTGAGTTCGTGGTTTTCGTTCGTGGTTCATTGAGTTCGTTGGTCGGAAATCCATTCTCGTTATTCTTGGGTTTCATCATTTTCGTCTTCTGTTAAGGCAAGTAACTTGTACTCAATTCCTTTGTATGATACAAGTCATAAATACTGCTTGTAGTGTAGTTGGGTTCTAGAGACAACTCGTGTGTGATGTATTTTTGATGAGTACTGTCTCTATAATGCTATTGACCATAGTTGCATCACGACACAAATTTGATATGAAACAACTTAAGTTCTGATCGTTCTTGATGTGATTATATTGTGAGATAATTATGAGAATTTGTGTGTTTGATTGGATCCATGTGATATACTTGTTATGGACATGCTATATACCCTATTTCATGTTATTTGGATACTTAGCAGACTCTATTTCATGTTTGGTTATGTTTTGAACAAGTTTCGTATGCTGTATGTTGATTTGTTGTTAAGAGAAAAATCTGTATTTTTGTTGATGATCAGTTTTGATTAGTATTTTAGACCATAATAAGTTCAGTATCTTAACTTCATTATTAAACATGATTTTTATAAAAATCCATCTTGTTTCCAAACTCTCTGACTATGATCGATTTCGTCTTCGTATGTGTGAGATATGATTGTTTTACTATAGAGGTGTATTTCATTTCCAGATTTCGTTTTTTGATGATTTCGATGACTAAACTATTTTGATACTAGTGCTAAACATATTATTTTGATCTGAAATTTTGCACAGGATTTCCATATCTATTTAGGGATTACCCAGAATTTTGGTAGGATTTATTGATGAGTTTTATATGCCGTTTCATGCTTGTTTATAAAAACTATACTTGTTGGATTTTGCTCGCTGTTCTATAAAGATTTGTATTTTCATCCTAATTCATTTTCCTGTATGAAAAATATTTATGAAATATAAAAGTTAGCCTATTTTTTCTATTTTCATCTCCCTTTGGCGGATTTGAATTTAGTTTCACGGTTTGTGAGATATTACAGTTTTCGTACAGCAGTGTTGGGAATTCCAGATTTGCCAAACTATCGTTTCTTGATATTTTCTGATTTTTGTTTGCAAAACTAATCTTACTGGAAAATTATGAAACTTTATATTCTGATACTAGACATATAGGGGAATGCCCCAGATGTTTTCTGGATTTATTTGAGGTGTTTCGATGTTGTTTTCCTGACTGTGAATTCGATTTACTGATTTCTACATGAACGTATTTTCTGGTTTCAAATCAGTTTTGAGTTATGTTTTTCTAAAACACTATATGACTTATATGTATCCGTTGGATTCGGTTGGAAGTCTATTTTCCAGATTCTCTGATGGATTCATGTTTTGATATTTTTAGAAACAGGAATCGCTGTTTTAGTATTGTACTGTCTTGCTGTCCTGAATTAGAACTTACACTGTTTCACTCTTTTATATGACTGTCTATCATCTGTACATGTTTATCTGTCACTCTGAACCTATTACATGTTTATACAATATTATTCTTGACCTGTTTATGACACATACATGCCTGTCTGATAATTATAATAAAATGACCAAGCTGAGGTTAAGGAAAAGATCTAGTAGTGAGAAATTATAGAAATGTGTACTTGGAAGAGGACCAATAGGTTCTGACTGTCTGATTACTGTTATCGATTACCTGACTACACAATTCCCTATAGGAAGGTGTACTCAGAGGAGGACCACTAGGTTCTGACTGTTACTATTACTGTTACTATTACTGATTACCTGACTGCACACTTCCCTATAGGAAGGTGTACTCGGAGGAGGACCACTAGGTTTTGACTGTTACTGATACCTGAGTACACGGCCCTATATGATCCTCTACGAAATCTAAAACGAAACTGTTTGAATGTAGCAACCATGTAGTAAAAGGATGGATGCATGAAGTGCTACCTAGATAGTAATAAACACAAGACTGTAAGAACTGACATCTGTTAACTGTTAACTGTTACATGCTACTTATCACTGTTATCTGTTACTGTCTGACTGGTTATCTGATACTGTTACCTGGTACTGTTATCCGTATACCTGTCTGCATACTGTTGACACTTAACACATGTTACTTATACCCGTTAGTATACCATGCTAGTTGATTTGTTTTCCTGATTCATGTTTCATATTACATTTCTGTTGATATGCCTACACCATACTATGTTTGTTCTGTTGTTACTTCATATTTTTTATTTATCCCATATACTTGTATTCTGCACTACAAGCAGCCCGTAACTTGTATTGACGGGAATCTTGTTTCTTTTTTCTTCTTCCTGCAATTTGTCAAATTGTAGATTTTGGTGATCAGCTGCCCGATGGAGTATGTGATCTAAAGTTCTAGTTGGCTGGAGCTTTTTCTATCTTCATTTATTTTCTGTTGCTCATTTTGAACAATGTATCTGTTACTTAGATTCTTTGTGTTTGGGCAGTATGACCAGGATTTTTGACTTCTTCAGATCTGAATTATTTGAGATTAATACATTTTGTTTCAAGTAAATTCTGTTGGTATATTGATTCAATTATGCATGTGTGGTTGATTCTCTTGCTTCTGACTCTGATTATTTTGTGAGATATTGTAAAGATTCTTGAACAGCTTATGGATGATGAAAATCATTCACTGGGCCAATGTTACGTGCTCGTATTCCGTATTTTTGGGAAGCGGGGCGTGACAATTTCCTAAATCAGAGTTCTCCAATTTCTCTCTCTCTCCCCTAGGTTTTTAAGCCGCAAACTCCAAATGCCTAATACCATTTTCTTAAACCTTCACTTCCATTCCATTGGCCAAGCCTCCATCGTCCTCTCAAGCGCGAATCTCAAAGAAAATCCAAATCCAAATCCAGTGTCAAACCCCAATCAAGAGGTCGTCGTCGATATCTGATCTGCTGCTAATTCCGTATCGATGACTCCCATCCACCAAATCGAGCGCGAATATCAAGCGACTCCGTATCGGCGAATTCCCTTCACCGAATTGAGAGCCTCTACATGCAATGCGACGACTCTAATTTTATCTCATTAACCGAATTCTCATTCTAATTTTTTTATTTGTGTTTACATGGGATTACTCAGTTTTTTGCTAACTCGAATTATGTGTGTGCAGAGGATTACTCAGTTTTTTGCTGACTCGTATTCTCTATGTGCATGAGATCTAAGTTCATAGAGGTATGACTTTTTTATTTTTGGGTTTAAAAAATTTTAATTTGGTGATTTATTTGATGAATGTTTATTGGTTTTGATTTAAGGTGTACGCAACTGAGAGTTGGATTATTTGGTGACCTTAATTTGGGCTTCCAAACCATAGCATGACAGGTAAGCTGATCGCAACCTAAAATAACTTGGCAAATATGCAACATTAATTTCTTTACTACAAGAGAATATACTATAGTGAAGTGTAACTTCACTGGTTCTTAGAAACCATGGATAACATAACATATAAGAACTTTTAGTGTATGTTTGGATATATAGGATTGGGATGACTGGAGTTTACCAATGAAGGGTGCAAACTCTCCACTAGAAAGACAACTAAAGTAAATTTGTTATTGATCCATTTCGAATTTTTTTTTATAAAGGTGCAATAGGAAGACAAAGTAGAGATAAAAGAATGATAATAAGAACTTCATGTATTACATTTTGGTTGAAATAATAATAAGAGGTATTACATCTCAGTCCAGTGTCCGGCAAAACTCAACCTCCTCATCATCAAAGTCATCCACCTGGAAGACTCTGGCAATCCTCCCTCTTGCATCTGAAGTAGCAGTTGTGGCCCAAAAGCAAATAAGATGCATGATATGAGTAAGATTACCAGAAATACTATTACATGAAGTACGGAAATAAAAATTATTTCTTTCTAGCCATAAAACCCAAGTAGTGGCCGCAATGGAGATGTACTATGCATCCTTCATTTCATGACGTATAGAGGCAAATCTGTGACCAACCCACAAATCCTCATAAAAGCTGGGGTAGTCACATGTCCCTAAGGCCCATAAAACCTCGACTAGAGTTGCCTTACTCCTTTGGTAGTGAATGAATACGTGATTCAGTGTCTACGTGTGTAAGTTACAGAAACCACAGTTGGTCGCGATCTGGGGTTGTCTTTTGGCAAGGTTCTCTCTGGTCAAGATTGCATTGTTGAGCACTAGCCAGAGGAAGACCCTAACTTTAAGGGGTGCTTTCGCTTTCCATAGCACATGTGCCCAACTGGGTTTACATCCTCGGTAGTGAATGCGATGATAAAAAGACCTAATAGTGAATGATTCTTTGGTCTCTAACCCCACCTCATCTGGTCTGAGCCTTGAGCGCACATCGCCCCGTTTCCTGCAATGTACATTTGTAGTTCATTCAGTCGTTGCTGTAACCCTAGATTAAGAGGCCCTCAGAAAGATGGTTTCCAAGCACCCCTCTTCCACGTCTTAGCCACGGAGACATTCGGGCAGGTCGTCTGCTCATACAACTCTGGAAAATTCTCCTTAAGGGTATAGGCACCACACCACTTGTCCCACCAGAATCTGATGGACCGTCCATTACCAATAGTCGATGTAACTGCCGAATTGAAAGGCCCGCTGGCCTTGGCAATTCCTTTCCAGAAGCGGGAGGCTTTGGACCCTACCCAGAAGCCTAGACTTCTCGTACCTTTCCCCTGAAGGTAAGGGTAAATGAACTCCTGCCAACCTTCCCCATTGGGGTGGAATACCTTCCACCACCATTTCCCCAAGAGAGCCAGGTTCATGTCTCTCAAATTGATTATACCTAGCCCTCCATGTTTCTTCTTCATGCATGTGATGCCCCATTTGATCAAGTGATATCCCCCCCTATTTGTGTCAGCCCCTTTCCAGAGAAATTGCTTTCGGATGCGGTTAATCGTTTAGATCACCCACTTAGGCAGCTCGAAGAACGACATGTAGTAAATGTGCAGATTTGATAACACAGAGTTGATAAGTACTACTCTTCCCCCAAGGGAAAGCAACTTTCCTTTCCATCCTGTCAATCTGTCTTCCACCCTGTCGATGATGGGTAGCCAGTCCGTCTTCGTAAGCTTCCCTGGTCTGAGCAGCAGCCCCAGATACTTAATTGGAAAATCTTCCATCATACAATTCAGAATGGTAGCATGGGTCTGAGCTTCTACTTCGGAGAGTACAATCGGTATCAAAGCACTCTTGTAAAAATTAATCCTGAAACCTGACCAGGCTTCAAAATAGTAGAGAGTCCCTTTAAAGTAAATTGTTTCCGACCTGTTCCCGTTCCCAAAAAGTAGGGTGTCATCTGCATACTGAATAATCGTACAACCTTTTTTAATGGTACTGCTAGCAACAGGTTTGATCCAACCTTTTATCTGACAGTTATCTAGCATGCCCCTCAGGACATCAGCTACAATAGTGAAGAGTAGTGGTGATAGAAGATCTCCCTGCCGAAGGTCCTTCTTGCATGAGAACGGTTGGCCAGATCGCCCATTAACTGAGATTGCCGTTTTACTTGTGTATAAGCATTGTTTGATCCAACTAATCCATTTTACCCCAAAGCCTCTCCCTCTGAGAGCTTCCAACAAGCAATCCCAGTCGACGGAGTCATATGCCTTCTCAAAGTCGAGTTTCAGAAGGAAATTCATAGACTGGCCAGTATGACAGTGACGGATAACTTGTTCTGCGGTGGCCACATTGTCCAGGATACATCTGCCCCTAATGAAACCAGACTGTGTGTTGCTAATTAAACTGTCCATCATGCCTCCCAAGCGGATGGCCAGAACCTTTGTTATAATCTTAACCAAGCAGTTCATGAGGCTAATAGGCCTAAAATCCCCCACCCGAGTGGATTCTTCCTGTTTAGGGATTAGGATGACTTCCGCAAAGTTGAACATACCCAATTTAAGATTATTGTGGAAGAATTCATCCATTATAGCCATAATTTATTTCTTCCCAGAATACTTGGAAAAACATCATTGGGAAGCCGTCTGGTCCTGGCGCCTTTTCTACTCCCATTTGAGTGATTGCCTTTTCCACTTCATTTTCCGAGAAAGGTATTTCCAGTTCCGATAGAGAGTGAGCTAACTCGTTCAGGGGACCCTGCCTGAAATCATCCCTCAGTGGGACCCTGAAATCATTCTTCTTCCCAAATAGGTCCTTGTAATAGTCTTGAAAGGTTTTGGAAATTACAGTTTCATCTTGGGATGTACCCATTTCAGTTTGGATGGCAAGGATAAGGTTAGATCTACGCCTGGCACTTGCCACTCGGTGGAAGAAGGCCGTGTTCACGTCTCCCTCTTTAAGCCACGAAATCATCGACCTCTATTGTCATTTGATTTCCTCCAACTTATAAAGATTGGCAATATTTTCCCGAAGCTCAAGCAACCTGTTTCTTTTGTCCTGGGACAGGACTCGCATTTCTTCCAGTCTCTCCAGCTCATCAATACCTTCCAAAAAAGACTCATTTGCACGCCAAATTGTCGAGAATCTAGAACGACTCCATCGACGTAACCTCTTTCGCAGTCTGCGAATTTTTTCACACCATCGAGTTGTAGCCTCCGATCTGTTAGTTGGAAGCGCCCAAATTTCCATGACCATGTGGTGAAAGCCCTGAATTTCTAGTCATGCCTTCTCAAATCTGAACTTTCTTGGCCTTTGACACCCCTGCACCCCAATGTCGAGGACGATCGGGACATGGTCCGACGTAGATCTTGGAATAGTTTTAGCGGTTGCCAATAGGAATTTAGTCTCCCAATCCAACGAAACTAGGATTCTGTCCAACTTGGCCATGATCGGGGAAGCTTGCATGTTCGACCAGGTAAATAGCCTGTCATTAATTGGAATGTCGATCAGCTCCAATTCCGTGATCACCCTATTGAATTCTTCTCTGTGTCTGTCACTCGAGCCTCTGCCCCTATGCTCGAATGCAAATCTAGTGATATTGAAATCTCTCCCAACGATCCAAGCCTCCAACCATCGGCATCGGACATCGATAAGCTCTTGTCAAAACACATGTCGAGCACTTGCCACGTTCGGCCCATAGACCATAGTGACCGTGTGCACCCAATTGTCAGACCATCGCAACAGTCGAATAGACAGGGAGAACATTCCACTGAATTCCTCAAGACAAGTGAAGATATCCGAGTTGAACCCAATGGCAATGCCCCTCGATGCACCTGAGGATGGGCGTAGCACCCATTCCTTGATTCTATTGCCCCCTACTCTTTTGAGTTTAAACCCTTGTGCGAGTTTGGTCTCCTGTAACCCCACCACCTCCGCCTTAGAGTTCATAATGACGTCCCTAACCATATCTCTCTTACCCCTGCCCCCTAACCCCCTAACGTTCCAGAAGAGGGCACTCATTGGGGAACCGTTTTAAGGTTGCTAGTGGGTGTGGGATGGAGGTCTTCCTTGAAGACCTCCGTCGGCGCAGAGGTGGACCCAGGGTCCTTCTCAATGTTAGCATTAGCGCGTTCAATTTCCCAACCCCTAATTTTATTAAGCAGTAGAGCATTGCGCTCTACATCGCACACCTCTAAGCCACAAGTTTGAGCTAATAAAAAAACATCAGAGTCTAACATGAAATTGAGAATAGATGCTAAAAAATTCCTTGTACCTCCGTCATCGAATTTTGTTGCTTTGGCCGCCGTAGCGACCTTAAGATATTCATTCAGGGACTCCACATTAGCCCTCTTAGGCATCCGCTGTACCCTGACACCAACTGCCCTACTCGATGTCCCAGTGCTACAGGCAAGCGTTGAGTCTGGAAAAGTAGATAAAACCATCTCTGGTGAGATTTCCCTTTGTGTATCAGCTACAAACTCAAGATCCTCTAACTCCTCATCAGAGAACGAGAATTCCTCATCCAAATTTAAGCGCCCTTCATTCTCATCATCGCTAGACTCATCATTTACTACCTGAGCGGCCCCCATCATGAGCCCCTGCAACTGCTGTTCATATACCCTCCCCTCTGTACCACTGGAGAGAACATTGGACCCTTCTGTTGGCCCAATCCCCATAGATGAAGCAAGATCCACATATGGTAATTGGTTGAGAGTTTTGGACCCCTCTATAGGCCCAACTGATATCTTAATAGGCTTAGGCCCCTACAATTGACAATGGAATTATAATTGGGCCCTATACAAATAGTGGGCTCTTCCACAATAAAAGGCTCTGTCTTACCCTCTCTCGTAAAACCAACACCATGGCCACGTGGCATTGCAAGAGGCGCATGTAGAGCGCTCTGCAGCTTTCCACGTGGCCCATTTCTATTTGGAGGCACGGCGGTGGGTTCAGAGGGTGCCTCAAGACCCCGCCCCTCCTCGCTCTCTGTGAGAACCTCGATCTCTCCATTCCCCTTCCCACTTTGGTGTTTTCCTTCATCGTCTTCTTCTAAACACTCCAAAATGAAGCGAGAGCTTTTTCCCTTCTTAGCTTCCACCTCAAAACTCCCTTCACCTAAGCACTGCTATCTCCCTTTTTTGGGACATGGTCGTTGGGTTCTGTCGTTGCCTCAATCTCTCTATTTCCCTTTCCCCTTTCATGCTTTCCCTCTTTTAAGGCAGGGTCTAAAGCAACCCCCCCCCCCCTCTTACTACTCTTTTTCACCGTTTGCCCTAGCCTCGTCCTCTACCACATGGACCTGACTCCTCAAAGCGCTGACTTTGCCATTCTGAGGATCCCTCCTCTCTGGTCCCTTCCCATTTTTGAGATGCTTTGCTATATTAAGCATTGATGTTCTGATTGAGGTCTCCCTCCTAACTTCCTTCTCTTCGCCCAAACTTGTACGGCATTGACCAAGGGTGCAGTGATCCTGGTCGTAGATCCTCGATCCAGATCTACAATCTGGACCGTTGGAGCCTGTGGCCGGGATTGCAGCCTCTATTGGCAAGACCCGCCATGCTTCACCTTGCGTAGCCACCTTGAAGAGCTCCCGGTGAGCCCGCTCAAGCTCATGGGCACCGTCGATGGTTGTATCTAGCACCAGTGCTACCGCCGCCTCTTTGTATGATCTTTCGTCTCTGAGGGCGTTGCTGCTGCGCTTGACCACGTCCTCCACCTGTAGCTCCACCTTCTTGTGGAGCAAAAATCGGAGGATGTATGCCTCCTCGTGAGTGAAAATCTTAGCAAACCTGGGCATGCGGCTAATATCTGGGCTTTTGATGGTTAGTCTCGCCGAGATCAGGTTTGACTTCCTCGCTGTCTTCGCATCAATGTCCATCACCGTGGCAAACTCTGATACAATTTCTTTGATTTCTTCTCTTTTCCAACAGTGTAGGGGTAGATTATGAACCCAAATTTTGTAAGTATCCCCTTGCGGCCTCTCCGCCCCAAATTGCGGCGACCATGGGGAGAATTTCACTGCAAAATGGCCAAAGTCCACCTCTCCCAATCCGGTGACTTCTTGCATTTTAGCTGGTGATGGGTAGACCTGGCAATCTTGACCCGTGACTCGTGGGTACCCGCGGATGTACCCGTACGGGCCGGGTACGGGTAAGGAAAATTTTGAAAAAAAATGAGCGGTTACTTTTTTACCCGGCCCGTGAACCCGCGGGTCGGGTCGGTTATACCCACGGGTACCCGTGGGTACCCATGTATTTAAATAAATTAAATTAAATTAAATAATCATCAACTTGAGTTGTAATTTATTTGAGTGTGTTGAGTTTGAATTTTATTTGGTTTCATTGTTTTTAATGTAATTAATTTCAAGACTTTAGAAACTTGTCATATGGTTTCATTGTTTTGATTTTGCAATTGTATTTTTGATTATGTTTAAATTTTGTTTAGACTCAATTATGTCTGTATACTTTGAAAAATAATTGCTCTTTCTTTTCATGATTGGACAAATTATTGCTCTTTTGTCTTTGTTGATGAAATGATAAATTGAAATGCTAGTTGGATTTTCAATGTTGATGCATATATTTATTTGAACAAGAAGAATAAAAAAATAACAAACAACAAGCTTATTAAATTATCGTTCTTGATTCCTGATTACATTTGTTGTTGTTTCAGTTATTCAATTTTATATTTTCAATTTTTTAAAAAAATGATAGCATGTTGCTAATGTTTTTAATCAATTATTCAATTAAAATAATTTTTTTAATTTTTTTTAAAAACCCCAAAACAAACTCAAAATAAACAATAAAATATTGACAGGTACCCATGGGTACTTGTGGGTACCCGCGGGCCGGGTCCGGGTTGGAAAAAAATTTTAAAAAAAGTTGCGGTTACTTTTCGACCCGGCCCGTTGGACCCGTGGGTCAAGCAACCCGTACCCATGGGTACCCGACCCGGCCCGTTTGCCAGGTCTAGTGATGGGAATGAGATGAGAAATTGTAGTTGACAGATCTTCTTGACTATCCAATCCCTGTCTCCCTTCATGGGCCATTTTTGGTTTAGGGCATCTAGTAGGTGATTCTCCGATGGCCTGCCATTTGTTACTTTGACGAATGTGCACCATTGCCTAAGCCATCCCTCCTCTTGTTTGATAGTAGTGAGGCAACTCACAAGCTTGATTGGCAGGGGGTTTTCAGGCGACTGGCCTCGCAATACCACTCTTTTTTCCTCCGTCTCCTTAATCGACACATTAGTGCACACATAAGACACATGCCCTCACTTCAAGCATTTGAGGCATCTAATCTCCTTTGTGCACTCTGCCCTTATGTGTCCCAAATTGCCGCAGTTGAAGCAGACGACTGCCTTCTTCTTTCCCTTGCATTTCTAAGTAAGTGATCCTCCCTCCCCAGTCTTCTGGTAGTCCTTTCGTTGTTTATGTCTCACTTGCACCCACGCCGCCTCCCCTCCCTTGTCCCCTTGCTCATCCATGCTTTCTGAGTTACCTGGACCCCCCTCTGAGGTCCTGGTTACCCCAGAGATGGAAGGCAATGAATGGACTGAGGGAGGGTGTGCAGCCGGTGTGGTGGTGTGGGTGTGCACATTAGAGGAGGGGGGCTCTGGTGGGGGACTTTGGAAAGGGAATTGTCGATGTACTTTGTAGAGGCTGGTACTGGGTTGGTTTGTTGGTTATGTTGTTGCTGAGGTAGTTTGGGTTGGTGATGTTGGTCATGTGGCGGAATAAGGTTTCGATGGTGAAGATAAGTTTTTTGTTGGTGGTGTGGTGTAGTGCGATACTGATGCCTGTTGCTGTAGGGAGGGGAATTGGGATAATTGTCGGTTCTTGGTCAGTAGTGTGACTCCTCCCTCTGCCTCTTGCCGTAACTACTTCCCTCACCTCCCCTATAATCTTGACCTTGATGCTTAGAGGCCCGATGATCGTAGGAGTGGTACTTAGCTTGCCCCGAGCAGCTAGAAGCACCCCCTCGTAGGGCCCTATCCCTAGGCTGAGGTGAGGAAGCTCTGTGATGACCTCTGGGATACCCCAGACGCCGTTCGTAAGTTCTACGAGCCTCAATGTGCATATCTCTGAGAGCTTCCTTGCTCTTCTGCGAGGACAGCTGGCGTTGAGGCCGGGTATGAGGTAGGGGGTAGTTGGATTGGGGAGGAAACATCGGTTGAGGACCAGAGGGAGGGAGAGGGTGAGGGTTGAGGTATTGTGGGTTAGGGTGTGATGTTGAACAGGTTGGCCTCGTCAGTAGAGGGGCAGAGGGAGGGAGAGGGAGAGGGTGGGGGATGTTTTGTGGGCTTGCTGGGTTTGCACAGGGTGAAGTAGAAGAGGGGTTTGGGGGGCTAGAGGGAGGTGGAGGTGAGGGCTTGTGGACCCCTTCGATGGGCCCACAACCCCGGAGTTCATCCTCTCAGAGGTTCATAGTAGCCAGTATTTCCTTCAGAGCTTCGGAGCTTTGTTGTCGTTGGAGTTGCAAGGATCTTGTCTTCAGAGCTTCAGAGCTTTGTGGTCCTCAATGTCTAGGAGGGCTTTCTTGTCCAACTCTATGCAATGTTTCTAACAAACTATATGCATTCCAGGTAAGTTCAAGCTAAGAATCAAGAAGGCGATGGTTAAGCTTAAAGGTAGATATGCTGCTTTCTCATATAATATGTTTCTCACTTCAATTAATTTGCTAGACCTCTAAAGCTATTTTATATAATCAAATCAGGTGCACCGTGCCGTAGGCACGTGCCAACGAGCAAACCTAGTATATACACAATCTAGCATGAAAACTACTACACAAATTTTAGACGGTGAAAGTGTAACCCCTGTTTCCAATTTTTTTTCAAATTTTCTTCTGTAACTTTTTTCAGTTCTCATTCCTGTAATTTGATCCTTGTATTTATTTTATTATGAATTTTTGTTCATCTGCAACCAATTGTATTTCTTCAGTCTATTTTTATTTCTCATGCTGAACCCTGAGATTGTTTTTAGGCACGCTACTCTCTTCTTATCCTTGTGTCTTGAGTATCCTAATTAGCCCATTTATAAACTTGTTTATTTATATATTTGGATCCCAAATTCAAACCCATCTCTTATTGGATCCAAACCTAAACCCAAACCCAAACTCATCTCTTATTGAATCCTAACCCAAACCTAAATCCAAACCCATCTCTTACTGGATCCTAAACCCAAATCCACATACCCTAAATCCTACTAACAACCAATACCCAGATTACCTCCCCATGAACGTCATATCTGCTAACTGCACCCCCCGTATCTCCTGATTCTTCATTCACTCTCTTTCTTATTCTCTTCTTCTTCCTCTCCCACTCATCAAAAACTCAAACTCAAATTAATTAAGCCTCACCCTTATATCTAATCCCTAATCTCCATCAGCAACCAATCCCCTTTCTCTCTCTCTCTTCTCCTCCTCCTCCTCTGTTCCGAAACAGAGCTACCACTAGTTCCCCTTCTCTTCTTCCTCCAAACCTCACCCTGTGCACCATTGAAACCCATCCCCGCCCGTTGCCACCCTCCATCAAAGTCCCCCCTCGTCTTCCACCACCGCTCGACTACCCCGAACAACATTGTTGCCATGCTCTGCCACCTCCTTGTGACCCCAGGCCCACCGTTGCCATCACCTTCCTCCACCACCAGCGACCTCGACCCCCATCGCTTGCATCCCACAGCCGAGCCACCCTCTTCCCCCTCGTGGCCCCGTCGAAGCCCCATCCACTGTCAACCACCATCGCCAGCATCCCTGCAGTCATCCGAAACCCAACCCCGTTCAACTCCACCACTGCCTATGGCCATCATCGACCACCATTCCGCAGCTGCACACTTTTGCGCCCCTTGCTGCCGTTGGTTGCCTTATTACCGTTACTATAGCTGCGTCTTGTTGTTTGCTGTTCTTGCTGCCCGTACATTGTGTGCACGTGTTTAGCACGTGTCATTGTGTACGTAGTTGCACGTGTGTCACCATCGGGATTCTCATTCCGTTATTCTATCACATTCGGATTAATCGTCGTATAAGGCAAGTCTTCTTGAACCCTTTATTATTCGCGTTCAAGAATTTCGTTGATTCCCGCAAGCAGTTCATAATCCAATCATCGTATAAATCTTTGCTTGATATTTATTCAGGAGGTTATCACAGATTCATCGGCAAAACCAAGTGATAATTCTCTTTTCGGGCAGTTATCTTTGACTCAAACCCATGCCCTATTATACAATTGCATATGCACGTAATATATGAATACAAATTAGAACCATGATATAGGGTTGATGGATGATTTGAATGTTTCGATTGAATATGATTTTCATGAGTTAATTGCCATGAAATGCCTCGTAAATGTTAAAATTTCATGCTAATAATTAAGTGGAATTTACTGTTGATTAATTTCCATGAGATCACATGCTTGCATGTTCAATTATTGTCAATTCATATTAATCTATTTGCTGGCATGTTGTCTATCTCATATTGCATTACACTTTAGAACCTGTTCCTGTAGGAATTTAATTGAACTTTGCATAAAAAAATTGTAGCTCTGTGAATCTACTTTTCATAACATTTGACGGGTCTGAATTCCGAGTTATAATATGCAGAATATCATATTTTAATGTTGCTAGGTCTAGGTTTCCATATTCGTCTTTATGTATGTATCAACATGAATTGTTAATTAAAATAAAATGTTAACAGGAGAATTAAAATTTGAAATTAATTTGCTTGAGACTAGACATGACTACGAGTCACTATGAATTTTTTTGAATTAATTGATAAATTTCCAGTCCTGATATATATATGTGAACATGACATTTAACGTGCTGCCTGAACATAAAATCAGCAAATAATAAGATTTTTCGTCTAGTTTCTATGATTTCGATATGCCGTGTATATATGCATTGGAACCGATAGAGAGTCTAGTTTCTAGAACCTCTGACGGATCCGGATTTGCTACCTTGTAGCAACGGGGACACCTGTTTTTGTACAGCAACGTCTTGCTAGCCAGATGGTATGCTTTGTTTTATTGATTTGGTATAAACACTTTTGCCTTGCATGTAATGAGTAGAATTAGCTACACCTTGCATTACAAAACCTTGACACCTTCTTGCATGCTCACATTAGGGTATAATAAAACATTAATAAGCGGGGCTATTAAGGGTTGACTTGGTAGTGAACAATCAGAGACTGTACTCGGTAAGGGTCCCTTATTATTTACATTGATTATTGTTATGGAATGTGCATTATAGATTGTTAATTATTGATTGTAAATTATTGTTATTGTGCCGAGTACACGATCTGTAGAGTTCACCATCACAGTCTAAATGATCACTGTTTGCATGCACCGAACCTGTGGTATGTGACACAGTATTATGTGCATTAGATAAGTTAATAAAATGAATAGTAACTCTAGAATGACACTTGCATGCATGATCCTGAATATTATCAACGACATTGATCATTAATTATAACTAGTGATTATTGCATAATTAATTATAGACCCTTGACTTTATCACCAACCTTGTTATTACACCTTGACTTTGATCTAGGCCCTTATTCTTGATATACCATGCTTTTTTTGTTCTTTTGTATTAAACTACTTGCTATCTGTGCTCTAACGAATATTATTTTTCTACTTAAGATCACGAGTTTTCAGGTACTCAAGGAATAATACACGAAGGACTTGGTGAGCAACACTTTTAGAGATTGGAGCTCAAGGAATAGACTGCATTGATTATCTATTTGTGCTATTTCATTTTGAACATTTCTATTATTATAGTACTTTGTTTCCGGGCCTTGTTGACCCGAAGTATGTTTTTATCCCAGATGTTAGATATTATGTTATAGATTATTTCAATGATTATTGAAGTCATTCTTCATTTATGTGATTATTTAATCTTGTGTGGTTATGATTATATTCATATTATTGAGTTAAACTGGTACAACTTATGGATGATGCTTACATCATTCGTTGGGCCTTTGTTATGTGCTCGTATTCCCGTATTTTGGGAAGCGGGGCGAGACAGAAAGGAATGCCCACCCAAGGGTTTCCGAAATTGATTGCTCCTAGACTCCAACAAAAATGCTCCAGAACTCGAGATGACGTGGAGTAAGCATGCGTGTTTGTGTAGAAAGAGGCAGTGAGGGAGGGTGTTTGGAATTTCGGGAAATGAAAAAAATGAAGAGGAGAGAAGGCTCAGGATGGAGAAGTGGAGAAAGTGAAGAGTGGTGGAGGTGATGATAATTAAATGATTAGTTAGCATATAAGGAGAAGATTGTGGAGCTAGTTGTTGTAGGTGGTGTGTATACATATATATGCATAGATATATGTTTAAATATGAAGGAGTGGGGGAGGTGAGTGGGGTTGGCTGGTTAGGAGAAGCCGGGTTAGTGAGGATTTTAGGGAGTGGAGGGAATGAGTATGATAATAATTTGTGGAGTTTAGGTGTGTGTGTGTGTATATATATATATATATAGAGAGAGAGAGAGAGAGAGAGGAATGCTCCATTGAAAACGGGTTTGTTTTCACGGGTTGGAAAATACCAATCTGAGCCGTTGGATGCCTTTTGATCGTGATCAGCGGCTCAGATCGTCTCCGCCCATCACCCTATATCACTTAAGTGGCGGAGGGTTATTTTGGAAATTTCGTCCCAAATAACTCATTGCCTGATTCGCTCTGATAAAATGAATATATCCTAGGCCGTTGTTTGGAACAACGTCCTAGGTTATAAAAATTTGAATTATAGGCCGTTGTTTGGAACAACGGCCTTGTTCTAAATTTTTATAACCTAGGTCGTTGTTCCCCACAACGGCCTAGGCTATAAAATTTTATTGAAATTTTATAACCTAGGACATTGTTGGGAACAATGGCCTAGGTTATAAAAATTTAGAACAAGGCCGTTGTTCCAAACAACGGCCTATAATTCAAATTTTTATAACCTAGGCTGTTGATCCAAACAACGTCCTAGGTTATATCAATTCTTTTAGAATCTGTTCAGCGAAGAGTTATTTGGGACGAAATTTCCAAAATAACCCTCCGCTGATCAATTGAAACGGGTTATGGGGAGCTCGATCTGAGCCGCTGATCACGATCATGAGCGATCCAACGGCTCAGATTGGTGTTTTCCAACCCGTGAAAACTAGACCCATTTTCAATGGAGCATTCCTCATATATATATATATATATATATATATATATATATATATATATATATATATATATTAGGGATATAGATAGTATGTTTGCAAAAAATAAGTTGATTAGGAGGATATAAGGGTGGCCGTCAATTCCTAGTGTATGGGATATGCACGGATTTTTATTTGTGCAAAAAATAATGTGTACAATTATATAAAAGAAAATGAAATAGCATTATCTTTAAAAAAATGAGTGTAAATAAAAATATTATGAATTTTTTTCAATCTAATTTCCCATATTTTAAAACTAAGCACAAATAGAAATAAATATACACGCTTCATTAATTTTATATATTAAAAAAAATCAACACGTGCATTGAAAGCATGTGTATTGCACGTATAAACAAAAATATATTTGGGTTGGCTCAACATAGGAGAAAATGAATTTCAAGAGAACGGAAAAATATATAAACAATTGAAATACAAAATATGTATACATTAAAAATATATTACAGATATTTCTCGTAACAATACGGACTACATGTCTGGAACACATGTGCTGCAATTGTAATAACTCCATTTTGCGGGGTTTTACATGTGGTGAGGCCAACAGGAGGTTGCATGTAAATAACCTCAGATAATGTACCATGAAGAAATGCATTCTTCACGTTCATCTGGTATAACGGCCAATGACGAATGGCAGTAACGAAAAGAATAATGTGAACTGTGGTCATCTTGGAAACTGGAGCAAAAGTCTCATCATAATTAATACCATACTCCAGAGTAAAAGCTCTGGCAACTAGACAAGCTTTGTATCGCTCAATAGAGCCATCAGGTCAATATTTGACCTTGAAAATCCACTTGCAGCTAATAGGCTCGACTCCCTCTGGTAGTGGAACAACATCCCAAGTGCCAGTCTGATCAAATGCATGAAACTCCTTTGTTTATGGCGATGATGTATGCATGAAAATAGGGTGAGCAAGATGTTAGTGTGACAAAGCCAAAATGTTCAGGAGGATTAATGGCGTCTGGTGTAAAACGTGTCGATGGAATACCCATAGTATAACTGGTAGAGTGGTGGATTGCTAGTTGATGTGTAGGCTGTGGAAGTGTGTTAGGTTGTGTAGGTGCAAGTGAAGGTGTGATGCAGGAGGTGATGGAGGTGGTGATGTAGGTGGTGTGGGTGCCTACAGAGGTGGTGAGGAGAGAACCTCTTTAGGAGTGACATGAATCATAGTATCTGTGTGATTGAAGGGAGTGGTGCTAGATGGGTGGGATTCAAGGGAACTCGTGAAGATGGATCCAGTGAGGTAGGCAAAGAAACTGGGGAATCAAGAAAACAAACACCCTGATAGAAGGACAAGTTGTAGGGGGGAGTCTTCAACAAATGAGACATGATGGGAGAACGGATGCGACACACCAATAGATTATAGCAACAATAGCCCTTGTGCACAGAAGTGATACCTAGGAGAACACACTTAGCAACCTGGGCCATCAGCTCCATGCATTCAGTGGGAGGGAGAATGACGTAACAGATGCACCCAAAGCTACGGAGCATACTGTATTCCAATCAAGAGTGGTGAAGAGTCTCGTGTGGTGTCTTACCAGATTGGCTAGCTGATAGAGTGATGTTAATGAGGCTGATAGAAGTAAGGAAAACTTCAACCCAAAATGTACGGGGAACAGAGCAAGAGAGTAGAAGAGCACGATTCATCTCAAGAATGTGACGATGTTTGCATTCAGCTACATCATTATGTTCATGTGTGTGAGGGAATGACTGCTGGGAAGAGTGTTATAAGACTGAAGAATCGACCACATAGTAGTGGAAGTGTACTCACGAGCACCCTCAGAGCGAAAAACCTTGATGTAAACACCAAACTGAGTATGAATCATTATTGTAAGGACCTAGTAAATGGCAGGAATCTCATATCGTTGGCGCATAAGGTACACCAATGTGTAACGAGTGAAGGCATCTATGAAGCTAACATAATAGAGATAGTCTTTACTAGAAGGTACAGAAGAGGGTCCCCATATGTCAGAATGAACAAGTTGAAAAGCATGTGTGCATTGGAAAATGCTATTATTATTAAAATGAATGGCTACGTGTTTTCCCAACTTACAACCCTGACAAACTGACAAATGTGTAAAAGAAAGACGGCCAAGAGCACCACTACGGGCTAAACTTTTTAGGCAAGAATCACTAATATGACCTATACATTTGTGGTATAGATTGGGATTATATGACATGACACCAGCAAAATTAACCATATGCATGAAGAAAATCTAGACTATATAGACGACTGTGTCGGCTAGAATGCCCAATCGTCTGTCCAGTCTGCAAATCCTGTATAGATCAACTGAAAGAATCGAAGGTAACGGTAAGGCCACTATCGCACAGAGTACTAATAGAAATAATGTTCATGGGTAAATTGAGAGCGTAAAAGACGAAATGTAATGTGAGAGTGGGAGAGATAATAGAATCTGAGTGTGTAGTGAAAAGTAGTGAGTCATCAGTTGTGCATAGTGATGGAGAGTAAGAAGGAAATGTAGTTCTGGTGGTGAGTAGTGTATAATCACTAGCAAGATGATGTGATGCACCAGAATCTAAAAACCATGAAGAATTCATACCAGGAGTAACAGAGAAAGTAGGGGCAGATGAACCAATATTGGTAGACTAACCTGGGGTCTGAAGTTCCAGCTGAACGAGGCGATGTTGAAGGTTGGCATAATCAGCAGGAGATAGCAATGTTGGATTAACAGCCATGACACGAGGTGTACAAGAAGGAGTACAAAGAGGAGGTAAACCATGATGCTTCCTCCGCTGTTGGGCCTGAACTAGAAGCTGTGGAAGCTGAAAAAATAATTACTATCAGAATGACCAGTCTTCTGACAATAGTGACAAAATCGAAGATGACGGGCATGCTCAAAGTGGCCAATCTATTTACAGATAGTGCAAAGGTGACTGAGGCAATTAGTGGGAGGGGTACTATCTTATTGCAATTTTTAGGAGGAGACTATGGTGGAGCCTGCGGGAGGAGGTGTCATGAGGGGCGACTGCAAGACCACTCTCACTGCCTGATGTCGGGGTAGAGTCAAGAACCAGGAGAGCGCGCAGTCGTGTTTCCTTAATAACAAGAGCAGAAATAGCAGTCTTAAGATTGGGAACCGAGTCTCGATGTATCAACTGACTGCATAAGGACTGGTACTCAAGTCGAAAACCCATCATAAAGAACATTAACTATCGACGGTCATGGGTGACATGAACATCATCATCCTCTAACTGTTGTAACTCGCACCAAATGTTGCGAATGACAATGTAATGCTCCTGAATGGTGTGATCACCCTAACAATCAAGAACTGATTGAACAAGGAGCTGGTACTCACGGGCTCCACTAGTCTGAACATATTGGGTAGTCAACCGGAGCCAAAGGGCCGCTGAAGGATGAACACAAAAAAGATCGGCACGAAGACTGCGGTCGATGGAGGAAATGATAAAGGCGATGACCCGACAATCGTGATCATCCCAAGTGGCCTGGGAGGTGTGGATGAGTTTCTTGGCGGCATCACCATCTGATATTTTGGGATCTGTGGAACTAGGGGTGGATCCATCAATGTGTCCCCCAGGGAATGCCCCAGAAGAGTGGCCTCAACGAGGGCAGACCAACCTATCCAATTATTAGCAGAGGTAAGCGGGAAGTCGGTGGAGACAGAAAGGTACTGATGAAATTAAGGCTCTATGGTGATGTAGAAGCAGTAGAACCTAATTTTTTTTTTTTTTTTGACGGTTCGGGTTCGGGTTCGGGTTCAGGTTTGGGTTCGAGTTTGGGTTCGGGATTAGGTTAGGATACATGTTATAGTGTAAGGGGTTTAGGTTTTGGGGTACGGGTATTGAGTTTCGAATATGGGGTATCGAAGTTGGGTTTGGGTATAGGGTTTTGGGTGTGGGGGTTTCGAGTATTGGGTTCCGGATACAGGGGCGGAGGTCATTTTGTTTGTGTATGTGTGTGTGTGAAAGCAGGTCGAGTTGGAAGATTTTCAGAGGCGGCAGGACTAAGGATTAGGGTTTGAAGATTTTTGAGATTAGGGAGGGGAATAGCCTGAAGTTGGGAGATTTGGAAGGTTGTGGGAGCATGAGGTCAACTGGATTAGGGATTAGGGTTTGGATAAGAGTGATGGGTTGTCAACCGGATTAAGGATGGGTTGGCGACGAGGTAGGGACGAAGACGGGACTGGAACAGGAGGGGAGCGGGAGCGGGAGCGGGAGCGGGAGCGGGAGCGGGAGCGGGAGCGGGAGCGGGAGCGGCAGCACGAGGATGATAGCGGAGGGTGGTAGAGAGGAGGAAGAAGGGATCAGGGTTAGGGATTAGTGTTTGTGATTGGATTTGAGATTTAGGATATGGAATTTGTGATTACTCTAATACCATGTTAGGTTAATAGAGAGAGAATGAGAGAAAAGATGAATTAATATTATTGGACATGAAAGGCAATATATACAGGATACAAGTACAACTAAGCTATACTTGTAATAGGTATCTAACAACAACTAATTACAAAACAGTTTTAGGGGGCGAGAGCTAAACCGTAATGGAGGAAAAGATAAGACTGAAATAGACATTTATGGTAAAAAGAGAGGGTAGATGACTACTGTCATACACCCCCAATTTACTCTAACACTATCGCCATATCTCCTGATACTCCCTTCTAACAAGATGGAAGATCAAGCAAACCTAAAACAAAATATAAGGATCCAGAAGTCAAGTTAATACAACATTCTATTAAGAATAATTCAAGCTTTAGGACGTAATAGAACAACAGAATCTTAATCAGATGCAGCCACTCAATTTTTATGTGATTTGGGCTAAAAACAAAATCAGGTGAATATATAATATGTTGAAAGTTGTATTTAAAAAATTAAATTTTATAAAGGGTTATTAATATTCATTAATATTTGGGTCTTAAACTCGTCAGCCCAAATAACACACAGGACCGATGTCGGTTGAACGTACTTTGGGTCGGTCGACCGCAATGTGTCAAGTTAACACCTCGAATATGACCGGTCGACTGCACGGTCGACTGTCCCGCTCTCTGTTGAACCATGTACACTCGAAGAATTCCTAATAGCCTAGTTACCGTCGGATGGTCGGTCGGGGGTCGGTCGGGGGTCGGTCGACCGCACCCCAGGACAGTCGATCACAATTAACCCTCCAGTTACACTTCTTCTAGCCGATGTTTTTTTTTTGGAAGAAATCTTCCAGCCGATGTTGCCTTCATTTGTTGTCTTCGTCTTTTCCTCTTCTTTTCAACTTCAATAATTTCTGTGTTTACGTTTATTTGATACCACAATCTTAACATACCTTTCAAAGACCCTACTGATATTCACCTTACTAAAAACTTGGCTATCGCCATCGTTTTTTGTCTTTTTTTACTTAGGCCACTGTTTGTTTTCTAAGTCGGTATGACAAATTTTGTTGTTTAGAATGAGTGCACTGTGACAGAGTTGTTGCTCACTGGAATCTGCAATATCTATGTTGTTTAAAATCACAAAAAACTCATTTATAATTTTTTTTACAAACCTAAGTTTAAAATGTGTTTTCAAAACAACGAACTAAACTCAGCCTTCATGTTCAAGCCCTTAAGTGTAGGATGTAGTAATCTGTTAATTACTAGTAAAATATCCAAATGTAAATTACCTTTCAAAGTAGCCTGATCGCCTAGGCACATTTCCGTTTCTCCTTTTCTTGCCTGTTCAACTTTTGTACTTGTAAAACAGTGATCAAATAGTGATCACCTTGTAGACATGGCTACGTTTGGTTCGTTGTTTTGAAAACACATTTTAAACTTAGGTTTGTAAAAAAAAATTATAAATCAGTTTTTTGAGATTTTAAACAACAACCTTTGTTGGAATAACTGTTTTTAGAAAACAGTTTTCTGAAAATGAGAAGAAAGGGAACATGACTTTTTTTGGGAGAGATGAAGAAAAGGAGATTTTTTTTTTATAGAACTGTTGTTTGGAGTTTTCTAAAATCGGGTTTTAAAATGAGAATTTTCCAAAAAAAATTTAGAAACGATTTTCTGAAAACACCAATACAAACACAATTTTTAGATTTTAAAATTTAAAAAACTGAAAACAGGTTTTAAAACCCTAAACAAACAGACCTTTTAATCTTGATATAACTCAAGCCAATTTGCATATTGCATGATAACATACCAAAGTGTATCGTAGGATAAATTGTTATAATAAACACACAAGATAGTATTGATTTCCCCACACACCGTGTAAGATATTTATCATGTAGTGTAGGATATATGTTGATTTTATATGTCTTGCATACACATGGTCGATGAAGAAGACAATCAAGTAATGAGATGGATCGAAGCGAATGGTTGACAATAGAGAAAACAGCAGTCAGTAACAGTAACTGGAGTAGGTTGTGGTCGACTGTACTTAGGGTCGGTCGACTAGCCACTGTACAGGGTTTTCCCGCGAAGGGGACAGTCGACCCAAGTGCAGTGCGGTCGACCGACTGCCGCACTATAGGTTTTTGGGTTCTATTCTGGCTGATTCGGGAGAAGCCCAACTTCGTCTTCAAGTTAGATCGTACGGCTCTGTCACGCCCCGCTTCCCAAAATATGGAACACGAGTACGTAACGTAGGCCCAACGAATGATGTAAACACCATCCATAATCTGTACCAGACTAACTCAGCAATAAGATCAACAAATATACAACCACGCAAGAGTATAACCACATGAATCAATGGTAAAGTTCCAATAATAATGAAATAAACCAACAGTATAAATATCCAACATCTGGGAAAACAAAACTACGGGTCATAGAGCCCAAAACAAAGTACAAGAGATAATAGTGTTCAGAAGAAAAAAAAAATCTAGCAACAATTATAAAACTACGCAGTGGAAAACTGGATCCATCACTAGAAACGTTGCTCACCAATTCCTTCAGGAACAGATCTTTCAATACCTGTAAACTCCTGGTGTAAAAAGAAATAAAATAAGGCCCTTAGGGCAAGTCGTGGGCGGCAAGTAGAGAAAACAAAGGATAATAGGAAAAACATGAATATCAAAGGAAAGGAACATGGTCAAAGACAAAGAACAAAACAAAGAGTAGGCAATATCAAAAGGTTACAATAATCACACATGAAATGTGTGATGTCAAGTCAATGTCAATACAAGATCAATTATGCAGGTTGTTAAGTATTTTATTAACCTATCTAGTGCACATACTACTGCATCCTATACTACAGATTTCATGCAAGCACAGTGATCGTTTTAGACCGATGGTGAATTCACGGTTCGAGTACTCGGCATTGATAATAAGAATTTACGTGCAAGAATCTTCAATCAATTATTGCAGTCAATGTTTCTCCTTCTATGTCAAGTATACGTGCAAGCGAGAAGGCCTTACCGAGTACATTTTCCGATTGTTCACTACCAAATCTACCCATAATAACTCCGGCTTGTTAATAGTTTATTTTCCATCCTATGTGAGCATGCAAAAGGGTGTCAATGTTGTATACTACTATGTGTGACTAATTCTAAGCGCTACAAACAAAGCATGAAGCAAAACACATCATTTAACACATTTCACAAAATCAGGAAAGCATGACCTTGCTGTACTAAATCATGGGTCAGGGTCACTACACACTAGCAAAACTGAATCCGCCGAAAGATCTGGAAAGTAGAATTCCATATGGTTCCAGCGAGTCTAATTAAGGTATATTAAAGTCATGGGAACTAAGGTGAAAATTCTAATCAAATCAGGTTTTAAGTTCAGTCAGCATGCAGTAGGTTATGTTCCATTAATTATTTCAGGTCTGAAAACTCATTATTAAAATCTACAAAAATACAGGGAAGTAGCTATATATGTCTAGGCTCAGCATGAATTATTTCAGATTTTTTTCTCTACTAATAACAGGGTCAAATAAAATAAACAACAACAGAATACGCATGAAATTATGAGTCTGAAATTACTAACATAGTTGCAGTAAAGTGCTCATATCTAACAGATGGCAAATTGGAATTTAAATCTAGATTGGGGAACAATTATCTAGACATCAAGGGCTATATTTTATGTTTAGTAAGTTCTTCCAAATTATGTCACTAACAGCGCTAAAAATTTGATTTCAAGTGAAATATACAGCAGTCCAGAAATCAAATTAATATAAAAAGTTAACAAATAATTCACACAGTCACATATAGCATGCAAATTGGTAATCAAAGCAATCATATGTGTCAACATGCAAATTTCTAAGATTTAAGATGCATTTATCATGGTCACGGTGTCATTTCATCAATTAAGTTCAATTCTAACATGTTCAATTCCAATGTCCAATCAACAAGTAATCATATGCATGAATCTAGTTGTTTATTGTGCAAATGCATGAAACATTGGGGACTAGGTTTAGATCGAAGAGAAGCATGATGTTAAGAGTATGTCGGGTTAGCTCGTGTAAAACCTCGATAATTTTAACGGAATTGTCAAAGCAGTTTTTGATAAATAAAAGGACAGGTTCTACTTGCAGGATATCAAAAAAATCTTGAACACAAATAAATAAAAAGGGTTCAAGAAGAGACTTGCCTATTATTGCAGATATTAATAAAATAAAATAACGGGATCAGAATCCCGGCGAAAATCTCCCAAAAATTGCACGAAGAATCAACCGCAATAGCGAGATCCTAGAGCAAATCCCACACACTGGATCAGGATAGAACGCAGAACACCAAGCTCGGATCTGGCGCACACAAAACATGAAACACCAATTCCAGCCAATCAGATCCACTGCCTCACACCGAATCCAGCAAAAACAGCGAACAGCGAAGATAGGATCTGGCGCGGCAGAACACGAAACAGCGAAAACCACCAATCAGATCTCGATCTCACACCAGATCTGGACTGAACAGGGGACAGTGGCTTCGGATCTGGCACGGCAAAACACGAGACAGCAATCTCGACGAATCATGGCGCGTCTTCAACCTCTGACAGCGGATAGAGAGAGAGAGAGAGCGGCAAATTGGCGACTCGACGACTGCAATGGCGATGACTGCGATGGCAGAGCAGCCTCGTGACCACGGTCAGGAAGCGACGGTGGTGACACAACTCCGGCAAGACAACTCTGTTTTCATGGTTGAAAACATGGGACGATGACATGGCGACGATCGGGGCTTGGACGGCGATGCTAGGGGGTGTACAAGCGCGGTGAGGGATGACGAAGACGATGAACGGGCATGGTGATGGAATAGGGCGACGGAGATGAAGATATGGCTACAGAAAACTTCGGTGATTGGGTTCAGTGGTTAATGGCGAGGACGAGGGCGAGCGACGGCGATGACGAAGGCGATGACGGGGACGGACGAGGGTCGAAGGAGCGACGGGGATCGGGGGTTTAGGGTGGTTGGGTTTGGGTTACGGGAACAGAGAGAGAGAGAGATACAGGGAGAGAGAAAATGGCAGTGAGAGAGAAAGGGTAATTTATTAGGGTTAATAATGAGGGGTATTTATAGGGATCAGGAAATTAGGGTTTTGGGTCAATATACTGGGTTTTGGGTATCGGTTTTGGTTCCAAAAGAGACAAACCAGAGCAATAAGATGAGACGAATACAAAGAAGAACAAATCGAATTCAAAATAGAAAAGAGCCAAATCCACAAAAGACAGAATCCAATCAAAAGAATGCAGATTGATCCAAGGAGAACAAAAGAACACAAGAAAAGACAAAATGCATCACAATAAATGAATTCAAATATAATAATCAAAAGAGTACAAAATACAATGAAACTGAAAATAGGGCTTACAAATCCTACCCACCTTACAAGAAGAATTTTGTCCTCGAAATTCATACAAGTGGAACATAGGACGAACCCTAAAACAAAGCAAGCAAACAACAAAACAAAACAAACACTACTCAAACAAATAAGGGAACTTTTCTCGAATCTCTTCCTCTAACTCCCAAGTAGACTCCCCTGGCGAGCGAGGATCCCAAGAAACTCGGACCAACTTGATCTCCCAAGTCTCATTCTTCTTCAAGGACTTCATCTCCTCATCCATAGCTGCTTTCCACCGTGGATCGGCTAAGACTTCCTGCACACTGTTAGGAATAGATACAACAGATAATTGATTCACAAATGACTTATTTGATTCAGACAATCGATGAGTGGATACATAATGACTCATGGGATACTTGACATTACTAGTGGGATCAGGCTTATAAGTGGATTTTGGGATTCCTCTAGTAGTACGATTTGGGAGTTCTCTTCTTGGAGCTTCGGACAGTGATGATGATTGGTTTTGGGGTTCTGCTGGGGTAGAGATAGATCTGATGGTGCTGGCGGTGGAGATGGTTCTGGTGGTAGAGATGGCTCATCTTCATGGAGGTTCGGCACTAAATGCAGTTCTTCGTAGAAATCTCTTTCCTCAACCAAATCTTCATTAGAGTGATTGTCACTACTTACATCAAGATTTTCTCCCATTATATCTGATTGTTCAGTCTGAATGGTAACCACTTCACCATAGGCAAGAGTTTGAACTTCACTTCGATACTCCTCCTAAAGTTCAACCTCGGAGGAAAAATACATCTCATCTTCATAGAACACAACTCCATAGTCACAAACATCCTTTGAGTTGGTGGGTGATAGCACTGATACCCTTTCTTATCCTGTGCATATCCCACAAAAACACATCAGACAGCTCGAGGAGTTAACTTATTACGTTCATGTTGATGAAGATGAATAAATGCAGCGCATCCAAACACACGAGGTGGCAAGTTGACGACTTTTGGTGCATTCACAACTTCAGTTAATGTTTGAAATGGCGTGAAAAAGTTTAAGATACTAGAGGAAACTTGGTTAATTAAGTATGCAGCAGAAGTAAGGGCTTCCTCCCAATAAATGAGTGGCATATTTCTATGGATAAGAGAAGTACGGACCACCTCGAGCAAGTATCTATTTTTTCTTTTTGCAACCTCATTCTGTTGAGGTATATATGAGCATGTAGTCTGATGAACAATTGTAACCCCTGTTTCCCAAAAAATGTATTTTCTGTGTATTTTCTGTATTTAAAATTTTCGTAAATTATTTTTACCGCTTTCAAAATTCTTTTGTCAAGATGTATTCTTGACTCTTCTATTAAAATCTAATTTTTCAATCAACAATTCTATTATAACTATTTTCTTTTTGGAATGAATTCCAATTGCTTCACTCTTACTCTGTTGGTCTCTGTATTTTCTGTGGAGATTTTAACGTTACCAAGTTCGCGTCTGAAAGATCGAACCCATCGCAATATGATTTTCTCTCTGCCAACTTCAACGATTGCATTCGCATGCTACAATTGATCGACATCCCCCTTACTGGTAGAACCTTCATGTGGTCGAACCTTCGTCATTCCCCGACGATGGCTAAGCTCGACCGTTTCCTGATTTCCCAAAACTGGATTAACCGGTTCCACAACACTTATTCCAAGGCATTACCCAATCCTTCCTCTGACCACGTGCCCATCGCCCTTTACTCAAATTTCCCCTTCTCTCATTCTCATAAATTCAGGTTTGAAAAATTTTGGTTACAAAACCAAATGTTGGTCAACCTGAATGCGGAATGCTTATTCGCAGTTACCGGATCTACCGAACTGGGTAGCATCCTCCTAAAACTTCACGCTATTAAATTTGGGTGTAAGATTTGGCATAACAAAAGACAGTATGATACTGACTTCCTAAAAAATTATTTCCTTGTGTCCATTGAATCCATTGATAAGATGGAAGAGCAGGGTCCTATTTCCAATGCTCTTCACGCCGAACGGAGGTCTTGCAAACGAGATTATGCTGACCTCCTTTACCAAGACCACCTTAAATGGGCGCAAAGAGCCAGAATTAAATGGCTAAAGGAGGGAGACAGCAACACTGCCTTCTTTCATAATTTTGCCTCGCACAGGCAACGGTATAATCGTATTTCTTCGATCACCGACAACGGTGTCGACTTGTCTACCGACAAGGAGATCCATCAAACTTTCCTTTCTTTCTATAAAAATCTCATTGGTTCGTCCAAACAACGAGCCATTAGTCTCGATTGGAACCATCTTTACGGTCCTCAGAATCAGGACCTCTCTCCTCTCGAGGTCCCCTTTTCCATGGAAGAGATTAAATCGGCAGTCTTCTCGTTAAAAAGCGATGTCGCGCCAGGACCGAACAGATTCCCTGCCTTTTTTTTTCCAAAAGTTCTGGCATTGGCTGAAAGATGATCTCCTCCGTATATTTTTAGAGCTTCACCAAGGCTCCTTCTCTTTTGACCGCATCAATTATGCACACATTGTGCTCATTCCTAAAATGATGGGAGCGCATACCGTGGCAAATTTTAGGCCTATTAGTCTTATCAACTCCACTTTAAAAATTATTATGAAAGTTCTCTCCGCTAGACTGGGCGAAGTGATCTCTCCCCTTGAGCCTACTCAATCGGGTTTCATCAAGGACCGCTTTATCCTTGATAGTGTTGCTTCGGCCCAAGAGATTATTTCCCATTGTCACATTTCTAATTCGAAAGGAGTCATCCTCAAACTTGACTTCCAAAAAGCGTACGACAATGTTAACTGGGAGTTTCTGTTCGGATTACTTTTTAATAGAGATTTTGGTCCCAAGTGGATTGCTTGGATTAAGTCCAGCCGCTTCTCGGGAACCTCCTTTATCATTATTAATGGTTCCGAAGGTCACAAATTTAAAATTAAATGTGGCCTTCTCCAGGGTGACCCACTCTCATCCCTCTTATTCTCCCTAGTTGCAGATGTTTTTAGTAAACTTCTTCGCAATACTTGGGAGGCCCAGGTTATTGAAGGTCTGGGCAATTCTCGCAGATTCCATGGTGTTCTTAATCTTCAATACGCCGACGTCACTATCATATTCGCCAAACCAAATTCCCACTCTCTCCATAACCTTAAACTCCTGCTTTATTGTTTCGAATTAGCATCGGGACTCTCTATCAATTTTTAAAAATCTTCGGTGCTCTGGCTGGGGGGCTTACCTAATCGCCAGTGCAAAATATCCAAATTCTTTAATTGCCCTATTGCCTCTTTCCCTATCACATAATTGGGTATTTTCCTGAGATGGGGTAAATTGCATAAGTCTGACTGGTCCCCCACGATAGATAAGGTCGAATCTAGGCTCTCCGTCTGGACTGGGAAACTTCTTTCCCGAGGAGGTAGACTAATTCTTCTCAATTCGATTCTTTCCTCTATCCCTCTTTATATGATGTCTATCTATTACATTCCCTCTTGGGTTATCAAGAGGATTGACCAGATCAGAAGTAATTTTTTCTGGTTAGGCTCATCCGCTTACAAGCCAGGTTCTCACTTGAGTAACTGGAAACTTATTTGTTCTTCCAAGGAGGCTGGAGGATTAGGGGTGTTAAACCTCAGGCATCAAAATTTGGTGCTCCTCGGTAAATGGGTTTAGAGATTCCTTAAAATCGAGGATTTTCCTTGGATCCAAAGCATCAAGGTTAAGTGCTTTTCTTTGGATCAGTGGTGGAGTTCCCCCCCCCCCCCCCCACTATTCACCGTAATGCCTCCCCTTTCTGGAAAGGGGTCTGGAAAGCGGCAGCTGCTTACCAATGTGGTAGCATCCATGACTGCTTCGATGGATCCAAGGCCAAGTTTTGGACTGATCTCTGGATTGGTAACACCAAACTCGCCACTTCTTTCCCTGCGCTCTTCCGTCTGGCATCCAATCCCCTTGCAACGGTAGCTGAATCTTTCATCATTACCAACTCGCAAAGGCATTGGTTGATCCCATTCTCGATCAATATTCCTTTGCATTTAGTTGCTGATTTTAACGACCTCCTTTTCTCTCTTAACAATTTTGTATGGAAGGCTAAAGAAGATTTCTCTTGGCGTTGGAACTCGTCAAGGAACTACTCTGTTAAATCCTTTTATCACTTTCTTAACTTTAGATGCACTCTTTCCCCCTTCGCCGACTCCGTTTGGAAGTCCTGTGCCCCTCTTAAAGTGAAAATACTTTCCTGGCTCACACTCTACAACAGGTTGCTTACAGTTGAAATTCTCAACAAAAGGAACTTAGCGTGGGGTCAATTATGTCCCCTGTGTTATCATGAGTCAGAAGATGTGGACCACCTGTTTGTTGTGTGCGAATTCTCGCGCCTGTTATGGAAAATTAGCGCTCTTGTCTGGGAAGTTCCCTCTATTCCATCCAATTTATTCGCTTGCTGGTCTATTCTCCCTTCTAATGTCAAGTACCACAGATCGTGGTATCTGTCGTTTCAAATTATCATTTGGATCACGTGGATAGAAAGAAATAAGAGGCTTTTCCGTCACACTGCTTCAACCACCCACACTATAATTGAGGAATTCTTATTTCTTTTTAATCTCTGGTCTTCATCGTTAAATATCGAAGCTGGAGAGTTGCTTCTCTTTAGTAGACTGGAGAATGCATTCCAGTGTCTTCGAAACCTTAATGCTTTATAATTTTTTTCTCTTAAGTTCTTTATTGGATTATTGTCTTTGGCTGATGCTTTTCTTCGCGCCTTTTATTGCTTGCAGGGTTGAGGAGGTAATGGCATTGTATCTTTTGTTGCGCTGCGCTATTGCGCTGTGTTGTTGCGCAGTGTTGATGGGGTTTGGATATTCGGTCAAGTTTGTGGGAGTGTTGCCTATCTTCTTCCTCCTTCTTTGTTCTTGACCCTTACTGCAAGTGAATCTTCCTAATTTGTTTCTTATGATGGTTATTTACTTTTCTGTAGTGTGTTTTTATCCTGTTTGGGATTGTTTTGTCTGGGCTTTAATTGTGTGACGTAGCAGGATCCTCCTTTTTTTGTATTATCACCGGGTATCTTGGATGTTCATTGTATATGATTTCACTCTCTAGATCTATTCGGACAGTGGACTAGTCCGTTTGTTATGGGCTTTCTTTTGTGTAAATTATGGCTATTTCAGTTTAGCCCCTCTATCGATGTTCTGACTCTTGGCTGTGTGGTGTTAGTATTGTTGCAGGATCTCCCCTCCTTCTCTTGTTGCACTGAAGGACTGGTTGTGTGACTTGTTAGTTTATTATTACTGCTGACTATTTTATTTCATTTCTGCGCGACTGTCATTTCCTTTCGTCGCCGCTGCCTGATCTTGATCTTGGTTAGTTCATAATCGGAGTTGTCGGGGGAGGGGAAACGTAGTTGGTCGGTGTTTTTCCCTCCTTCATCGACTTCGGTGTACCATTGGTCCCTGGCGACTATTGCTATGGTTTTATTCCCCCCTGGGCGGCTCGAGGGTCCATCGGTGTTCTCAGTGGCCTCTCCCCTATTGCGAACTCTGTTGGTGCCGCGTATATTGGTACCTGAGTGCTCTCTCCATAGTGTTGTGTCAATTCCGGGATGTCCCCTCTCCAATGGCTGCATCTGTTGCCTGCTGGCCAGACCCATCCATTCTGGCTCTTGCTGTACTTCTTGATGTTTTTAGAGAGTTTAGCTTCTTTGTCCTTCGCCGCATTCAGGGCTTTATGTATTTGTGTCGCTAGTTTGTATTTTCGCCGCTATTTGTTTTACTTCTTGTAAAACCTATCTTGTACTTACTTTTATTTTTTTATTGATTGCCTGGCTGGAGTCGTTAGACTCCATCCGTTTCATCAAAAAACTATTTTCTATGAATTATACATTGTAATACAAATTTTATTTTTGATATTGTTACTTTAATCTCTATTATTATTACTACTACTCTTATTATTAGTACTATTATTATTTTTATCATTTTATTATTATTGTTGTTGTTGTTGTTGTTGTTGTTGTTGTTGTTGTTGTTGTTCTCAACATTATTATTATTTTTTTATTTTTAATACTGTTATTATTTGTATTGTTATTGTTTTATTATTATTATTATTATTATTATTATTAGTATTAATATTTCTATAAAATCCTTATTATATATTTTTATTGGTGATTTTATTTTTCCAAATACCCAAACCAATTATTTATACTACTCTTATTATTAGTACTATTATTATTTTTATCATTTTATTGTTGTTGTTGTTGTTGTTGTTGTTGTTGTTGTTGTTGTTGTTCTCAGCATTATTATTATTTTTTTATTTTTAATACTGTTATTATTTGTATTGTTATTGTTTTATTATTATTATTATTATTATTATTATTAGTATTAGTATTTCTATAAAATCCTTATTATATATTTTTATTGGTGATTTTATTTTTCCAAATACCCAAACCAATTATTTATACACTACCCAAAAGCCCATTAAATAACCCTACCTACTGTTACCCTATAACCCATTACAACTCTAACCCAAAACCCATTAAAAACCCATACACGTTATTTAACCAAACCCGTTAATACCCTCTCCTGTGTTCTAAACTCTAACCTAACATCCTACCTATATATACTATACAGCCCCCCCCCCCCCCCACCACCACCTCTTCACCTTCCACCTCCCATCTCTCCCGCCCTGTGCAGCCCCGACCTCACTCTGTGCTCCTCCTCGTATCCCCCTGCCTCCTTTTGCATCGCTCTCTGCTAGCGACGGCTCCCGTCTCCCGTTCCCCTACTCTTTCCGACTAGCTAGCCCCGCCCTCAACTCCGCCGCCTATGCCCCTGCCTCTCCCCTATCTTCGCCACACCTCGGCAGCACCCCCACAACGCGACCCCCCGTCGCACTGTCTCCCTCCCGATGCAGTAGCTGTTTGATCGCTTCTTATTTCATTCATTTTGATCTCTTCTTATTTCTTCATTCCCTTAATTTCTTGTTTCTTCCGTCTTTTTTAGTCGCCCTCTTTGTTGACTTATTCTTGGGTATGAATTCATTCTTCTTGTACCCACATTCCTTGATTTTGGTGCCATCCATTCTTTTCTTTCTTGCTTGGTCCGTCAATCGGCATCGCTAGATGCTGGATGCTATTGGCAGAGTCTTCCCCGATCAGAGTTGTGCAGCGAAAGCATTGTGGGTCTATAACCCACAGGTCCCAGGATTCCCTTGTTGCTTCTTCTTCTTTGTATTGTTTGCTTCTTTCTATCCTTTGTATTCGTCTTCATCCGTTGACTCATTGCTTGGTTCATCTCTTCCTTGACCATCCTTTCTTTGATTCCATCTCTATCTATTTCTTCATCTCTTTGCTTTGTTATCTTGCAAGTCTTGTGTTATTTCTTCTCTATTTTTTATACCAGTTACTTGCTTCTTGCATTCCATTTTGTCATCATGAACTCATTAATTATTTGATTCAATTCTCCCCTATCCATTCTCTCCTTGATTCCAGTTCTACCTACTCTGTATTTTGTTTTGTTATTTTGTGTTGTTTCTTTCATTTTGATACTGCTTGTTCTCTTTCTTGCATCCCATTTGACAACATTGTTATCCATTTTTTTTCTTATTCTGATGTTGCCACTGCTTTGTTCCTTACCCTTAGCCCTCTGTTTTGTTGTCCTTCCCCAAGTTTTTTTTTTGTCTTGTCCTATGTACTGCCTAAGCAAATTTTGAGGATGAAATTTTGTTGTAAGGTGGGTAGGATTTATAACCCCTGTTTCCCAAAAAATGTACTTTCTGTGTATTTTCTGTATTTAAAATTTTCGTAAATTATTTTTACCGCTTTTAAAATTCTTTTGTCAAGATGCATTCTTGACTCTTCTATTAAAATCTAATTTTTCGATCAATAATTTTATTATAACTATTTTCTATGAATTATACATTGTAATACAAATCTTATTTTTAATATTGTTACTTTGATCTCTATTATTATTACTACTACTCTTATTATTAGTATTATTATTATTTTTATCATTTTTTCTTATTATTATTATTATTGTTCTCAGTATTATTATTATTTTTTTATTTTTAATACTGTTATTATTTTTATTGTTATTGTTTTATTATTATTATTATTATTATTATTATTATTATTATTATTATTATTATTATTATTATTATTATTATTATTATTATTATTATTATTATTATTTCTATAAAATCCTAATTGTATATTTTTATTGGTGATTTTATTTTTCCATATACCCAAACCAATTATTTATACACTACCCAAAAGCCCATTAAATAACCCTACCTACTGTTACCCTATAACCCATTACACCTCTAACCCAAAACCCATACCCGTTACTTAACCAAACCCGTTAATACCCTCCCCTGTGTTCTAAACCCTAACCTAACATCCTACCTATATATACTACACAGCCCCCCTACCTCTTCACCTTCAACCTCCCATCTCTCCTGCCCTGTGCAGCCCCGACCACACCATGTGCTCCTCCTCATATCCCCCTGCCTCCTCTTGAGTCGCGCTCAGCCAGCGATGGCCCCCGTCTCCCGTTCCCCAACTCTTTCTGAACAGCTAGCCCCGCCCTCAGCTCCGTCGCCTGTGCCCCTGCCTCTCCCCTTATCTCCACCACACCTTGGCAGCACCCCCACAGTGTGACCCCCCGTCGCACTATCTCCCTCCCGATGCAGCAGCGAGCACTGCACTGCTTGACCCCCCTCACCACAGCACTAGTGTGCTATGCCCTATGCCCTGATGCCGACGACAGCACCGTTCCCTGTCGTCTCCCCGTCCCTATGTTAGCTGCAGCACCGCTCCTCAGTGCTGTGCTCCTCCTGAGCAACAGTCAGCCAGTGCACCCCATGTGCGGTGTCCCTCCCTACTCCCCTCGACACCCTGGCCATCCTCCACGTCGAGCTCCGCCTTGCTGCCATCTGCCCCGACTGCTCCCCAGTCGCCAGCCGTCGTCTCGCCATCCAGTGGGTTGCTTTTGATCAAGTTTTGATCAAGTGTGTTGTGGGCCATCGATCGTCATGATCATCTTGATCATCATGACATGTTTCTTTGGTTTTGATCTTTTGAATTCTGGCCATCCGATCTTGATCATCTTGATCACCTTGATCTAGGTCGTCTGATCTCTTCTTGATCGTCACGATCATGATGATCATCAATTTCCTTTGATCGCAGTCGTTCGATCGATCGATCTTGATCATCATCATCATCATCTTCATCATCAGGGATATCTGGACCGTCTAATCTTGTTGATCTTGATCATTCGCTTGATCATCGAGATTCGTGCCTTGTGATTGTATTCGTGATTGGTTCGTGATTCGATCTATTCGTTGTGTTCGTGCCTGGGAATCTGTTTCCATTATTTTTGCTTGGTGTCATTTTCGTCGTCGCCTTTCAGGCAAGTAACTTGTATTCTTTTCTTTATATAATACAAGTACTAAATACCGCCTGTAGTGTAGTTGGGTTCTAGAGACAATTTGTGTGTGAATTCTTTGTTATCTATTGTCTCTATTGTGATAATTTGACCATAGTTGCCTCACGACACATATGACATGATACAACCTAGGGTTGACCACTTTTGATATATATGTTCATACTACTTTGAGATATCTGTGCTTGATGTGTTACTCGTGTTATACTTGTCGAATACTTTCAAAATACCCTATACCATGTTGTTTGGATATCTAGTACACTATATTTCATGTTTGACTATGATTTGGACAATTTCTGTATGATCTATGTTGTTTTCTGTGTGAAGAACAAATCTGTATTTTTCTGTTACCCTGATGTTGATCAGTATTTTAGACCATATTAAGGTCAGTATTTGAAAATATTTTGTGAACATGAATTGTAGAGAATTCTGTCTATTTTCTAACCCTTTTGATGGATCTCAGTTTCGATTTACGAGGTGAGTTATGCCTATTTTACTACTGAGGTGTATAAAGATTTTCAGACTGCATTTTCTATGAATTCTGAAGAGTAATATATTTTTATTTTGGTGTTAAAATTATTATTTTGATCTGAAATTTTGCTCAGTACTTCTCTACTTGACTGGGGTTTACCCAGAATTTTGGTGGATTTATTTGAGATATTTATAAACCTTTTCATGCTCGGAAATAAAGAGTTTACATGCAGAATTTTACTACTGTTCAGTAAACAACCTTATTTTCGACCGAATTCTACTTGTTGTCTCTAAAATATTTCTGAATATGAAAGTTATTCTACTGTATCTATTTTATCACCCTTTTGGTGGATTTAGATTTCAATTTATGGTTTGTGAGATATTGTTGTTTTCGTACTACAGTGTTTACAATTCCAGATTTACAAAACTACCGCATCTTGATGTTTTCTTATTTTTATTGACTAAACTATTTGTATTGGAAAACTATGATATTTTATATTCTGATAATACACATATCGGGGAATATCCCAGATTTTTCGTAGATTTAATTAATGAGTTTTCATGCTGTTTTCCTGACTGTGAATACAAAATACTGATTTCTAACTGAACACGTTTTCTAGATTCAAAACTGTTTTGAGTTATGATGTTGTGAAATACTATATGACTTATATATGTTTGATGGATTCGTAAGGGAGTCTATTTTCCAGATTCCTTGACGGATCCAGATTTGTATTTTTGTAGCAGCGGGAATCCATGTTTTAGTACAGTAGTGTCTTGTTGTCCAAAGCTAGCATTTGCATTATTCTATTCCTTTATGAACTGTCTATCATCTGTACATATTTATCTGTGACCCTGAACCTGTTACATGTTTATACCATATTATTCTTGACCTGTTTATGAAATATACATGCATGTCTGATAATAATAATAAATAACCAAGTCGGGGTTAAGGGAAAGATCTAGTAGTGAGAAATTATGGAAATGTGTACTTTCAAGGGGGCTCGTGTTTCCCAAACTAATCATCTGTTATACTGTTACTGATTACCTGAATACACACTTCCCTATAGGAAGGTGTACTCAGAGGAGGACTAATAGGTTCTGACGGTCTGATTACTATTACCGATTACATGATTGCACACTTCCCTATAGGAAGGTGTACTCGGCAGAGGACCACTAGGTTCAGACTGTCTGATTACTGTCTGATTACTGATACCTGATTACACAGCCCTATATGATCCCCTACGAAATCTAAACGAAACTATTTGAATATAGCAACCATGTGATAAAAGTTGAGGCACATAAAGTGCTACCTAGATAGTAATAAATACAAGACTGTAAGAACTGACATATGTTACACTATTATTTGCTATATGCTACTAAACACTGTTACTTACTATCATCTGACTGTTACCTGACACTGTTACCAGTTACTGACTGACTGTTACCTGATACTGTTATCCGTATACCTGTCTGCATACTGTTGACACTTGACACGTGTTACTTATACCTATTAATATGTCATGCTATCTGATTTGTTTTCCTGATTCATGTTAGATATTATGTTCTGTTGATATGCCTATTACCATGCCATGTTTGTTCTGTTATTATTTTATATTTGTTATTTATCCATGTACTTGTATCCTGCACTACAATCGGCCCGTAACAAGCATTGATGGGAGTTTGTTTTCTTTTTCTTTTCCTGCAGTTTATTTAATTGCAGACCAGGATGATCAGTTGCCAAATGGAGTTGGTGATATGAGATATTAGTGCTAGATTTTGCTATTATTATTTCTTGTTGCTTATTTGAACAATTGTACTTGATTACTTGGATTTATTTGTATTTGGACAATATGACCCAGAATTTTGACTTATTCAGATCTGATTTATTTGAGATTAATATATTTTGGCTTCAAGTAAATTTCTGTTGGTATATTTGATTTGATTATGCATACTTGGTTGATCCTTTTGCTTCCGACTCTGATTATTTCTGTGAAATGTTGTAAAGATTCTTAACAGCTTATGAATGATGAAAATTATTCGCTGGGCTTAGTCACGTATCCGTATTCCGTATTCTCTTTTTGGGAAGCGGGGCATGACAACAATTTCGCGTTCCACCAGATATTGTTGCCGGTTTGAACTCAGGTACTCTCCCCCATTATCACTCCTAAGAACTTGAATTTGTGAAATTTCTGAAACAAGCCACTAACTTCACTTTTCGACTTCATCAAACAGACTTAGGTCATATGAGTACAGTCGTCAATAAATGTCATAAACCATATGGCTCCTCCAAATGTAGTGTTTTTTATGGACCCCAAACATCAAAATGAATAATCATAAATGAAAGAGAGCTTCTACTTGGACTTGGAGAAAAAGAGACACGATGATCTTTTGCGAGTTCACACACATCACACTGAAAGGCAGAAATATCTAACTTTAAAAATAAACTTGGAAATAATTTCTTTAAATAACCAAAAGAAGAATGCCCTAGACGTCAATGTCATAGCCAAATATATGATTTTTTTCTTCTCACCTTCGGATCCTTCCACACTTAGAACTTGAGTCAACTTGCTTGAACTTTTAGATTCTAAATCCAGGTAATAGAACTTCCCCTGTATAACCCCATAACCAATCATCTTGCGAGTCCGAATATCCTTAAACACACAATGTGAAGGTCAAAAAACTACAATACACTGTAAGGCAGTAGTTATTTGAGCAACAGATAATAGGTTAAAATTCAAGGATGGCACAACGAGGGCAGTATCTAAGTTTAAATTGTTTATAAGAGGTATGGAACCCTCGCGAGTAATAGTGGCAGGATCACTATTTGTAGTGGACACAGTTGATTTGGTGGATGGTTGAAAATTTTGGACTTGTTTAGAATCAAAAGTCATATGATTGGTAGCACCCGAATCAATTATCCATGCATTATTCATAATAGAAGCAGAAATATTAAATACCTTACCATCATTATCTGCAGCTGTAACTAATGTAGAGGCAATTCCAGTACTATTCTCAGCTCCATCAGTTTGTCTCATGGTAGCGGCACAAGAAAACAACAAATCAGCAAACACCAAGAACAACTCCAAGTCTTCAACAAACAGCAAACCCACGCTGTTTCAACAGCAAGGTTACACCAAATCGGTCGACGACGACAATGACAAAAGGGATCAAGATCTTCGACGATGGGATGGGAAAAGGTGGGGATTTCGGAATCAACAGGAGTTTTCGATGGGATCGGGAGTTGGGATCTTTGATGGGATCTGGATCTTCATATCTAATGGCGACTGGATCGGGATCTAGATCTTTGACGACAGGATAGGGAGGTTTCTAGATGATTTCGGCGGTAGGGGATCAGGATCGATGATGGCGACCGGATCGACGGCAGGAGACTTCGAGATCGACGAGATTTTGGCAGGATTGGGATTGTCGGCAGCGATGCCTTCGGGTAGCAGCGAGGGTCGCCTTCTTATCACACAGGAAATGGTATATATGGTAGTCGGTGAAGGCTCTCGACGGTGACGGCAATAGCTTCGAGCGGTGGTGAAGGCTCTCGACAGTGACTTCGGGCTGCTGTGAGGGCTCTCGATGGCAGCGGTGACTTCAATGGTGGTGGGTGATTGGTGACAGGGTCCTGTCGATGAAGGAGATGGATGATGTCGGGGTTTTGGGGTTCGGGTTCGGATCTGGATCCGAAGTCGGGGAAGAGATTGATGATCGATGAAGATGAATAACGCCTCTTCTTCTTCTTCACATAGTGTAGGATAGTTTAGGCTCTGATACCATATTGAAAACAGATTTGGGAGAAAATAATTATTATTCTTATTCATACTTTCATTCTCTACTATATACATCTATATATAAGAATTACATTCTTGGAGAAGAATAAAAGAGATTGAAAGAAGATTGAGGAGATGAGAGATTTGGAAAATCTGTTTCCTATAGATTAGGAAACATAATATACACATTAGCAATAACTATATTTCAACACAAACTAGGGTTTCTCTGGATCTATATATTTATTGTAACGGCTCCAAGAAATATATAATTCTATTTAGTGCCGAATAGGAGAAGAGGGTACTTCATGTGAGAGGTGAGAGATTTCTCCATTTTAAACATCAAGCAAGTTCCAGTTAGGCTTAAGAAAATATCATGGTGAGAAATGTAATTTTTTGTATCTTTTCTAGTTGAAATAACATTTCGGATTCTTCATCCCCTGGATTAAGGCGAAGGCGACAACCCCAACAGTGACAATTCTTGTGTGCTTGTGTGATTGGTTTGATCTAGTTTTCCTAGGTGGTTTGTGTTGACCATGTCAAAGAATCAACAAAATCCTCGAAATGAAAGAATTCCGCTAATTTCCTAAACAAGTAATGTCGTAGCACCGCTTGTTTCCTAACAATATAGATAATAGTGGTTCCAATCATTCTCTTGTTCTTCTCAAACACTCGAAAATGTAATAATTTAGAATCAAATTAATTAACCTAAAAATGTTATTAACATGAAAAAACCTAATTAACCAACAATCCTTGAGTTTCCAAAATTCTTATGTATCCAATAAGAGCATCCACAGTGGTTTGCTAAACCTATTCTAACTTTAGAAATGAAAATTTAGCTTTTTTAGAATGTCGCTGCAGTCGTTATTTCTAAATTTTAAAAAAGCATAGTATGAAACGGATCTTGTTCATCCGTCTAATATTTTTTTTATTTTTTTTTGGTTGGAAGGATGAAGGTCATCCGTTCCATGCTAGTTTTTAAAAAAAAAGAAAAAAAAAATGGTTGGAAGGATGAAGGTCATCCGTTCCATGCTTTTTTTTTTTTTTAAAAAAAATTATTGGAAGGATGAAGGTCATCCGTTTGGATGGTTTGCCTTCTTTTTTGATTTTTTTTTTTTGGATTTTATATTATAAAAAAATCAAACAGAATTAAAAAAATAATAAAAAAAAGTCAGAAACTTCTACAAACGGATCATCTTCATCCGTTTGCTCAGTTCGGATTTTTTTTTTTTTTTTAAAATCAAAGAAAATAAAGAACGGATGATCATCATCCGTCCAATGCCATAAACGGATTATCATCATCCGTCTTCTATATTTAGCAATCTTCTATCCAGACTTCTAACTTTAGCAACTTACTGTACATTTCTATTCTAACTTTTGGGTTTTTAGCAAACCACTGCACGTTGGTTTTCTAAATGGATTTCTAAATTTTGAGTATTTAGCAAACCACTGTGGATGCTCTAACAAAGGACAAAGTTACAAATGGTAAATTTTGTAAGAAAAATGGGCATACTGAAGAGAGGGAGAAGATATATTATGCTAACGTCACTGCCACGGAGATTGAGCAGATTACATACTTAATGGAGTCGAAACTAGCAGACTTCATCAGACACGACCCGAATCATGATTGGGCTGGACCCGGTTTTAGAAGTAGGAAACAGTACTGGGTCTGAACGAGAAAGCCCATTCTTTTCTCTCTCCTTCTTAAAAATAATAAAATACCAATAACAACACCATACCAATAAAAAATTATGAACTGACTGTCTACATCTGTGGCCATTCATAGTAGCATGTTGCACAATCTCAACTCAATAGATACTTGTGTTTCTCTTAGGATAAATTTTATTAAACCCCGCATAAAATTTGAATGACTCCCCACCCCGCCGCGGCGGCGGGCAGCCGCCTCACTAACTCACTTCCGTTGCACAACAACTTTTACGCCATAAGAGCATCTGTAGTCGTTTGCTATATATCGATAATATCGATATTTAGTTTAAAAAACAGCTGCAGTCGTTTGCTATATATCGATATTATCGATAAATCGCTACAGTAGATTGCTATAAATGAGAATCGATATAGCATTTATCGATAAATGAGGTACGGTGTTCGAAGCGCCGTCCCACGGAAAAAATTAATATTATAATCGTCGGACGGCACTTGAAGTGTCGTCCGTTTGAAAAAGGTGAATTGGCCATCCGAATTCCTCGGACGGCACTTGAAGTGTCGTCCGGAGGTTTTTGTATTTTTTAATTTTTTTTTGCAATTTTTTAATTTTTTTTGCAATTTTCTAAATGTTTTCGTAATTTTTTAAAAAATTTTTGTAATTAATGAATTGTTTTTGTAATTAATGAATTGTTATTTGTAATTAATGAATTGCTTTTGAAAGGCTGTCAACCCACATGGGCTTGGACGGCACATGATGTGCCATCCGTCCCAGTGGTGTGATTTTTATTTTTATTTTTATTTTTTTCTCTCGAATGACAGCTTCGTCCATTCCGACGGAACTTCATGTGCCGTCGCTTAATATTATATTATTGATTGCTAAAAAATAGCTTTCGACGAGTGCAGCGTAATCGAAATTCCTATTTCTATTTATCCATATATGGATAATTTTAGCATAAACGACTACAGATGCTCTAATCATGTTACTTTTTTAGGCTATACAACATTTTTTGTCTTTGTATAATGCTGCAGAAAATTATTTTTAAATTCCCCCCCCCCCCTTCCTCCCGCCCTCACCTTATTTTTTTTTCTTTCAAAAAATTTATTTTCGGGAATGTTCTTCTTATTATTTTCAATTATTTTTTGAGAAGATCTGTAGTCGTTGATATCCATATTTTAGTTATTTAGCAAATAGAAAATAAAAAAATGACTTTGTGTTGTAATTGTCGAAACCGAAAATTTGGCTTTTGGGGGCAATTAAATCAACAGACGAAAGATTATTTAACATCCCACTTTTTTAAAAAAAAATATTAAAATTTAATTGCAACGGACGAAGAATGATTCATCGTCCCTTAAAAAAAATATAAATTCTTTTTTTTTTTTAATGATGGGACGGAAAATAATTTTCTGTCCGTTGATTTAAAAAAAAAATTATTATTGAGGACGAAGGAACATCTCATGTCCCTTATTCTTTTTTTGGAATTTATTTTGTAGGAAGGGTAATGATTTCCCGTCCCTTTTTTTTTTAAATTAAATCGATCGGACGGTTAATCATTTCCTGTCCGGCGATTTATTTTAAAAAAAATTAGGGATGGAAAATCATTACGCATCCAATATGGTAAAATAAAATAAAAATCATCCGACGAAAGATTATCTTTCGTCCGATCGAACATACGAAAAAATCATCTATCGTTGACTATATTTTCCAAATAGTTATTTCGTCTGCCAAATTTGGCACACTACTGCTGCAGAATATAGGGGGTAAAAGAGTCATATATAGCCTTAAAAACTAACGAATTTATGGTGTAAAAGAGCATATGCAACGAAAGTGAATTCATTGGAGGGTGGAGTGTCACTCAAAACTTATTAGGGTATTGAGTGCCACAACCCAAAGGTCCCAAACCTAGGGTGGGTTTAGTGAAATTTATCCTTTATCTGAACTATTAAAGTTTAAATAAGTGCAGATATATACAAGTTACTTCTTTCAACCTCCCGCCCTTCACTAATCCCTATATCCAAAATGGGTTTCGAGACTTCATTTTTACTCTTCACTTTGTTTGACAAGTTCAGTCAGCACTCTATTTTTCTGTACATACGAAGTGGGTCGAGCAACCTAATTTTGTGTCAATTGGCGTTCAAATATTAGTAAGTCGATGAATGTGAGTCATTTAGCATCTGCACGAGTTTGTGAGTGCATTTCATATAGTGCATACCCGTAATGAATTAGACCATTGGACAAAGTTAGCAGCTCTGCAGATAATTATCTGGGCCCTCTATTAGAAGGCCTAGTGCGACATGTTTTTGTCATTGTTTGGTTGCTTTATCGATTCAGTACTTTCCAAAACAACTCAGGCAGCTTAGTACAAGTTTTTGTTACTGTTGTTCAATTTTTTGGAAAATTTGAATTGTGTCACATTTGATACTGAAAAATAAGTATTGTGATTTTCATATGAACCTTTTAGTAGCACCGTCTTGGATGGTATTAGCGTAAATGATAGAATTGTGGCTAAGTTGAGACCCAAGTCTAATCTCTAGACATCTCCAAAAACTCAAACAAAAAACATAATAATATTTCTAGTCCAAGTGGAGGTTCAGTCAGTCTCACTAAGAACGTAGTATTTGTTGGAAATTTTTTTGGCACGGCCTGATTCTGGTGGGCTCCAGCCACCGGCGGCACCGGAAAGTAATTGGATTGCGTTCCTCTCATCGAGTATTATTTCGTAATGTACTCGTTTGCCAAAAATGGATTCCGTATGAATGAAAAATGTTGGTCCAAAGTTGGGTACTCGAAATGTACTAACTTGAAATTTTGGAGAAAATGGATAATCTCACATCGAAAGTTGAGAAAGATTTCTCTAGTATATAAGCTACAGAAATGGACTAAAGGGTGTAGCCCTGGGGTTACCACTAACGTGTAGTGGAGAGAGTACCTAGCCAAGTTAATAAACACACGCGCGTGCGTGCGCGCGCTCGGCCCGCCCCGGCCTGGCCTGGTTTGGTTTGGTTTGGTTTAAGCTTGGTCCAGGCCAGCCACAGCCTAAATTATTTTTGGCCGAGCTCCAAATTTTTTGTAACATCGGAGTAACGGATCCATCAGTTACGCCTCTGATCTCCTATAAAACCAGTCGATTCTGTCTGTCATTATACACCGTTTTAATTTTACAATCTCTTCTTCTTCTCATGAGTCTGTCTGAGAGTGCAATACAGCTGCTAATTCGCTAGTGTCTTTGAAGCTTGGGTGCAGCTCTTCAGAGAAAGTAATACAGTTGTATCCTGGGAAACAGTTCGTCAAGAACCTTCACACTGCGGGACGAATTTTGCTTTAAGAACAGAGATTTTGATCTCAACTCTGTATCAGTTTTTGTCTGGTTTGCATTTCAATATCTGTAATTTTTCTTCTTCACAAAGATTATTAAAATTATTGTATTTTACGAAATTCAGTTTCTAACAATCTTAAAGCAATTTTTTCCTCTATATTCTAACAGTTTTTGTGAAAAGTTTACAGGACATGTTCTTAATTTTGAAAAAAAAAACAAAAAACAAAACAAAACCCCAGTTTCATTTTTTCCTAACAGTTTAATTTTAACTGTTTCAGAAAAAACAATGGGTGACAACCAAACTGAGAATGTCAGTGGACTGCTCAATGCACAAACCCCAGTGACCCAGAATGTGACTATACAACCGGTTGCGGCACAAACGGTTGTTCTACCCACACATATAACTATGGGAGAAAATCCTGAAAAGTTTAATGGAACTGAATTCAAGAAGTGGCAAGGTAAGATGCGGTTCTACCTGACCACCTTGAAGCTGGAAAGGTTTCTGACTGAAACTGCCCCTGTATTGGCACCTGGAGCTGTGGATGCTCACTCTGTTGTTGTTGTTGATGCATGATTCAAGGTGATTATCTATGCAGAAATTACATCCTGAACGGTTTGGTAGACCCGCTCTACAAAGTTTACTGTGTCTTCAAGTCATCCAAACAACTGTGGGAGTGTAACATCCTGGATTTTTAATCAATATTAAGTTTTCTTTTATTTTCACGTGTCTTGTACATGCAATTTAATATGTATAATTTTAACTTTAAAAAAGTACTCACATTTCATGAATAAACATTTCTTCTCTATTAAATTAAAGCATATTTTAATCTCTAGGCCTAATAGTCTTATTCTAGCCCACTTAATTAAATTAATTAATTTAATTAGAGAGCCCATGGTCTTTAGCCCACCTAATTGGCTCATTAGTTATTTTTAATAAGAATTAATTCAACTTGTAGTGTAGACTTGATCAAGTAGTAAATAAACTAACAATTTAATGTACAAACAAATTTGTAGTATGCATAGTGTGACACGTGCTTTGCACAAGCATGTGGAAGTGAATGAGAAGGGGGTGGCCGGATTTGTTCATTCATAGAGTGGAGAGGATGGAGAGAGTGGTGAGGTGGTTATGAGATGATGGGTAGTTCTTCTAACTCCCAAATGCATCCTAGCCTTTCATCTAAACTCATCTCAACCCTCCATTTGAGCTTGAGTTGTGTATAAATACCCCTCTTGTCTTCTTCATTACTTGCACTAGAATTATTCATAAGAGAAAAGAAAACAAAAGAAACAAATTGAGAGGAAAAGAAAGAATTGTGTGAGTAAAAGATTGAGTGGGTGTGTTTGTGTGCTCTTGCAACATTGGAGGCTGGCCATTGGATCAAGGAGAGGAGCTTGGGTTCACTAGCAAGGAGGAGAAGGCTCAAGTTTGTGGCACAAACTAGGAGGAGAAGGGAGTCATTCGTGTGTTCAAAGAGTTTCTTAGGAGTTTCTATTTCGTTTCTTCAGTAAGGTGGGCAATTTCTCGAACTTCTAACATAGATACCATGTTAAGATTTTAAATTATGAATATGTTAGAAACAAGTAGGAAAATTTTGTTTGTACTTGTTTGAAGAAACTAGTAAGAAAAGAAACTCTAGCTTATCTACATGAAAAAGTTAGTAAAATAAATTGAAATGTGTTAATTAAGATTTGTTATGATGCTTGGTTAATATATTTGCATGCTAGATTGATGAAACATGATTATATGAAAAATTGTGCTTATGAATGAGTTGTAGAATGCAATATGTGAAAAATTGCTCTTATGAATGAATTGTAGAATGCAAAATAATGTCTATGGATTGAGGATAAATTGATTAGTTACAATAAGTGTGTTTTAATTGCATTTTATGAGTAATATTATATTCACTAGTTCAACATCTATTTTGTCTCTTTGAAACAAAGGAAAAAGATTAGTTTTAAACATAAGCCTAATTTATGAGCTTGATTTTGTTAAAGAATGAAAGAATTGTATGAACACATTGTGAATAAAAGGGAAATATGTTAATAAAAGATTCATCCAAAAAGAAATTCTTTCTATGTCGAAATTATATTCATGATCCACTCTTTCAAAGAACTAAAGAGAAATAATCTACTATGCGTTTAAAAATGAGTTTTTTTGACAATCTAAGAAAATATAAGTTACTATTTTCAAAGAAATAATATTCTGGAAAATATCTTGATTTTTATAAGTACAAACTAATTGAGAAAAATCGAGTTTGCCAAAAGAAGAACTAGATTCAATGCAGTCTATACAAAAGTATTTAACTACATTTCATATCGGTTAGCCACTCAAAGACCTACTGGTCTTCGGGTGCATTTTGGGTGCGTTACTGTAGCTGAGCGGAGCTTTTAGTCTCGGGTTCGAGTCTCTCAAGAGACTCTGTTTTCTAAAAAAATTGATTTTAACTCAAAACCGAAAGCCAAAACTTAAGTATAAATTAAGTTCCCTATAAGACAGTTAGTCACTCTGGCCTTACTAGTCGACAGGTGCGATTTGGGGCTGTTACTGTTCATTAGCAGGGGGTTTGCCTTGGGTTCGAATCTGACCTTTGGCCATTTCTTTAGAATTTTGATTTTTTTTCTTCTATTTTTGATATTTTAAGTAGTTTCAAGTGTTTAAAAAATTGAGAAAAATATTTGAATTCTTCTAAAAATACCTAGACTTCATGGAGATTATTTCTACAATATTTGGTTTATTATAATGAGAATTAGAAGCAATTTTTGAGAAGGAGTTAATAAAGTTTCTTAGAATATGATTTTTTTAATTAAAGACAACAAACATTTTTGAATATAGAGAAATTGTGTGTGGAGTTCTAAAAAGAGATTTTTGACATGTAAAAATTGAGTAAGATTAAATATGAGATTGTTGTTTAAAATTATGCAAGGGGCCTTACTAGTCGACAGGTGCGATTTGGGGCTGTTACTGTTCATTAGCAGGGGGTTTGCCTTGGGTTCGAATCCGACCTTTGGCCATTTCTTTAGAATTTTGATTTTTTTTCTTCTATTTTTGATATTTTAAGTAGTTTCAAGAGTTTAAAAAATTGAGAAAAATATTTGAATTCTTCTAAAAATACCTAGACTTCATGGAGATTATTTCTACAATATTTGGTTTATTATAATGAGAATTAGAAGCAATTTTTGAGAAGGAGTTAATAAAGTTTCTTAGAATATGATTTTTTTTAATTAAAGACAACAAACATTTTTGAATATAGAGAAATTGTGTGTGGAGTTCTAAAAAGAGATTTTTGATATGTAAAAATTGAGTAAGATTAAATATGAGATTGTTGTTAAAAATTATGCAAAATGTGAATGGAAAATGAAGTAAAAAAAACATGATAAATTGTTGAAATTTGTGAATATGAATACTCTCTTTTGATGAACATGAACTGAGTTTGACACTAGAGTTTAGCTAGGTCCTTGCATCGGCATAAATGGATTTTTTGAAATGTGTTGATAAAAGACCAAGATTGGGTCATGGTAAATGATTGATGTTTAAGACCTATGTAGAGATAACGCTAATTCTAGAGTATTAATTTTATTCATGATTCAATTATCTAAGGATTAGACACATAGTGGAGATGTGATGAAAGTAAGAGAAAAATACAAGTATGAGGGCCTCGGATCTACAGTGTGAGAGTATTCATAGGTTGCCTGCTTGATGCGTCATGTCATGGCGTGGATACATCTCCGGAATTATCGGGACCATGGCGACGCTTGTGGGGTGTTTAGTGACTACGTAGTGTCATCGTTCCTTGACGGAGACGAATTGTCCATAGGCTCTTCATGATACATCATGTCATGACGTGGGATTCCCATCCAGACTGTCTGGACATGGGCTCGTAACTCATAGAACATCTAGAATACTTACTGTAGTTACCGTAGTAGTTTAACTCATGGAGAGGGAATCAACCCTACAAGATGAAGAACAATTAAGGGCTTGCCCTCGGACCTATGTAGTATGGGATGCATAGAATATGAACAAGTGCGCATTTGTGTCATTAAACTTAAATAACTGTATTAAGGACTAAGTGCACATTCAGGGCCGGCCCAACACTTATTGAGGCCTAAAATGAACTCCGAAATGAGGCATTTGAAAAGCTTATAATAATATTTTGTTAAAATTAATATATTTTTATTTAAATGTTATCTTTCGGGCTTTTTGAGATGCAAAATCAATTTATTATATTATTGTAATCAATTTCGTGCTTTTTTGTATGTGAGGAGGCCTATTTCGGCCTCTTACTATGTGAGGAGGCCTTTATTATTATATTATTGTAATTAATTTCTGGCTTTTTGGTATGTGAGGAGGCATTTATTCTTTAGATAATTTTTTTTAGGCCTAAAGCCCTGGCTTTGGTTGCCTTACCCTTGGGCCGGCCCTGTGCACATTCACACATGACATCAATAAGATTGTCCCCTTAGCTTTGTTTGTGACAAGTGTGTGCTTTCTAAGTAAGAAAAATTAATCTATTATATCCTAGCGTCAGTTGTATGCAACTGACGTGCCCACAGTTTCTATGTAGGATAAAGTGATTGACAAGACTAAAGAATGAATTCTGCTTAAAGAAATGTTCAAGTTGTTGCTTAATTCATGTATCATATTGTAAATTTATATTTCCACTGCGTCGATGTAATCATTATTGTACAAAAAAATTTAATTCCTTGTAAAATTGTACGAAGTGAAGTGTAAAGATCCTGTGGAACTTCGAATTCATTCTTATTTGGAATTCGGGGTGTTACAGGGAGTCTTTGGAGAAGAAGTACAAAACCAAAGATGTTGGTTCCAAGAAGTTTTTAGTGGGCAAATTTCTAAACTACAAGATGGTTGACTCCAAGACTATTGTGAGTCAAATTCAGGAGCTGCAAGCGATATTGCACGAAATTGCTATAGAGAACATGACGTTGTATGAACCATTCCAGATTGTAGCGTTCATTGAGAAACTTCCACCAGGATGGAAGGACTTCAAGAACTATATCAAGCACAAGCGGAATGAAATATCTCGTGAGGACCTCATAATCAGGTTGCGGATTGAAGAGGACAATCGCAGTGCTGACAAGTTCTATGGAAATAAGTCCATAGAAAAAGCCAACATGGTGGAGCACGAACAGAAGGGTAAAAAGAGGAAGTTCTTGCCACAGGGCTCGAACAGGAAGCCTGCTGCAAAGAGGTTTGCCGGAAAATGCCACAAGTGTGGTAGGCTTGGGCACAAGATATATGAATGTCACAGCAGGGATGGCATCCGTACTGAACTGAAAAGGCGAAAGGGAATGAGAAAGCCCATGCGCACATAGCTGAGAACCTGTCCACTGGTCTCTCTGACTTGGACCTTTGTGATGTTGTATCGGAGGTTAATCTGGTGGGGAGCAATCATCGTGAGTTGTATGATACTGGAGCCACCAAGCACATCTGCTCGAACAAAGAGATGTTCACTTCATACCAGAAATGCAACAAGGATGAACATTTGTTCATGGGGAATTCTTCCACTTCCAAGATTGAAGGAATAGGGAAGATAGTGTTGAAGATGACTTCTGGTAAGGAACTAACACTAACTAATGTGTTGCATGTTCCGTACATTCGTAAGAACCTGGTCTCGGAATCTGTGCTGAGCAAGAATGGATTTAGGGTCGTGCTTGCTTCTGACAATTTTGTACTTTCAAAGAATGTGGTGTACTTGGGAAAATGGTATGTTAAGGATGGACTGTTCAAATTCATTGTAATGACTAGCATCCCAAAATTTGTTGTTCCTGTTGTTCCCAAAATTAATAAAATAAATCATGTTGCTTATGTTGTTGAGTCTTCTTTTGTTTGCCATGAAAGACTAGGTTGTGTTAATTTCGATTCTCTGTGTAGATTAATTAACATGAATTTAATGCCAAAATTTAAGGTAGACAACTGCGACAAATGTGAAGTTTGCACAGAGGCCAAACTCACTAAAACTTCATCCCGTTCTGTAGAAAGAAATACTGAAACTCTAGGTTTAATTCACACAAATCTGTGTGATTTAAAATTCGTGCAGACTAGAGACGGTAAAAAGTATTTTGTGACGTTCATTGACGATTGCACAAAACACTGCTATGTATACTTGTGACATACCAAAAATGAGGCATTGGACAAATTCAAGGAATATAAGCTTGAGGTTAAGAATCAATTTGGCAAAACGATTAAAATCGTTAGGAGTGATAGAGGAGGAGAATATGATGCACCATTTAATATGTTCTGCTCTGAATATGAAATAGTTCATCAAACCACTGCTCCTTACTCACCTGAATCAAACGGTATTGCCGAGCACAAGAACCGAACTCTGAAGAAGATGATGAATGTCTTGTTGTTGAATTCTGGGTTACCCCAGAACATGTGGGGGGAAGTGTTGCTGACCGCCAACTATATTCTCAATAAAATACCTCACAAGAAAACTGACAAGATACCATACGAACTGTGAAAAGATAATGTACCTTCGTATAAATACCTCAAAGTGTGGGGTGTCTAGCAAAGGTAGCAGTACCTAATCCCAAATAGGTCACAATAGGAACTAAGACTATTGATTGCATATTCATAGGCTATGCACACAACAGTAGTGCATATCGGTTCTTTGTATATAAATTGGATATACCGGACGTGCATGTGAATATAATAATGGAATCAAGGAATGCTTCCTTCTTGGAACACGTATTTCTGTTCAAGGATGCTACATTTCCCAAACGTACACGTGAACAAGTGAGTGCAAGTACATCGGTTGATGAACCAGAAGATGATAATGATGAACCTAGACGAAGCAAACGAGCTAGAACATCAAAGTCATTTGGTCCTGACTTTATAACGACCTTTCTCTTAGAGAATGAGCCTAGAACATTCAAGTAAGTCATGTCTACGCCTGGTGCTCCTATGTGAAAGGAAACAATCAAAAGTGAAATAGACTCCATCATGCAAAATCATACATGGGAGTTGGTCAATTTGCCTTCTAGATGTAAAGCTCCAGGATGCAAATAGATTTTCAAACGAAAATTGAAACCAGATGGTTCAATAGAGAAACATAAGGCTAGATTTGTGGTACAAGGATTTAGGCAAAAGGAATGCCTAGACTTCTTTGATACTTATTCTTCGGTCACAAGAATAACTTCTATAAGAATCTAGATAGCTATTGCAGCTCTATGCAACCTTGAAATACATCAAATGGATGTCAAAACCACCTTTCTAAATGGGGATTAAGAAAAAGAAATATACATGAAACAACCTGAGGGTTATATAGTTCCTGGACAGGAAAACAAGGTGTGAAGACTTGTAAAATCCTTGTACGGATTGAAACAAGCTCCAAAGCAGTGGCATATAAAATTTGATAATGTTATGATGTCAAATGGTTTCAAAATAAATGAATGTGATAAGTGTATCTACATCAAAGATACTCTAAATGGATGCATTCTGGTATGTATATATGTAGATGACATGCTCATTATTGGTAGCAATAGTGACATTGTCAAACAAACTAAGAAGATGCTTAGAATTTGATATGAAAGATTTGGGAGTTGCAGATGTCATACTAGGAATCAAAGTTTCCAGAACATCTGAGGGAATTATTTTGTCTCAAGCTCATTACGCTCAGAATGTACTTGAAAGATTCAAGAATTACTCCAATGGGACTGCCAAAAGTCTTGTGGATCCCAGTCTCCACTTGTCCAAAAACACAAGTGACAGCATATCACAATTGGAATATGTACGTGTAATTGGTAGTCTGATGTACATAACGAATTATACAAGACCGGACTTGGCACATTCAGTAAATATACTTATTCGCTACACAAGTAATACAGGACGAAGTCACTAGAAAGGAATAACTAGAGTATTGAACTACTTGTGACATACTCAGAGTTATGGGCTGCATTACACTAGATATCCAGTAGTACTGGAAGGCTACAGTGATGCCAACTGGATATCGAACTCCAAGAACTCGGAATCCACTAGCGGGTATGTTTTTACTCTTGGTAGTGCAGCTGTATCATGGAAATCCTCTAAACAAACGTTAGGCCAGATCCACCATGGAATCTGAGTTTATTGCTTTGGACAAAGCGGCAGAAGAAGCAGAATGGCTTTGGAACTTTTTTGAGGATATTCCTATGTGGGAAAACCAGTGCCTACTATATCAGTATACTGTGACAGCCAATCGGCTATAGCAAGGGCACTGAGTTGCATGTATAATGGTAAGTCTCGTCATATCAGAGGGCGACACAAAACTATTAGACAACTGCTCTCAAATTGAATAATCTCTATAGAGTATATAAAATTGGCTGACAACCTAGCAAATCCATTTACTAAAGGTTTATCACGAGATCAGGTTATGAGATCATCAAGTGGAATGGGTTTAAAGCCTATGACGAAAGAGGATACTTGGTGGAAACCCTACCTAGATGACTGGAGATCCCAAGATCTAGGTTCAATGGGACAACTAAATCTTGTTGAATCGACGTGAGCACTGAGAGATTAAAATCTCGTACCCATTCTTAGGATGATAAACAGTGCTACCGACAAGGGGTTACAATAAGGTTGGCTTTTAATGATTCTCATAAATTTGAAATAAAAGTGGGGTATGGCAGGATACTCTTTATGGGCAATCACCTTGTGAGTGTGAAATGGGTTCGTTTCTAGAAGAATGAACATAGGCTACATTCTCCAAGTTCACTCACGATTAACCAGGATTGTTCAAGGAAAAAATGAACACAATAATAGAATCTAGTTCTGTGAGGAGATGAAATAGTGTGATAGTTATTATCTAGGTTCACATCAAAGCCTGGGCAGTTCAAGACATCATGTTCACTACCTGGTCAAGTGAATCCGATGGCTACTCACTAGGGGTGGTTCAAAGTTGAAAAATTACTACCATTCCTGATATAGTGATTTTCCGATTGTACTCTTAGTGTCTTCTGCCATGTCTGCATTAAATAGTCTGGTAATTTCCATTCATGTGAGGGATTGTTGGAAATATTTTTGGCACCAGTTCCGGGACTGATTCCGGTAGGCTCCGGCCACCAGTGGCACCAGAAAGTGATTGGACCGCGTTCCTCTCGTCGAGTACAATTTCGTAATGTAATCGTTTGCCAAAATGGATTCCGTATGAATGAGAAATATTGGTCCAAAGTTAGGTACTCAAAATGTACTAACTTGGGAATTTGGAGAAAATTGATAGTCCCACATCGAAAGTTGAGAAAGATTTCTCTAGTATATAAGCTAAAGAAATGGACTAAAGGGTTTAGCCTTGTGGTTACCACTAATGTGTAGTGGAGAGAGGACCTAGCCAAGTTGATAAACACACACGTGCGCTCGCGCCCGGCCGATCCTGGCTTGGCCTGGTTTGGTTTGGTTTGGTTTAGTTTAAGCTTGGGCCTGGCCAGACACAGCCTAAATTATTTTTTTGCCCAGTTCCAAATTTTTCCTTAGCCTGTTTCTCTCCTTTGAGTCTACAACAGAAGCTTCTAAAGGCATTTTGAATTCTGTAACTGGTGTCATTAATCTGTAACAGCAGAATAATGGATCCATCAGTTACTCTTTTGTGCAATTACTCTGTAACAGTAGAGTAATGGATCCATCGGTTATGCATCTGATCTCCTATAAAACCAGTCGATTTTGTCTGTCATTATACACCGTTTTAATTTTACAATCTCTTCTTCTTCTCCTGAGTCTGTTTGAGAGTGCAACAAAACTGTTGGTTCGCTGGTGTCTCTGAAGCTTGGGTGCTGCTCTTCAGAGAAGGTAATACAGTTGTATCCTGGGAAGCAGCTCGTCAAGAACCGTCACACTGCGGGACAAATTTTGCTTTAAGGACGGATATTTTGATCTTGACTCTGTATCAGTTTTTGTCTGGTTTGCATTTCATTATCTGTAACTTTTCTTCTTCACAAAGATTATTAGAATTATTGTATTTTACGAAATTCAGTTTCTAACAGTATTATAGTTGCTAAATCCCCCAGTGTTTGCATTTTTGCAGAATATATAACTGAACAAGTTGCAAGGGGAGTTTTGGGTCTAGAGTTTGACATGAGTTATATTATGTTTTCTATAGGAAAAAATTTTATACTAATTAGGATAAATTTCACTTAATTCTACTGAAGTTTTTTTATTTGTGTCGAACCCTACTATACTTATTTTGATATTTTATCCTACTATGTAACTTTTTTTTCCACCTATGTAAAATTAACTGAGTTGTTAACTTTTGTTTGAAATGTCTAAAATACACATGTTGGTTCAGATTAAAAGTAATTATATTAAAAAAAATTGATTCCAAGACAAATAACCTGTCTGAACTATTCCTCTCTCATTTTTCCCTAAATCTAAAACAATAAAATTTTCAACTGCGAACTGGGACAGACGGGGAAGGAGAAGTGGGAAGGACGTGACTTCTCATACGTGGTCGAAAGCTTGCAAGACGATGTTGATTTGGAAATGACTGCACAAAAGATGTTAAAATTTGAATCTTTACTTTCCCTTTGTTTAAATCTGGTATTATTTCATAGTTTTGGGATATGGTGAGATTTTATTGTTAATTTCATGTGGTGTTGTGAATTTTATTATTGGCAAAGTTTAAGTCTTTAATTTCATCGTCAAAAATGTGCACAATGTTTCCTTGTCCACCAAATCTCTAATATGATCTAGTTAGATGATATTGCTAAAAATAGGATTAAATCGGAACCATCCAAATCGGGCACGAATCTTAAAGCTCTCAGGGTAAAACTGTAATTTTACCTACAAACGGGTCTAAAATGAGAACTGGGTCTTTCTTCAAAGCCCAATAGCCCAAAAACGGATAGGTCCTATTGGGTACGGATAACGACCCGCTACAAACCAATTCAGATATTTAAAAAGTAATTCAAATTCGTGATTATCTCTAAGAGGCAGTTTAAACAGTCTCTCTTATCATGAAATGAGTTTAAACTCTATATCTTATCCAAAAACACCGCGACATAGAGATAACTGATTATCTCTAAACTGTCTCTTAAGGCGACTATAAATACCCTCTCCCCCCACCATAACAAGGTAATCAATCTTTTTCCACAAAAATCTCTTTCATAATCTTCCTAATTACTGACAAGAGCGTCGGAGGGTTCGTCGCCCGGATCCATCCCGATATATCGAACTTTTTTGCAGGTCAACAGCAGCGGCAAGAAACCAGTCAAACGCCGGTGAAAGTCAACAGGTTTGCTTTATTTGTTTCCTTGAAGAATCCAAAAATTCACATGTTTGCTCCCACACCAAAATCAGCAGCAACATATTGGCGCCGTCAGTGGGAAACAGAAAAGTAACCCGACCCTATTTCATCAACGAAAGTGGTTTCAAGCTATGCCTCCAAAGAAGGGGAAGGCGACGGTCTCCAACTGCAGAGCCACTCCCGCTCCTTCTCCTCCTCCACTTCAGGAGGTCCTCCATCAACCCGTCCAGCAAGTCCAGCACCCGCAGCCTAGACGGCCCCTTCCACAACAACCTCAGCCCCAGCAAGCTCCTCAAGGGCCTCAAGGGGCTGCAGTGGGACCCTCCCGCCAAAGTTGCCAAGGACAACCTCCTCATCATGACCATGTCTCGATACATAACCCCTCATCTGAATCCATGGCCTCTCACAGTCCTCCAACACTGAAGGATCTCCGACACATTATTATCAATCGCCATATGGGATAGATCTTCGGACCCGCTTGGATGAGAGGCGGAACCATGACGAGATTCCCCGCCGTGAACATCAATGGGGTCCAGCAATTTGGTCCCCTAGAGCCCGATCCCCCCGTAGACCAGACCGCAAAAGATCTAACTCTCCCAGGAGGCGGAGGGAGTCACCTTCGTGCCATCAGAGGAGGAGCCGCACCCCGACCAGTCGGTCCGCTCCAAGGGACCACCGAGATTGGGAGGCACCTGTCACAAGGGCGGTGTCCAGCAGTTTCAAGAAGCAGTTCTGAGGGCCCTCAATGTTGCTCCTAACCACGATCAGCGATGCCCAATCCTCAACCTGCCCCAAGCTATCGCCGTCGCACTCCCAGTCCTCAACCTGTCCCAAGCTATCACCGTCGCACTCCCAGTCCCCTTCCGCATGAGGACGACTTCCGGGGCTCAGCAAGATATGACCGAAGGGAAGACTCGTTCTACCGCCATCTCCATGAGATGGAGAGGCGCCTTGGCCTATTTGACAGAGAAGAGGAACAGCGGGTGAGGAATTTCTGCCCGAGCAGGCCTCCATTCTCCCGAACTATCATGGAAGCCCCGGTCCTGGAAACTTCAAGCCCCTAAATTTGAGTCATACAACGGGGAGTCGGACCCCACTGACCACATCGAGAGTTTTAAAACTCTTATGATGATCCAACAGGCTTCGGATGAGCTCCTTTGCAAAACCTTCCTTACCACGCTGAAGGGGCCTGCGAGAGAATAGTACTCTCGACTCGCCCTGACCTCCATCTTCTCCTTCAATCAGTTCAAAGGGCTCTTCCTTACTCATTTCGTGAGTAGCCGCCATGCTGAAAAGACAAGCACCTCTTTACTATTACTCCATCAAAGGAAGGGCGAGCGGCTAAGGGACTATGTTAAGCGCTTCACCTCCGAGGCTCGGTCCATCGCCTCCCTAGACCAGTCGGTGGCCTCTGCTGCTTTCCAATGCAACGTCACTAACGACAACCTCAGGGCATCCTTCGCCAAGAAGCCTCGGGATTTCTCAGAACTCCTGCTTAGGAATGAGAAGTACATCGGAGCAGAAGAGGCTCTCAACTGCCCCACTCTTGAGGAATCGTCTTCCGAAAACAAACGGAAGGGCACTGAAGAAGAAGAAGCTAAGAAGCTCTAGAAAGATAATAGAGGCTAGCGTTGCCCTCCTTCCCGCTTCGAGAAGTTTACTCCACTCAATGCGAGTGTTTCAGCCATCCTGATGGAGGTCGGGAAAGAAGGTCTCCTCCCACCACCTCCGAAGATGATCACACTGGGTAAAAAGAGAAACAATGACAAATGGTGCCGCTTCCATAGGGATCATGGCCACGACACGAATGGTTGTCGGGCCCTCAAAGATGAGATCGAAGTCCTCATTCAGAGGGGTAACTTTCTAGGTTCATGAGGAAGGACAGAGCAGATCCTCCTCCAACCCCCAGGAGGGCTAACAAGTGAATTGAGAAACACGCCGAGACCCCAGATTCTGAAGCTAAAGCTATCCTACATCTCATACACCGAGGGCCAATTGGGGGAGATTCGAACTCCTCCCGAAAAGCCCTCGTCCAAGAGGTGAACTCCATGCAGAACCATCCTCCCCCTAAGGATCTTGGGGACCCTGTTACTTTTTCAGATAAAGATTTGGAGTGTGTCCGAACACCCCATTGTGATGCTCTAGTGGTCAACCTTCATATGGCTAACTTCGATGTACGCCGGGTCCTGGTTGACAACGACAGTTCTGTAACCCCTATTTTCCTATTTTGTATTTTATTGTATTTTTATTTTCTTTTCTTGATTATTGTATCTGGATTCTTTCTATTATAATTTTCGCCCTTATTTGGTTCTTTTATTCCTTTTTTATCATTCCGTACTCTTTTCTCCAATTTTTAGCTCATTACAAATTTTTGCTCTTCATGTTTTTAGTTTGAATTATTCCGCTATATGTTCATCCCATTGATTTATGCTTGTTCATTTATTTTTGGAGCCTAAACCTGTACCCTAAACCCATTAACCCGCAACCCAAAACCCCAATTTCTTAATCCCCTATAAATACCCTATTGATTACCCTAATTAACTATCCTCTCTCTCTCTTCACACCCCACCACTTTCTCTCTCCCTTACCCCCGACTCTCATCTCCCTCTCTCTGTCTCCATCTAAACCCAAACCGCCCAAGCCCAAGCCCCGTTCTCCGATCCCGTCTCTGACCACCACCCTCGACCTCGTCACCCTAGCCCTTCGTTGTCGCCCTTGCTCCCGTCTACTCTCCATCCTGTCGCCTTCATCTAACCCATCGCCACCCACCGAACCCACCATTGCTGCTCATCATCACCGCTATCCACCTCTTCGTCCCTCGCATTCACCCTCTTCGTTCACCCCGCAACCACCACAAATCCCTCACCACCTCATCGTCGTTGTCCAAGCCCCGAACCCCCGCCGTTTTGCCTCCTCTGTTCTGAATAGAAACAGAGTTTGCTCGACGCCACCGCCCTTTTCGCTGTGTCGATTCCCGATCGCTAGCGTCCCCACCGCCAGCCACCTCATCGTAGGCTGTCACTGTCACCAGCCATCGCCGCAGTGCCGTTGCTGTGTCCCACCGTCTCTCTCTCTCTCTCTGTTGCATTGGAGGAGAAGCACAGTGGGTTTCTCCTGTGGTGCTTGTTGTTCATGAGTATAGGGGATCCCGTTGGTTTACTGTTTTGTGAAAAGTTGGATCTTGGTTGCGGTTTTGCTGTTTTGTGAAGTGGATCTGCTATATGCACGTGCTTACGTGAATGAATTCGTGTTTTCATCGTCCGAGATTCTTATCCCGTTATTCTATATATTCGAATCTACTAATTAAAAGGCAAGTCTCTTCTTGAACTAGTTATTTGTCTTTGTTCAAGATTTTTTTGATCTCTGCAAGTAGATCCAGTCCTTTTTATTGTACTGCTATTTGAAATTCTGTTAAGTTTATTTAGGGTTTACACGAGCTAACCTGACATATTCTTAAAATCGTGCCTACATCTTTGATCTAAAACCTAGTCCCTCTTGAATCTTGCATATGCACAATTATATGAAAAATAACTAGATCCATGTGATAGACTTGTTTGATGAATTGCATACATTAGATTGAATTTGATTTCTGAATTGAGTACCATGCCTGTGAAATTGCATCTTAAAACTGAAATTATGCATGTTAAACATCTAGTATCACTTGGATTATTAATTAGCATGAATTATAGGGTTGTATGATTAAATTGTTGCCTATTCATATCAAAATAAATTCTAGACTACTGGTTGTTTCTTTTTGTATCAGATTTTCAACCATGTTGCTGTTGTATTTTGAAATAACTTTCTGAATATGAATTATAGCCTCATGAATCTATTTTCCAGAACTTTTAACGAATCTGAATTTCGAGTTATAATCTGTTAGATATGAGTATTTTAGTACAGCTGTGTCAGAAGTTCTAGATTCACAAATTCATGCTTATCTTCTATTTCAGAATTTAATTGAACATGTTAACAGTAAAATAAAAATATGAAATAAATTTGGCTAAACCTAGACATGTGTAGGAACCACCCTGAATTTTTATAGATTTTATTGATGAGTTTTCTGACCTAAAACATATAGGTGAATACAATTTATAACTTGCTGCCTGAACATAAAATCTGAAAAGAATAGAGTTCTCACCCTAGTTTCTGTGACTTTTATAGGTCTTGTAGATATTTGCTGGAACCGGTAGAGAGTCTAGTTTCTAGAATTTCTAACGGATCCAGATTTTCTTTTCTGTAGTAGCGGTAATCTGTGTTTTTGTACAGCAACATCATGCTATCTAGATTGTGTGATTTGTGCTTAATTAATATGCTTGCTTCTTGATTTGTCTGTAACGAGTAGAACTAGTCACGCCTAGCATTACACCACATTGAAACCTTTTTGCATGCTCACATAGAAATAAATAAAATGATAACAAGACGGGGTATTATGGGATGACTTAGTAGTGAACAACCGGAAACTGTACTCGGTCGGGCCCTACTGCTTGACTTGTACTGATGGCCAGAAACAACTGCTTGATAATCACTGACACTGAACATTAAACACTAATTACTGGGCCGAGTAAGCGAACCATGAATTCACCATCAGTCTAAAACGTACACTGTGTACTTGCACTGAACCTGTGGAATGGGACGTAGTAGTACGTGCACTAGATAGGCTAATAAAATGACTAATAACCTGCATTTGACACTTTATGCTTGATTCTGTATACTGTCACCAATCTTGAACTTGAATTAGAACTATTAATTAAATGCATGATTAAATATAGACCCTTGAGATTATTGTCGTTCCTTGACTTTGCTATTTGACTTTGATCCCGTCCCTTTCTTTTGATATATCATGTTCCTATTATTCTCTGTTTTTCTCTACTTGCTGTCCATGACTTGCTCTAAGGACATTATTTTCTTTCTTTTTAGATCAAGAATTTACTGGTACTGGAGGAACAATACCATAAGGAATTGGTGAGCAACGATTCTAAAAGATGGAGTCCAAGATTTGATTGTTTGACTTAATTTATTACTAGACTTATTTTATTTGAACATTGTTTTGATATTATACTTTATTTTAGGCTTTATGACCCGGAGTTTGTTTTATCCTAGATGTTGGATATTATTATTTGGATTATTTCATTTATTATTGAAGTTGATCTTGTTTATGTGATTATATCTTCTTGCGTGTTTGTGATTGTTCTTTCATATTGTTTAGTTTGTTTGGTACAGCTTATGGATGGTGTTTACATCATTCGCTGGGCCTACGTTACGTACTCGTATTTCGTATTTTGGAAAGCGGTGCATTACAAGTTCGGTCAACATCCTTTTTATAGAAGCATTCCAGGGTCTTAAGTTGTCCAGGGACCGACTCAAGCCCGCCGGCTACACTCTCCACGGGTTCACCGAGGTGCCAGTGACGATCAAGGGTGTCATATCTCTCGACGTAACCGCTCGCAAAACCCCAATCACCCTAACCGAGCCGATGGATTTCATGGTGGTAGATGTGAAGGCTGCTTACAATGTCATCCTGGACCGATCAGGCCTAGTTGCTCTTCAGGCCATACCCTCAGCCTACCATATGAAGATGAAATTCTCCACCGCAGCAGGGGTGGGAGAAGTTAGAGGGAGCCAGGAGGCAGCTAGAAAATGCTACATGACTTCGGTAGAAGGGTCGTTCCTCTCTCCTGAAGCCTTTGAACTCCCCCCAAGGGAGTAGCCAACCTATATCAGAGCTAGTCGACGAGCTGGAAGAAGTGGCCTTCTCAGAAGGAGATCCGATCAAGACATTTCAGATTAGTAAAGTCCTTCCCCTCCTGGAAGAACCGACATTATTCAGTGTATAAGGGGAAATCGCGATCTATTTTCCTGGACTGCGACCGATATGCCTGGAATATCCGAAGAGCTTCTTATGCATCACCTTAGTGTTGCTTCTGGGGCCAAACTTGTTCAGCAAAAGCGACGCAAATTCACTCCCGAACGCCAGCAGACAATTAAAGAAAAGGTGGAGAAACTCTTGAATGCCCGGTTCATACAAGAGGTCAACAATTCCGAATGGCTGTCCAATGTCGTGATGGTCAAAAAAGCCAACGGGAGCTAGAGGATCTGCATTGACTTCACGGATCTAAACAAAGCCTGCCCCAAAGATCTGTTCCCGCTCCCGAGCATTGATGCCCTGATTGATGCAACCTCAGGCCACGAACTCTTAAGTTTCATGGATGCATTTTCCGGGTACAACCAGATCAGGATGTTCCCTCCAGATATTCCGAAGACCTCTTTTGTAACTGACCATAGTCTATATTACTACTAGGTCATGCCTTTCGAGCTTAAGAACGCCGGTGCCACCTATCAGCGCCTTGTAAACAAGGTCTTCAAAGAACAGATCGGTCGGAACATGGAAGTCTACGTAGACGACATGTTGGTAAAGAGCGTCAAAAAATCGGATTATGGATTCGATCTTCAAGAGGCCTTTCATGTGTTGAGGAGACACAACATGAGACTAAATCCGAACAAGTGTGCCTTCAGCATCTCATCCGGCAAATTCCTTGGGTTCATGGTCAGTCAAAGAGGCATAGATGCCAACCTGGAAAAGATTCAAGTCATTCTGAATATGGCTCCCCCTTCAAGTGTCAAAGACGTATAGAGACTTACAGGACGCCTCGCGGCCGTTGGGCATTTTCTCTCCAAGTCCGGAGAAAAATGTCTCCCATTCTAGTAAGAGAAGAAGATAAGACGCAGAAGCCAATCTACTATGTGAGTAAGGTCCTCAGGGACGCCGAACTTCGTTATCCAAAGCTAGAAAAGATGGCCTATGCATTAGTCATGGCATCCCGAAAGCTCCGCCCCTACTTCCACTCACACGGTGGTTGTTCTTACCGACCAGTCACTCAAACAAGTTATCCACAAGCCTGAAACTTCGGGGCGTCTTATGAAGTGGTCTATAGAGTTGATTCACCATGATATCAACTACCAATCCCGAACCGCTATCAAAGCACAAACCCTGGCAAAGTTCATAGTAGAAAGCACTATCGCCGACCCCAGCATGGCAATAGAGGAACCCCTGATCTGGATCGTGTATGTTGATGGGTCCTCGTGTGCTGACGGGAGTGGGGCTGAGGTCATCTTAACTGACCCGGTGACTTCATTCTTCAATACTCACTCCACATAAATTTTTGGGTGTCAAACAAAGAGGCAGAATTTGAGGCTGTCATAGTCGGTTTGTGTATGGCAAGCAAGGCCGGGGCCCGACGAGTTAAAATATTCAGCGACTCACAGCTGGTAAGGAACCAAATATCGGGGGTGTACGAGGCAAGAGATGTTCGTATGACCAAATATTTGGCCAAAGTCCAAGAGCTGTTGGCCTCTTTCGAAGATGCACAACTTCAGCGAATTCCCCGAGAAGAGAATGCACAAGCAGATGCCCTCTCAAAGTTGGCCTCCTCTTCCCTCCAGGGCCTGGAACAAACCGTCTTGATAGAAGTCCTCATGAGGCCGACCATCGAGGAAGATGGTCCTAAACTGATGGAGACGTTGCCCCTGGTACTTGGGGAGAATTGGATGAGGCCCTTGCTCGAGTTCCTCAAAGATGGGATCCTCCCTTCAGACCCTAAAGAGGCTCGAAAAATCAGAACCAGAGCCGAGCGGTACACGCTCATCGAGGGAGTCATGTACAAATGCTCTTACACTCAGGTGGACGGCAGACCCTACTTGAGATGTCTCTCTCCCGAGAAAGCCCAGTATGCTCTAAAGGAGGTCGATGAAGGGATGTGTGGTGCTCACTTGGAAGCAAGGTCCCTCGCCCGCAAAATCTTAAATTATGGATACTTCTGGCCCACACTCCTCAGCGACGCCGAACAGCATGTTTGCCAATGCATCCCCTGCCAAAAGTTCTCAACAATATGGCCCTTACTGCAAGCCCAACTCTCCTCCTTATCTAGTCCAACCCCTTTTGCAATGTGGGAGATGGACTTGCTCGAGACGTTCCCTCCAGCTCCGGACCAGCTGAAGTTCCTCATCGTTGCAATCGACTACTTCTCTAAGTGGATCGAGGCCGAGCCTCTAGAGACGATCACTGAGAACAGAGTCCAATGGTTCTTTTGGATGAACATCGTCTGCAGATTTGGTGTGCCACAAATCTTGGTAACGGACAATAGGACTCAATTTACGGGGGCATCCTTTTGCAATTTTTGTATAGACCTTGGTATCTAGCAACGATTCTCCTCGATCTCCCACCCGCAATCCAACGGTCAAGCAGTGAACGCCAATCGGCAAATTCTCTCCAACCTGAAAAAGAGACTGGACAAGTCTGCAAAGGGTTTATGGGTCGAACAACTCCATAATGTGCTCTGGAGCTATCGCATTACTAAGAGGACCCCCACAGGAGAATCTCCCTTCAACCTCACTTACGACTCCGAAGACGCCATCGCACTAGAAGTCGGTCTACCTTCGCCCCGCTTGATTGCCTACAACGAAGAGCAAAACGCAAACGAGCTTCGCGGTGACTTGGACCTCATCGATGAGATTCGCGAAAGATCCTCCATCTAGCAAGAAATTTATCGACGTAGGATTGAGCAATCCTACAACAATAGAGTCCGCCCTACTGATCTCAAAGAAAGAGATTTGGTGCTTAGAAAGCTATCAATTTCTTTTCAAAGCAAGAAAGGCAAGCTGGCGCCCAATTAAGAAGGACCATATAGGGTCTCCAAAGTTATCCGGCCTGGCGCTTATCAACTTGAAGATTCGGGGGGCAAGAGAGTGCCGAGGACATGGAATGCAAAACACTTGTTAAAGTACCAAGAGGGTATTTGAAAACCTCTCCAAGCAACTTCAACTCCTAGAGCGTTCTTGAAGTATTTACAAATTTTCTTCCTATTCAGTTAATTTTTTGAATTGTAATAATGGCGTGTAACTCAGAAGCAGCCACTTAGTCATCTTTAATAAAAGCAATATACTTCCTGGAAATTCTATTTTCTAAATGTTCTAGTTGTCTTACCTTGAAGCGAACAAAAATCTCTCTTAAACAACAAGTTCGGAGTCCAACACTTGGTTCGATGCCGCTTTAGCTACTTGCGAACGAGCAAGTACAAAGTAGCTCACCATTCGAAATTGCTCCCACAACAATTGAAACTCTCTTAACGACAAGTTCAGAGTCCAACAGTTGATTCGATGCTGCTTTAGCTACTTGCGAACGAGCAAGTACAAAGTTGCTCAGCATTCAAAATTGCTCCCCTCAACTGTTGAAACTCTCTTAACGACAAGTTCGAAGTCCAACTCTTGCTTCGATGCTACTTTAGCTACTTGCAAAAAAGTAAGTACGAAGTAGCTCATCATTCGAAATTGCTCCCACAACTGTTGAAACTCTCTTAAACAATAAGTTCGGAGTCCAATACTTGGTTCGATGCAGCATTAGCTACTTGTGAAAGAGCAAGTACAAAGTGGCTCACCATTCGAAATTGCTCCCAAAACTGTTGAAACTCTCTTTAACGACAAGTTCGGAGTCCTACACTTGGTTCGATGCCACTTTAGCTACTTGCGAACGAGCAAGTACAAAGTAGCTCACCATTCGAAATTGCTCCCACAACTGTTGAAACTATCTTAACGACTAGTTCAGAGTCCAACACTTGGTTCGATGCTACTTTAGCTACTTGCAAACAAGCGAGTACGAAGTAGCTCACCATTCGAAATGGCTCCCATAACTGTTGAAACTATCTTAACGACAAGTTTGGAGTCTAACACTTGGTTCGATGCTACTTTAGCTACTCGCAAACAAGCAAGTACAAATTAGCTGACCATTCGAAAGTACTCCCACAACAGTTGAAATTCTCTTGCAAAAGTTATCAAAAGACTTAACATGATCGAAAGATGCAATATATTATTCCATCGAAATTGGGCATACAAGTCTTATTCAAGACCAAAAACTCATACAAGACAAACTACAAAATTATAAAATTGCACCCTAGCTCCTCCTATGAAGGGGGATGCTCCGATTAAGCGATACGCAGGGGCAGCGAGTGCCGTGTGGTTCTCTTCTCGTCTCCACAGAAGTCTCTAGGCCAGCAAGCCGAGTCGAGCCATCGGCACCCAAGGGCCTGACTACCGCTCTGACAAACACCCCGCTCGACGAACCCGCCATGCCGCTTTGCGGATCCCGAGGATTTCGTGGGGCAGGTGACGAACAGAGTGCTAACTCATGGAAAGATCTTCCCTGTGCATACTCCCCCTTGGGCAAGAGGTGCTCCTCACGTTGCTCCCTTCGGAGAGTCGCTTCAAGCGAAGATTCTCTGCCTCTAATTCAACAAGTTGCCCATTGAGAGAGTCGTCGGTGATTATGAGCTTCAAGCGTGGTACCCCGCTCGTACTCCTCCCCTGAGATGGCTCTATGATGGTCCTTCGCAGATGAGCCGCTTCAAAACTCTTCTCAAGCAGCACATTCTTCAGCTCGTCTCTCTCCAACCTCACTTTGAACAATGGGTTCCTCAGCTCGTCCCTCTCCTCCCTTACTCTGGACAATAAGATCTTCAGCTCGTCCCTCTCAGTCCTCGCCGCATGTAGAGAGTATCGAAGGAACTTTAGCCTAGACGCCTTGCGAGCGGCCATTGAGGGGCCTAACTCTCCTCCCTCGGGGGTACTTCTTGAAGAATCTCCTCAAGATGCCTCACCTCGATATTTTGACGAGCCAGAGCCAATCTCACTTGTCAGAGCTCCAACCCCGCCTTGGAGAGTTTTCTCGAGATTTCGCGAGTCTCAACCTAGTGACTCCGAGTTACGCGCGAAGATGCGATGCCTCATCAATCTGGGAAAGGCGACCAAAAAGAAAGCGTAAATTACTAAGATTGAGAGGCCACATGATGGTGCTACGGCTAAACGAAGCTACTACGGAGTGATCCGAGAGCAAAACAAGCCCACAACTCAAAAAAAAAAATCATTCAACTTCAGTAAAAAAGTACAAGAAGCGGTGGCCAGTCCGCTATAGGGCATCTAAACAAGTGCATACGAGAAGAAAAAAAGCGACTAAAAAGCATGACGAAGATGGTAAGGAATCAGGGGACCACCTTGGTAGGGGTCTCCAAAGGCACTGTGACCCCGCGACCATTCTCCTCGGTTGTTTTCACGGGGGTTGTGTGAGGGTCCTCGGCGACGTCCTTCCCCTCGTCCACTTCTTCTTCTTCCTCTTCTTCAACGATCCCCTCGGTCGTCGGAGCAGTCTCGCCTTTGAGGAGATCATAGAGGCAGTACCCCGAGTCGTCAAAACCGGGGACGCGCACCTCCACGTGCTTCAGCACCCGAGCATAGGACTGCTCCATGTTCGTGCGCATATGCAGCGTCACTTCGGCCCTAATCGCCTCTGCAGCTGCATCAACTATGGCCTCCATCTCCCTCGCTGTGTCCTCAATGGCCTTCGCAGTCGTCTCCTTCTCTTTGTTGGCTCTCTCCGCCTCTCTGTTCGCCCTTACTTTCTCAAGAGAGATCTGTTCATTCGCCTTAGCCAAGGCAGCCTCGAGGAGCTAGATCTGAGCCGCCTGAGACTCGGACAACCGTTTCTCCGCCTTAAACATTTTCACAGCTTCGGCACGCTCCGACCTATCCCTATCGCTCGACGCCTTAAGCTCTTTCTCTTGTTCGGCGAACTGCTCCATCATATGACTGAAGTGGCAGGTGATCTACATGGAAAAAGACGAGAGTTTTTAAGCAAGAAAATCACCCAAGAAGGGACAAGGGGTAGCAAGGCTAAACTCACCGACATGGTCACCTTGGCGATCTCGAGGTCATCGTCGCCGACCGTCCCTGCTTTTAGCGCAGCGCGATCCTTTGGGGTCGCCAAATGCTGAACTACCTGCATATAGCTACGGTGTCCCCGAGGAAACCTTCGTGCCTCATCACACGCCAGTCGGGGACAAAAAGCTTATTGTGCTCCTCGGTTAGGATTGTCTCCACTGCGGCTGTTAGAGGGGGGCTTCGAGCGCTAATACCTACTCGATGGAAGTCCCTTCAGCAGTCAGAGTAGGGGGGGTAGGTGGGGCAGGTGTCTTGGATTCCAAGTTAACCACTGGTGTCGTCAACACCGGGGCCTTCACAACCTTGGCAGATGGCAGCCCTGAGGTCGTCCTCTTCCTCTTCCTCCCATCGAGGATCTTATTGGCTACCCCTGTTCGACCAGACAGCATTGCTCTGAAATCCATACCCGGGATCTCTGCAAAAAAAAGACGAGAAAATGGGCATGTGAAGGAGTTAAACAAAACTAAAAGCGGAGAAAAAAATGCAAAGCATACTAGGGTCGGTTGTACTGAGACCCCCATCGAAGAAGACCTCCTCGGTTAACTCCTTCCAACCCAAGGATTTACGAGCGAGGAGTTTGCCTACTATCTCATCCTCCTCCGGAGTCAGCGCCGGCTCGACCTTTGCCCACTTCGGCATTTCCTCCCTCCACCTCGTGGGAATATTCCAAGGCTCGGCACCTTCTCCCTCCACCTCGTAGGAATATTCCAAGGCTCGGCACCATCTCTTTCCACCTCGTGGGAATATTCCACGACTCGGCACCTCGGATTAGGAAATACTTCTCCTTCCAAAACGTGATAGAGTCAGGATTGTCTACCATCTTCACACCCCGACACGACAATAAGTAGTACCGGTACGCTGTCCTACTCTTCCAATGGATGCGGTAGAGCCTTCGGAGGATGGTGAGTTGAGGCGCGGCCCCTATCACTTGACACTAAATAACGAACCCGTTGACATGCCGCCAAATATTCGGCATATACTAGACTGGGCTCAAGTCGAACCATTGCAGCACCTCGGCCACAAACGGGGGAATAGGCATGCGGAGACCGGTGAAGAATGCTTCAAACGAGAAGACGCACGTGTCGGGGGAAGTCGACATACAAGATCGGACACCCGCACCCGGAAGAAGGAGAGTGAATTCCTTCGGAATCTTGAAACTCTCTCAGATCCGAACTAGGTCCTTCTCCGTCAACATAGAGGGGATGTCGTCGACTTCGGAATGCTCCCTCGGCCTACTCTCCTCATACGAGGCCGACCTCCCGTACACCACCTTGGCTAGAAAGTCAACGGAGTATTCTCGAACTCCGCTAAGGTTCGACAAAGGACCCAGGAGCCTACCCAATGCCGCGGCTCACCTTTCCTTCTCCACAATCATTACCGATGTTACCGACCCTACTACCCCCTTCCCCTTGTCCAAGGTCGGCGCCACTACTAGCGGCCGATCCTCTTCGTGGTCTGAGGTGGAGGTCTCACTCCCCGAAGAAACCCTAGACATCTCGCAAAATATATAAAAGAGAATATATATTTACCTTGATGTGACAGCTACGATCGGAATACTTCGCCGAAAAAATAATTACTTGGCCGCGACCGCTAGTTGAGCCTCCCAAGAGTGAAAAACAAATTCTTAAAGAGTGAAAGTGAAGAATGAGAAAATGGGATGGGGGTGAAGACTTATAGTAATTGAGGGGCGTCCGCTTGGGCTTTTGAGGCATTTGGGCCCCCAAGAACGGTGAAAAGCCCAAGAAGCACAGAATACAAAGTGACAGAAGTCGTAAAGGTGGAATTTCAAACAACGCCACAAATTTGCCGACCAGGCAATCATCTCAATATTCGCGTCTGATCGAGATCCAACGGCATTGATCTTGCCACGTCCCTCGGAGCCAAATCCAAGCAAACGTGTCACCGAACGTGAAATTGGGAAAAAATGTCGTCTCCACATTCACGTCTGATCGAGATCTAACGGCACTGATCTTGCCACGTCCCTCAGAGCCAAATCCGAGCAAACGTGTCACTAAACATGAAATTGGAGAAAATGTCATCTCAATATTCACGTCTGATCGAGATCCAACGGCACTGATCTTGTCGCGTCCCTCGGAGCCAAATCCGAGCAAACGTGTCATCGAATGTGAAATTGGGGAAAACATTGTCTCAATATTCACGTCTGATCGAGATTCAATGGCCCCGATCGAGCCACGTCCCTCGGAGTCAAATCCGAGAAAACGTGGCTCCGAGCGTGGAAATGGCAAAAACGTTCCCTCAAAAAATGCGCTCGATCAAGATCCAACGGCTCAGATCAAGCCACATCCCTCGGAGTCAAATCCGAGCAAACGTGGCTCCGAGCATGAAAATGGCAAAAACGTTCCCTCAAAAAGTGTGCTCGATCAAGATCCTACGGCTCAGATTGAGCCACGTCCCTCGGAGTCAAATCTGAGCAAACGTGGCTCCGAGTGTGAAAATGGAAAAAACATTCCCTCAAAAAGTGCGCTCGATCAAGATCCAACGGCTCAGATTAAGCCACGTCCCTCGGAGTCAAATCCGAGCAAACGTGGCTCTGAGCGTGAAAATGGCTCAAACGTTCCCTCAAAAACGCGCTCGATCCAGATCCAATGGCTCAGATTGAGCCACATCCCTTGGAGTCAAATCCGAGCAAGTGTGGCTCCGAGCATGAAGAAGAGGGAACCGCCCCCCTCCCGATGCATGCCCATGATCGAAGCGTCTAGATGCGGCCACGTCGACGAAGCTCTGATCAGCCATCAGATGGTTCAGAAAACCGCGACAGAGACTTGATCAACGCTCCAGATCGCTCCACCTCGATATTTATCCGATTAATTCTTTTTTTATTTGTTAAATCGAATTAATTATTTAAAATTTGTAAAAAATAATTAAAAATTCAAGAAAATTAATTAATAATTCTAAAAAATAATTATGATTTCCGAAAAAATGTTTCGGAACTCCTGGATAAATAATTGTTAATTAGAACGATTGATTAATACTCTTTGAAAATCGATTATTACTTTGCTAAAATTGAATAAAAAAATTCAAAAAATAAGTAAAAAATTAGAAAAAATCCAGAAAATTCAGAGAATGATTTTGGGCACTTAACAAGCTCAGATTGGCACCATTACACCTCAAGCAAGATCTGAACTCCCTCAAAAACTCCGATAAAATCTCGTACGCCATTTAGAACACTAAAACTACTCCTCAAAGGTTGTTACTCAGTCTTGTGGGGGGCTCGTGATATGGCTAAAAATAGGATTAAATCGGAACCGTCCAAATCGGACACGAATCTTAAAGCTCTCGGGAGTAAAACGGTAATTTTACCTACAAACGGGTCCAAAATGGGAACTGGGTCTTTCTTCAAAGCCCAAAAACCTAAAAACAGATCTGTCCTATTGGTTTGGATAACGACCCGCTACAAACCAATTCAGATATTTAAAGAGTAATTCAAATTCGTGATTATCTCTAAAAGGCAATTTAAACAGTCTCTCTTATCATGAAACGAGTTTAAACTCTATATCTTATCCAAAAACACCGGAACATAGAGATAACTGATTATCACTAAATACTGAATCAGTACTTACATGTAGTTAATTGTTTGATCGGTTTCAGTTGCAAATGAGTGAAGTTAGGTACTTATTGGAGATAAATTATGGGGGTTTGTTTGTTGGAAGTATGCACAAGGGTAAACATAAGATTATTGACAGTGCTTCTTAATGGAACACTAAGAGCAATCATATGAGATCAAATGTTCTACAATTTGATAGTTTCTTACAAAGATATTAGCAAAATAGAGTACCACATAGAGCATATGATTGATATGGCAGTTTATGGTGGTCTACCTAATTTGACTGCGGAAGATATTGAGAGAAGGAAGGAAAAAGAGAAATTATTGACATTGTAGCTGATTTGGAGCTTACCTATGAGGATGATCAGCAGTCATTTGATATTCCACAATCTGTTAATGAAGAGGATGTTGTAATAACTAGAAGTGGTGAAGCCATCAATGGCACAGACTCACAAGGCCATCTTGCTCCAACTATTGGGTCTTCAACTTCATCACAGGTTAGCAGTTTAGTGTAGAGGCAATAAAAAGAAGGAAGTTGGAAGTAATGAGAATTGTGTAGGCTACAAGAGAAAATGACGAGGTGGTGGTGACTACTATAATAGAAAATGTTGAATATGTTGTCAAAAATGAAGTGGAACTTAATGTTGATGCAACAACAGTGGAACAGAAAGGTATGATACTAAGAAGGTTCCTGATGTGATTGATGATGATGTATCATCCTCATAAAGTGAACATGGAGATGAAGAAGAAGTTGAAGATATAAGATTTCGCTACAAAGGACGAAGGCATTCTCGGCATTTTTTTGTGATTCCCCGGCGTTTATAAATATAAACGCCGGGGTTTATCCTACTGACGTCTCATAAAATGCCGCACAAAACATTGAAGTTGGTGGGTTGGATGAAAATTGAAATTAATCCTCAAATTGATGTACATGCTGAATTTAATCCCCAAACTTATAGCATGATTGATGAGGGGGAAACAAATGTTAATGTTGTTAATGAAGATCCTAACGATGCTAATAATGTGATGGGCATCCTAATGATGTTGATTATGAGATGGAGATAGAAGAGGGAGTAGAAAATGTGGAGAGTGCAGGGATTGATGTAGAATTTGAGGAATGGATATAGGTTATTGAATAAATCAGGAACAAGCATAGACAAGAAAGGTAGGAAGGAGAAAACATTTCGCATGAACTTGAGGAAAGAAATGAATGATGCTGAAAATATCAATGTGAACATCGATGGTGTGGAAGTTGGTGAAACAGTTTCAGATTATAAAGATAGTGATACACTTAACTCCTCTGAAAACAATGATGATGAGTTCTTTGGTTGAAGAAGAGATAGATAAAAAATTTCTCCACAATTTGAAATAAGCAAAGAGCCACATGTGCAAGAAAAGATGATACTTGCAAGGCTACAAGCATTTAGGAAAATACTTCATTATTGTATTACCAACAAAATTGACATAAATATTTTGCAAAATGACAGCCATAAGATATCTGCTTTGTGCAAGAACAGTGAGAGATAATGAGACAAAAAAGATTGTAGGGGGTGATTGGAGAATTTATGGTGCCACTAACATGGAAAAAATTCATTTCCTTGTACACAATTTCATCAATAATGCAATTTTTCAAAGGTGAATAAGCTACATTGTGCAATCTCCACATGGTATGTTGAGAAGTATCTTGAAGATGTGAGAGATGATCCTTATTGGAATGTGAATGTTGTGCTAAAGAGGATTAATAGGGAGATGGATTTGGCACCTTCAAAATGGCAGATGTACATGGCTAGAAGAAAAGCAAATAGGTTAATTCAAGGAGATGGGTTAGAAAAATTCATAAGGCTATGAGATTACACTTGTTGAAGAATCTACCACAACTCGTAGCACTAATAGTGGAAGTACACCACAAGCAATATAAACTATCAAGACTTAAATGAACAAAGAACATGCCACCACAATATATGCAATATCTCACAAGAACACAATCAATATGCAGAGATAATCAATACTTTTTATTCCCCAAGAAATACAAATATTGCAAAAGAGATTACAACTCTCAATCTCTCTCCCTCACCTTTGAAACACTCGGCACAATCCCTTCTTGAAGTTGAACAATGATAATGGCTCACCTCTTGATCTCCTCAGTGATATAAACCTTAGAGTCTACAGCCATATATATAGCCCCCAAGTAAACCTTAAAAGATAAAATCAAATCCAGCTTATTGGGCCTTAAACTCGTCAGCCCAAATTACACACAGCGCCGATGTCGGTCGACCGCACCCCCAGGTCGGTCGACCGCAACGTGTAAAGCCCATACCCGAGACATGACCGGTCGACCGTCCTCTTCGCTGTTGAACCTTGTACACTCGAAGAACCTCCTACAGTCAAGGTCGGTCGACCGCAACTCTCCAGACTGCACATCTTTTACTTGCTGTTGTTGTCTCTTGCTGTCTTCGTCTTCTCTTCTTCTCCAACTTTAAGTGCTCAGGGCCTACGTGTATTTGAGGCCACAATCCTAACAATCTCCCACTTGGACCAAATATACAATGCTCAAAGTTATTGTAATCTTTACTTCACATTATCTATGCCAATCTCCCACTTTCATGGAAGACTCAAGTACTCCCTACTCTCATGAAGAGTACCTCCGCCACTCCACCACGTGGAGTGCACTAACCACCTCTCATTGCCTTATGAAGGATGTGCTCCACCAATTGCATAGAGCACGAATCAGAGAAACAACCTCCCGTGTCGGATTTCGTGTTACAAGACTCCCTAACTCGCAAAATCTTCATCAACACCGGACATAGTTCAAAGTCTCTCACTGAACCCTTTGCACTAGAAGTCTTTGTGGACAACACCTCCAAAAAATCTGCAGACTGTTCTACCCCTACAGTCCCATTTCGGTTACCCTCATCGACATCACCCCGCATATCGATACTAGTGCTCTCTATCTCTACCTCACAAGAGAGACTTAAAGCTTCGACTGCCATATTGCAAAGTAACCTCACCGCAGCAACGTCTTGTCTTCTAGGATCACTTTCATGACCAGAAGCTCCCGCTAAATTAGTAACCTCTCCTTCATAACTGAAAGAACTCGATTGCACCCCACACAACCTGCTACTCGATTCTAGATAAGAGTCAACTATAGGAGAAACGCTCCTCACATCTCTAAGAAAATACACTGTTTCCTCACGCTTCCCTTTTGCAATCACCCTTGAACCTGCAGTTATACGCCACTCCCCACTACCAACTGTAGTAGACATACCCTCTTTGTCTAGCCTTCCAATCAAGATAAGATTTTCTTTCAAGTCTGGAATATGTCTTGTCTCTTGCAAGACAACACATTGATCATCATTGGTTTTCACATGAACAATACCAACCCCACGTACAGAACACTAGTGACCATCCCTCATGATCACATCTCTAAAAGAACCCTCCTTGTAGTCACCAAATACCTCTCTCCTCTGATTGCAATGAAAAGAAGCTCCCGAATCAATACACCAATCCTGAGTACCCAACTCCTCCCGAGCTGATAAGCATAACTCTTCAACAAGCCTCACTTGAGCTTCCTTTGGGATATCTCTCATTGGTTTCTCCTACTTCCTCTTCATATAAGCTTTGCAACTGCGCATCATGTGATCTTTCTTGTGACAATACTAGCACTCATACCCATGTTCCCCATCATTGTCATCAGACTCACTCTCAGATGAACTACTCTGATCATTTCTTCTTCGAATGCTCTTAGAATTCCCATGTCTCCTCTCAACAGACATCGCATAATCTCTAGAAGATGGTGATGGATATCCCATGTTTCTCACCCATCTCACCTCCTCGTTCAGAATTCTAGTCACCACATCTAGTAGAGTCGTCGAATCTGTCATTGTGCCTGTAATAGTCTGTTCCACCGTACCATAACTATCGGGTAAAGTAAATAGAAGTAACAATGACTACTCCCTCTCTGAAAACTTCAAACCTACAGCTTTCATTTGGTTATAAACCATACAGTAATTATTCACATGTTCTGTTACTGAACCCCATTTCTTCAACTTCATATTAACCAATTTTTTCAGATTAAGAATTTGATTGGATGTCGATAGTTTCTTATACATATCCGTGAGAATCACCATACCCTCCTCTGTGGTATTTGCCTTCGAGATATGAAATAATGCCTTCCTACTCAGCCCCAACTAAATCTGCCCCAACGCCTTCTGATCCAAACGATTCTACTCTGCCAAGACCTTCGCATTCTTGTCTTTACCTTCCGGCTTCTTATCGAACAACGGACCATCTAGATCTTTCTGACGAAGATACGCTATCATCTGAATATTCCACTTTACGAAGCCACTCCTATTGAACCTCTCGATCTTCGACTTGATATCGTCCATCTCGAACCTAGAGCTTTGATACCACTCGTTAAAGAATCTATCACAACTCGTAGCGCTAATAGCGGAAGTACACCATAAGTAATATAAACCTCCAAGACTTCGATAAACCAAGAACAAGCCACCACAATATATGCAAGATCTCATAAGAACACAATCAATATGTAGAGATAACCAATACTTCTTATTTCCCAAGAAATACAAAGATTACAAAAGAGATTACAAATCTCAATCTCTCTCCCTCACCTTTAAAATACTCAGCACATTCCCCTTTTGAAGTTGAACAATGATAACGACTCACCTCTTGATCTCCTCAGTGATATAAACATTAGAGTCTACAGTCATATATATAGCCCCCAAGTTAATCCTAAAAGATAAATACAAATCCAGCTTATTGAGCCTTGAACTCGTCAGACCAAATAACATACAGCGCCATTGTCAGTCGACCGCACCCCCAGCCCGGTCGACCGCACCCCCAGGCTGGTCGACCGCAACGTGTAAAGCCCATGCCCGAGACATGACTGATGAACTAAACGGTCGACCTTCCCCTTCTCTGTTGAATCCTTTACACTCAAAGAACCTCCTAAAGTCAAGGTCAGTCGACCGCACCCCTGGTCGGTCGATCGCAACTCTCCAGACTGCACATCTTCTACTTGCTGCAGCTGTCTCTTGCTGTCTTCGTCTTTTCCTCTTTTCCTCTTTTTCTCCAACTTCAAATATTCAGTTCCTACATGTATTTGAGGCTACAATCCTAACAACACTGATATTCTAAGTCAAAGGAATGCAAGATCTCTAATAAAAGTGAAGGTTTTCATATGACCACAATTTGGGTAACCAACTCTTTATAGGCTTCAAAGGCTGAGTTGATGAATTTCTAGAAAGAAGGGTGTAGACCACTAATTGGTCTAGATGGATGTCATCTCAGAAATGGATTGAGTCTAATGCTCCTAAGTGTTGTTTCAAGAGATGCTAATAATTAAATGTACCCAATAGCTTCTGCATTAGTTGAAGGGGAAACAAGGAAAACTTGGCAATAGTTTTGGAAACTTATGGTGCAAGCTTTGGGATGGGACGGTAACATATTTCCATACTTCTCGGATAGGAAAAAGGTATATTACTCAATCTCTATTTGCACTTGTATTTGTATGGAGGCATATAATGCTTGAAGCTTACTATATACACTCAATACAAAGATTGATATAAGCATGTGAAGAAGTGGTACCAAGGGCAGAGCATGAATTATGTGTGAGGTATGTAACTAACCTATACAACTGATTTAAGTGTTAGTTATTCTATAGTCTTGATTGTTATTGTTAATTCACTTTACATGAGTTAATTATCCTCTATAGGCATCTATATGCAAACTTTAAGAAAAATAGATTCGAAACTCTCACAAAGAAAGAACAACTATGGAAAGTTGTTTGTGCTTACACAATGGATGATTTCAAAGAGGCAATGTGCAAGTTAGGTGATGATAATAAGGATGCAGTGAATTATCTAATGGAGAAGGATCCACCCAGATGGTCAAAAAGCCATTTCTCTGGTAATTGTTAGAGTGACATGTTGTGCAACAATGTCAGTGAGGGTTTCAACAAGTATATCAAAGAAGCTAGAGTCAAGCTATTTATTACCATATGTGAGGGAATAAGAGCATCCACAGTGGTTTGCTATAATTCTCAATTTTCCATATTATAGCAAACGAAGCGATGCAACGGTTTCTCATTTTGCCATTTTTGAGCAAACGACCAATATTCGTTTCTCATATTTGAGAAAAAGAATAGAGATTCTCAAATTATAGAGGACGGAATATCATATCCCGTCTGATCTATTTTTATTAATTTTTAATAAAAAAACACCTCTCAAACGGGAGATCATTTCTCGTCTCAATCAGACGGGAGATGATATCCCGTCTGAGGGATGTTTTTTTTGTATTGATTTATTTTTTTTTATTATTAAAACTAACGGCCATGATTGGCCCGATTATTGGGAAAAAAATTAAAAAACCAAATGGTCAGACGGGGAATGCCAAAAAAATCGAAATAGTCAACAAGTCAGCAGTAGGTTAAGTAGTTAATTAAGGTTAAAGTAGTTGTATAAGTAAGTTTAGTTATTATTATATTAATTTATTTATTTAATTATTATAGTTTAATAGTTAATAAGTAATTAAATATTTTAATTTAATTTCAAAACGACAGACGATATATCATATACCGTCCCACTCAATTTTGACAAACAGTATAGCAAACGACCACTGCAGCGATCGCTTCTGTTTGCTATTACTGTAGCAGCCATTTTTTGGCAAATGAGAAACACCACTGTGGATGCTCTAAGGAGACTAATTATGGTTATACTACAAGACAAAAGAAAGAAGATGGAGAATTACACTCACAGGATTTGCTCCAGGATTATGAAGAAAGTGAAGAAGCTGTAAGAGTTGTCATCATCCTTTGAGATATTGTATTCAGGAGGCACAGAGTAGGAGTGTACATACAAGCATGAGACCATGTATTATGATATGGGTCTTAGAACTTGTGCTGTAAAGAATGGGATATATGTGATATCCCCTGCATTCATGCTTTAGCTATCTTCGGATACAATAGACTTCATAGATGACTGATACCTGGTTACAACATATCCAAAATCACTCCCATGAAATATCTTCTCTTCCTAATTCAAGGCACTAGCCAGACAGTGGATGTGGAAGGATTCTCCCACCAACGTACAAGTCATTGAATGGAAGACCATCCATGAATAGAAAGAAAGCTACAGATGATATTGACAACAAAAACAATAGAAGGAGGGGGAACTACAATGTTCAATGTGACAGGTGTGGGGGTGAGGGTCAAAATAAGAAAAAAATGCCAAAATATGATATCGAGAAAAGCAACAAATACAACAACAAATACTTCAAAGGGAGGGGGGTCATTCATACCAAAAGGCAGTATTGGAAGCAAGATATCAACTTCGGATGATATGAAAACAGAAATTCATGTCCAAGATAATATGGCACAATAGAAACTGCAGATAATCCAACTTCTGAAGCACATGAAAGATAACAAGTTAGGAAAGGTAGAGGCAGAGGAAGAACAATAGGACGAAGAACTTAGGGAGGTAGAGGAAAAGGAAGATGCAGTGGCCAATTTGGAGCTACAGGGTGGATGCCTTCCAGTGGTGGGGGGCAATTGTTTCAGGAGATGGAAGGAGGGAGTGGTGGAGGAATAGGGAGATATGTGCTCAATAATAGAGTGATTGGTCAATAGGGCTTGAGGAGGACCACAAGTGTTGGGGGTACATCCAACATTGGGGTGTTAAGTAATGCAACAAATGCTTGGCTTAGGGGGTTCTCAAACCAACGGCACTCCACATGTGATTGTCCCCCTTGCCCCACCAACTAGGGTACTTTGGATGCCAGATAATTCAAATAAGGTATCAACTTTCTCATTTTTATTTACTCTCTACAGTTTGATTTAAGTGTAACCTCCTAATATTCCGTGTGTCTCTCAAATTTTAATCTTCATTGCAGGCAACAACTTCTAGAGCTTCTCAAACCAAACAGTAGAGGAAATTGCTTTTTATGGGTTTATTAAGTAATTTGATTACAGTAAAACCTCTCCATAGTAATACGCTATAGAGGAATAACCTCTATATAGTCATAAAAAATTATGGTCCCAACTTGGGCCAGTTATAAAGAAGAATAAACTCCACATTAAAATAAGTTATAATTTTTCTAGGTCGCGTCTTAAGCAACTTGCCTCCACATAGTAATAATTATCTGTATATTGCAAAAAATATATACATTGTTAATTAACTTTGGGTGGCTTGGTTGATTTGCTAGAGGAAGAAGGAAAGGTGTCACTTGAATTGGTTGGGGATTGCATGGGTTGTGTTAGACAATGTTTTTATAGAATTTACATTGAGACCCATAAAAAAAAGAGATTTTATACTTTTAAGATGACTTTGCATAATCCCAACACTATATAGATACATGTACTATTTTTTTGAAACTATTTTTATCTCTTTTACCAATGCCTAAACTTTTGATTGATACACTCAATTAATTAATTATTAATGTAGTGCATATTTCATCAAGGATAACAACAATAATTTTTTTAACTACACCTTTATTAAGTTATAACCTCCTTATACTAATATAATTAGTTTGGTCCCAACATTATGACTATAGAGAGGTTTTGTTGTACTTAATTTATCATCAGTATGTTACCTAATATTCTTGAAAGCATGTAAACATATATCCAACCATTAATTTTGTATAATGTGATTGCAGATAGCTAGTCTTTTTGAAGCTGCAGATGGAATTACTGCAGAACATATGATGCTCACTTTTGTTGATGGTGGATGGAGTATTGATAGCTGCAGTTACTCTAGGGAGGGAGCAAGTCATACAAGCCCTAAGATCATGGAGTTTAGGGCATGGACAGACTCCTGGCTGAACGAAATGAGAAGGGAAGATGGCATCGCTGCTCTCCTTAGCGTGGCACTCAATGATGAAGCAATGCCCTTCTTCCAGTCCTTTCTCAAATTTGATAAAAGCACTCCAGTCGCCTCCGATCGCCTCCGATCAGTAGCTTGACAACCACCAGATCGTAGCTCGTCGAATCCATGACCTGGTCCGTTGAGGGTGATTGCGCTGAGCCTTGAGAATGAGAACGCTACCAATTCAGCAACAAGTTAACTTAGGTTAGGAAGGCCTTCTCAGAGTTCAATGGCAGCCAGCTGGACAGGAGTTTCCGGGTCACAAGATCCAGGGAAGGCACTTGTTGAGCCATAGAGTTGTTATTCCTGTCTGCCGCACGCACCTCATTCATTTTAATGAATGTCACAAGTGAAAGGTGTTGTTAACATAAATGTTTGATTTGCCAGTTGCATATGATGTTAATGCATGCACAGTTGCAAATGTAAAGAAAAAGAAACACAACTATGTATAAGTTTTTTGGGGGGTGGATTAGTAAAAGAAGGCATGAACTACGTTTGGTACTAGATTGTTAAGTATCTATTATGTGATTATGTATTTTATGCATATATGCAGTTATACATCATAATTTGTGTTTGTGTTTGTGTGTTTTTTGTAGTTTTGTGTTTTTGTCAGTGTATGTTATATGCTTTATGCAAAGATATCTCATATTTTGTTATTGCCTATACACAACGCAGGTTTGTGGTTTTGTATATCAGATTTAGGGTGTCTATATGCAATGTTTTTGTGTATATATCAGGTTTTGTGCGATATCCGTATATCAAATTTTGTTTGTCGATATGTTGTTTTTGTGTGTATATATCAGATTTTGAGTGCTGTATATGCAGGTTTCTGTGTCTCTGTGTTTTTTGGATTGTATCAAGCTACTTATGTATGCATTACAGGTTTATGTTTTTGTGTGTTTTTTGTGATTGTCCCACGCTATGTATTCATTTGTATCAACATTTCATAGATTAAGAGAACTGTATGTTGTCAACAAAATTGTACAAAACAGATTTCTCAGTATTACCCCAAAATACTCAATACAGATTTCTCAACACATATGACTTCCATCTCCTGATACATAAATTTCTCATTGTACAAAAAGCTACAAAACACTCACAAATACCATCACATTCATCATAAGAAGTTCATAAAAAGTAACATAAACAACTAGATTTCTTCAACATTGCCCCCAAAATACTCACAATACCATCTCCTTCAAAAATCCTACACTACTCTACTTCTTCATGAACCCATAAACCACAACAAAGAAACACACCAACAATCATGGCAGTAACAAATCATTCTTTCCGACCCTTCCTTGTAAAAGTCACCCAGTCCTCCCACAGCTCGTGCCTTGCCGTGTTCAGCTCCTCAGTCAGGAAGTCAATGTGATCATAGAGCATTTCATTGCTTGCTGGACTGCTGAGATTGTGGTAGTTTGCAGTCCACTTAAAAATTGTCTCGTACTCCGAGTATCACAAAAAGAAATGGCAACCCTTCAAAAAATTTGGACAATTGATGTAAGGTCTACCAAAATTAGCTACAAAGTTGGAGTACTTCACTCGTGCAAGGAGCTTGTAGTCGCAAGGGGTGTGGGGAGGAACTGCTTAACTTCCCCCAAACTCCTTGAAGGAGTGCAGTAGGAAAAGGAACTTTTTACTGTTGTTTGAGTTTGAACTAGACATCCTATTACATAATAAAAAACCATACTTATCATATGTTCTTCAAGTTTCTTTCAGTAAATCGTATAACATTTTGGATTCCAAATCTAGGCATTTCATCCCATAAACTCTATTAATAAATAATAAAAAATTCAGACAGCCTTTTGAAGGATAAACTACACCAAATTATTACATCTACGGAGAAAGAAAATGAGATATAAAAGCTAATGGAGCACGAGGAAAGGCAAAAAATTACCAGGAGCTCAATGTGATCTCCAATTTCAATCCACTGGCCTTCTTCCCCCAAACTGAACTAGGGTTTCATCTCATGTCTGAAATGCGCATATATAGAGGGTAATTGAAGGGTAACTTATTTATTTCAAAGTAGATACAACGACACTTGCTTGCACGTGATCACAAAAGTTCTCGAGAAAGACGGAGTACGTCAAAACGCCAAACGTACTTAATGGCGGTAGGGTAAAATTTCCACACACAAAAAAAGTATAGTAGGGTTCGGTGCAAATAGGAAGAACATCTGTAGGGTTAAGGTAGATGCTGATCCAAGGGGTTGGGGTAGGCTACAACACCCCCTCCCTCTAATATTTCTGGAGCCTTTATATTTTCCCCTTATGCTTTTCTTCGTCACTATCATTTTGACACCGCATGGCGGTAAAACGAACAACATTTTGACACCGCATGGCGGTAAAACGAACAACAGAGTGAAAAGTTATGGTCGTTTAAAGCAGTTCTGTCAAAACTGCCATAATACCACCGAAAACTCGGTAATACCATACCAAAATCTCGGTAATGTAGCACACCGGGATTATATGGTTTGATAATGGTACCCAATATTGATTATCGTACGGTACCGGTGTACTTAATATATATTTAATTTATTTTTTATATTTAAGAACCCACGCCCAGGCCCATATTGTCACAAGATGAGTAATATCACTTCATGTGTTCAAAATATTTGTAAAATTTACTCGTTTGACTGAGATTATATCTATACCTACATATGTCGGTCTTAGTTTTGTCGTTGGTGACTTTATATCGAAACCCCTTGAGTACTGTGACATCCAACTTTGTAACGTTAAAAGGGTTAATAATTTATCATATTAATTATTGTATTAAATATATGTTAAATGAGTAATGTTACACCCACACCGTTTTACAATATCGAATAAATACATCATGGTATGGCAGTCCTATTTAGCAGTGCCACAATATCGAATAAATACATCATGGTATGGCAGTCCTATTTAGCAGTGCCACATTATCAGCCTAATGAAAATCCAACTACACCCCTCAAAGCAAATCATACCCTAAGTAATCTCCATTTAATTTTATTTCAAATTTAATTACTTGGATATTAGTTTCTTCAGGTATAGGGTCTAATATAGAATCATTTTTATTCATTTTGTTGATATTGTAGTGTTGTTAGGACTGCCATATCTGTACGAGGGTGTAGGTGTGAATTTTTTCCCAAATTGTCCCACTTTTTGAAAGTTTTTTTCCAAATTACCCTACTTTTTTAAAAAAAATCCCAAAACGCCCTACTCGCTTTCTGTAAAAGCAAGTTTGGCTAAATCTTCATCGCTTTTTCAGAAAGTGAGTCTTAGGTTTTGGTTTTGCACTTGCCTATACTCGCTTTCTCAAAAAGCAAGAGGATTTATCCCACACTCGCTTTTTGAAAAAGCGAGTGTCGATTGGGTCTTTAGCCCCCACGCTCGAAATCAGATCTCACTTTCTCTTTTATTCTCTCCATCTTCCTCCTCCTCTTCTAACCCCAAAACCCTAACCCATCTCTCATCTCATTTTCGTCCAATAACCACAAAAATTCGTCGATTAACCCATAAAATCGCTCTGAAAACCCTAAACCCTAAACCATAAAATAGGCTCCCCTCTTTCATCCTACTCTAGATCCAGCATATTGACCTACTTTTGATGGACAAAGACTTGTACATGATGCTAGTTTGCGACGTTCAAGGAAAGGCATGCCTAGATCTACGAGAATTCGCAACGACATGGATGTGAGAGATAGGTCTAGCAGGGGTACAAAAATAAAATGTTCGAAATGTGGGTTGCATAGACACAATAAGCGGCAATGTATTAATAGAGGATCTCAAAATATTTAATTGTACTATGTTTGTAATTGTACTATGCAATTTGGACTTTGTATTTGTATTAATTTGTATGAGTTTAATTTTGAAGAAGCGTTAATCTCCATTTGTTATGTATGAGTTTGATTGTTGCGTGTTTAGAATTGGTTATGTAAGATTTGGTTGAAAAGTATTCTAAGCAAATATGAAGTTGTCATTTTTTAAGCCTATCCTCGCTTTTTCGGAAAGCGAGTCTAATAAAGAGCTCCTCATTTTCTGAGAAAGCGAGTCTTGATCCTGTATATATTTAACAAGCAGACCCAAGACTCGCTTTCTCAGAAAGCGAGTTTTGTGTCCGCTTGTTAAAAAACATACAGGCTCAAGACTCGCTTTCTCAAAAAGCAAGTCTTGAGTCTGCTTGTAAAATACATACAGGCTCAAGACTCGCTTTCTCAGAAAGCGAGGAGCTGAAGACTAGGCTCGCTTTTCAAAAAAGCGAGTCTAGGCCTAATAAAATACAACTTCAATGTACAAATGCAGGTCCCTATATACAAAACTCTCAACAAATTCTAAACATGATACCAATTTTCTCAATCACACAAACAATCTCAGCCTTGCCAATTCTAAACTCGCAACAATCTCAACTCACCATATTCAACTTCACCATATCTCAAAACATGATACAAATGCATTACCAGCTTCACCAATTCACAACTTCACCACATTCACACACTCACACACCCCATATTCAACTTAATCAATTCACAACTCGCAACAATCTCAATCACACAAACATTGACAGCTTTAAAAAATAAAACATTCACACACTCACACACCCCATATGAAATTGCATTACTTCATACATGTAACATTACAAAACATTAGAAAACAAGTTCACGACAATAAAAGAAACTTTTTTCCTATGAGCTAATACAAACATTACAAAATTAATACCATATAAGCTTCACGGATCGGGGGTGAAGAAGGTGGGAGGTCTCCTTTGCCTTTTTCCCCGTTGTGGAGTGGTCTGTGTCACACTGGACATGGGAATCAGATCCTATTCTTGTTGTTGTGTCCCCTCAACCTGTATCTCAACCTCTTCATCTTCTTCTTCAGACTCGTTTCTAGGACGATGTGGGGGTTTGTGGGCAACTTTCTTCCTATGAACACTACGTGCACTTGTTCGATGAGCGAGAGTGGTTAGAATAGCATCTAAGGTTGCTCCCTCACTCACAGCATCAGCTTGTGTACAACATGACGTCAACATCTCGCATGTAAAGTCCTTAACCGGATCCGCGACGTTGCTCCTCAACACAATAGCACATTTTTTACCCATAGTCCAAGTCTGGCTTATCTACAAAACATGAGAAGTTGAAATATTAAATACAGTGAATGTATATGTAAACCAAAATAGTAGCAAAACTTTAAAAAATACAACAAAACTTAAAAACTTACAATTGTACGAAGAGCCGATGCCTTCGGTTGGAACATAGGCAAATTCATCGAATGTTGATCTACTGGTTCGGCTGCTGGTCGACGAATCGGGACTACCACACCTGCAGGAGTCTGCACTGTTGGAGATATATAGCATCTCGTTATCCTCCTGTACCAGGCCATGTAATTCCCATGTACCGATCGATCAAATAGATGAATGTCACCAACGATTTTGTCTAACCGGTACTGATTCCATCTCATAACATATGTAGAAAAGTTTGCAGCCCAATTATGTCCGGGTTGTCAACTCATTCCATTAATAGAATGCATATCAGCATTGAACGATTCGGCAACAGGAATTATTTGAAGGAGACCAAACTGACGTCGCACTCTATTCACATAGTAGAATTCAACTGTGCCAGAGTTGATTAGTGGTGCTTTAGTCAACCACAGATCGTGCCTGTACACAAGAAAATAGGCGGTAGTCGAGCAACACGCGTCTTCGTATAAGGCATCCACACGATGCAATCATCTACCAACCTATCCAAGGCATCTATTGGGGTTGGCCATTCATATGAGATTGCTGGACCAGTGCACACCGAGTGAAGGTAATATGTGCTGGTCCTTGGGGAGATGGATCTGATTGGGTGATTGCCTCCGCACTACAGGACGACCCACATAAATACGCTCCCAACTCCAGAATTGTAGAAAGATCATTGGTCCATTCATCTGCACCGAACCAAGACTGCACAAACACAAACTCCTGTACAGGGACGACAACGCGGCACTATCCAACTGTACTGTCCGACTGTTCCCAGATCAGCAATCAATGGGAGGTACATCAAGGAGACAGAATGACCAGTCGAATTTAGGAACATCATACCCCCAAATAGTGTAAGGATGTAGGCCCTGCAGTAGCACTGAACCTCCTTCTCAGTGAAATCTTCATTCAATCGATTATTGAATGTGTTCTTCAACCACTTCAACCGAATAATTTTTTCATTTACTGCTCCGGTTTCCACTTCGACACCAAGGTACTGTTCCACTAGATATATCGAGTCGAACTCCATTGTGCTGGTCACTGACTGCCCATTAACTGGAAGACCAGTGAGTACAGAGACGTCCTGTAGTGTCCCTGTCATCTCCCCAACTGGCAGATGAAAGGTGTGTGTTTCAGGCCGCCATCTCTCAATCAGTGCGGTAAGAAGAGGCCGATTATATTTGATGGAGCTTATCAGTGCAATTCCATATAATCCATAGTCCCATAGGATCTCGTGACTCTGTCAGTGCATAAGTAGTGGATGACCCCCCCTAAATGTACATTCCTTGGATTCACCTTCCCACACATTCTTCGAACGGTGATGCGACTGGAGAGTAAGGAGTGTAGGATCGAGGGGACCTGGACCTCTGGGAGGAATATAAGATGATGAAGGGGCTGAAGAAGAAGGACCCGCCTCATTTGGATTAGTTGGGACCTATACAGCAATAACATTTACATCAAAAGACCGATATCACATTTTATTATATGATAATCAAACTAATCGAATATAAACAACTATTCACTTATATTAGTACGCTCGGTACCACCACCACGACCGCCGTGAGGAGGTGGGCCAAGAGAAGTACGTGGTCCATCGCCGCAAGGAGGTCTACCACTCGATCCTTCCTCCACATTTTCTATTGTGCGTGCCATTTATAATAAAAGAGAGTATACTACAACTAAAAATAATCGTTATTAACTATACTAATATCTACATATATCTAACTTTTACCCCCAAATATATATTCTACATATATCCAATTTTTACCCCCAAAATATATAACCTACATATACCTACATATATCCAACTTTTATCCCCAAATTCAACATATATCCAATTTTTATCCCCAATTTTTACCTACATATATCTACATATATATACAACATTAAAAAAGCAAGAGTTTCATAAATATACTGCACGCTTTATCCCCAAATTCGATGCACTCCACCTCCACCGCAAGCTTTACCCCCAAATTCAAAGCACTCCACCACAAGCTTTACCCCCAAATTTGAAGTGGAAAATCGAAAAAAGATGCGAAATGTGATGATTTTATGAATGAATCGACGTATTTTGGTGAGTTAATGGACAAAATTAGACCACGATTTGTGCAGGTTAAGGTTTTGTTAGAAGAGGGGGAGGAAGATAGAGAGAATAAAAGAGAAAGTGAGATCTGATTTCGAGCATGGGGGCTAAAGACCCAATCGACACTCGCTTTTTCAAAAAGCGAGTGTGGAATAAATCCCCTCGCTTTTTGAGAAAGCGGGTCTAGGCAGGTGTGTAATACCCTGATTTTTCAATTAATAAAAAATTATTTATTTTGCACGTAGTGTGCACGTGCAATTTTTTTTGGTAAATATTTTCATCAAGATGAGTAAAGATATTTCAATTTGTGCTTTTAATTATTTTGAATAAAAGCCTTATTTTAATTAGACAAAAAGCCTTTTCTTTAAAAGCCCAAAGTTAATTTAATCTATTATTTTTATAATAATTATTTTGGCCCATAAACTAAAGCCCATGGACTATTTTTATGCAACTTGTCATGTAGAATACAATTTAAATGCTATTTTATTTTTATACAGAATTAAATGCACAATTTTGGGCCTAGTTGCATGCACGTGCACTACACGTACACGTGCAAGATGCACTTTTCTTCATGGCCGGTTGTGATCTTTTTGGAGGGAACTCAAAATTTGAGTGGTGATCATGGTGTGGTAGTTATTTGGATGTGGGTAGTTATTGCAACTCCTACTCTCATCCTAGCCCTCCATCTTACAACCAACCAACTGATCCTAGCCCTCCATTTCCTTTAACTTTTAGTATAAATACCCCCTCCCATGGCTAGTTATCCTTGTGCCTATTAATCTTTCCAAACCTATAGTCTAAGTTGCATTATCTAGTAGCATTTTGTGAGTTAAAAGATTGAGTGTGTGTGAGATTTTGTGCTTGCATTCATCAAGGAGAAGAAGGCCGGCTATTCAAGGAAAGAAGCTTTCGGTTTTGGTGGCTTGGAGGCGTGTGCGCGCTTGTACAAGGAGGAGAGACATTTCGCTGCACGGACATTCATCTAGGAGATCACTAGTTATACTTTCTTCAACAAGGTGGGTTAATTTTCCTTATTTCTAATTAGGAATTATGCTAGTATTATATTGAGTAATGATGCATGAAAAAAATATCAATAAGAATACATTTTAATTGAAAAGTTAGTCTATGAATTGATCGGAATGTTAATGAATAACTTGTATGTGGTTTTATTATTAAATTTGAGTTGTGTGTAAATTTTCCATGTTTCTAATTAGGAATGCATGCTAGATTGAATTGAATGAACGAAGCATGAAAATGATTAATAAGAGTACACATTTAATTGGAAAATTACCTATTGATTGATCGATATATGGATGTGCAACTGTATGTGTTCTATTAGTAATGACATTGTAAAAAGACTGAAAATGGCCTGTACAGTCGACTGTCAAGTGGACAAGTCGACCGGTACGAGGCGGGTGTTTTTTTTCATGACTTCTAAATTAGAATCCTTATTAAGACTAAAGGTTTAATTATGTATGTGTATGCAAACTGAAGTGATAGAACGGTTGCTAAATCAATATCCTCCATGTGGTATATAATTTAGAAAATATGAATGGATGAAAAAGAACTAGTGATAATTAGAGAACTGGAAATACCACCTACAGTCGATTGGTAATGTGAACAGTCGACTGGCTTATTGAAATAAAGTATGTACAGTTCAGAGCTCCATGAAACGATGTATTTTAATGTGATGTTCTAGTGTGTTAAGTTGAGATTAGTATTCCTCTCTGCAAGTAAATGATGAGTAAATGAAAGTGCATGCTTAGCATTTTTTTTGAGAAAAGAAACACTAGTTATGTGAAATTTACATTTAGTTGAGACCACGTTGTGATGTTAGTAAACAGATAAGAAATTACATGTTATGTTGGCACGAATATAATGTAATTGAAGAACGGAAGGAAAGATGATTCCTTAATTGAAATTTAACATGTTCATTCGACCGAATGCTTGTAGCAATCGACTGTACTGAGCATGAATAGTGTATAGTTGAATCACCCAGTACAGACGACTGATTTGAATGACAGTCGACTGTTAAGTGAATGACATTTTAGACGTGGAAAACTGCGGAACAGCCGACTGGCCATGTGCAGCAGTCGACTTTTCCGAGTGTTATTGATGAACTGTATTTGACTGGATAAGTCAACTGGAGGAGCTCCAAGTCGACTATCCAGAGTGCCTTTGGTATATCAGAAATCTTATAATTTTGTTGTGGTAAAGATTGTGAATCTTATGGACGATATTGGTGAACTCTATTTGCCTTTGCATGGATTTACATGAAGTGAATCATTTATTGTGAATTGTGGGAATTAAATGAATATGAAAGCTATGACATGAAAAAGAAAATCTGTTGAGATTATGAAATGAACTCATGAGCTGGAAGTGCTCAGATTATTTTAGTAATTGTGAATTGGAATTGAAATGAAAGAGTAGCTAAGTCTCCCCCGGCAATTGAAAAGAAATTGAAATGAATTATTGAAGTGAAAGACCAAGGTTGGTCATGTTGAATGAATGATTAAGTCCGGTTTAGTGGAGAGGCTAACTCTAGAGCTTTGATTTTGTTCATGTTTCTAATAAAACTAAGGACCAGTACATAGTGAAGACGTGATGAAAATAAGAGAAAAACATTGAGTATGAGAGCCATTGGATAGTGGCGAGAGCGTATCCCAGGAATTCCCATGATGAGTCTGGGTGAGGATGCTGCTCCAGAGTACCATCCCGGTGGCGACGCTCGTGGGATGTTTGAAGACTACGGGTGGTGTCATATCTATAGTGAGAGCTGAATTACCACAGGATGTCTGCATGATGAGTCATGTCAGCGATGGGATTCCCTCCAGAGTGCCTAGATATGAGTTCGTAGGTCAGAAAACATCTAGGATACTTACCGTAGTTACAGTAGTAGATTAAGTCATGACGAGGGATTGAACCCTACAAAGATGAAGAACGATTAAGAGGCTTGCCCTCGGACCTATGTAGTATGGGATGCATAGAATCCGAACAAGTGCGCATTAGTGTCATGTAATATAAATAACTGCATTAAGGACTAAGTGCACAATCACAACACGACATCAATAGGGTAGTCCCTTTAGTTTGAAATGTGACAAGTTTGTGTTTGATAAATATGGAAAATTAAGTTATACAATTTCCGGCATAGAGAGGATGACCGTGTATAATGATCGTCGGTTGAATAAACTGATGTACCCACAGTCTTATATGCAGGTAAATGGCTTGAGAAAGATTAAAGAGGAACAAATGCTTAAAGATTACTCAATGTTGTTGTATATTTGTTTTCATTGTTGTAAAATTCTACTTCCGCTGTGCAATGTAAATGTGATATTGATGTAAACTCTGATGTAAAGTGAAAAGTTTAAATTTTCTTGTAAAATTGTACTAAAAGAAACGAAAAGATCATGTAGAACATCTCGAATTCAGTGTATTTGGGATTCGGGGCGTTACAAGGTGCAAAACCAAAACCTAACACTCGCTTTCTAAAAAAGCGATGAGGATTTAGTCAAACTCGTTTTTTCAGAAAGCGAGTAGGGTGTTTTGGGAATTTTTAAAAAACTAGGGCAGTTTGAGAAAAACTTTCAAAAAGTGGGACAGTTTGGGAAAAAAAATTGTAGGTGTAGCACTAGGTCCTGTTTGGATACAAAGGTAGGATACCTGCATGCAAACGGAACTAGGGTTTCATCTCATGTCTGAAACGCGCATATAGAGAGGGTTATTGAAGGGTAACTTAGTTATTTCAAAGTAGATACAGTGGCACTTGCTCGCACGTGATCACAAAAGTCCTAAAGATAGACAGAGTATGCCAAAATGCCAAACATACCTAATAGCGGTAGGGTAAAATTTTTTTAAAAAAAGAGTATAGTAGGGATCGGTGCAGATAGGAAGAACATCAATAGGGCGGTTAAGGCAGGGGCGGATCTAGGGGGCTGGGGTATGCTACAACACCCCTTCCTTCTAATATTTATGGAGCCTTTATATTTCCCCTGTATGCGTTTCTTCGTCACTCTCATTTTGACACCTTATGACGGTAAAACGGACAACTGAGTTAAAAGTTATGGTCGTTTGAAGTAGTGATGTCAAAAAATACCATAATACCGTACCAAAATCTTCGTAATGTACCGTACCGAGATTATATGGTATGGTAATGGTACCCAACATTGACAACCGTACCGCACTGGGTATACTTAATATATATTTAATTTAATTTTTATATTTAAAAACCCAGGCCCATATTATCAGAAGATGGCTAATATCACTTCATCTGTTCAAAATATTTGTAAAATTTGCGTCATTTGACTGAGATTATATCTATACCTACATATGTCGGTCTTAGTTTCGCTGTAGGTGACTTTATAACAAAACCCCTTGAGCACCGTGACATCCAACTTTGTAATGTTAAAAGGGTTACAGTTCGTTTGTTGGAAATGCCATGAAGTTAACAACTGCAGTTGTATTTCCATATTTTTGTGTTTACAATGATCTACCAAAGCATGCGGGTTGTTATGACTGCTACCAAATTTCATACTAAAAGCTTCTATTATTTTTCAAATTATCCCTTCTATATTTGGCTGATAAAAATCCATTGTTATTGCTTATGGAGATCTCTTTCGAGTTTGGGACCTTCCATTACGCTGGAGCTCAATTTGGAATCCCCATTATACATGAAATTTCTAGCAAACTTCAAATCAGTAATGGTTCGACCCCTTGCTCGAAATAGGAGCCAACCCAAGACTCAAGAATGTGTTGTCAAACTGCCATACATGTGTGGTTCAGTCAATCTGTACTTGGAAATTACGGTCTCACTTGAAGCACAACCAGTTTCGCCTTTGGTTTCAATACACATTTGGTGATGCGACAAGTTCTTGTCAAGTGCATCTTCAACCCTACTTTTGATCTACCACTTCTATTCACAGTTATGATTCAATTAAAGCTTGCAAATATCGGTGTATCCATATGGTATCTCATGCTGCTGCCTTTCTGGGAATCATAACGAATTTGTCTGTCTGTGTTTTCCCCAGATTAGTTATGCATAACCTAACAGGGTCTTGCGTGCTTGGATTTACATAATATTTGTGGTTGTTGCTCAAAATAATTTTTAAACAAAGATTTACACAAAATGTTTCTCAAGAAATAGTATGGAAGGGAAAGCTATAATTTCTCTTTTAAATCTATAAGAAATGCATAAACAATTGATGATGATATTTACATGGCTATTGGTTCTACTAGGGATGGCAATCGAGTCTAGCGGGTCGAATCAGGTCGGGACCGTTAAGGTTGGCCCGCTTGTAGGGCGAGCTCGGGTGGGGTCGAGAGATTAACTGGGCTGGGTCTTTTAGGTTCGATGATAATCTCATATTAAACACACAGCGGAAAAATTACAAAAAAATATCGAAACCTAGCCATGGATCCATGTGAAAAACATAAATCGTGTTTGGGAATTATACCTTGAAGATGGATCTGTTGTCTCCACAGTATGCCGATCACAGCACTACAATATTGCGGTGCCTCTACGGTATCCACACTAACAGACCAAATCAAGCTTTTCCTCACGCCGCGGTGCTAGCAGCGGAAAGGGAATGTTCCTCACGGTTTCTCTCTCTCACACAATTTCTGTGACGACTAGGATTTTCTCATATGTCACTTTTCCACAGATACGTATCATATATATAGGTGCAGAAAATCAACCCTAAGAAAGTAATGAGGCTGTTGGACTCACAATCTGATCTACTTCAGATTCGTGTGTGGGCCTTTGAACTTTAGTCAGCCCATTTAATCTAATTAAATGTCCAACCAATGTCAGGAGTCCAAGTCTTACTTGGATTCCCAATTAAATTCATCTGATTAATTTAAATTCCAATTTCGATCCATTCTAAGTGAGTGATCCTGTAGGTTCCCCCTACGTTGACAGTAATCCTAAAATCATATTTTAGTATTACAAACAGTGAGCGGTATCTAGCAATACATCATTACTACTCAAGTAACGGTAATGTCAGTGATTAGACATAACTTATCCTCGACCAACTATACCATGTAGTTTAGTCTCTTTGTCCAGATATCTTAATTGACCACAAGACATAGAGCGTGTCACCCTTGTATAGTTCAATATTTGGTTTCTTGATGTCCGAGTAGAGTTACTAAAAAATTTGAGCTCAATATCTCATATTGACTCATTTGATCATGGTCATGCATTTTGCAGTCTCACTCAATCAAGGGGCTCATAGAATTCGCTCATTATACTATATCTTAAGCTAATAGGCCTACCCCCTCTCTCCTTTCTCCATTTTGAAATGGAGAAAGGAGAGCAAAAGTAGGGAATCTCACATACCTTAACACGTGCACACTACATTTTTACTTAACAAAACAAAATACAAAAACAATTACAAAAACAAAAAAAACTCTTCTTCTCCCAACCCCCCCCCCCCCCCCTCCCTCAAAATCCTGCTAACCCTCATCCCCAAAATCTCACTAGTCGTCGTCCGCCAGCCAGCTCAAATCCTCGCCATCGACGCTCTCCATGGGTGATGACACCATGGGTAAGAATTCTTCTATGAGAAATTAGGGTTTTTGAATTCCTAATTTGTTTTGTAATATTGTATTCATAAAACCCTAATTTACCACCCGCTTTTACTCTTGATTTCTAATTGGGGCGTTTCAATTATTGAAATTTCGGAATCCAAACCCATAACACCATCGGTAAGAATTCTCCTATAAGAAATTAGTGTTTTTGAATTTCTAATTTGTTTTATAATATTGTATTCATGAAGCCCTAATTTACCACCCGCTTTTACTCTTGATTTCTAATTAGGGCATTTCAATTATTGAAATTTTGGAATCCAAACCCTAATTATGGATTCAAAAATAAAGATTGGTTATTTTCGGACCAAATCCTAACTAACGTTCTGTTCTCATTCTTTGTTTCTTCAGATCCAAATAAATTAGATTTTAGAGGCCATGGTAGAAATTGGGATTTTGGAAGGCGAAGAGATGAAGGAAAAAATAATCTGTGGGAACGTAAGAGGTAATGTAAGTGTTTATTATATGTTTGGTTTTATTTATTCACTGATTTACACTACTCTCTCCGCAGAGATTACGGAGATGGCAGTTAGGCCTGTATGTCATGTCGTCGCTACAATTGGCCCAGATGTAGGTTACCTGGAGATCAACTTTTATTATTCAATTTGATGGTAATTGTGTTCATTACTTCTTATAATTATTTATTATGAAAAATTACTTTTGTTAAGTTCTTCAGCTTTTCATTTATTTTTAACAATCTCTCATAATTATTTTAACAATCTTTCTCCAATTGGAATTGTTGTTTCAGTTTTTATATCATTTTTTTGGGTAATATTTAATTTTTTGTGTATGAGTATTTTTCTGCTTTTTTATGATAGTATGGTCAAGTTTTGAGATTCGGGATCAGATACAAACCTAATAATGTAGGGTTTCAGATTAGAAGAAGGGGGATCGTCGGGTGTGAGATTGGAACGAACTGACTTGCATATGTTGGCATTTTCTTCTAATTGTTATCTGTTTTCATTTGGACTTTTACATTCTAAGTAATATTATCATTAAATTTTCATTTACTAAGAATGATGGACTGTAGATGATGGTAAAAAGCACGAAAGTTAATAGTTTGGTCCATTTTATCATTATTGTATTTTATTATTTTATTATTTTCTAAGGGTAAAAGTTAACAAATGAGTGAATATATAATAAAGCTAAGGACTTGCATCAAATGGTTGATGAAAATGAGAAGATGAAAATTTGATGAAGCAAGAGAAGCTTCGGAATATGCTGGAATTAGAAGGGAAACAACATGCAGATAGTGATATGGTTTCTATATCTTTTGTTTTGTTTGAAAAGTTTTGGTGAATCATTAATTTATAGAGACACAACTAAGGAGTAATGTAGAACAGTTTGAGGCAAATATTGAGGGACTTCACAGACAATATGAGTATTTGCAAGCAAGCTTTAGAATTGGAATCTAACAAAATTGTAAGTCCCTTTTTAGCATCTCAAAATTTCGGTAATTATTCGACTATTTTTTTATATTCTTTTAATTGAATAGAAATATAGAATGATGTTGGTTGGTTTGAAAGTATAAATTATTTAATTTGCAAATTTGTCATCTTTTCATTATATTGTGATTGAAAAAGATAAGAGGCATTTCTAAATTTTTAAGTATAATACAATTTTATAAGTCCCTCAAAATTATTTTAGTCTGTGCAATTTGCACAGGGTAAGTTGGTGAATTGTAGTATTGTACGATAGAGAGTGTCCACCTCAAGAAAGGAGAGCAAAATGAGGAGTTCACATTTATTAACACGTGCAGTATGCACATTTTCATTAAAAAAAATAATATAAAAGCCTTAAACCTATAAATTTGGAACTTAATTACTAGAAATGTACTTTGCTAATTAAGTATTCGATGAAATACCTATGTAGCACACAATGTGTTTGTGAAAAAATGGTTTTCAAAATTTTTGCTTAACTAAATCAATTGTATATACGTATGGTGTATGTATTAATTTCTGAAATCCTAATATATTACCTCATTTTATTTTCAATTTCTAATTTGTATTTTTGAAATCCTGAAATTTGAATTTGGAAAAGAGTACGGGTTGAAGATGGGGATGATTGTGGTATTGGGTCCAAGAATGAGATTTGGTAAGGAGGTAGGTGGCGGAGAGTAGGGTGAGGCGAACGGAGAGGTGGAGGAGGATGTTGGAGAAGGGGACGTCGTTGTGGTCAAAGACAGCGGAGACACGGGAGATGATGGATAAGGCATCTAATAGGGTGTGAATTTAGGAAGGGGAGGGAGGAGAGGGTTGAGATGAGGCAGGTCAAGGCATGAGTGTTGTCGGTCAGAATGTATACAAAGGTCGGACCGTGAGCGTACTTTTTAGGATAAATTTCACTAAACCATACACTTGAATAGTTATTTTTTTTTTCAATTCTTTCAAACTTTTTTAAAGTTTCGTATAATTTTATAAGTCCAATAAAATTATTTTAGTCTGTGCAATTTGCACAGGATAACACTAGTTTTATGTAAGAGAGAAAAATCCTATCTAAGTCACTCACATCCCTCCGCATTTATAGTATATCCAATAGTCGATTTTATAATCACCATATTACAGGCAACGTTTGATGATATTAAAACATACAACTTCTTATATAGGCAATCGTAGTGACTTCAAGTCAAAGAACTACATACACCATGGTCATTGTGAGTACTGCTTATGACACTCACGTAACGATCCATGCAGCATTCTCATAGTGGGTCAATGCAGTACATTATTACTTTAATATGTACCCATGTGAAGACTTGATATCTCATATCCATGACCCGTAAGATATGATCATCAATCTACGCACATACAAGTCTTTATGTATTATTGTTGTCCTAATTCACAATAATACTTGACTATGGACATTTAAGAATAGTGTTCTGATTATAACTGATATGGCTAAAAATAAGGGCTAAATCGAAACCGTCCAAATCGGGTGCGAATCTCAAAGCCTTAGGGTAAAATGGTAATTTCACCTATAAACGGGTCTGAAGTGGGTACTGGGTCCTCTCTCCAGAGACCCAACAACCCGCGAACGGATCCATCTCAACTGGGTGCGGGTTCCAACCCACAGCAAACCCGGTCCAGCAGGATAGAATTAGGGTTTTTGATTGTATTCAATCAACGGCCCTGATTTGCTCTATCCTTTCACAGGGAATTAGAGATTTCATTCCTAATCTGATCCCAAAGGCGACTATAAATACCCCCCATCCACCACCATTAAGAGGTAATCAATCTTTTGCCAATTTATGCTCTCTCATAATCTTTTCTGATTACTGACTTGAGCGTCGGAGGGTGCGTCGCCGGGATCAACCCCGGTGTCTCGCACTTTTTGTAGGTGAATGGCGGGAATCAACGATCAAACTCTGGCGGAGAAGGTTAAGATTTGATTATTCAGTTTTCCTAAGAATCCACAAATACTGTCTGTTTGCCCCCACACCAGATTTAGCGGTAACAGATTGGCGCCGTCTGTGGGAACCAACGAATAGCAGCCCTTCCTCTTCCCGTTGGTCAGATCCTACCCAGCCATGCCTCCAAAGAAACTTAGATCTAGGGGGTCCAACCGCGGACCTACTCCTCAACAAGAGAACCCCCTAGAAACGGTCCAGCCACAGGGACTCCCTCCTCAACCCGACAAAGCCCCGCAGCAGGACCAACTCCTTCCTCAGAATCTTCAACCCCCTCGCGGTCAAACCGGTCCCCAGAATGCCGGTGCGGGGGGCTGCCATCCCAATCCTCCGAAACAACCTCTCCAACATGACCACGTCTCCATACACAATCCCTCTACCAATTCCATGGCATCCCACAACCCCCGAGCTTCCGATGATCTCCGCAATACCATCTTTAATCGGCAGAAGGAAGAGGATCTTCGACGTTGTTTGGATGAAAGGCGGGCCCGAGAGGGAGCCTCCCGCCAACAACGTCCAAATGAGCGATCTCCTCATCCCCGAGACCGCAGAAGGTCCCCCCCCCCCGCCGAGGGCATAGAAAGTCCCCCGGCCACTATAGGAGAAGACCTCACTCTCCTGATGGCCGGTGACCTCTGAGGAACGATGACGCACCCATCACTCGTGCCGAGTTCTAGCAATTCCAAGCAACCATCTTACAAGCCCTCAATCTTCAACCCAACAATAACAATGCTCGGAGGGTCCCCACTCCTCCTCTGGTCCAAAGTCCTCGCCGACGGCCCCTAACTCCTCCCCCAGCTCCTAGCAACCCCCAGCACATTCCTAGTCCTCATCACTCCCGGAGCTACCGTTGTCGTAGCCCCCGCTCTCCCTCGTACAAAGACGAGTCCAGAGGCTCGTTTGATTACCGTCGAAGGGATGACACTGTCTACCATCGTCACCACAAAATGGAGAGGCGCTTGGGTCAGCTAGACAGGGAAGAAGAGCTTAGAGGAAGGACCCTCCATCCAAGCCAACCTCCTTTCTCTCGGACCATCATGGAGGCGCCCGTTCCAATAGGCTTCAAGCCTCCACAATTCGAGACTTATTCCGGGAAGTCCGACCCCGTGGACCACATCAAAAGCTTTAAGACCCTCATTCTAATCCACCAAGCTTCCGATGCTCTGCTGTGCAAGACCTTCCCCGCTACTCTCAAGGGCCTGGCCCGGGAATGGTACTCTCGCCTCGCCCCATCCTCAATATTCTCCTTCAAGCAATTCGAGACCCTCTTCGTCACCCACTTTGTGAGTAGCCGCCGAACTGAGAAGACCAGCATTTCCCTACTCTACCTCAACCAGAAGAAGGGTGAGAAGCTAAGAGACTATGTGAAAAGGTTCACTACGGAAGCCAGGTCTATCGCTTCGCTCGACCAGTCAGTCGTTGCAGCAGCATTCCAATCGAATGTCCTTAACTCCAACTTCGGTCCTCCCTCGCCAAGAAGCCCCCACAGAACTTTTCCGACCTCCTTCTCCGAAGCGAGAAGTATATCCGGGCTGAGGAAGCTGAGCATCGCCCCACCTTTGAGGGGCCTTCCTCCGGAACCAAAAGAAAGGTAGGTGAAGAAGAGGGAGCCAAGAAGCTCCCGAAGGACAATGGCGGACAGCGCTGCCCTCCCCCCAGATTTGAAAAATTTACTCCTCTTAACGCCAACATTTCCACTATTCTCATGGAATTTAAGAAGGAAGGGGTGATACCTCCTACCCCGAAGATGAACACCCCTGGCAAGAAGAGGGACAAAGAGACCATGGCCACGACACCAATATTTGCCGGGCCTTGAAGAACGAGATTGAGGCCCTCATCCAGAGGGGGTAGCTGGCCAAATTTGTGAGAAAGGACCGGACCGATCTCCTTCCTCCCCCTCAGGGGCTAACAAGCATCCTGAATGACGCGATGAAACTCCAGAGTTCGAAGAGGAATGCATCCTACATCTCATCCATGGAGGCCCCATGGGGGGCACCTTCAACTCCTCTCGAAAGGCTTTTATAAGGAAAGTCAACTCAGTACATGGCATGCCCCCTCCCAAAGGCCTCGGCGTACCGGTCACTTTTTTAGATGAAGACCTGGAGGGTGTCCGAACCCCCCATTGTGACGCACTAGTCATCAACCTCCATATGGCGAATTTTAAAGTGGAGAGGCGAATTTTAAAGTGGAGAGGATCCTGGTGGACAATGGCAGCTCCGTTAACATCCTCTTCCTCGCTGCTTTCGAAGGGCTCAAACTATCCCGGGACAGACTTAAGCCCGCCGGCTACACACTCCACGGGTTCACAGGAGTACCAGTGACTATTGAAGGGGTGATCACCCTCGACGTAACTGCTGGCAAAACTCCTACCACCCGAACGGAGCCGATCGACTTCATGGTCGTCGATGTCCCCGCTACTTATAAAGTGATCCTAGGCTGACCCAGCCTAGCTGCTCTCGAAGCCGTCCCTTCCGCTTATCACCTCAAGATGAAGTTCCCCACCTGGGTAGGAGTAGGGGAAGTAAGAGGCAGTCAGGAAATGGCCCGCAAATTCTACATGACCTCTACTGGGGGTCCAGTCCTCTCCCTCGAAACTCTTGAAATCCCCCAGGACAGTGTCTGACCAACGTCCGAGCCGGTGGATGAATTGGAGGAAGTGCTCTTCTCTGAGCAAGATCCGAACCGCAAGTTTTTTATCAGCAAGACCCTCCCATCTGCCCTAAGCTCAGACATAGTCCAATGTATTAGAAAGAACCATGACCTCTTTGCATGGTCGGCTGCCGACATGTCAGGAATCTCCGAAGAGCTCCTTATCCACCACGTGAGTGTTGCACCGGGGTCCAAACCGGTTCAACAAAAGAGGCACAAATTTGCTCCCAAGCGCCAACAAGCTATAAAAGAAGAGGTGGACAAGATCCTTGAGGCTCGGTTCATAAAGGATGTCAATTATCCGGCTCTCAAATGTTGTGATGGTAAAGAAAGCCAACGGGAGTTAGAGAATCTGCATCGATTTTACTGACCTAAATAAAGCATGCCCGAAAGATCCATTCCCTCTTCCAAGCATCGACACCCTGATTGACGCCACTTCGGGCCATGAGCTTCTCAGCTTCATGGATGCTTTCTCCGGATACAATCAAATCCGCATGTTCCCCCCGATATCCCGAAGACCTCCTTTGTTACCGATCAGGGTCTCTACTGCTACAAGGTGATGCCTTTCGGGTTAAAGAATGTAGGCACCACCTATCAACGCCTCGTTAACAAAGTCTTCCAAAATCATATCGGCCGCAACAAGGAGGTGTATGTTGATGATATGCTTGTGAAGAGCATCCATGGGGCCGACCATGTCACCGATCTGCAGGAGGCATTTGATGTATTAAGGAAACATGATATGAGGCTCAATCTGAACAAGTGTGCATTTGGAGTCTCGTCGGAGAAATTCCTAGGCTTCATGATCAGCCAAAGAGGGATCGAAGCCAATCCCGAGAAGATCAAAGCCATACTGGATATGGCTCCTCCCAAAAATGTGAAAGAAGTTCAGAAACTAACCGGGCGCCTCGCAGCTATAGGGCACTTCCTTTCCAAGTCAGGGGAGAAGTGTCTTCCCTTCATTAAGGCTCTCAGGCGAGCTAAGGGCTTCGAATGGGGTCAACAACAGCAGGAGTCGTTCGATCAGCTTAAAGCCTATCTAGTCAACCCCCCTCTCCTCAGCAAGCCTATCCCCGGGAAAACACTCTACCTCTACTTAGCTGCCTCCGAACAAACCCTCAGCACTGTCTTGGTGAGGGAAGAAGACAAGGCTCAGAAGTCCATCTATTATGTAAGCAAGGTACTTCGGGATGCCGAGCTTCGTTATCCAAGGCTAGAGAAGATGGCATACGCCTTGGTTATGGCATCTAGGAAGCTTCGCCCGTATTTCCAGTCCCACTCGGTGGTCGTTCTTACCGACCAACCGCTGAAGCAAATCCTTCACAAGCCGAAGACCTCTGGCAACCTCATGAAGTGGTCGATCGAGCTGAGCCAGCATGACATATCATACTATCCTCAGACTGCGATCAAAGCTCAGGCCTTAGCTGAATTCATTGTTCTGAACACCATCCCCGAAGTCAGTCGAGCAGCAAACAAGCCTCCCATCTGGTCGGTATATGTGGACGGGTCCTCTTGTACCGAGGGAAGCAGAGCGGGGGTCATTCTGGTGGGCCCTGATGACTTTGTTCTCCAATACTCCCTCCGCATCAACTTTAAGGCCTCCAACAATGAAGCGGAGTATGAAGCCCTTATAGCCGGTCTCGGAATGGCCCGCAAAGCAGGGGCACAACGTCTCCAGATATTTAGTGACTCTCAACTGGTCATAAATCAAGTCTTGGGCGAGTACGAAGCACGAGATAACCGAATGGCTAAGTATCTAGTCAAGGTCCAAATTTTCATGGCCCTGTTCGAAGAGGCACTTATTCAGCGAATTCCCAGAGAAGAAAATTTCCAAGCAGATGCCCTCTCCAAGTTAGCCTCTTCTTCCCTCCAAGGTCTCGAGCAGACTGTCCTGATTGAGGTACTCCTGAGGCCGAGCATAGAAGAAGAAACTTCCGACTCGATGGAGTCACTGCCTGTTCAACTTCAGGATAATTGGATGAAACCTCTGATAGAATTCCTAAAGGACGGGCTCCTCCCCGAATATCCAAAAGAAGCTCGTCGAGTCAGAACCAGAGCGGAGCGGTACACCTTTGTTGAGGGGGTCCTGTACAAATGCTCCTTCACTTAAATAGACGGCTGACCCTACTTGAGGTGCCTATCCCCAGAACAAGCCACATATGCCTTACAAGAGCTTCACGAAGGCATAGGCGGAGCACACTCAGGATCCAGATCACTCGCTCGGAAGGTGTTGAATTATGGATACTTCTGGCCTACCCTCCTCCAAGACACCGAACGACATGCTCGGCAATGCAGCTCTTGTCAAAAGTATTCCAACATTCGTCGCCTACCCCAAGCTCAGCTCACCTCCCTGTTAAGTCCGATCCTTTTTGCAATGTGGGGGATGGATTTACTGGGGCCATTTTCCCTAGCTCCCGGCCAGTTCAAATTCTTAGTCGTGGCAATCGACTACTTTTCAAAGTGGATAGAGGCCGAACCCTTGGCTACAATCACCGAGAACAAAGTACTTCAATTCTTCTGGAAGAGCATCATCTGCAGGTTCGGCGTCCCTCGAGTACTTATAACGGACAATGGAACACAATTTATAGGGGCCACCATCCGAGCTCTATGTGAAGACCTCGCCATCCAACAACACTGCTCCTCCATCTCCCACCCGCAGTCAAATGGTCAAGTAGAAAATGCCAACCGACAAATCTTCTCCGGTATTAAGAAGAGGCTGGATAAGTCCGCTAAAGGTTTATGGGTTGATCAGCTCCCTAACGTACTGTGGAACTACCGCACTACGAAACGGACCCCTACAGGAGAGTCGCCATTTAATCTCACCAATGGGTCCGAGGCTGTGATCCCCTTGGACGTCGGTGTACCTTCTCCTCGTCTTATTGCGTATAAAGAAGAGCAGAATACCAGAGAGCTTCGGGAAAATTTGTATTTGATTGATAAGCTCTGTGAAAGAGCTTCAATTCGCCAACAAAGTTACCGAAGGAGGATCGAGCAGGCCTACAACAAGAGGGTCCGCCCCACCAACCTCAAGGAAAGGGACTTGGTCCTCAGAAAGTTAGCTATCTCATTTCCCAGTCAGAAGAGTAAGCTAGGTCCAAATTGGGAAGGACCCTACAAGATAGCCAAAGTGGTTAGGCCCGGGACCTACCGTCTAGAAGACCTTGAAGGAAGAGAGATTTTCAGGACTTGGAATGCCGACCATCTCTTGAAGTACCAAGAGAGCGCATGAATGCCGCTCTGAGTACCTTCAGATGTCGAACCGTTCCTTTCCCTTCACTTGTATCTTACTTTTGCTTCTTTATTTCTCCAATGTAATAACGGCTCGCAACTTAAAAGCAGCCGACTATTAGTTTTCAATAAAGAACATTTTTCTTCGTATCTTTCAAACTGCTTGTATCTCTCTGTTTTTACCTTCTTTATACTCAAACGACGAGTTTGGAGTCCAACACTTGGCTCAACTCCACTTCGCAAGCTCGCTCTTAAGCGAGCTAGAAGTAGTTCGCCATTCGGAATTGCTCCCACAACCGTTGAAACATACTCAAACGATGAGTTCGGAGTATAACACTTGGCTCGACTCTGCTTCGTAAGCTCGCTCTTAAGCGAGCTAGAAGTGGTTCGCCATTCGGAATTGTTTCCACAACCGTTGAAACATACTCAAACGACGAGTTCAACACTTGGCTCGACTCCGCTTCGCAAGCTCGCTCTTAAGCGAGCTAGAAGTGGTTCGCCATTCAAAATTGCTCCCACAACCGTTGAAACATACTCAAATGATGAGTTCGGAGTCCAACACTTGGCTCGACTCCGCTTCGCAAGCTCGCTCTTAAGCTGGGGCGGCTGGCGATAATTCGGCGGAGCTGGGTGACCTCGATGCCCCTGTCCACTGTGGCTCTTTTCAATGCGTCGACCTCCGCCATCAACTCGTCACGTTCGGCCATCAGCTTGCCCACTGCCAAGGTCAGCTCCTCTTCCTCCACCAGAAGTTTAGCCTCCATAATCTGCAAGTGGTGAACTTCAGTGAGCATATCGTCTCGCTCCGCTATCATCTTCGACAGAGAGAGTTGGAGACACTTCAGCCTTAGCCTGTTTGTGAAGGCCGTCGACGAGCCATCCTCCTCGTCTATGGGAGGGATCTCAGTGAGCCAACCCTCTAGTCCCCGAATCTCGATGTCTCGTCGGCTCAAGATCACCTGCAGGTGGTTTTGCTCGCTCTTAGCCCTGCGCAACCCCAGATCGACTTCATAAAAGCGCTCTCGACACCTGGCCAAGCACAGCCTCGTCACTCCCAGGCCGACCTCGGAACAAGACTCCTCTCCGGAGCAAGGGTGTTCGGCCGAGTCGGTCACCTCGGCAAGCTGAAAAAGAGCAAGGCAAACAACATGGCTCAATAAATAGTCGCAAGTTTACTCCTCATCTGACCCCTGAACAAAGCTATACACATCTAGCAAAGTCAAAAGTTCTTTGTTTGAACACTTAGCCAAAATTTCAAGCAAACAGTAGGAAAAAGACGAGATCGAGCTCGAAAGTTCTTTTCATTCATAACAAAAGTGTGGTGGCCAGTCCGCAATTAGGCAATACAGGACAAGACGAAACTCAAAAAGGCAAAAAAAAACAAACAAAAAGAGGAGAAATCAAGGGTCGACCTCTTTCCCGGGGCGTCGAGAGTGGACGGGGACAGACCCCCCCCCCCCCGATGGGACCTGAATCGCCAGCGGGGTCACTTCGGTAACCTGCACCTCGCCGAAGACCTCAACCTCGCAGTCGTCGTCATCGCCGCCTTCTTCTTCTTCTTCCTCCGACTCAGGGTCGAAGCCCTCGACATGGCCCGGGAACAGCCTCCACCCCGAGCAGTCCACCTCAGGGTATCGCTCCGACACCTGAGAGATGGCTTGGGCATAGGCCTTGGCCATGTTTTGGGCAAGGAAGCCCTGCGCCTTCGCCATGGTGGCCTCTTCGGCCCCCTTTACCGCGGCATCCTTGGTCTCCGCCGCCTCGGCCAGCTGTTTTGCCGACTCCTCCTTCTGCCGCAGAAGGTCGGCCTCGAGCTTCGCGACCAGATCTTCGAGGTACTCGAGCCTCGTCGACCTCCCCTCGAGCTTGACCGTCAGCTTGTTGAACTCGGTGCCCATTCGAGCCTTTTCGGCCCGACCCTGGTCGGTTTCGTGCTTCAGCTCCTTCTCCAACTCCGTCATCTTTTCCGAAAGATGACCGAAGTGGACGACGATCTACAACAAAACAACAAAAAGTGCAAAGAGTTAGAAAAATCAAAATCAAAAGTAACCAACAAAGGCAGAAATTCGACACTTACCAAAACCGCCGAGCGCGCGATCTCGATAGCGTCGTCACCCGCCAGACCGGCCTCCATGGCGGCTCGGTCCTTTGGCATCGCCAGATGTTTGACCACCTGCATACTCGCCAACGAGTCGCCGAGGAACCCATCATGCTTCCGAACCTGCCAGTCCGGAATGTGGATCCTCTTGTGCTCCTCAGTTAGGAGCTCCTCGGCCGTCACCGTCAGTGGGGGCATCTCCATCCCGAGAGCTGCGGAGATCCGGAAGTCCCCTGCCGCAGTCGATGCCGAGGCCACTTCTGCGGCTGGGGTCGGGGTCACCACAGCCGGAGGCTCCACCCCCTCGGCTACGCTCGCACCCCTCGGAGCCTTCGCGGGCGGCAGCTTGGTGGAGACCCTTTTGCGCTTCTTCGGTGCCTTACTGCCGAGGGCGGCCCTCTGTGCCATCACTGCATCGAAATCCATTACCTCTGCATCAAATAAGAAGCCGGTTAAAGACACAAGTTGGAATTAAAAAAAATGAACGTAGAAAGAGCCATGTACTGGGATCTACGCGGCAGAGCCCTCCTCTGAAGAGAATGTCATCGGTCAGCTCTCTAGTCGTACTTCGGCCTGTCTAGAAGAGTCTGCACTGCCTCCTCTTCTTGAGGGTGAAGCACAGGCGACTCTCTCACTCGCCTCGACACCTCCTCCACGAAGCTGGTAGGTATGGGCCACGCCTCTGCGCTCCGCACTATGAGGTACTTATCTTGCCAGTGCTTGATGGAGTCGGGGCAGACGACGAGCCGACCTCCGTGCCTCGAAGCTAGGTAGTATCGGAACTCTGACCGGTTCTGCTGATGAAGCCGGTAGACAGACCAGAGTACCCTCAGCTCCGACTCGATTCCAGCCGCTTGGCAGTGGAGTACAAACCCATTGATAATTCTCCACGCGTTCGGCATCAGTTGAATGGGGCTGACCCCAAACCACCTCAGCACTTGGATTGCGACCGGGTGGAGAGGTAGCCAAGCACCGGTGATGAAGGCATCAACCGGCCAGAAACACATGCTTACTAGCATCGGCGAATTTGCCCTAACCCCGGGACCCGGCAGCATAAGCTCATACTCCTCCGAAATTTGGAAGCAACTCCGGATCACTACCAAATCCTCCAGGCTAAGGATCGATACCGTTTCATCGGCCTCGGAGGTCTCCCTTGCCTCGTTGTCCTAGAAGGCTCTCCTCCCGTGAATAATGCGCTCGGCCTCCTCCCCCGGAAGTTCTCGAACTCTTTGAAGCCCGGTCAGTGGCCCTGGATACCTGCCGAACGGCCCCATGCGCTTCGGATCCTCCACTATACTGTCTCGACCAGATACCTTCTTGCCTTTATCTTGGGAACTCGGATAAGGGACTTCGGCGGCAGAAGGGGAGGGCTCGGAGATAGGAGAAAGCGACATATTTATACTTGAAAAATGACTAAGTATAAATTACCTTTGAGTTGATAGAAACGGTCGGAATTTTCACCGGAAAAGCAATCGACGATCACCGTGAGCTCTCACTAGTAGAAATTACCGTCTGAGTAAAAATTCGGAGAAGTGAGAAATGAGAGGAGGGTGAAGTTTTATAGAGCTTGGCACACAAAACGAGATTAATGGGCCCACGGAGCCAGCCCATTTATATAAGGCGACAAAATGACCTGAACCGTCACATTATTTACCGCGCCTAGCCATACTATCGCATTAATGGTTGACACATCTGTCAGAGTAGTTAGAAGATCAGCAGCCATCACATTAATGACGGTCACATCTGTCAGAAGTTCAGCAGTTGCCAACTCAGCTTGACGTTTCCTATGTTGCCAAAAAATGCAACCTAAGCCCCCGGCACACGCTCCCGAGTGTTCTTGCCACCGACCATGTTACATGGAGAAAGTGGGCATCGGCACACGCTGCCGAGTGTTCTTGCCACCGACCATGTTATATGGAAAAAGTGGACCTCGGCACACACTGCCGAGCGTTCTTGCCACCGACCATGTTACATGAAAAAAATTGTTACATGGAGAAAGTGGGCCTCGGCACATGCTGCCGAGCGTTCTTGCTACCGACCATGTTACATGGAAAAAGTGGACCTCGGCACACGCTGCCGAGCGTTCTTGCCACCGACCATGTTACATGGAAAAAATTGTTACATGGAAAAAGTGGACCTCGGCACATGCTGCCGAGCGTTCTTGCCACCGACCATGTTACGAGAAAAAAGTGGGCCTCGGCACATGCTGCCGAGTGCTCTTCCCACCGACCATGTTACATGGAACAAGTGGACCTCGGCACATGCTGCCAAGCGCTCTTCCCACCGACCATGTTACATGGAAAAATGGACCTCGACACATGCTGCCGAGCGCTCTCGGCACCGACCCTCTTGCAGGGAGGAAACCACTCCGAACTCCGGCAAAGGTCCGCCGAACGTGCCTATAGCCTGGCCGAAGTACATGTACATCTCGGCGGAATGTGCCGAACCCTCATGGACCTCGGTCTTCTTCATGGCATAAATTCGGAAGGGGTTGGCAATGAAGTCGGAGCGTCTAAGCCATGAAACGACATAAATAACATCAAATCATCTACCTAAATACTGCGAAAAAATGACCTAAAATTCAGGAAAATTAATTAAAAATTCTGAAAAATAATTATGAACCTGGGGAGAATATTTTTGAAACCCAGGGTAGATAATTATTGCTTAGAAAGGTTAATTAAGACCCCTGAATGAAAAATCACCACTTCACAAAGTTAGGAAAAAACACCAGAAGTCGAAGAGAGCTCAAGAGTAACCTCGAGCGCGCAAATAGCTTCGAAAATCACCATAATACCTCATACAAAGATTCAACGTCCCTCGTTTGGATGCCGATACCGCCCTGCAAGCCATTAAAACAGTAAAACTACTCCTCAAAGGCTGATCAAACTACTCCTCAAAGGCCTCGGGAGTAGGGGGCTCGTGATATGGCTAAAAATAAGGGCTAAATCGGAACTGTCCAAATCAGGTGCGAATCTCAAAGCCTGAGGGTAAAATGGTAATTTCACCTATAAACGGGTCTGAAGTGGGTACTGGTTCCTCTCTCCAGAGACCCAACAACCCGCGAACGGATTCATCTCAACTAGGTGCGGGTTCCAACCCACAGCAAACCTGGTCCAGCAGGATAGAATTAGGGTTTCTGACTGTATTCAATCAACGGCTCTGATTCGTTTTATCCTTTCACTGTGAATTAGGGATTTCATTCCTAATCTGATCCCAAAAGAGGCTATAAATACCCCCCATCCACCACCATTAAGAGGTAATCAACCTTTTGCCAATTTACGCTCTCTCATAATCTTCTCTGATTACTGACTTGAGCGTCGGAGGGTGCGTCGCCGGGATCAACCCCGGTGTCTCGCACTTTTTGCAGGTGAACGACGGGAATCAACGGTCAAACTCCGGTGAAGAAGGTTAAGGTTTGATTATTCAGTTTCCCTAAGAATCCACAAATACTATTTGTTTGCCCCCACACCAGATTTAGCGGTAACAATAACCAATAGGATCTCACAATCAAGTCATGTACTTGATATCCCATGGTATTGAACCTACTACTCTAAGGACTTTATTATGTTCATTTAATCACAATAAACAACACAATAAATGAAATGCCTCAGATATGGAATAAATATCATGATACAATGTAAACTAGTAATGTCAATATACAACTGGCCACCATGGCATACACCAACAATGTCGATATGAAAAAAAAAACCTCACCCGTTCAACCTGCGAACCCGAATGGGTTGAACCCATTTTGGGTCGGGCTGGATTGCGGGTTCGGTTGTAATTTTTTTTATTAATAAATTTAATAGTTCAAAAAAAAAGTACAACAAGATATGACTTTAAAAAAAATGTATATATTATTCATTTCAACATTTATGATTTTTTTACAACTTTGTAACATACAAACACATGTAATGAAAACATTTTTAAAAATACAAATTTTTTGAATTACTTGTTTAAGAATGAAGAGGATAATCTAGAGTTCGAGATAACCTAGAGTTAGATTGAAGAGAGAGCATTGGACTTTTGTCGTGCACCTGTACTTAACCTAAACCTAGAATCTCATCCTCCTAAACTCCTTACTCTTGTTGTTGATCTACAGGCGAGGTACTTCCACTTTTGGATGTGTCGACTGCAAATCCTCCAGGCAAGTTTTAGACTTGTAGTAGCCGTAGTTAAGAGTTGAGAGAGCTTCTTTGATTGAATTGAGTAGTAGTAGGAGAAAGAGTAAGAAAGTAAGGTGTGAAAATTTTTAGATTGAATTTAGGGGTTATTTATAGCCCCCCCCCCCCCCCCCCCCCCCACACACACACACACAAAAAGAAACCATTTCTGTCGTTGCTGCTGCTGTTGCAACGTTCGACCTGCAGGTCGAACGGTCGACCCATTCGGGTCCAGCGGTTTGACAACTCGCGGGTTGGTGGACGGGTCAAGGGTGGGTTTGACTCGGTCAACGAGTTCACGGGTCAGGTCGATCGGGTTGGATTCATATTTCTTTAAACCCGGGTTGACCCGGTAAGGGTTTCGAGTTCGCCCCGAACCTAAACTGGAGGTCGAGCGGGGCGGGTCGCGGGTGGATCCGACCCGGATGCCATCCCTAGGTTCCACTATGAAAAGTCTCCATTATAAATCAGTAACATCTTTGCTCGTTTATGTATATAATGTATAATGTAGCGAGTCCAATTAATGGAGCATTTGAGTAAATTTATATTCCTTTCATGTCAAACTCGGGTATTCGAGCCATTTGAAAAAAAACTCTCATAAATCTTGATGTATCTTCATACACTGTGAGGTCGTTCCTATTGATTAAAAGTGGGTTGAGATTGAGTGTATGTGTGTGTGTGTGTGTGTATCTTCATACACTGTGAGGTCATTCCTATTGATTAAAAGTGGGTTGAGATTGAGAGTGTGTGTGTGTGTGTGTGTGTGTGTATGAGAAATGATCCATTAAAAATGGGTTTGTTTTCATGGGTTTGAAAACAGCGATTTGAGCCATTGGATCGCTCTTGATCGTGATCAACGGCTCAGATCGCTGCTGCTCATCACCCAATATCACTTAAGTGGCGGAGGGATAATTTGGGGATTTCGTCCTAAATAACTCTTCGCCTCTTTCGCTCTAAAAAATGAATGAACCTAGGCCATTGTTGGGAACAACGGCCTAGTATTAAAAAATTGAATGAAGGTCGTTGTTCCAAGCAACGGCATTTTTTTAGAGCGAAAGAGGCAAAGAGTTATTTGGGGCGAAATTCCCAAATTAACCCTCCGCTACTTAAGTGAGATGGGTGATGGGCGACAGCGATCTGAGCTGCTGATCACGATCAAGAGCGATCCAACGGCTCAGATCGCTGTTTTCCAACCCGGTGAAAACAAACCCGTTTTCAATGGAGCATTACTATATATATATATATTACAACACTAGATTGTATTGCTTGCTGATTTTTGATTATATGTAAAATTATGGGGAGTTTTTTATAATAATAAAAAAACTTTTGAAGGTACGGTAATGGATCATGGCACTACCATTACCGTACCGATATTTCGGTATTACCGAACTCGGTAGTACCAAAATCATGGCATTGTAATGGTAGAGTAATCTGTGTACCGACGGTAAAGCAATGATCGTACGGTACGGTATGATATTCTTTTTATAATTTGAAGTTGCAGCTCATCATAACGCTCCGTTTAGATGTCGATGGATGCCCCCAGATGGGGTTCACTCTAATTTATGAAAGATGTGTGATCTTGTCCCGGTCGTTCTGACTACTTGCAACAATTATGCGGCCTATCGAGTCAAAAGTTACGGCCATTTGAAGCTCGACATTAACCCTATATGTTACGTTTTTCTCTTGTTTTAGGGATACAGATATTACAGAAATTACAGTTTTATCTTCCTTAAGTGATGAGATATAACTGTAGCCTATGAGGACTAGTCTACCCTGGGAATTAGTTTGGAAATTGGGTCATTCTGGGAATTAGTTTTGAAAAGTGGGTTAAAAAAATCCTAACTATGACCATTTATGCTCTTCCTCCAAATTCGATCCCTTCCAATCCAACCTACCAAAAAAAAGTTTACCAGCCCTCCTCACTTTTTAATCATGGATCAAACCCTGATTAAGTGAAATTTATCCTATTAATTATTGTATGAAATATATGTTAATTAAGTCATGTTACACCCATACCATTATACAATATCAAATAAATACATCATGGTATGGCAGTTCTATTTAGGCCCAATGAAAATCCAGCTCCATCCTTCAAGCAAATCATACCCTAAGCAATCTCTAGTTAATTTTATTTCAAATTTAATTACTTGGATATTAGTTTCTTCAGGTTTAGGGCCTAATATGGAATCATTTTTATTCGTTTGATTATATTGTAGGCTGTTAGGACGGCCATATATGTACGAGGGTGTGTGGTGCAGCATTATGCCCTATTTGGATACAAAGGTAATACCCGCATGCAATATTTAAGTGAATATAGAGGAATGCAACTTGTAGGCTGCATACTTGTACCTCCATTTTAGCTTAAAAAGTAAATTTGGTTTTATTGAAATTTAGATACCTACCTTAATCTGCAATTTTTTCTTAATTATGAGAAGAAAAAAAAATAGAGGTACTATACCTCTAAAATGTTACCAAAATGGACCAAAGTTTAGCTAAATATAGATAGACAAGTGACCTTTATTATACTCCACCAATCTCTGCTAACTTCTGTATCCAAACAAATTGATGATAAATTGTCAATGTAATGTTTTACTTTTATAGTGCAAGATTGTGCAAGGATATATTTGATTCAGAGGCTCAGGTTTGTATTCTCTTTACTAGAAAAAGTCATCTGACAGGCTTGGGTATTTCGGGCTTGGGGTAGTTCATATTTGCTCAAATGTATCTATATAATAAAACACAAAGAAAGCTATCAAGTGGCTCACCTTTAATCCCCCACCCCCCCTCCAAAAAAAAATCAGAGGCCCAGATCTAACCTCACAAAACACATTTTTCCTCCCAAAATTTCAAACCCCAAAACCAAAAGTTTTCCCCTAAAACTAAAAAACTCATTACTTTATTACCATACCTTCACTTTTCATATTTCTCTCTGTCTCTCTCTCCCTATCTCTCTCTCCCATTCTTTCTTTATTTACCTATAAATTTAGATTTTTAGATTTCAGGTTTGTAAATTTTCAGAATTTTTATGTTTTTTTTATTGCACATGTTATATTGAAAATAGCAAATATCTCTTCAACAGTTAAATTTCATCATTTTCCACACTTAAAGTTCTAAGCAGTTAGATTTTGCTTCCCCCATTTATAATTATTTTTCAACATATACTTGGAAACATGGACTTTTATTTACAACTAATTATTATCAAATTATTCAAACTTGAGCTACATAATTGTTGTTTTACTGTTTATAGGGCTTTTTGTGTTTTGTATCGTTTCGAAGACGTGCCGTAGGCACGTGCCCACGGGCAAATCTAGTCTATATAATAAAACACAATGAAAGCTATCAAGTGGCTCTCCTTCAACCCCCCCAAAATCAAAGGCTCAGATCTAACATCACAAAACATATTTTCCCCCCAAAACTCAAATTCAAATTTTCCCCCCAAAACAACACATTTATTTATTTAATTCTCTCTCTCTCTCTCTCTCTCTCTCTCTCTCTCTCTATATATATATATATATATATATAATAAAACACAAAGAAAGCTATCAAGTGGCTCTCCTTCAATCCTCCCTAAAATCAAAGACCCAGTTCTAACCTCACAAAACACCCCCCGCCCCCCCAAAAAAAGTTTTCTCCCAAAACTCAAATTCAAATACCCCCAAAACAGCTTCTTTAGTTATTTAATTATCTCTCTCTCTCTCTCTCTCTCTCTCTCTCTCTCTCTCTCTCTCTCTCTCTCTCTCTCTCTCTCTCTCTCTCTCTCTCTCTCTCTCTCTCTCTCTCTCTCTCTCTCTCTCTCTCTATATATATATATATATATATATATATATATAGAGAGAGAGAGAGAGAGAGAGAGAGAGAGACACACACACTTATGGAAACATGGACTTTTATAACCCAATTCATAATTATTTTCCAACATATAATAATGAAAACATGGACTTTTATTTACAACTAATTATTGTCATACTATTCAAACTTGAGCTATATAATTTTTGATTTACTGTTTACAAGTCTTTTCATATGTTGTATCGTTCTGAATACATGCCGTAGGCACGTGGCCACGGCAAATCTAGTATGTAAAATAAAACACAAAGAAAGCTATCAAGTGGCTATCCTTTAATCCCCCAAAATCAAAGGCTCATATCTAACATCACAAAACATGTTTTGCCCCCCAAAAGTTCCCCCCAGAACTCAAATTCAAATTCCCAAACAACTCCTTTATTTATTTAATTATTTCTTTCTCTCTCTCTCTCTCTCTCTCTCTCTCTACACACACACACACACACTTATGGAAACATTGACTTTTATTTACAACTAATTATTGTCATACTATTCAAACTTGTGCTACATAATTGTTGATTTACTGTTTACAAGGCTTTTCATATGTTGTATCTTCTGAAGACGTGCCGTAGGCACGTGCCCACGGGCAAATCTAGTATATATATAGAAACATGAACTTTTATATCCCAATTTATAATTATTTTTTACCATCTACTAATGTAAACATGGACTTTTATTTACAACTAATTATTGTCATACTATTCAAACTTCAGCTACATAATTGTTGATTTATTATTTACAAAACTTTTCATATGCTGTATCGTTCTGAAGAAGTGTCGTAGGAACGTGGCCAAGGCAAAATCTAGTTTCTTATAAAATCCAAAACACATCCAAATGTCTAATACCTTTCAAACCCATTCGGTTCAAATAGATTCCCAATGCTAAAAAACTACCTGCTCAGTCTGACCAAATTCAGGTTCAAGTCAAACCAAACCCAATGCACAACCCTAACTACAAAACACATATCATCCCATCTAATCTATGTGCCAATTAGGGGTGTTCACAGGTCGGGTCCGATGGGCTTTTAACAATTTTCAAATCGAACCCATTTTTTTTCTTGAAACCCGAACCCATTCAAACCCATCGGATTTTATATTTTATACCCTAATTTGGACCCATTGGTTTCGGGTTGGTTGGGGTGGGTTTTTTCGGATAAAGCCCTTTTTTTTACATTGATGATTATATTTTACTCTTTTTTTAGCCATTTAAGATTAATGATTGACCAATTAAAAGTAACTAGCAATTTACACGTCTTAATAAATATATTTTTTAAAGTGAAAACTCAAACATAGTTTGGTTTCGAACATGAGATCTCCTTCGTGGTAGTTATGCATGTGCAGTACACGTAAGTTGGTATGTTTACAAACGACAACTTCAACTCTCCCATTATAATATTAGACTAGTAATTTACACGTGCGGTGCACGTCTTTATATATATATATATATATATATATATATATATATATATATATATATATATATATACATAGAGAGAGAGAGAGAGAGAGAGAGAGAGAAATCTTCGGTTGCTCACTACTTTGGTGAGCACTCCGTGAGCACTCACAAAATAGAGTACCTATGACAAATCCGAACCGCTCATATTGTTCTATATACCTTAGATAGCCTAACAATAAAAAATCAAGTAATTTGAAGTTCATTTGCCCATGATTTACACCATTACAAAATTGTATGGCTGAAAATTCTAACAGCATAATGGATGGGCAAATGAACTTCAAATTACTTGATTTTTTATTGTTAGGCTATCTAAGGTATATAGAACAATATGAGCGGTTCGGATTTGTCATAGGTGCTCTATTTCATGAGTGCTCACGGAGTGCTCACCAAAAGTAGTGTGCAACCGAAGGGGACTCTATATATATAAAGTAAAAAATTCCGACGTAGTCTGACATCGAACCTGAGACCTATTTTATATTAGTTATGTACGGACAATGCATGTAAGTTGGTAGATTTACAAACAACAACTCCAACTCTCCCATTATAATAGTTATAGATATGTTGAAAATAAAATATTTTCAACCTTCTAACAATTTAGATCAACAGTTAAATTTAGACGCTAATGTATGTATAATTAGGTTGTAATGGTATATCAAAATGGTTATAGATTGTAACTAATGTGCATATGAATGAAACATACAACATTACATCGGGTGTGAGGCTGGTTCGGTTCGGATTTGAAGAGTTTCCTATAAAACCTAAACCCGATTTGGATTTTTAATGGACATTTTAAAACCCGCCCAATCGGTTTGGGCGGATTTCCAATGCCCAAAAAAATCCACCCATTCAGGTTGAGTCGGTTCGGAATCAGGTGAAACCAGACCCAGTGCACACCCCTAGTAATAATCAATTAGAAAAATCTATTCTACCACCATCTTTGTGCTCTATTTTTACTCCACTACTTTATATACCATGATCACCACTCACTCACATGGAACAAGATTGTGCAAATGGGGTCGTGGAGAAAAATTATCACTCCTAATATTTCTCCTCAATCATCCACCCTCCAAAAACCAGTATATTCCTAACCCCCCATTAAAATTCTAAAAAATAAACGTAAACAAAAAAGAAATGGCTTTTCCCACACTAGTCAGTAGTCCCCAACAAATAGAAATGCTAAATTAGCCACCTTAATTTGCTAATTCCATATTAGCCCCTCAATTAATTATAACAATAATCAAAAGTAATCAATTTGAAATTAAAGTGCGATATTATGAAAATTTCTGACCCACTAAGCCAAATTGCAGGAATTAAAAAAAAAACTATTTTTAAGATAATGAGACTCTTCAAGAGAGTAGATTTAAGAGCATCTGCAGTTGTTGTCTATATATCAAAAAAATGGATAAAAAGTTCTGCAGTCGTTGTTTATATATCCATTTTTGGATTTAAGATGAACAGTAAATGGCTATATTTGGCAGCGCAATTGGCAATACGCATTTAACAGTAGACGGAAAATGATTTACCGTCTATGTGTCGGACGACATTTGATATGCCGTCTGAGAGAAATTTTTTAATAGCAAAATAAAGAGACGGCATATGATTTACCGTTTGGAAAAAAATATATTAAAAAAACACTTACCCTACCTCTCTATTGACATTTGAAGAAAAAAAACAAAAAAAAGGTTAGAGGAGGTTATTGGACGGGAGATCATCTCCCGTAGGTTGTTGGACGGGAGATCATCTCCCGTCCTTAGAACTTTTTTTAAAAAATCGTTCGCACACTGCACAATAATAATAATAATAATAAAGGTAAGACAGAAAATCATTTGCCGTTTGAGAAAAAGGAAATTTTTTTTAATAATAAATGTGTCGGACGGAAGATGATCTCCCTGTAATATCCTGATCGACTATTAATAATATTATTTTTATTAGTATTCAACTATTTAATTATTTGATATATTTTCATGTTGAGTTATCTTTTTGTCATGACAATCTAATTAGATGGCTAGGTTTTGGTTAAGGGTTTAAACCTAGGATTAAAAGACATAAAAGTATTAGGAATCCCCTTCTAGAAGCCCTCTCTCCTCCACCTCACCACATTCACCAAACTTCCACCTCACCCTTACACCTTACCTCCACCTCATCACTACCTTGCTATGCATGGTCGGATTGTACCCCTAGGGGGGTTTTTGAAAATTGCCTTGTGCATTCTTGCACTCCCCCCCTTCTCCTTCAAACTATAAATACCCCCTCCCCTCTTCTCTTGTCTCATTTTACAAGAACAAAAAAAGGGAGAGGAAAAGAAAGAGAGAAAGACTAACTTGAGAGTTTTTCATTGTAGGTTTCCATAGGAGTTCCTAGGAGCTAAGGGGAAGGAGAATGAGCTTAGTCTAGTTCTTCCATCAAGAAAATTAAGGTGGGGGTTTCTCCATTTTTCTTATTCTCTTTGGTTTGATTTCTTTTGTTCTTTTGGGTTGTTTGTTTCTTTTGTGGTGGTGTTTTGTTGTGTTGTTGTTTCTTGTTGTGTATGTTGTGTGTTGAACAATTTGGAATAACATTATGTATGGATAAAAGAAATGACCACATGAAAAGGAAAGAATGATAGAACTTTAATGAAACACATAAAGATGAAGTCTTTATTAGTGGTTATTGTTATTTTTGGCTAATAAAAGGAACTAACAACTTGGACTAATTTTCCTAAGCAAATGAAATGATGGCATAAGAATGATGGATGGTGGAGTCTTGATTATGTTGTTAAAAATGAACAACTTAACATGAACATATGCATATTTGTGTACATACCCATTTGGGATGTAGAACTCAAACAAGGACTTTTGGCATAAGCACATAGTAGAATTATTACATACCCTTGAGGTTGCAGAACTCAATAAAAATGAGTCTTTATTTACTTATTGATCTCTACTTGATTAATTATCAATCTTGCTAACTTTTGTTTACAAAAAAAAGAAAGGGTAACTTGTTGTATGTAGGAACAGATATGGCTAAAAATAGGGCTAAATCGGAACCGTCCAAATCGGGCACTGATCTTAAGACTTAGGGGCAAAATTGTAATTTCACCTACAAACGGGTCTGAAGTGGGTACTGGGTCTTCTTTCCAAAATCTCGGTAACCCGCAAACGGATTCGTCTCAGCTGGGTGCGGGTTCCAACCCACGATAAACCCAGTTCAGCAGGATAGAATTAGGGTTTCTGATTAATCCTAATCAACGACTCTGATTCGCATTTATCCTTTCACTAGGAATTAGGGATTACATTCCTAATCTGATCCCAAAGGCGACTATAAATACCCCCCATCCACCACCATTAAAAGGTAATCAATCTTTCGCCAATTTACGCTCTTTTATAATCTTCTTTGATTACTGACTTGAGCGTCGGAGGGTGCGTCGTCGGGATCAACCCCGGTGTATCGCACTTTTTGCAGGTGAACGGCGGGAGTCAACAGTCAAACTCCGGTAAGAAGATTTCAGGTTCTTGCTATTCAGTTTTCCTAAGAATCCACAAATACTATCTGTTTGCCCCTACACCAGATTTAGCGGTAACAGATTGGCACCGTCTGTGGGAACCCACGAATAGCAACCCTTCCTCTTCCCGTCGGTCAGATCTTCTCTGGCCATGCCTCCACGGAAACTCAGATCCAGGGGGTCCAATCATGGACCTACCCCCTCTCAGCAACAGCAGGAGGCCCCCCTCCAAACCGTCCAGCCAACGGGACCCTCTCCTCAGCCTAATCAGGCCCCGCAGTAGGACCAACTTCCTCCACAGAATCTTCAACCCCCTCGCGGTCAAACCGGTCCTTAGAACGCCAGCGCAGGGGGCTCTCGTCCCAATCCTCAGAAACAACCCCTTCAACATGATCATGTCTCCGTACATAACCCCTCTACCGATTCCATGGCATCTCACAATCCTCGAGCCTCAAATGACCTCCACAACACCCTCAACAATCGGCAAAAGGAAGAGGACCTTCGCCGCCATTTGGATGAAAGGCGGGCCTGAGAGGGAGCCTCCCGCCAACAACGTCCAAATGAGCGATCTCCTCATCGCCGAGACAACAGAAGGTCTCCTCCTAGAAGAGGGCGAAGAGAGTCCCCTAGACACCATAGGAGAAGACCTCATTCTCCTGCGGGTCGGCAATCCCCGAGGAATGATGAAGCACCCATCACCCATGCCGAATTCCAGCAATTCCAAGCAACCATCTTGCAGGCCCTCAATCTCCGACCCAACAACGACAATGCTCGGAGGGTCCCCACTCCTACTCGAGTCCAAAGTCCTCGCCATCGGTCCCTAACTCCTCCCCCAGCTCCTAGCAACCACCATCACATTCCTAGTCCTTGCCACTCCCGGAGCTACTGTCGTCGTAGCCCCCGCTCCCCTTCGTACGAAGACGAGTCCAGAGGCTCGTTTGGCTACCAACGAAGGGATGACACCGTCTACCGTCGTCTCCATGAGATGGAGAGGCGCTTGGGTCAGCTAGACAAAGAAGAGGAGCTTAGAGGAAGGACCCTCTGTCCAAGCCGACCTCCCTTCTCTCGAACAATCATGGAGGCACCCGTTCCGATAGGCTTCAAGCCCCCACAGTTTGAGACTTACTCCGGGGAGTCAGACCCGTGGACCACATCGAGAGCTTCAAGACCCTCATGCTGATACACCAAGCTTCCGATGCTCTATTGTGCAAAACCTTCCTGGCCACGCTCAAAGTTCCAGCTTGAGAGTGGTACTCTCGCCTCGCCCCATCCTCTATATTCTCATTTGAGCTATTTGAGACCCTCTTCGTCACCCACTTCGTGAGTAGCCGCCGCACAGAGAAGACCAGCATTTCGCTACTCTACCTCCACCAGAAGAAGGGTGAGAAGCTCAGGGACTTTGTGAAAAGGTTCACCGCAGAAGCTAGGTCCATCGCTTCCCTCGACCAGTCGGTCGCTGCAGCAGCCTTTCAGTCGAATGTCCTCAACTCAAGCCTGCGGTCCTCCCTTGCCAAGAAGCCCTCACAGAACTTCTCCGACCTCCTTCTTCAAAGCAAGAAGTATATCCGGGCCGAGGAAGCTGAGCATCGCCCCACCTTTGAGGGGTCTTCCTTCGGGACCAAACGAAAGGCAGCTGAAGAACATGGAGCTAAGAAGCTCCAGAAGGATAATGGGGGCCAGCGCTGCCCACCTCCAAGGTTCGAGAAGTTCACCCCTCTTAATGCCAACATTTCCACTATTCTCATGGAGGTCGAGAAGGAAGGGATTATGCCTCCTGCCCCGAAGATGAATACCTCCGGTAAGAAAAGGGACAAAGAGAAGTGGTGCCGATATCACCGGGACCACGGCCACGACACCAATGATTGTCGGGCCCTGAAGAATGAAATCGAGGCCTTCGTCCAAAGAGGGCATCTGTCTAAATTTATGAGAAAAGACCGGACCAATCTTCCTCCTCCCCCCAGGGGGGCCAACAAGCGTCCCGAAAGGCGCGAGGAAACTCCCGAGTTCGAGGAGGAGCGCATCCTACATCTTATTCATGGAGGCCCTATGGGGGGCACCTCCAACTCCTCTCGAAAGGCCTTTATCAGAGAGGTCAACTCAGTACATGGCATGCCCCCCCCCAAAGGCCTCGGAGTACCGGTCACTTTTTCAGATGAAGATCTTGAGGGTGTCTGAACCCCCAATTGTGATGCGCTAGTCTTCAACCTCCATATGGCGAATTTTAAAGTGGAGAGCATACTGGTGGAAAATGGTAGCTCTGTTAACATCCTCTTCCTCGCTACTTTCAAAGGACTCAAGCTATCCCGAGACAGCTTAAGCCCGCCGACTACACACTCCACGGGTTCACGGGAGTGCCAGTGACTATCGAAGGGGTAATCACCATCGACGTAATCGCTGGAAAACTCCTACTACCCGAACGGAGCCGATGGACTTCATGGTCGTCGATGTCCCCACTGCTTATAATGTGATTCTAGGCCGACCTGGCCTAGCTTCCCTAGAGGCCGTCCCGTCGGCTTATCACCTCAAGATGAAGTTCCTCACCAGGGCAGGAGTAGGAGAAGTAAGGGGTAGTCAAGAGATGGCCTGCAAATGTTACATGACCTCCACCAGGGGACCAGTTCTCTCCCTCGAGACTCTTGAAATTCCCCAAGAGGGTGTCCGGCCAACGTCTGAGCCGGTGGATGAATTGGAGGAAGTACTCTTCTCCGAGCAAGATCCGAACCGCAAGTTCTTTATTAGCAAGACCCTCCCATCCGCCCTAGGCTCCGACATAGTCCAATGCATTAGAAAGAACCGCGACCTCTTTGCATGGTCGGCTGCTGACATGCCAGGAATCTCCGAAGAGCTCCTTGTCCACCACCTTAGTGTTGCCCCGGGGTCCAAACCGGTCCAACAGAAGAGGCGCAAATTTGCTCCCGAGCGCCAACAAGCTATCAAAGAAGAGGTGGACAAGCTCCTTAAGGCTCGGTTCATATAAGAGGTAAATTACCCTGAATGGCTCTCCAATGTGGTCATGGTAAAGAAGTCCAACGGGAACTGGAGAATCTGCATCGACTTCACCGACCTAAACAAAGCATGCCCTAAAGATCCCTTCGCTCTCCCTAGCATCGACACCTTGATCGACGCAACTTCGGGCCATGAACTCCTCAGCTTCATGGATGCCTTTTCCGGGTATAATCAAATCCACATGTTTTCCCCAGATATCTCGAAGACCTCCTTTATTATCGATCAAGGGCTCTACTACTACAGAGTAATACCCTTTGGACTGAAGAATGCTGGTGCGACCTATCAACGCCTCGTCAACAAGGTCTTTCAACAACAGATCGACCGAAATATGGAAGTATACGTTGATGACATGCTAGTCAAGAGCATCCATGGCACCGATCATGTGGCCGATCTGTAAGAGGCGTTCGATATATTAAGAAAGCATGATATGAGGCTCAATCTGAACAAGTGTGCGTTCAGAGTCTCGTCGGGAAAATTCCTAGGCTTCATGGTCAGCCAAAGAGAAATCGAAGCCAACCCCAAGAAGATCAAAGCCATACTGGACATGGCTCCTCCCAAAAATATGAAAGAGGTTCAGAAGTTGACAGGATGCCTTACTGGCATACGGTGCTTTTTTTCCAAGTTAGGGGAGAAGTGTCTTCCCTTCTTCAAGGCTCTCAGGGAGGCTAAGGGCTTCGAGTGAGGTCAACCACAACAGGAATCCTTCGATCAGCTTAAAGTCTATCTAGTCAACCCCTCTCTCCTCAGCAAGCCTATCCCCGGAGAAACACTCTACCTCTACTTAGCTGCCTCTGAACAAACCCTCAGTGCTGTCTTGGTGAGGGAAGAAGACAAGGCTCAGAAGCCCATCTATTACGTGAGCAAGGTACCCCGGGATGCCGAGCTCCGCTACCCAAGATTGGAAAAGATGGCGTACGCCTTGGTCATGACAGCTAGGAAGCTTCGCCCATATTTTCAGTCCCACTCGGTGGTCGTTCTTACCGACCAACCGCTGAAGCAAGTCCTTCACAAGCTGGAGACCTCCGGCCGCCTCATGAAGTGGTCGATCGAGCTGAGCCAACATGACGTATCATACCAGCCTCGGACCGCGATTAAGGCTCAGGCCTTAGCTGAATTCATTGTTGAGAACACCATCCCCGAGGTCAGTCGAGCAGCAAACGGGCCTCCTATCTGGTCGGTATATGTGGACGGGTCCTCTTGCACCGAGGGAAGTGGAGTCGGGGTCATTCTGGCAGGCCCAGATGATTTCGTTCTCCAATACTCCCTCCGCATTAACTTTAAAGCCTCCAACAATGAAGCAGAGTATAAAGCACTTATAGCCAGCCTCGGTATGGCTCGCAAGGCAAGGGCACAACGCCTATGGATTTTTAGCGACTCTCAGCTGGTCGTGAATCAAGTTTTGGGCGAGTACAAGGCGCGAGATGACCGAATGGCTAAGTATCTAGCCAAGGTCCAAAATCTCATGGCTCAGTTCGAAGAGGCGCTCATTCAGCAGATCCCCAGAGAAGATAATTCCCAAGCAGATGCCCTCTCCAAGCTGGCCTCCTCCTCCCTTCAAGGTTTCGAGCAGACCGTCCTGATTGAAGTGCTCCTGAGACCGAGCATAGAAGAAGAAACTCTCGACTCGATGGAGTCACTGCCCGTCCAACTTCAAGACAATTAGATGAAACCCCTGATAGAATTTCTAAGGGATGTGCTCCTCCCCGAAGATCCAAAGGAAGCTCGTCGAGTTAGAACCAGAGCGGAGCGGTATACCCTTGTTGAGGGGGTCTTGTACAAACGCTCCTTCACCCAAGGGGATGGCAGACCCTATTTGAGGTGCCTCTCCCCGGAACAAGCCTCGTATGCCTTGCAAAAGCTTCACGAAGGAATAGGCAGAGCACATTCAGGGTCAAGATCCCTCATCAGGAAGGTGTTGAATTATGGATACTTCTGGCCTACCCTCCTACAAGACGCCGAACGACACGTCCGGTAATGCAACTCCTGCCAGAAGTAATCCAACATCCGTTGCCTACCCCAAGCTCAGCTCACCTCCCTATCAAGTCATATCCCTTTCGCAATGTGGGGGATGGACTTACTAGGGCCATTTCCACCAGCTCCCGACCAGCTCAAGTTCTTAGTCGTGGCAATCGACTACTTCTCCAAGTGGATAGAGGCCGAACCAGTGGCTAGAATCACCGAGAATAAAGTGTTGCAGTTCCTCTAGCAGAACATCATCTGTCGGTTCGGCGTGCCCCGGGTCCTCATAACCGATAATGGAACACAATTTACTGGGGCTGCGTTCCGATCTCTGTGTGAAGACCTCGCCATCCAACAACATTTCTCCTCCGTCTCCCACCTCCAGTCAAACAGTCAAGTGGAAAATGCCAACCGATAGATCCTCTCCGGTATCAAGAAGAGACTAGATAAGTCCGCCAAAGGTTTATAGGTTGATCAGCTCCCTAACATGCTGTGGAATCACCGCTCTACTAAACGGACCCCCACAGGAGAGTCGCCATTCAATCTCACCTATGGGTCCGAAGCTGTGATCCCCTTGGAAGTCGGCCTACCATCTCCTCGCCTTATGGCCTATGAAGAAGAGCAGAATGCCAAAGAGCTTCGGGCAAATTTGGACTTGATCGATGAACTATGGGAAAGAGCGTCAATTCGCCAACAGAACTATCGAAGGAGGATCGAGTTGGCCTACAACAAGAGAGTCCGTCCCACCGATCTCAAAGAAGGGGACTTGGTCCTCAGAAAGTTAGTTATCTCTTTCCTCAGTCAGAAGAGTAAGCTAGCTCCAAATTGGGAATGACCCTACAAGATTACCAAAGTAGTTCGGCTCGGAACATACCGTCTTGAAGATCTTGAAGGCAGAGAGATTCCTAGGACTTGGAATGCCGACCATCTATTGAAGTACCAAGGGAGCGCCTAAACGCCTCTCTAAGTACCTTCGGATGTCGAACCGTTCCTTTCCTTTCACTTGTATTTTACTTTAGCTTCTTATTTTTTCAATGTAATAACGGCTCGCAACTTAGAAGCAGCCGAGTAGTAGTTTTCAATAAAGAGCTTCTTATTTTCGTATTTTACTTGTGAATTGGTTATATCTCTCTGTTTCCAATTTCCTTGAGCTCAAACAACGAGTTCGGAGTCCAACACTTGGCTCGACTCCGCTTCGCAAGCTCGCTCTTAAGCGAGCTAGAAGTGGTTTGCCATTCGGAATTGCTTCCATAATCGTTGAAACATACTCAAACGACGAGTTCGGAGTCCAACACTTGGCTCGACTCTGCTTCGCAAGCTCGCTCTTAAGCGAGCTAGAAGTGGTTCGCCATTCGGAATTGCTCCCACAACTATTGAAACATACTCAAACGACGAGTTCGGAGTCCAACACTTGGCTCGACTCTGCTTCGCAAGCTCGCTCTTAAGCGAACTAGAAGTGGTTCGCCATTCGGAATTGCTCCCACAACCGTTGAAACATACTCAAACGACGAGTTCGGAGTCCAACACTTGGTTCGACTCCGCTTCGCAAGCTCGCTCTTAAGCGAGCTAGAAGTGGTTCACCATTCAAAATTGCTCCCACAACCGTTGAAACATACTCAAATGACGAGTTCGGAGTCCAACACTTGGCTCGACTCCGCTTCGCAAGCTCTCTCTTAAGCGAGTTAGAAGTGGTTCGCCATTCAGAATTGCTCCCATAACCGTTGAAATTCGCTTAAACAACGTGCACGAAGTGTTTACAACTATACTAGACATGGGAGAAGAGCACTTGGAGGTGCTAAACCTTCGGTCCCTATGGTTCGTTCGAAGTTAAAGTTAGACATTTCGTGCCTACAAGAAGAAAGATTTGCTTCTGATTTTGAGTAGTTGTTAAAAGTTGGGGGAGTTGTACTTGAGAAAATGCCTACCAACAAAGCACACAAACACAAGAGAGAAACAAGCTTTCAGTCATATAAAATTCTAACGCACAAAAGCGTTCAAGTTACAAGACCAAGCTACCCTCACAAGGTACTACAAAACTAGAAGAGGACTAATTACAACAAGTTGTTCAGTGTTTCTTCGGAATGAGAACGTTTCGGTTCAGAGATACACGGGGGCGGCGCCGCCTAACCTCCGAGCTTGTCTCTAGACCAACGAACCGAGACGCCTCTTCGGCGCTGCCTCTAACTGTTGCTCCGACCGAGGCGCCACTAGATGAAGCAGCCACACCACTCTGAGCATCGGCCGGACTCTGCCTAATGGCAGGCAAACGAGTCGCGAGCTCATAGAAGGAGATCCCCCTCTCACTCTCTTCGCGAGTACACGACGTACTCCGAACATTGACCCTTACAGGCTGAGGTTTGAGGCGAGCAACTTTCTCCTCGAGCATGACGATCCTATCCTTCAGAGTATCATCTTTCACAGATATTTTTAAACGAGGAAGTTTGGCTGAGCCTGCATCACCGGCACTGTCGGCTATGATGCGACGAAGGTGGGTCATTTCAATGCTTTTGTCGACTGTAACCCTCTTCAACTGCTCGACCCTCGCCGTCAGCTCGTCGCCCTCGACCATCAGCTTGCCCACTACCGTTGCTAATTTGTCTTCTTCCGCCAAGAGTTCTTCTTCGGCTATTTCCAAGTGGCGAACCTCCGCCAATAGCTCGCTTTTCTCCGTCTCAGCGACGAACAGCGTCTTCCTAAGCAACTCCACCTCGCCTTCGAGACGAGCCTCGCGAGATTGTTTCCAGAGTTGTTTCAGCTTGGAAAAATACCCCTTTGTAGTAGCTTTGATATCCTCTAGCCTTAATTTGCTCCTAAGGAAACTCTCTCGGTTGCGAGAGAGGGCCTGCCTCGCCTCCTCTAGTTCGGGACGAAGGCGAGTTGCTTCGGAGACCGAACTAGGTTCGACAACCTGAAAGACGGAAGTATATCAACACAGAAAGACAAAGGGCGGTCCGAGCCAAACACTTAACCAAATCCCGGAGAAACTCCATTTCAAAAACAACCCAACACTTAGCCAAAATTCGAGAAGAGAGTTCGAACAAAAATTTTATTCACATAAAAAAAAGCGGTGGCCAGTCCGCTACAAGGCAGTACATTGAAAGAGAGAAAAAATTACAAAGACGAAGAGATCAAGGGTCCACCTGGGGCGGCAGCTCGGAAACAGGTGCCTCGGTGGATGGCCCCTCGCCCCCCGACGCCCCGGCTCTAGGGTCGGCTGCCACGGCCTCGGGATCAGCAGGCACTTCGCCACCCCGCTACTCGCATTCCTCCTGCTCTTCCTCCTCCTCCTCTTCTCCCTCTTCCTCTTTGCTTCCTTCCTCGCCGCCGGGCCACAACCGGTACCCCACTTTCCCGAAGCCGGAGATTCGAGCCTCGACATGGTCGAGCGCCCGGGCATAAGACAGCTCCATGTTGGCCGCCGTGTGCTTCTTCGCCTCGGCTTCGATCTCCCACCTCGCCTTCTCCACTGCCACAGCCTATACCGACCTTACGTCCTCCAAAGCCTTCGCCTCTGTGGCCCTCTCCTCGGCAGCCTTAGCGACCTCCGCAGTAAGCTTCTCATTCGCTTGCTCCAGGGCTGCCTCGAGGTCGGCGACCCGAGCCTCCAAGGCGTCCGAGCGACGCTGTTCCGCGTCGAGCTGTTTCACGGCCCTCGCCCTTTCCGCTCGGTCTTTATCACTAAGGGCCTTCAACTCCCTCTCCTGCTCGGCAAACTCCTAGATGAGGTGGCCGAAGTGGCAAGTGGCCTGCAAAAATAAGCAGTTAGTACGCAGCAAAAACCGAGCTATAGACTTAGTAAATTTTCAAAGAGAAAGAATCGAGACTTACCGACATTAGCGACCGAGCGACTTTGAAGGTGTCGTCACCGGTCGTCCCCGCCTTCATGGCGGCTTGGTCCTTCGGGGTCGCAAGATGCTTGACCGCCTGCATACACATCTGCGAGTCGCCCAAGAAGCCGTCGTGGTTCTTCACTCGCCAGTTGGGGACGAACAACTTCTTGTGGGCCTCAGTCAAGATCTCCTCGGCCTGAGGAGTTAAGGTTGGGGCCTCGAGCGCCAGCGCTGCCGAGACGGAAAAGGTCTCACTTGCAGGGGCAGACAGGGCAGATGCAGACGGGTTAGGGAGGACGGCCACCTCTGAAGACGGTTCCTGAGGAGCAGGAGCGATGACGGCCGAGGGTGCCTTGATGGGTCGGCCAGACGTAGGACTCGTGCTCGTCCTCTTCCTTTTCCTGCCATCGGCGATTTTGCTTCGCTCCGTCATCATGCCCTTAAAGTCGATGTTTGGCGCCTCTGTTCAAAGCAATAAAAGGAAAAAAGTAAGAAGAATGTACAAGGCATTAAAAAAGAATTACAGCAAGATGTCAGGAGCGTACTCGGGTCGATCGGACTAAGGCCCGACCCGTGTAGCACCTCCTCGGTCATCTCTCTCCAGCTCAACGTCAGGAGAGTGATCAGCTTGGCCACCACCTCCTCCTCGGCAGTGGTCAACACCGGGTCAGCCCTTGCAAACTTCGGTACCTCTACCTTCCACCAAGTCGGGAAATCCAATGTCGAAGGTCCCTTTATCAGAAAAAACTTCTCCTTCCAATGCTTTATCGAATCAGGATTCTCCATTAACTTAACTCGTCTCTGAGGTGACAAGTAATAGTGAGGCTCGAGCTTGGTCATCCTGTTGATTTGGTATAAACTTCGAAGGATGACGAGGTCCGGCTCACTTCGGCAATTCGACACTAAAGCAAAAAGGCGAGCACATGGCGCCAAGTGTTCGACATGAATTGTATAGGGGCCAGACAGTACTAGTGAAGGACTTTCATCACGAAGGGGTGGAGGGTGAAGCGCAGACCAGCGTTCAAGGAGACGTAGGCGAAGACGCATGTGTCTGTTGACAAGACAGTGTTCGCTCGTATCCCGGGACCGGGGAGGATCAGCTTATACTCCTGAGGGATGGCGAATCCCTTCCTGATCCGGAGGACATCCCGCTCATACAACACCGAGGGTAGGTCATCCACCTCGGTGACCTCCCTCGGATCGTTCTCCTCATAAGTCGCCGAGCAACCAACGATCGCCTTACTCAGCAGCTCGCCCTGTACAGCCTTATCCCTGCATGACCGGACAGCACGCCAGGCAGCCGACCCGATTCGGGAGCTCGTCTATCAATCTCCAGAGTCTCCTCGACTATCAAAGACCGAACCACTACCCTCTCCTTCTCCTCGGCCGCAGACGACCTCGCTACCTCTTTCCCCTTCCTATGGCTCACTACTTCTCTTCCCTCCTCGGCATGCCGACCTACCGAGGACAAAGCCTCACTTCCCGAGTTTACTCTTGACACCACGAATAAATATCTAAGGCAAAGAACACTGACTTTGATGTGACGTAACCTTGAAGTGACGTTCACGGTCAGAAATAGTTCGCCGGAAATTGCGTGGCCCTCGCGATAGCTAGCACAACCGCCTTGGAGCACAAATCACCGCTAGCAGAGCAAAAGTAAAAACTTGGGAATAAAAGTGAGAAATGAGCTAAGGGGTGGGGGGGGTAAGAACTTATAACCAAGAAGTGACTGTTGGGCTTTTGAAATGCCTAGAAGCCCATTAAGGGAGACAAAATAACAAAAAAGAGAAAGCGGCGACGGTTCGGAGGAAAGACGTGTCGGTTCACTTAACACCCCCGCTCGACGACTCGTGACTTGCCGAGCCATAAAGGCAATCTGACGAACTGACGAGGTACCGACCCCCATATATGGAGAAAAAATACCGCCAAGCCAGTTCCATCGTCAGATTGTCTCAAAATTCGTGTCCAAATCTGATGGGCGGCTCAGATCATGCCACGCCCACAAAACGATAAGATAGTGTTTTCTCATGATCTGAACCTCCAACTTATGATACACGCCATGATGGACGTCTCAGATCCCACCACATGGTTCGAAGACTTGATCCGAGCTGCCGATTCACCGGAGCGCTCAGTCGAGCCACCTAGCCACCGTCCTCCCTGGCCGAACTGACGAAGTACCGACCTCCACATATGGAGAAAAATGCTGCTGAGCCAGTTTCACCATCGGATTGTCTCAAAATTCGTGTCCAAATCTGATGGGCGGCTCAGATCATGCCACGCCCACAAAACGACAAGATAGTATTTTCTCGTGATCTGAACCTCCAACTTCATGATACGCGCCATGATGGACATCTTAGATCCCACCACGTGGTTTGAAGACTCGATCCGAGCTGCCGATTCACCGGAGCGCTCAGATAAGCCACCGAGCCACCGTCCTCCCTGGCCGAACTGACGAAGTACCGACCTCCACATATGGAGAAAAATGCCGCCGAGCCAGTTTCACCGTCGAAATGTCTCAAAATTCGTGTCCAAATCTGATGAGCGGCTCAGATCATGCCACGTCCACAAAACGACAAGATAGCATTTTTTCGTGATCTGAACCCCGTCCTCGCGATTCGTGTCATGATGAACGTTCCAGATTAAGCCACGTGTCCCAACGGTTCATTCCGATCTGCCGAGCCACCGGAGTGCTTAACCGAGCTACCGAACAGCTTAGCCGAGCTACCGGGTTACTGTGGACAGAGGTCGAATTGCCGAGCCACAAGAATGCCCAGCCAAGCTACCAAACAGCTTAGCCGAGCTACCGAGCTAATATGGGTAGAGGACGAACTACCGAGTCACCGAGCCGAAGTGATGAGGTACCGACCCTCACATTTGAAGAAAAATGTAGCTGACCTATCTCAGCCGTTGGATCTTGTCAAAAACGTGCTGGAACGCGATGGACGGCTCAGATCACGCCACACCCACAAAACGACAAGATAACGTTTTTTTGGGATTTGTGCCGTAATGAATGCTCCGGATCTTGCCACGTAGCTCGGCAGATCGCTACTCGCCGATCCACCAAGCTACCGAAGACTCGAGCCGAGGTGCCGATGCACCGACCCTCGCATACGGAGAAAAAGCTCGCCGAACCACCCAGACCGTTCGATCCTCCAGAAAACTGCGCTCAACACCGATGGAAGGCTCAGATTACACCACGACATAATTCAGTATTTAAAATTAATTTTATTTATTAAAATCGATTTATTTATTTAAAAATTGCGAAAAAATGATTAAAAATTCAGGAAGATTAATTAAAAATTTTCAAAAATAATTACAAATTTAGGGAAATATTTTTGAGCCCCTGGGAAAGTAGTTATGGCTTAGAAGAGACAATTAAGACCCCCGAACAACGAATCAATACTTCGCAAAATCAGATAAGTGATCCGAGAAATAGATAAAAATTAAGAAAAATCACCAAAAGTCCAGGAGAGCTTAGGAACAACCTGGAGCGTGCAACTAACTCAGAAAATCACCACAATACCTTATATAAAGATTCAACGCCCCTCGTTTGGACTCCGATACGACCCTGTAAGCCATTAAAACAGTATAACTACTCCTCAATGACTAGTTAAACCTAGTCTTCGGGAGTGGGGGGGCTTGTGATATGGCTAAAAATAGGACTAAATTGGAACCGTCCAAATCAGGCACGAATCTTAAGACTTAGGGGCAAAATGGTAATTTCACCTACAAACAGGTCTGAAGTGGGTACTGGGTCTTCTTTCCAAAAGCTCGGTAACCCGCAAACGGATCCGTCTCAGCTGGGTGCGGGTTCCAACCCGCGATAAATCCAGTCCAGCAGGATAGAATTAGGGTTTCTGATTAATCCTAATCAACAGCTCTGATTCGCATTTATCCTTTCACTGGGAATTAGGGATTACATTCCTAATCTGATCCCAAAGGCGGCTATAAATACCCTCCATCCACCACCATTAAGAGGTAATCAATCTTTTGCCAATTTACGCTCTTTCATAATTTTCTCTGATTACTGACTTGAGCGTCGGAGGGTGCGTCGCCGGGATCAACCCCGATGTATTGCACTTTTTGCAAGTGAACGACGGGAGTCAACGGTCAAACTCCGGTGAGAAGACTCCAGGTTTTTGCTATTCAGTTTTCCTAAGAATCCACAAATACTATCTGTTTGCCCCCACACCAGATTTAGCGGTAACAGGAACTAAGTGGTTAAAGAAAGGAATGTTAAGTAGGACTTGTAATCCGTAGTATGTAATTTGTAGTTCATAAGTTAGATTATTGTAATAATTTCAAGACTTGAAAATGGTAAAGAGAAATAGTCCTTGTAATAGCTAGTAAGTAGATATCCATGCTTAAATAAATTTCATGCTTAAGTGTTAGTAGATATTCATGCTTAAGTAAAGTTTATGTTGAAGTAGTAATAGACATTCTTGTTTTAAATTATAATAGAAACCCATGCATAAAGTAGTAATAGATATCCATGCTAATTTGTTGTAAGTTAAAGTAGTAAAGAAACTCATGTCATGCTCATGTGTATACCATGTTGTAGGTTAATGAAACCATGCTTATGTTGTATACCATGTTGTAGGAAAATTATATGCCATGTTTAGATTATGGTAGGAAAGTCATATATCATGTTTGGACTAGGAAAATTATATACCATGTTTAGATTATGGTAGGAAAGTCATATACCATGTTTGGATTATTGTAGAAAAATTATATACCATGTTTAGATTATGGTAGGAAAGTCATATACCATGTTTGGATTATTGTAAAAAAATTATATACCATGTTAGATTATTGTAGGAAAGTCATATACCATGCTTGGATTATTGTAGGAAAATTATGTACCATGTTTAGATTGTTGTAGGAAGATTGTATATCCATGCTTAAGGTTGTGGTAGATATCCATGCTTAAAATTGTAGTAGGTATCCATACTTGGAGTGTAGTAGTTACTCATGCTTGAATGGTAGTAAATGCTCATGTTTTGGTTTTAGTAAATATTCATGCTAAAGTAAGTACATATTCATGTTAAGCTAACATACATGCTTAAGTTGTAGTAACCATTCATGCTTAAGTTATAGCTCATGCTTAAATTGTAGTAAAGCTTCATGTTTAGATTGTAGTAATTATTCATGCTTAAGATTGTTATAAGTGCATGCTTAAATTGTATTCATGCTTAAGAGTGTTGTGGGTTGATGTTTGTAATATCCCGGACGGATATTACCGTATATAAATTATTATTTTATTATTATTTTATTATTATTTTGTTTTAATTCCAAAATTAGAATATTTTGGTGATTTTTGCCCGGTTTGCTCCTAGACATTATCTGTATCCAAATATCGGTCAGTATATATCCGTATTGTATCAAATTGACACCGTGATCTTTCGAACTAATAATAAAATTTATTTTATTATTATTTCCGGGATTTAACTATTTTTATACGGATTATGCGAAGATTTTCCGGTATACAGACACATAGGCGCACATACGTGTAGTATGTCGATTAGTACATCATACGAATTGTGTGTTGTATATTTTGGACAACACTTATTTTGCTATGACAAAACTTAGTAGGGATGGTTAGGGTTTGATTAGTGGTTAATCCTAGAGTTACAAAGACATAAAGGATTAAGATTTCTTCTAGAAAAATCCTCCTCCATATCAATTTTCCCTCACATAACACCTTCCCCCAATCCCACCTCCCACCTAGGCATGGCCGGCCCACAAATTGTGGAGGGGTTTTTGTGCATTTTTGGTGTGCACAATTGCACTTTCCACCCTTCTCTCCTTCTATAAATAGCCCTTCATTCTCCTCCTTCTCTCATTTTAGAAAACAAAAGAAAGAAAGAAAGAAAGAAAGAAAGAAAGAAAGGAAAAGAAAGAGAGGTTTCATACTAACAAAAGAGAGTTTTATTGTAGGGTTCTTAGGAGCTTTCTAAAAGCTAGGGGAAGGAGAAGGTTAACTAGCTAGTTCTTCCATCAAAGAAAGAAACAAGGTGGGGGTTTCTTCATGCTTTTGATTGTTTGTTTGTTTGTTTGTTTGTTTTGTTGTTTGACTTCTTCTTCTCATCCTCTTGTTTTGTTTTCTTTGAGTTTTGTTGGGTGTATGGTTGTGTGAGAATGTAGTAAGAAATAAAAGAGAAAAAGTAGTAGTAGTAACTACTAACTTATAAAGATCATAACTTTATTATTTGTAGTTGTTGTTTTGTATGTTATTGGACTAAGAACTCACATATTGCATAATGTTGGACATACAACCCTTATTGGTTGTAGGACTTAACTCACATAAGCATATGAACATTTATTTTACAACCATTGTGGGTTGTAGGACTCTTTATGAAACTTGGGCTAATAAGAACATAAGTTCTAATAAAAAGATATTTCCTTGTAAACACTAGTTGTAGAATTAACTAAAAAGATCTTTCTTTTATTTTTAATCACTAGTTGTAATTAATTAAAAAGATCTTTCTTTTATTTTTAATCACTAGTTGTAATTAATTAAAAAGATCTTCCTTTCATTTTTAATCACTAGTTGTAGTTAATTAAAAAGACCTTTCTTTTTATTTTAAGCACTAGTTGTAGCTAATTAAAAAGATCTTTTCTTTTATTCTAATCACTAGTTGTAGTTAATTAAAAAGATCTTCTCTTTTTATTTGATCACTAGTTGTAGATATTAAAAAGATCTTCTTTTATTTTGATCACTAGTTGTAGCTATCTTTTCTTTTTTTACTAGATGTAAAGTAAAATAAATAAAAAATAATCTTTTCTTTATCACTAGTAATAATAAAGGTTAGTAAGTAACTAAGTAGTGGTAAGCTAAAGTAATAAGTAGTAGTATGTAATAAAATGAAGTAGTAGTAGCATGTATGTTGATTAATAAGGTAGTAGTAAGTTGTATGTTGTGATTTTTATGATGATGAAGTAGTAGTAGTAGTAGTAAGTTGTATGTTATGTGTTGATCAAAATAGTAGTAGTAGTAGTAGAATGTTGTAGGATATTTTCTAAAAATATTCCTTTATGTTTTTGTGCTTAGAATATTGTAGGATCATTTCTAAAAATAATTAGAAGCCATATCCATGCTTAGTTAGTTGTAGCTTTGCTTCTAAAAATAATTAGAAGCCATATCCATGCTTAGTTAGTTGTAGCTTTGCTTCTAAAAATAATTAGAAACCATATTCATGCTACTTATGTTGTAGGATCATTTCTAAAATGATTAGAAGACTTATTCATGTTTAACATGTTGTAGGATTGTTTATAAAAATATCCTACCATGCTTTTATACTTAAAATGTTGTAGGATGTATTCTAAAAGTATCCTATCATGTTTCATGCTTAGTTAATGGTAGGATTTATTCTAAAAATATCTAGCATGCCTAATGATGTTAGAATGATGTAGGACAAATTCTAAGAGTTTCCTACCATGCTTGGATCAATTTTACTATGTTTAGGATGTTGTAGGAGCAATGATAAAATTACTTACCATGTTAGCTTAATTATAGGTAAGTGACATACCATGTTAGTTCAATTGTAGGTATGTAATATACCATGCTAGTTAATTGTAGGTATGTGATATACCATGCTAAAGTTCAAGTATATGCTTAGGACGTTGTAAGAGTAATGTTAGAATACCTACTATGCCTTGGAATGTTGTATGTTATATTAGTATCTATCCGTGCTTGGTTTGTGGTGATTGGTGATGATAAGTAGTAGGCTTTCATGCTCATTCGTAACCTACGCTTGACTATAGTGGACTTCATGTCTAGGTCGTAGTGATCGTTATGCTTAAGCTCGATATGAGTACAAGCATTAATCACATTCATACATAGGAGTATCATGGTGGTTGTGTTATATGATTAGATTGTCGTAGGAATATGCGTGCAAGTGTGTGCCGTACTTAAGGCGCTATAAGTTGAGGTAATAAGGATTGGGAAGACCACTAGTGATAGTTGGTCCGATAAAGGCCATTAGGTCGCCTTCGGATTCTTCCTTAGTGGAATACCGACCATAGAATATTAGTAGACTCTTCTGTTGCTTCTAATATTAGATGACCAAGTTTGTTAGTAAGCACGTTTGGTTGCTTCTAGGATTGATTACCTGTATGGTTGTTTGCACACGGTTGTGCTCGTACGTGGCTCGACTGACCCGTATGTAGCTGTGGGTCTCATACGTAGCTTAGTCGGCTCGTATGTATGTGGTTGTCTCGTACGCGGCCCGACCGGCCCGTGCGTAGCTGTTGGTCTCATACACGGCTCATTTGGCTGGTATGTATGTGGTTATCTCCTACGAGGCCCGCCTGGCTCGTAGGTAGTTGTTGTTTCATACGTAGCTTATTGGCTCGTATGTGGTTGTTACTCGTGTATAGCTGTTAGCTAGTACACAGTTCGTTGTGGGCTATCGACCATCAAGACATAGCGGCATGCATGTATATTCGCACGACCGAGGTCTTGGATCGATGAGCAACGAACCGGATCCTGAGGGGTTTTGGTAAGTCTAGGTTGAGCAGCCTAGTAGAGTTGTCTTGCGAAGCCTAATTTAAGGTCTAGCATGTTATGTTATAATATTATCGTCCCTAGGATCGTCGAGTCAGGGACATCATTAGGGTAGTGACTTATAAAGGTCATTTTGCTCAGACCCTTGCCGAAGAGAGAGGAGTTGGTTGTAGGGGGCACCTTACGACCAACTTGTCCCTTGAGGGAGGCCTTAGGTGGTGTACTGGGTTGTACCTTCCCGTCAAAGGGATACGTACGGTGCCATCTCACAGGTTGAGGACACGGGTTACATATCTCGCTCTGTTAATTCCTGAAGTACCGTGGCTAGGGGTGCCACAGGATGCATTGTGCAGTCCTGCGCTTGCGATACCCCAGAGGGTGCCACAGGGTAGGCTTCGTGCTACCCTGCGCTTGCGAAACCCTATGATTTGATTTTTGTTATGACGCCCGATATATTGGGTTCGTCTATTTTGAGTGAGGTCCGGTTAGCCGGGTCGCGGTGGCGAACATAGACACCACGGGCGAAATGCAACAGTGGCACATGACCACATCTGCAACCTCGCGAGTCATATGTAGTTGTCAGGAACAGGTCGTGTACAATTAGAATTCGTAACGTGGGTTCAATCCCTATATATGGAGAAACGGCTTGAGATGGAGTCGCATGTAGTATGGGCTGCATGTTGCTTTCAGAGACTTGCTGACATTAGAATAGGAAGCGTCCTTGTTCTACCTTCCCGTCAAAGGGATACGTACGGTGCCATCTCATAAGTTGAGGACACGGGTTGCGTATCTCGCGCTGTTAATTCCTGAAGTACCATGGCTGGGGTGCCACAGGATGCATTGTGCAGTCCTGTGCTTGCTAGACCCCAGAGGGTGCCACAGGGTAGGCTCTGCGCTACCCTGCGCTTGCGAAACCCTATGATTGGATTTTGGATTAAGGCCCGATACACCGGGCAATAGTGGCAAACATGGACACCACTATATGACTGCAGTGGCGGAACTAGACCGCACCTGCAACCTTGTTGAGTGAGGTCCGGCATGCCGGGTAGTAGTGGAAAACGGAGAAACCATAAGCAGACTGCATAGGGGGACTTGACCCCTTCTGCAACCTCACAGAGTCATGGAGTATTGTCAGGAACGGGTTGTGTATAATTAGTTCTATTTTAAGTATCGCATTAGTGTCTAGTCATAGCACTCATGAACACTTAAACTACACCAACACCATTGTTATATTTTGTATATTGTTTGGAAGATTCGCTGCTATATGATCAGCCTTTAAGCGTCAGTGAATACTGACGTCCCCACTTCCATAGGTACTGGATCACCGAAGTACAAGGCGAGATTTAAGAGGACTCAAGGCAGGGAAAGCAAGGAGTCAGTGTTATGTTTAGTTCCGCTGCAGTATATGTATTGATTATCTATTTAGTTGAGAAGTACTCAAGTGAGAGTTACCAAGTGTTGTTCTTCATTTCTTGTACTTTGATGTAAGATGTTGAAGGTTGTAATACTTGGAATTGTAAAGGTATTATTGTAACTCTATTGTAATGTATTGCAGTTGTGTAATGTTCAGACTTGTAATACATGGGGTATTGAATAAAAAGTTTTAAATTCTCCTGTTTTTCTGTGTATTGTGACTAATTGAAGAAAAGATCTTGGCTCGTGTCACGGTTTCCCGGTATTCGGAAATCGGGGCGCTACAATGTTTATGTTATATACCATGATTAGATTGTTGTGAGTTGATGGTTATGTTATATACCATGATTAGTTTGTTGTAGGTTGATGCTTACGATTGTATACCATACTTAAATTGTTATAGGTTTAAGTACTAGGAAAGAATCATGTTGTAATTGTAGTGTTAACTACCTTGTTGTAGTTAGTGTTAGTAAAGAGTCCATACATGCTTGAATGGTATAGTGTAGCATTCTAGTTAAAAGAACCATGCTTGAATTGTATATGGTAGTGAAAGATTAAAAAGAACCCATGAACCCATGCTTGAGCTAGGTATTCTAGTTAAATATTGAAATGAACCTATGTTCCATGTTGTTCTAGTCAACTTCAAAAAGAAACCAATGAAACTAGCACCATGATAGTTCTATCTCAATTGATAAGAGAACCCATGCATTTAGTTCAGGGTGATTCTAGCTCAACTTGAGAAAGAACCCATGGATCTAGTTGTATGTAGTTCTAATTCAATTAGGAAAGGAACCCATGGGTTCTAGTTGTGTAAGGTTCTCATTAATATTAGACTATAGCATGTGAACATTCTTCATCTTCGTGGGTAATAGGGGTTGGGAAAGTCACTAATAATTGTTAACTTGATAAAAGCTAGTCTAGGGTCATCTAATTACCCTAGGGGTCATCGACCATCAAGACTGCATTCTACCACCTTAGAGCCTATGGATAGATCTCACCTCGGGCACCAACGGATCTTAACCAGTGTAGGTTGATCGTGGGCCGAGAGTGTTGATAGAATCCAAGTTAGGGGTAGTGATGAGTGAGGGAGATCTCGTTACTAGTGTCTTGGATCGATGGACCATGAGTTGGACCATGATAATCTAAGTTGAAAATCATGTAAGATTGCTTAGGATTAGTGACATCATTAGGGTAGTGACTTATAAAGATCCTTTACTTAACCATTTTCGCCAAAAGAGAGGGGTTGGTATTAGGGGTGACACCTTATGACCCAACTCGTCCTTTGTGCCGACATTAGGTGGTGTTGTTGGGTTGTACCTTCCCGTCAAAGGGATATGTACGGTGCCTTCCCACGAGTTCGGAGCACGGGGTGCGTATCTCACACTGTTAATTCCTGAAGTGCCATGATAAGGGCAAGCGGAGCTAGGGGATGGACCCCGAAACTCCATTGTGTTCAATGCCGGGGAAGCAAACAGGCCATAGACTACGGTCTATGAGTTAGGGGGCCACAGGGGATGCTTCGAGCTAACCTGTGTTGCGGTGACCCCGAGGGTTCGTCTGGTTTTTGAGTGAGGTCCGGTTAGCCGGGTCGTAATGGCAAACATAGACACCATGAGCGTACTGCATTGGTGGGACTTGACCACGTCTGCAACCTCATTAGTCACTGTTGCCGCTAATTTTGGTGTGGGGGCAAACAGATAGTATTTGTCAATTCTTAGGAAAACTGAATAGCAAACCTGTTACCTGTTCCGTCGGAGTTTGACGCTGACTCCCGCGTACACCTGCAAAAAGTGCGAGACACCGGGGTTGTTCCCTCCGACGCACCCTCCGACGCTCAAGTCAATAATCAGGGATGATTAAGAAAAAGCGTGAAAGCTGGCAAAAGATTGATTACCTCTTACTGGTGGTGGATGGGGGGTATTTATAGTTGCCTTTAGGGATCAGATTAGGAATGTAATTCCTGTGATCTGATAAGGAGTAAATCCTCGTAATCAGATTAGGAATGTAATCCCTTAATTCCCGGTGAGAGGATAGTCGCGAATCAGGCCCGTTGATTTGGTTCAATCAGAGAGCATAATTCTATCATGTCGAACTGGGTTTGTATCGGGTCGGGACCCGTACCCAGTTGAGGTGGATCCGTTCGTGGGTTATTGGATCTGTGAGAAGGAGAACCAGTACCCGTTTCGGACCCATTTGTATGTAAAATTACTGTTTTACCCCTGAGCTTTAAGATTCGTGTCCGATGTGAATGGTCCCGATTTAATCCTATTTTTAGCCATATCACGAGCCCCCCACTCCTGAAGACTGAGTTTGATCAGCCTTTGAGGAGTAGTTTTATTGTTCTAATGGCGTACGGGATTTTATCGGTGTTCTTAAGGGAGTTTGGATCTTGCTCGGGGTGTAACGGTGTTATTCTGGGCTTGTAAAATGCCCAAAAATATTCTCAGAATTTTCTGGATTTTTGGTGATTTTTCCAGATTTTTCTGAATTTTTTCTCATTTTTTTGAATTTTTTATTCATTTTCCGAATTAAATAATTAATTATCAAAAATATTAATTAATTATTCTAATTACATAATTATTTTTTTCAGAATTTAAAAATAAATTTCTGAATTAATAATTATTTTTAGAATTTTTAATTAATTTTTTTCGATTTTTTAATTATTTTTTCAGATTTTTTAAATAAGTAAAACAAACAAATAAATAAATAAATAAATTAAATATTATCTGGACACGTGGCACGTTTCTGGACGTTGATCGTGATCAGATGGCGCGCATCGCAAAGCAGATCATGCTCTGAACACGTGGCGCATTTCTGAGCATCGATCATGATCAGATGTGCGCGCATCGTAAGGCAGATCATGTTCTGGACACGTGGCGCGTTTCTGAGCGTCGATCGTGTGCGACGCGAATTTTGAGACGATCGGACGGATCGTATGGGTCGGCGAATTTTTTCTCCATATACGAGGGTCGGTTCTTCGGCTCCTCGGATCGGCACTTCGGCTCGTCAGCTTGGATCTGTCGATCTTTTGAGGTGATGCCACATGGCATTTTTTTTTCTTCTTTCCCGCTGCTTCTTTTTCTTCTTCGTTTCCTTCTCCTTCGACTTCAGCTTCGATTCTCAGCTTCGATTCTCTATGAAACCCATTCCGACCTCACCTCCAACCACCTCGTCGAAATCCTTGCCATGCTCGCTCCTCCACTGGTTTGGGAGAAGCGTCGACGGCAGAAGGTCGAGGTCGAAGCTCAGCGGAGGTGTAGGGGCTCAATAATGGGTTCGGAGTGCTGCGCTGGAGAAGTTGAGCTCGGCGAGTGGATGAGCTCGCAAAGGTGGCTAATGTTCGGCGACGTGGAGGAGGTGAGCTCAACTATGGGCGAGCTCGGTGAGATGGCAAAGGGAGCTCGGAGTTTCGACGAGGAGGCTCGAGCTTCGACGATGGAGATGTATGAGCTCGGTAATGGGTTCGGAGCTCGAGGTTTTGGAGCATGAGCCCTGTGGAGTTCGATGAGGCCATGGAGCTCGTTCGAGGAGCTTGGTGACGAGGAGTTCGGAGCTCGACACTGTAGGAGGAGCTCAACATGGGTTTTTGGAGTCGAGGTCGGGAGTTCGACGACGAAATGAGGGAGCTCGGGAGGTTGGAGCTCGATGTTTGGAGCTCAGTGAGTTGGAGTCGAGGTCGGGAGTTCGACGATGAAGTGAGGGAGCTCGGGAGGTTGGAGCTCGATGTTTGGAGCTCAGTGAGTTGGAGTCGAGGTCAGAGCTCGACGACGGAGCAGACGAGAAGAGGGGTCGAGCTCGGCATGGGGAGAGCTCGACGGAGCCATGGGAGATGGAGCTCGAGCTTCGACGGAGCTTGGGGAGTGGAGCTCGGCGCTCCTTCGGGCAAGGGAGGAGCTCGACAGCGAAGAGGAAGCTCGGGAGGTTGGAGCTCGGCGAAGGTGGGAGAGTTCGATCTTCGACAGTGGAAGAGCTCGACGTTTGGAGCTCGGCAAAGGTGAGAGAGCTCGATCTTCGACAGTGGAAGAGCTCGGCGAGGAGATGGCTCGAGCTTGGAGGTGAGGAGGGGAGCTCGACACTAGGTTGGAGCTCGGCTAGGGTGGTGGAGGCGCTGCCGTTAGAAGCTTTCGAAGGAGAGGTTGGGTTTTTCTTTTGTTGGTTTTGGCGAGAGAGTGTAGGGAAGAAGAAGGGAAGGGTTCGGGTTTGGGACCCTAACGGGTCCGACCCGACCCGTATTTTAATAATTTTTTTTTCTTTCTTTTCTCTCCTCTCCTCCTTGATGCTCGGCAAATGCGTCTTGTTCGGCAGATCCGAGCATGGATTTTGAGGTGCATTTTTGCTACTTTGCAGTTCGGTAGATCGGTAGCTCGGATGTGAGATCCGAGCTACGTGGCTCAATCTGGACGGTTGATCACGATCGTGGCGCGAATTACGAGACAAGATGCTCAAATTTTGAGAAAACGCTATCTTGTTGTTTTGTGGAGACGTGGCGAGATCTGAGCCGTTCATCTTGTTCCAGCACGAATTTTGAGACGATCCGACGGTGAGATAGGATCGGCAGAATTTTTCTTCATATGTGGAGGTCGGTACCTCGTCCCTTCGGCTCGGCAGCTCGGCCATGGCGGAGCTCGGCCCTGAGAAGAAAGAAGAAGGGGAGGAGAGGCATTTGGGTTCTCTCCTCTGCCTTGTTCTTTCGTACAGTGAAGAAGAGGAGAAGTGTTGGGTACTTTTGGCGGGAAGATTGAAGAAGAAGGAGAAGAATGAAGGAGCTAAGAAGGGTATGGGTCGGACCATGGGTATCGTATCTGACCCCGACCCGTTAGCCTCTTTTTCTTTCTTCCTCTTCATCTGCTTTGCTGCTCGGCAGATGCGTCTTGTTCGGCAGATCCGAGCACGGATTTTGAGGTGCATTTTTGCCACTTTGCAGTTCGGTAGATCGGATTTCAGATCCGAGCAACGTGGCTCCATCTGGACGGTTGATCACGATCGTGGCGCGAATCACAAGACAAGAGGCTCACATTTCGAGAAAACGTTATCTTGTCGTTTTGTGGAGACGTGGCACGACCTGAGCCGTTCATCATGTTCTAGCACATTTTTTGAGACGATCCGACGGTGAGATAGGATCGGCAGAATTTTTCTCCATATGTGGAGGTCGGTACCTCGTCCCTTCGGCTCGGTGACTCGGTAGTTCACCCTTTGCCCGTAGTAGCTCGGTGTAGTGGAGCTCGGAGTTCGGACGGCTCGAGCGTGAGGAGAAGCTCGGCGAGTTGATGAAGGGGATGGGTCGGCATATGGAAGAGGTGATGCTCTGTTTGGTTTTAGAGATTTTTGAAGGGGAGCTTCACTTCTAGGGGTGGAGAAGACGTGCTAGGAAGATCCTCTTAAGAGCCATGGGAAGACCCATTCTTTGAAGAGAGTGTAAGGAGCAACTCTATGGGAGAGTTTTGAGCTCCGAACTCGCTTAGAAGAGGCCCGCTTTGGAAGCACGCGGAGTGAAGAGCTCGACTCTAGGAGAGAGCCATCTGGAAGACGAGTTTTGAGGAGCAACTCTAGGAGAGAGTTGTGAGCTCCGAACTTGTTGAGAAGAGGTCCGCTTCGGAGGTGAGCGGAGTGAAGAGCTCGACTCTGGGGAAGAGCCATTTGGAAGACGAGTTTTGAGGAGCAACTCTAGGAGAGAGTTGTGAGCTCTGAACTTGTTGAGAAGTGGTCCGCTTCGGAGGCGAGCGGAGTGAAGAGCTCGGCTCTGGGGAAGAGCCATTTGGAAGACGAGTTTTGAGGAGCAACTCTAGGGGAGAGTTGTGCTCCGAACTCGTTGAGAAGAGGTCCGCTTTGGAGGCGAGCGGAGGGAAGAGCTCGGCATTAGGAGAGCCATTTGAGAGACAAGTTTGAGGAGGAACTCTAGGAGAGAGTTGTGCTCCGAACTCGTCGAGAAGAGCTCCGCTTTGGAGGCGAGCGGAGTGAAGAGTTCGGCATTAGGAGAGCCATTTGAGAGACAAGTTTGAGGAGGAACTCTAGGAGAGAGTTGTGCTCCGAACTTGTCGAGAAGAGCTCCGCTTTGGAGGCAAGCGGAGTGAAGAGTTCGGCATTAGGAGAGCCATTTGAGAGACAAGTTTGAGGAGGAACTCTAGAAGAGAGTTGTGCTCTGAACTCGTCGAGAAGAGCTCCGCTTTGGAGGTGAGCAGAGGGAAGAGCTCGGCTCTGGGAGAGAGCCATTTGTGAGACGAGTGTGAGGAGGAACTCTAGGAGAGAGTTGTGCTCCGAACTCGCTATTTAAATGACAGAATCAACGGTTATGGGAGCAGTTCCGAATGGCGAACCACTTCTAACTCGCTGAAGAGCAAGTTATTTGAAGAGGAATCGAGCCAAGTGTTGGACTCCGAACTCATCGTTAGAGGGATTCAACGGTTGTGGGAGCAATTCCGAATGGCGAACCACTTCTAACCCGCTGAAGAGCAAGTTATTTGAAGAGGAATCGAGCCAAGTGTTGGACTCCGAACTCGTCGTTAGAGGGATTCAACGGTTGTGGGAGCAATTCTGAATGGCGAACCACTTCTAACCCGTTGAAGAGCAAGTTATTTGAAGAGGAATCGAGCCAAGTGTTGGACTCCGAACCATTGTTAGAGTTATTCAACGGTTATGGGAGCAATTTTGAATGGCGAACCACTTCTAACCCGCTGAAGAGCAAGTTATTTGAAGAGGAATCGAGCCAAGTGTTGGACTCCGAACTCGTTGTTAAAGGTTAGTAAGTTGCGGGAGCAGCCATGTAGAAGAAGTTGGACCCTGAACTCATCGTGACTCGGAGAGATAGAGAAATAAGAGCAATAATTTTCAATGAAAAGATGTAAAGTTTGAAATAAACTAAGTGGCCGCTTCAATAGGGCGAGCCATTATTACATGCTATTGGCTGGGTTACAAGCATCGGCCTTATTGAAAATCAGGATCCTACTCCTACAATAAGGTGAAGACCTCCTGGGAGGAGCTGGGAGATTCTGAGTCTTGAAGCTTGGCGGGCCCTTCTGTTCGTTTGTAGGCTCCTCAGCGGGGAAGCTCGGCCCCCTCTTTTTGGACGAACTTGATCATGTGTCCCCGCTGTATGAGTTCTTCGATCTCCTCCTTGAGAGTCCTACAATCATCCGTGTCGTGGCTGTGGTCCCTGTGAAAGCGGCACCACTTATCCTTGTTCCTCTTCTTGCCAGGTGTATTCATTCTCGGGGGAGCGCGGAGGAGTCCTTCCTTGTCCACCTCCATAAGAACTTCTGATATATTGGCAATAAGGGGGGTGAACTTCTCAAACCGAGGAGTCGAGCGACGCTGTCCATTGCCGTCCTTCTGGGATTTTTGGGACCCCTCTTCGCTTGTGATCTTCCGTTTGTTCTCGGAAGATGTCTCCTCAAAGCCCGGGAGATTCTTGGCTTCTTCAGCCCGAATGTACTTCTCGCTCCTAAGAAGGAGGTCGGTAAAATTATGTGGGGGCTTCTTGGCAAGGGAGGAGCGAAGGCTAGAGTCGAGGACGTTCGATTGGAAGGCGGCCGCTGCAATAGGCTGGTCAAGGGAAGCGATGGATCTCACTTCTGCAGTGAACCTCCTCACATAGTCTCTCAACTTCTCTCCCTTCTCCTGGCGGAGCTGGAGTAACGAGATGTTGGTCTTCTCCGTGCGTCTGCTAGTCACAAAATGAGTGATGAAGAGGGTCTCGAATTGCTCGAAGGAGAATATGGAAGACGGGGCGAGGTGGGAGTACCACTCCCGAGCCGAACCCTTAAGAGTGGCGGGGAAGGTTTTGCACAGTAAGGCATCGGAGGCTTGGTGGATCAGCATGAGGGTCTTAAAGCTTTCGCTGTGGTCCACGGGGTCCGACTCCCCCGAGTAAGTTTCGAACTGCGGGGGTTCGAAACCTCTTGGGATAGGAGCTTCCATGATGGTCCGGGAGAAGGGAGGTCTGCTCGGGCGGATGGTCCTTCCTCTTAACTCCTCATCCTTGTCTATTCGGCCGATGCACCTTTCCATCTCGTGGAGACGGCGGTAGAGGGCATCGTCCCTTCGACGGTAGTCAAACGAGCCTCTGGACTCGTCTTCATAAGAAGGGGAGCGACGACGGTAGCTCTGGGAGCGGCGAGGGCTAGGCATGCACTGTTGGTTGCTAGGAGCCGGAGGAGGAGTTATGGACCGATGGCGAGGACTTTGGACCCGTGGAGGGGTAGGAGCTCTCTGAGCATTGTTATTGTTGGGTCGGAGGTTGAGGGCTTGCAACACCGTTGCTTGGAACTGCTGGAACTCGACACGGGTGATGGGTGCCTCATCGTTCCTCGGATGTTGCCGACCGGCAGGGGAATGAGGTCTTCTCCTATGGTGTTCGGGGGACTCTTTCATCCCTCTTCGGGTAGGGGACCTTCTGTAGTCTCGGCGGTGAGGAGATTGCTCATCCGGACGTTGTTGGCGGGAGGCTCCCTCTCGGGCCCGCTTTTCGTCCAGACGGCGGCGAAGATCCTCATCCTTCTGTCGATTGAAGATGGTATTGCGGAGGTCGGAAACTCGAGGATTATGGGAGGCCATGGAATCCGAAGAGGCATTGTGTACCAAAATGCGGTCTTGATGGAGGGGTTGCTTCTGCGGGTTGGGACGCGAAGCCCCTGCACCGGCATTTTGAGGACCGGCGGGACCCTTAGGGGGTTGCTGATTCTGAAGAGGAGGCTGATCTTGTTGAAGAGGGTCTTCCGCTTGGAGAGAAAGTTGTCCCTGCTGCTGGGCGGGTTGGATGGGGACTACCTCTTGCTGATCAACGGGATTGGGTCCACGGTTGGACCCTCTAGATCTTACTTTCCTATGAGGCATGGCTGGAGGAGATCTGACCAACGGGAAGAGGGGAGGCTGCTATTCGTATGTTTCCCACAGACGGCGCCAATCTGTTACCGCTGAATCTGGTGTGGGGGTAAACAGACAGTATTTGTGAGTTCTTGGAAAACCTGAATAGCGAACACCTAACCTGTTCTGCCTGAGTTTGACCGCTGACTCCCGCCATTCACCTGCAAAGAAGTGCGAGACACCGGGGTTGATCCCGGCGACGCACCCTCCGACGCTCAAGTCAGTAACCAGAAATGATTATGAAAGAGCGTTTAACTAGCAAAAGATTGATTACCTCTCAATGGAGATGGATGGGGGGTATTTATGGGCGCCGCTGGGATCAAATTAGGAATGTAATCCCCCTGTGGTTAGATAAGGAATGTAATCCCTAATCCCCAGTGAAGGGGTAGATATGAATCAGGGCCGTTGATTAGGATTTAACCAGAAACCCTAATTCTATCCCTTCTGGACTGGGTTTGCTGCGGGTTGAAACCCGCTCCCAGTTGAGGTGGATCCGTTTGCGGGTAAGTGGGTCTTCGGGGAAGATAACCAGTACCCGCTTCAGACCCGCTGGTGGGTGAAATTACCGTTTTACCCCTGAGCTTCAAGATTCGCGCCCAATTTGGACGGTTCCGATTTAACCCCATTTTTAGCTATATCAATCACGTTGTATCTGTCAGGAACAGGTTGTGTACAAATAGAAATTCATAATGCGGGTTCAAATCCCTATATATGGAGAACGGCTTGATATGGATGTATGTAGTATGGGATGCATACGATTCCAGATTCTCACTTGCATTAGAATAGGAGCATCCTAGCCTTAGTTGACATTGCATTAGATTATAGTCATTGCACTCACGAACACTTAAACTACACCGACATATTTTACCATGTTTTTATATGTTTGTTTTTGGAGATCCGCTGCTAGTCATCAGCCTTTAAACGTCAGTATATGTACTGACGTCCCCATCCTAATAGGTTGTGGATACAAGATCACGAACAGGGAGGACTTTAGTCAAGGCATGGTCTACAAGTGAAAAGCCTAATGTTTATCATTTTCATTCATGTATACTCTGATGCAATATATTGAATCAATGGAAACACTCGGCCTGTAATATTGTATTAATAAAAAATTTTAAAATTTTATGTTTTCTGTGTATTGTGACTAATTGAATGTAAATGTCCTGGCTCGTATCTCGAATTCTCCATATAGGAAGTTCGGGGCGTTACACTCCCGTCCTTCATAAAATGTTTAATTTTTTTTTCTTCATCAGACGGCAGATGGTCTGCCGTCTCACGATTTTTTTCCCTCTATTCAACGACGGTAAATCATTCTTCGTTTCATAAAAAAACCCAATATATGGGTTTTGACGACTACAGCGCTACCCCCTAATTCCTGTGTCTATATTTTCTATATACCATTTTTTTAACAAAACGACTGGAGATGCTCTAATGGATCAGAATCTCCATAATATTTTATTTTTTAATAAAAAACATATCCATAATGTTAAATTGAGACACAAATTGTGATTAAGGGACTAGTATGACAATTCAATAATCGTTGGGGACCATGTGGAAACCACAACCAAGCGAAAATGAAAATTTCTCAATCCCAAAATTTAAAATTTCAAACCCCCGCCCAATTTCTAACGGACGCGAACAGCCAATTCAAATCCAATTAAATATTCCCACAAATCCACTCCCCCTTTGGATTCTAATAAATAGATCCCCTCACTATCAGACTCTTTAACCTCCTCCTTCTCGTCAAACCCTAACCCCCTCCCCCCCCCCAAAAAGCCCTCTTTTATTCACCGTCGACGATGGTTCTCCGCCGATCCAAACGCAAACCTGAAGATGACTGCGAGATCGAAGATCTTGAAGTCGTGGAAGTGAAAAAACGAAGAGGAGGGAAGCCTCGCTCAACCGAGGGCAGAGGAAGGAAGAAAGCTGTAGCAAAGGAGGAAGAGGAGGGAGCAGACCAGAATGAGGAGGAGTTGGATCCGTTGATGGAGACGGTGGAGAGGAACGAGGAGGAGGCAGAAGAAGAGGAGCGGAAGGAGGTGGAGGAGAAGGCGAGTCCGAAGAAGAGGCAGGGGGTTGCAGCGAGAGCTGCGGTGCAGAATCAAAACGGTGAGGAGGACGAGGAGGACGTGAGGTTTTGCGGGGAGCCGGTGCCGGAGGAGGAGGCTCGGGCTCGCTGGCCGCACCGATACGATAAGGTATATGTTTGGGAGCGTATTCTTCGATTTGAGAATAAATTGTTATTATTTGGATGTAGATGATTATTTTATTCGGACATGCTTGATTGGATGCAAATGTATTTGATTTGAGCGTAGCTTGTCTGAGCTAGCATTTTTCAGGTGGAAGGTTGTTGACAGCGTATAGTAGATTGCTAAGTATTAGTTACTTTTAAGGGCATTCGAGCATTTGTAGTCGTTCCCTAAATTTCCAAAATTTGAAAAATATAGGGAACGAGATGTTGTAGTCGTTTCCCATATTTTCAAGTTTGGAAAAAGAAGGAACAATAGCTCTCTATATTTGAGAGAAGATATATGAAATTCTCAAATATAGAAATTGAAAGATCATCTTGTGTCCAATTGAAATAAATTGTCTCTTTCAAGAAGAAATTGAAAGATCATTTTGCGTCCAATTGAAATAAGTTGTCTCGGACGCAAGATGGTCTTGCGTTTGTAGAACTAAAAAAAGGTTGGATGCAAGATGATCTTGCGCCTGATATTTTTTTAAAAAAAAAATATTTTTATTATATATATTTTTTTAAATAATGTGTTGGGCGCAAAATCATGTTGTGTCTGACTTAAAAAAAATAAAAATTCGCTGAATCAATGACATGCAAGATGATCTTGTGTCCGATCGAAATAAAAAAAATTCACGGATGCGCGTCCCAAATTTTTTCTCCCCATTTGGATATTTTAATTTCTACGAAATAGAGCCTTTAGGATTATTTATGCATATAAAGTTAATTTGAGATTGATTTGATTATTTGATCAAGGGATGAGATAAAATGAGCCTATAGGAATTATTTTGTGTTCATGTGCGTACATTTTCAAATACTTTTTTGGACTGATTTTTTTAATAAATCGGTTGAGATTCAAAAATTAAAACAATCATCCTTCGTTGGATCAAATTTTGGGTTTCAACGACTACAAACCCAACTCAAAAATTCTATTTTAATTTTTTTCTTCTATTTTTAAAATATAAATATAGAAAATTTTGAGTCTAACAATGACTACAAATGCTCTTACAATCCCTTTATTCAATTTGTGGGCTGTTATTTATATTGCTCAATACATCTGCATCAAAGAATATATATGAGGGTGGATAGAGGAACTCTTTGCACATTCTTTAACTATAAGTGCGAAAATCATTGATGGTTCTACCTATCATTTATCCTATTTTGTTGTCTTGATTGGAATGTATATCTAAAGCAGTTCCATGTTTCTAATTTAAGCCTTTCTAAAAATTCAAGCTTAATAGGTAACCTTTTACACCATTTCTTAAAGTGAATAGTAGATACTGTTATGTTTTCTTTTAAATGGTTAGTTAGTATCATATAGATAACGGTATGGGAAAATTAACGAGGCTGACGTGTCACAATTCCTTTTGCCTTCTGATGTCAATTTTCTTCTGGATGAAAACACATTTGGTGTAGTTCTTTTTTTCATATTGTGTTCTTATATTTTAAAATTTCCTGGTCATGTTCGTTAATTTACTTGTGAATGCTTACTACACGTTTCATCTATATCAACTCTCATTATTGCTTCTTCCTTCACCATATTCCTTTTGATTTCTTTGTTTGTGAATTTGTTATTTTCCTTGCATATCATAGCTGCTATACAATGAGTTTTAACTGAGGAACCGATCCCTTGTTGTTCTGTTATAGTTTATGATATCATCATTTCAAAATTCTTGATTTAAGCCCCCACATGCAACCCTTGTGTAGTGCCCCCAACGCTCACAAAGACCTTGATGCACCAATAACAAGATTTCACCATAAAAGCAAGATTTTACAAATATAATAACGAAATGAAATGTAGAGATAACTGATACTTCTTACTTATAAATTGCAAAGATACAATGAGATCTCTTTCTAATATTTCTCACACCTTTGGTAGCACTTGGCATAAGAAGCTTTCTTATTATGTAATATTCAAACTCTAAAATTTACAACTATATTTATAGCCAGTGTTCTAAATGGCGTCCGTCTCGGATGCCCAGGCGGCACCTAGGTGCTCAGATAAAGGAGAACAAACCGCCTTTGCATTAGGCGGTGGCCTAGACGATTACAGGTGATTAGATGGCTGTCTTTGTTGAGTATACATCTGTGGTGCCGATCAGGCGTTCGCCTGATGTCCAATGCATAGGTGTTTTTTATTTTTCAAAATTTTAAATATTATAAAATAACACAAAAAAGGAGAACTACTATTAATCTATTAATATGTTATATACTATGTATGGATCTTAAATAGTAGTAGAATTGTTTTTACTTTTTTAGTATTATTGGTGATGGATTGCACATATTACACATATTACACATATTAATAGCATTTGTTACACATATTACATCTATTGGCATATAGCACATATTACAATTGGACAATTATTTTTTTAATTGCACATGTTTCACATTAATTGCACGAGAGTTTTTTTTATGCATAAACACCTTCTAATTACACATTACGCAAGGACATGATGAATATTTGCAATTGGATTGCATAATTATACTTACGATTGAAGAATAAGGCTGAAATTAACTAAATCGGCAAAATAAATTCAACTGCCTAGGCACCCTAGGTGCTAGGCGCCTCTTGACCGAACTGTCACAGCCTAACGCCGTTACAACCTTGTTTATAGCCTCCAAGTTGCGGTTTGTAACAAATAAACACAAACTTTGTAACCAAATAAATCTGTGCAACACACGTTCAGACTATAACCAACAAATGTCTACTGCACGTCTAGAACTTTGTAATCAAACAAACTAGTGCAATACACGTCCAAACTATATCCAACAAATATAAATGTGTACCGCACGTGTAGCCCAAATCAAAACATTCAAATATAAATTATTTCTTTTCTTATTCGATATATATTTATTTAATTTGACGACTATACTTTTTCTAGGTGTGCATTGCACGTCTATCTATCTATCGCATGTGTAACTCCAATTTTTTTTATTAACACGTGCTTGGCACGTCACGTCCAACTCTCTCATTATACCTTCACTAACACGTGCCTCACACGCGCTATATTATATTATTCAAAAATATATTTACTTTAAAAAAAGTATATTTATTAAGATGTGCTTTGCACTTGCATATCACAGTTTTTTTTAAATTTTATTAAAATTAACATGTGCTTTGCACTTGTATATTACAAGTACTAATTGGTAGCAAGTTACCTAGTGAGAAATGGAATCAGAGCAATAAGTGCAATCACAAGTTTGCTGATCTTTTACATTGTTTGGCAGCCCATTCCTACACGTACATTGTGAAGGGCCTTGTACATAGTTATGCTCTTTCCATTTATGTCAGTATTCAGTATTGCTTTTTTCTTTGCCATTTTTTATTTCTTCTTGATTTCCTGGTTTCTGATTTTGTTTAACTTGCTTGCTTAGCTTAGACATTTTGTGCTGAATTTTTTTGTAACTATGCTTTAGCCATCTTACATTTTACTATTGTAGTCATTTAATTTAATCTTTATTGTATTTATCAAAATTATTCCATTGAACTTTGTAATGAAGTATATCTTCCTGAGCCTTTAATTCATTCTCTTTTTATTTGTTGTCCATATTTCCATTGAAACCCTTTTGTGTCTCGCTCTTAATGTTTCCCAAAGAAGTATCTGTTTCATTTTTAGGTTTTTGTCAAAGAGTTAAAATGTAATTTAGATTATGAATGACTAATCTTATTTATTATGGTTTCTTGGTTCTGTTTGGTCAGAATAATTCTCAGTTCAATGTACTCCTTTTGGACTACAAGACACAAGAAAGTGTAACCAATGTAAAACACATCATTGTTAATTGCTTGTGGAGTCCTCTGCATTTTAAGGATAGAGGCCCTGAAAATGGCGGCAATTTGAGTGCAGTGACAAACCAAAGATTTTAAAACCGTAAAATAATATGTTACTGTTATTTTAATCAGCAATATTATTGTTTTTGCATTTTTGGAATATTATTGAATATTATTTTTGTGTAGTATATGAACATACTTGATGAAGTTGGTGGCATCGTCATCTCATTAAATTATCTGTTTGTTCTTTTGGCAATGCTTATATATGATACTTGCTCTGTTTGCTGACTTCTTTCATCGTTTATTGTTTTTGCATTTTTGGAATTGGTTCAAAGAAGGCCTCGCTTGATCAAAAGTGAGTATATTACTGAAGCTGATTTGCTCATGTTATTAATTTATCTCTTGATATCTATTTGTTCCATCTTTATAAATTGTCTTAAGTGTAACATTCTTTAACTGTTTAATCTATAATATAATAGCGGTGAAGATGCTGTTTTGAGAGCTGCACGCCATTATATGCAAGCCGAAGTTGATGGCTGCATCTACAATCTTAATGATGATGCCTATGTCAAAGTAAGTATCTTCTGTATACAAATGTTTTTTGGGTTAACATATTAACTTTTTTTCCCCTTTAGATAAAGTTGGTTTATGTATCCTTTCTTATTTTCTATTTTATTTTATTCAAAATTTAAATTCCATCTCCTCTGAAAGAACTAAATAATAATGTATAGTTCATTAATAAACACTACAACATCAATCCCCCTGAGTTTGTAATCACAATTTGCAAGCTTAAATTTTTCCATCACATCAAAACATTTTTATTATATTTTGCTCATTGATTCTTATTACTGTACATACACTGCAAAGCTAGTGAGCTGCTTAATATTATGTTCATTAATCTATGGCAGCACATTGGATGATGAGTAATAGTCAAAAGAGCAACCATTAATGTGACACTTAAATTGTTTTGACTTTGATGTGTTAAACTTCAATTCACTTTTGCTGCAACAATTTGATGTTATCAAATTGAAAACTAAGCGTGATGATGCAATTTTCTCAACTCATCACGAATGATTCTGCTATGTTATTAACTCCAAATAGATACTAATTTTTTTTTTTTATCATGCAAGCCTTGTAGAGAAGCTTCTCTGTTAACCTTTCTTTTTGTGTCCTACTTTGGTTTAGATACGTTTGGTGTAATCTTTTTCAGGCGGGAGACAACGAACCTGACTATATTGGTCGAATTGTTGAGTTTTTTCAGTCGTTAGACCACCAGATGTATTTCACAGCACAGTGGTTCTTCAGGCCGGAGGATACGGTATATGCCATGATCAATGTATTTTGTTGACACTAATATGTTAGCTTGGCTTTTGCGATTTAATATTTTTGTCTTCTCAGGCTATCAAGGAGCATTCACATTCCCATGATGCCAGAAGAGTTTTTCTGTCCGATGAAAAAAATGACAATGCTCTGAGTTGCATAGTTAGAAAGATTCGAATTGTTCGTATCACTCCAAAGGCAAGTTTATTCTGTTATCTGAATACATTTTGCACAAAAAATATCTATTCTAAGTTACATTTCAAATATATAAAATTTTGGTATAATTTGCTATCATATTGTGGGTCTTGCAGTTTGGCATGGCAGTTAATGAAAAAGAAGTTTTAGGATGTGATCTTTATTATGATATGTCGTTTTCTGTAGCCTATTCCACTTTTGAGAATTTACTTCCTGGTAAGGTTTTTTTGTGTTCAGGTGCTTTATATTTTTGCTCAACTGGATTTTCACTGCAAAATTTGTTCAATTTGTTTTTGATATTGTATGTCCTATATCAGAGGTTGTGAAGGAAGGAGCGGAGATGTCATCATCCATTACTTCATTGACTAGCTCAGAGGAAATAGATCAAAACAGTCAACTCTCACTCCTTGACTTGTATTCAGGTTGTGGTGCAATGTCTACTGGGTTGTGCCTCGGGGCAAACTTGTCTGGAGTTAATCTTCAAACAGTGAGTTTTTGTTTTATAAATTATTATTTAACTAAACCCTCATATATTTACTTGTTAATGAGAACCATTGTGGTATTGATTTTAGCGCTGGGCTGTTGATATCAATAATTTTGCATGCGAGAGCCTGAAGTTCAATCATCCTAATGCTGAGGTATCTAGAATGATTATTATTATTACAAGTTTTAGTAGTGTAAAATTGTTTCATCTCTTGGAGAAGATTTTAGATATCTAACTAGCTGCATTTGCTACATTTAGCAGACGCTTTAGCTTATTTTGTTTCTTGCTTTGTTTCAGGTAAGAAATGAGAATGCTGAAGATTTCCTTGCAGTCTTACGGGAATGGGTGGCACTATGCAAAAGATACGGCCCTGGGGTGGACATTATAGATGATGAGGATGATGATGATGAGGAAGAGCCCGAAGATGTGTCGAAACTGCCACCTGGGGTGTTTGAAGTTGAGAAGATTATTGGCATTTGCTATGGCAAAACTGAAAATGTTAAAAAAGATGGGCTTAAATTTAAGGTTTTATTCTTCAATTTCTCCTTTGAAAGTCAGATTTACTTATTTAAGCTTTTGCTTAAATAAGTTGTAATATCAATCAATGTAATTTGCATTTTGCTCGAGTCATGTCACTTACGTTATTCATATAGGTTTGCTGGAAAGGTTATGGTCCAGAGGAAGACACCTGGGAACCTGTTGAAAATTTAAGGTAATTTATATCTCTGTACATGTTTTATGGAAAATTGTATAATTATGATTTACACGTTTCTTGTTTTGTGTAACAGTAATTGTCAACCCAAAATAAAGAAGTTTGTTAGACAAGGATTCAAAAACAACATTTTGCCATTACCTGTAAGTGAATTTCTCTGTCATGTAACATTAATCATAGTTATCAAATATTGTATATTTCATTGTGTATCGTATCCAATATCGTACGGATAAATTAAGGTGTGTCCAAAACTTAACCAACCAATGATGTATCACTATAGTTTATCATAATTCATCACAATTTAGGTAAATATAACTTGTGTAAACAATAAGAACTACCAGAGAAATGCATACATAGAAGTACATGAGTAATCATACGGTCAATATCTAAATGCTCTGTAAAATTAAACTCAAAACAACCCAACTTCACTCTACCAATCACATCTGTACTCTGTTAAATTTGGACCGGACCCAACCAACACCTGTCTATTACCTTTACAAACCATCATCCTTTCTCATTGTTCTTTTTCTTTCATGTCATTCCTTCTCCTTTTGTCTTGTTTTTGTCCTCTCACTTTTGACTGGTTTTCATCCTCTCTTTCACTTCCAATTTCATCCTCATCCTGAGGGCAGTGATGATGATTCAAGCTACCCTCCATGAAATCTTAATTTTCTTCCTTTTTCTTTTGTTTTAAAATCATTATAAATGTTGTTCCCTCCCTATTTATCCATAGATCTGACAGTTTTTTCTTCCTCTGCTATTGTATTTTATTTTTTGTTTTGGGAACTGTTGATACTACATTTTTGGTTGGTTTCTTACGGTTTTGTTGAGAACTCTTCGAAACCTTTGATGGTGGTGTACCAAATCATATTAAAATTTGAACTCTCAATATCAGTACAATTAACATTTGTATTGTACTTTAAATGATGTTAAGACATGTTCATTTACTCCCTTACCCTATAAGACCCATACTTTTCGGTGAAAAAAGATGCTTTATGATTTTAACTGAAATCCGTAATAGTGTATCATTTCTTAACCCCATAATCCTTTGGACAGAACAAGGTAGAATAACAAATAATGCAAATTTTGTTCAAGGTAAATTTTAACAAGCGAAAGCTTGCCAAATCTTGCTTCACTATTTTAAATGTTGGCTGTATCAGACGAAATTTTGTTTAGGCTAGCTTGCCAATATGAAATCACAGATTTTGTGCTCCATATTGTTTTGGATCAGTTTTGGCTGAAATTGAAGAAATATCGGTCGAAATATTAAATAAGTATTTCAATATAGAATCTTAAAGTTGAGATAATGTGATGATTTTGTCATTTTATTGTTTGTGTATATGGAATGTCAAAGTAATTTTATTAATGAATGCATTTTTTAAATTTATGCAAATTTAATCTAGTTATATATTTATATTATATTCTTTTTTATAATGTTGTTAAATTTTGCCAATATTTACTATGAGTAATTTTTGTCATTAGTTACATTATACAATATTTTAGAGTATAAATGACATATAGATCATATAATATCTTCTTTAGTAGCAAAAAATATATTTATTGAGCGTTTGAACTGAACATTTTAGATCACATTTTCTTGAGATTTTCTCAGATATCTTCGATCTGAGATGAAACACCCCCTTGCCGAGATTAGTCCAAAATCTCAGATTTAAATCCTTGCCCATACACCAAAAATAATGAAGTTTCATCTCTATCGCACGTACTTTCTCTTCCTTCTTTTTCGTTATTATTTTTGTATTTTCTCTCGCTATTTGAGGAATCAAGAAATGGAGAAATTGCAAAGAAAAAAATGAAGGTGCAACATAATTTTGTTTTGACAATACCCCCAAATCTTCAGTCTGTTTAATTACAGAACTAACTCGAACCCATACATTATTTTTCTTTCTTTCATATTTTACTATGTATTGTATACATGAGACCGATTAGTACGGAAACATTATATGATTTTTTTTTTAAAATAAAAAAATCACATGCGATACATAGGAGTATCATTAGATATGTTTGACATTCACAACTATGCAATTAATTAATATGATCTCTTTATGCCTCATGAAATGTTCAACATTTATTTGAAATGTTTTCAATTATCTGTTCATAGGGTTCCGTGGATGTAGTCTGTGGTGGACCTCCTTGTCAGGGCATTAGTGGGTTCAACCGATTTAGAGATCCTGAAGAGCCCTTCAAAGATGAAAAAAACAAGCAGATGCTTGTTTTTATGGACATTATTGATTTTTTAAAGCCAAAATTTGTGTTGATGGAGAATGTTGTGGATATTTTGAAATTTGCGAAGGGATTAATTGGAAGATATGCATTGAGTAGGTTGGTCTCCATGAAATATCAAGCGAGATTAGGAATATTAGCTGCTGGAAATTATGGGCTTCCTCAATATAGGATGAGAGTTTTTTTGTGGGGAGCTCAACCAACTGAGGTATGTGTTGCTTTATGCATTTTTTCTTCTTTTTCTGTGAGTTATAATTCCATTCATTAATTCAGTTTGGGTATTGCAGAAATTACCTCCATTTCCATTGCCCACACATGATGTCGTCGTTCGTGGTGGACCTCCTGTTGAATTCCAGGTATGCAATTTTTAAAAATATATCAATGATTTGTTTTGTGATCTAAATTTGTGTTTGTCAATTTTAAATCTTTGTATGGGATCTTGTATTTTATCAGACACATTTTGTTGCATATCATGATAGCGATAAACAAAAACTTGAGAAGGCTTTGCTTCTTTATGATGCCATCTCAGATCTCCCTCAGGTAATAATTAACTTAGTATATGTATATTCCTTGCTTTGTATTAAATTCCTTGATTCATATTTTGTTCTTATTTTAAATGCATATTTTGTTTAGGTTGCAAATAATGAATCAAGAGATGTGATGCCTTATGGTGATATTCCAAAAACAGCTTTTCAGAGCTATATTCGACTTCCACGCGAAGGTAGAATCTGAGATTAGTTTTTGTTTTTCTTCAACATGATGGTATGTTGTATGCAGTTTTGTTATCCTTATTATTACTGTATTTTCTCTCTTTGGCTAGTTATTTAATTTCTTCATTATTGCTTTCCTAATTTTGCCAACCATTTTATTATGTTCTATTTACTACATTCGGGTTAACTTTGAGATGACTTCAACCTTATTTGCTCGACTCCTTTCTTTGAACTGACTATTCAGAGAGTGCCAATGTAAATAAAAATGAACTCTAAATTTTTTATTGCCAGGTCATAGGGTTTGGTTTTTATAAATTCATTGATTTCCTATGCCTATCCAAAATGTTATTGGATATTTGCAGCAATGCTGGACCCATCATCTACTGGAGATGAGCATAATCAGAATCTAAAACTTTTTGACCATCGCCCTCTCCGTTTAAATGAAGATGATTATCAGCGGGTTTGTGAAATTCCTAAGCGTAAGGTACATGAGCCATTTTAGTAGCAGCCCGGAATTTTTTTTCTTTTTTTTTCGTTACAGTTTTCAATTCAATTATTGTTACCTATCATTTTAATGTGGAACAGGGAGCAAACTTTAGAGATTTACCAGGTGTGTGTGTTGGTGCCAATAATATAGTAGAATGGGACAAAAGTGTTCCGAGAGTTCTTTTACCTTCTGGAAAACCACTGGTATTTTTCTGACTAACTCCTTTGAAATTTAAGCACTAGCCTTTCCTTTTCTTAAAAATTTTAATGTGTATTTTTTTCTCTCCCTGTATTAGGTTCCAGATTATGCAATGAGTTTTATTAAGGGAAAATCATTAAAGTAAGTTTATCCAATTCTCCTGGTTTTTTGCCATTTTGTTGTCTCAGTCATTTATGTTTATTATAGGCCATTTGGTCGCTTGTGGTGGGATGAGACTGTTCCGACTGTTGTCACAAGAGCGGAACCACATAATCAGGTTATTTTCTAAAAAAAAAGGATTCTTCATTATTGTGTTCTAACAATTATTTTTTTACAGAATGTAGTGTGAGATATCTTTGAATTTATGCTATTTATAAATTTAATTTCAGGTCATAATCCATCCCGAACAAGATCGAGTGCTCACTATTCGAGAAAATGCAAGATTGCAAGGATTTCCTGATTACTACAGATTGTTTGGGCCAATCAAGGCTCGGTATTGTTCTGCTTCGAGTTTAATTTTCTACTTATTCATCTAAATCATTGATTACTTACAATTTGTTAAAGTATTTGCCCTGCCTTCTCCTTGTCCTTGTGATGTAGTCCCCACGGAACTTAGTTACACACTTGCATCATCTGCAGACAGAAACTCTCTGTATAATTTCAGTAGAATTCTATGCCATTTCCGATATAATGCTTTCGGAGTTTGATGTCTATTAGCTTTAATATCAGAATATCTAATGCAGCAGATTCTCTCTTTTTTTTACACTGTTTTTGTTAGGAAATAGATCTCGGTACCAACCATCTTAAATGAACTTTCTCTATACACTTATATTCATTTGCCCGTCAAAAGCCTTTTTCCCTTTGTAATTATAAAGGATACTCTTTGATTTGTGCGGAAACAGACATCAAACCATCCTTTTACCTCCATTTTTTCTTTTCTTTTTTGCTAATAATAATCTTTTTTCCCTTTATAATTTCCACCATACAAATAGGTTACGGATCATCTGTAATCGCAACCACCATATTGATCATCTGACAGGCATATACCATATTTATATAAGGTTATGTTTAGTCCTATTTTTAAATAAAATTAATTCACTGTCATCTTTAACTAATAACTGTTGTTCTTCTATAAGTTTACAAACCATCTTAATTTGTTTCTTAGCTCTTTATCACCTCATGGTTACATGTCTTGAACATGTTTTGTTAATCTCTGGATGTTTTGTCCTAGGGCTGTACAGTCAATACTTCAATTATGTTGATGTTATATTATTATATGGTAGTTGAGATCATCTACCCTGATTTATTCAGTGAGCACTGTCCTCTTTAATGCCTTTCACATAATAAATAATTCATCTAAGATAACGAAATGATATTCTCAACACTTTATGGTCATTGATGCAAAAATTTCAAACTTCTTCATGCAGTTTGTATAATTTTCTGATTGTGTGTTGGTTGTTGACCGACAGTTGCCAAATTCTTTAAATGCAAGTGTTGCTCCTTTTTCTAGTTCAGAAACTGTTTTATCATCTCATCAACTACTGCTATCGTATCATTTGACTACACCTGAAGATGTGTTATTTGGATATAATTTATGACTAAATAATAATCACAAGAGAGACAATTAATTTGTTGTGATCTTTAGTGCAGATTTATGTAGATACTATGACAGTAATGACGGGCTTTCAACTTAGTATAGTGAATCAAGTAATTCATTTTAATAGACTGAAGGTCGCTGCAAGTCCTTCCAATAGAAGAATATATATATCACATTAATAAGAGCATCCACTATGGTTCATCCTAAATTTTGCATATATAGGATTTAGGAAGTAGCAATTGAAGGTGAGCGTTGTAGTCGTTAAAAGCCAAATTTTAAAAGCGACAGAAGAACATCATTGTCTAATCCTCTTTATATATATATATATATATATATATATATATATATATATATATATATATATATATATATATAATGGCAGTTTCGTAAATTATAGGATGGCATTTTTGTAAAAAAATTTTGGAAAATTTTGTGGGATGGATGTAAGATGATCCGTCCCACCAAATTTTGGTTTGTAATTTTATAATGGCTGTTTCGTAATTAAGTGGGTGGCATTTCGTAAATTTCTTTCAATTTTTTTATTTTGGGACGTTGCGAGATCATCCTTCCGACGTTTTTTTTGGTTTTTTTTTTTTATAATTAAAAAAAAGAAAAAAACAGACGGAATGATCTTCATTCCTTCCGTCTTCTACATTTAGTATTTCTCCTAAAGCCACACCTAAGTTTTAGCAACGCACTGTTCACTCCTATTCTAATATTTGGGTTTTTAGCAAACAATTGGGAGCTACTTCTCTAAATCTATTGTTTTTTTTGGGTTTTTAGATAACGATAGTGGATGCTCTAACACAGGCATTTGCAAATACAATTATTTTCATAACATCAGAAATTGCATTTCAAAGGTTACTTTCTCAAAGTGATATCAATTTAATCTGGAGCATTACTTGTATTTCTTTTTAATTACTGGCATGATAGTTTTCTGTGTGTAGTGAAAAGCACCGAAACTGTATACATGCACCAAAACTGTATACCTTTCTCGGATAGGCAATTTATTGAAAGTGGGTTTTCTCTGACTTACCAGGTATATACAAGTTGGCAATGCTGTTGCAGTTCCTGTATCACGAGCTCTCGGATTTGGATTAGGCCGGGCATATCGTCGGAATGAGGATAATGAGCCTGTTTTTTCTCTGCCGCAGAATTTTCCCATCAATTTGTAGGTTTATAAGGTAAATTAAATTGAGATGCTTACCATCTGGAAATAGTTGCATTTTCTTATTGTAAAATTTATAACTATGAGTAAATTAAATTGCTGTTAAAACTTTTCAAATAAATTTATTATCTTTCTTTTTTTAACTTTTAGATGTTTGTGCCCTTGCCCTTTATTTGTGTAATTATTATTTTATTGTACGATCATAAGCTATGCATGCCATCTTATTTGTTTCGACATGATATCTCTGTATATTTTTAAAATATAAAATACATATTTGATTTTAGATTTTTACAATAAGAAAATAAGAAATGGTGGTGTATTTGAATTTTCACAACTAAGCAGTTAAAATCCCCGATTATGCTCGATTAATCCCCGATTAATCGCTAATCGGAAGCTAAGCGATTATTTTAGCGATTTATAATATTTCAATAGTTAGCGATTTAATCGGAAATAATCTGCCGATTAGTGGTTAATCGGCCGATTTTAAGTGGCCGATTAACCGATTAAATCTCTTCCTCTAATTTTCATGCTCGTTTGCATTATTTGGATTCAATCCGGCCAAAATTCAAAATTCAAACCTCTTTGGTCCTCGCGCAAACCCAAACCCGACATATTGCTGCTTTCTTCTTCTTCCTCCTGCAAACTCAAACCCAAACCCAAATTCAAACTGATTTTCTTCTTCCTCCTGCAAACTCAAATCCAAATCCAAATCCAAACTGATTTTCTTCTTTTTCCTTGAGCAAACCTAAACCTGACCTGCTGTTGCTCTCTTCGTACTGTCGAATAATTGACCCGGTCCGCATCTGCACCTCCTCCTTGTTGCTCCTCTCCAATTGTTTTTGTTTGATAAAACTAACTGGCAAACCCGACCCGACCTACATCTAGAATTCTAACTCAGCTCAAATCAAGTACTCTTTTTTTTCTCTATAACTATATATTCCTATTTGATAATCTCATCATAGTTTTATGTTAGAATTTAGTGTTGCTAGATAATGAGGATATATCTTTTTTTAATTATATATATAATGATTTTTCCGATTTAATCCCCAATTATTTTCCGATTAACTGATTAGTCACTAATTGCTCCTAGACCGATTAGTTCCAAAAAACCGATTTTAACTGCCTAGTTTCACAATCAATGCTCTCTTCACTTTCATATGCTTTCACACACGATCATTGTTTTATATTGATGTGTTAGATTTATGTGGATGTTTATGACATATTTTGATTTATATTATCCTTTATTCTTGCTGCTCAGTCCATACACACTGTTCCAATTTCTTATTTATGTGGTTGTTCATTGTTTTAGTGTACTGGATTGATTTCTGGTGAGATATTTGGGCGACATTTGATTCATCATCTGGGATCTGTTGATGTTTAATGAGACTGGAAATCACTTGGTTCATGGATGATTCTGAATAGGCACTTTTTGTAAATATCAGAGACATGTGTATGATCACTGTGGCTTTTGTTGATTAGAGGATTAGTTAGCTTTTTATCCTCGGATCTGTATGTTCTCGTAATTTGGAAGAAAAAAACCCTGTTGTATTCAATTTTCAAATTATCATGTTCTAAATATTTATTTGCTTCCCCCATTCCATGGCTTTCAACTGTGCATTGGCAATGTCTCATTTATATACTTGTCTGTTGAATTGGTAAAGTCTCATTCATATTGTGCATGTTTGCTATGCAGTTTGCTAACATATCCCAATTGCTGTTCTAAACCTTTGATGACTAAAACTGGCCGAAGGTGGCAGACAATTCTATGCAGTTTGCTACACCTCACTGCATTTGGGAATGGATTTTGGGTAATATTGCTGTCGTGCTGTGTTTCTTTCAATTTTATTGTGATGGATATTGTGAGTCTTGTTTGCACCTAACTAATAGGTGATTGAGTACAATTCCTCATGAGTGCAATTTCATTCCTCGAATGGTGAAAAATTGAGGATCTTTCTTTTATCTGGTTTAGAACATATACAAAGATAATGTGAAGATTGGGTTATGTTACAACTGGAGAGTTTTGTGTCTCTTAGTCTGTTTTGGTGATGTCATTTTTTGTCTAGGGATTCTCTCATCCATTGGAGGTAATTTATCTTTGCCCACCATTGCAACCAGAACTTGTTACTATGAGTATATTGGAGGGGCAGCTTATGTTGCTGATTTGGTGTTTCTATTGTATTTTAAAAAAATTCTGACATCATTAAAGGCTTGCTTGTTTAATACCTTAATAACGAATTTAATTCTCTTTGTGCAAACTACACATGTCATTCCTTATTGGTTGCACCAGCTCAAATGAAACTAGGTGCGGATTGACAATAATGTAGCCATGTCGTGTTGACTCTGAATTCTTGTGCACCAAAGAAAAACCGTTGACACTCTAGCTAAAATATAAATGTTTCCCATGAAAATTTTCAGTTTGGTGCTCATCATGCTTGTCATAAAGCAATTCTCCAAGTCAACCTTGTTGAGAATTGTAGGGTCACAACAAATCCCTTGGCAAGCAAGATGAGTACAGAAAATCTATCAACAAACAATAGAATTGCATGAAAAGAGAGATGGCTTTTATTAATAGGGCAAAAACCAAAGTGTTAGGAAATTGAGAATCTTGTTAAGTCTTCGACACAATTAATGCAAACCATCAAGTAAAAGTATATCACACCAACCACACAAAACACATAAGAATTGTCCCGTTAAGAGCTTTCACCTTAATCTGTGGGAGGAAGAACTGAGATATTATTTCAACTAGAGAAGATAAAAGAATATTACAATTTTCACTACGACCCTCTCTCAAGTCTAACTGGAACTTGCTTGTTGTTTACAATGGAGAAATCTCTCACCCTCTAGGAAGAAGTACTTATTTTTGTATTCGGCACTCAATAGAATCATATCCTTCTAGGAGCCGTTACAATTGAAAATATATATCTAGAGAAATCCAAGTTTGATGCACTTGATAGATTAATCACTCAATTACTATTGAAGAGATAATCCAGCATTGAGAGCCGTACGATCTGACTTGAAGACGAAGTTGTGCTTTTTACGAATCTCCCAGACTCGACCCAAATAAACTCATCAGCTCCGCAAACGGTTGACCGCACCACACTTGTAGTCGACTGTCCTTCTCGCGAGAAGACTTTGTCGGTCAACTGCAACTGCTGCTGACGGTTTTCCTTCTCTATTTTCAATCATTCGCTTCGATCATTCTCATCGCTTCATTGTCTTATTCATCAAACATGTATATGCAAGACATCAAATCCAACACAAAGTACCCCCAACGTTGGCATACAAAATACTTGCATAACGTTTACAAAAGTACATTAAACTCATTTCTCCGTTATTAAATTACTATTTTACCCTTTTGAATCAAACAATAGCAAAAACCTTGAGATTGCTGAAGAGATGTTATCAATGACGAATGAGAAATGAATTGTTCGACTAAAAGAGTACCAATCAGAACTGCTCATCTATTTGCTGGTTTGAAGAGAAACCGTATGAAACTTCCCTTCCCTCACCACCAACCTAATAACTACAGCTCTCACTCTCAAATTTCCTTTTGTGACTGAAATTAATAACGGCGTTGAGGCTGGAATTGGGCCTTCTTTCTCAATCATCAAGCCAAACCCATACCATCTGCATTCATATACTACTTATAGTACCTGTTTGATGCAATGCTCAACAGAAACGAAGAGAATAATCAATAATGAAAATGGGAGATAGTAGTGTTTGATGAAATGCATCATTGAAAAATAGCCTTATCTTTTGATCACTCGGATTCATTCAGGGGAAAGTGGCTACACTACACATGTGATGTTAACTTCAGGTGTGTATTGTATTTTGCTTGTTAGTCGGCATTATTTGAGGTGTTGGCTCTTTTAGCCCAATTGGTTTGAACCACCTTACCGGTCATGTGATTACTCCGCTCTCAATCTTGCATATTCAAAAAGGTTAGGTTTAGTTTATAGGACAGGTGAGAGAGAATGAAGAAATTAGAGAAAGAAGAAGGAATTAATTATGAAAGGATAATGGTAATACTGTAATTTAATAATTCATGTTTAACACAATGAGTTAAGTTAACAAATGAATATGTATATGTACATTTGCAAATGTTATACGAGCATTATGTACTCAGGCCAAATATTGAGGATACAAACTCGATCTGTTTAACTAACTAATGCTGTTGCAACTTTATCTAAGTGGCAGTCAGTTTAATACTCAGACTAATTTCTAGTTAGTCACATAGTACTTTTCGACCAATCAACTAGGTCAAATGATTTCTCCGATTGGCTGCATGCAGTCTAATAGACCAGCCTTCGCCACCATCAACTGGACCTGGCATTTGTATGGCTCCGACCTTCCTATCACATCCAAGTTGTATGGCTCTGACCGGCCTTAATCTATCATCATCCCCCAGTATGAATGCAAGAACTAGTATTCAGCAAGGTTTCCCACATGGGTAAAATAATCATCAGTGACTGAATGATACAAGAATTTACCAACTTGTTTGAAGATTTACTCAAATGTGTTGGCAAAAAGTGATCATTGTTGCTGCTTAATTTAGTATGGGAGCAAATAGATACTGAGTTTATATTTGAAGGAAACTATTAAAAATCTGACATTTGATCGTTGCCGTGAAAATTAGTTAGAGCTCATGAGATTGGATCTGGATCGTTGATTGAACACCGTGATCTGATTCCTACGGTTGCTGACGCGACAGATGGACCTACTAAAAGCCTGAAACACCGGAGGTGGCCCCGGCGGCAGATCATCCGACACTCAAGTCAGAACCAGAAGAAAAAGAGTTTTAAGAGAGAAATTACGAATTACACATTACCTTTTGACTGAAGAGGGGGGAACAATATTTTTAGGTCTGAGAAGCAATTTAGGAGATTGAGATTAATCCATTAGATTTATATGAAATCTTTATACCGTTTTGATTCTCTCCCTTAAGAGATAAAACTCTTTTTGTCTTGGGATAAGAGATTCTTGACTTACAACCCTCATGGACTCGGTGTCTCTCCCAGCATAATGTTTTGTAGTGACAACCCTGTGATAGAGCTGATATTTGGACTCGCGGTTTGCGCCCAGCGAGTTTGGACAACTTTGAGATCGAGTTGATCGTAGAGCATGCTGTCTGATCCTAGGAAAATTTGTAGAGGCAACTCTGAGACGGAGTTGGACGTTTGAACTTACCGTTTGCATCCGACAAGTTTGTAAAGGCAACTCTGAGATGGAGTTGGTAGTAGAACTTGTCGTTTCATCCCTGCAAGTTTGTAGAGACAACTCTGGGATGGAGTTGATGTAGGGTTTGCTATTTGATCCCAACAAGTTCTATATGAGCAACTCTGAGACGGATTTGAACGTAGAGTTTACCGTTTGATCTCGACAAGTTTGTAGAGACAACTCTAGAACGGAGTTGAACGTTTGAACCTGCTGTTTGTGCTCAACAAGTTTGGAGAGGCAACTCTAAACGGAGTGAACGTAGAGCTTGCGGTTTGTGCCTAGCAAGTTAATAGAAAACTCTGTGACGGAGTTGAATGTTTGAAAATGCAGTTTGTGCCCAGAAAATTTGGAGAGGCAACTCTAGAAGGAGTTGAACGTAGATCTTGCCATTCGATCCCAACAAGTTTAGAGAAGCAACTCTTAGACGGAGTTGAACATTGAACTTGTCGTTTGCGCCCGGCAAGTGAGTATATACAACTCTTAGGCAGAGTTGGATGTTTGAGCTCGCTGTTTGATCCCAACAAGTTTATAGAGAACTCTGTGATAGAGTTGATCATTTGAACTTGCTGTTTGGTACAAGCGAGTTATAGAGACAACCGTGTAACATAGTTGGTCGTTTGAACTTACTATTTGTGCCTAGCAAGTTTTGAGAGGCAACTCTGAGATGGATTTGAACGTTGAACCTGCCGTTTGAGCCCATCAAGTTTTGAGTGGGAACTATGAGACGGAGTTAAACGTTGAACTTGCTATTTGATGCTGACAAGTTTGGAGAGACTACTCCGATACGGAGTTGAATGTTGAACCTGTTGTTTGATCCCAACAAGTTTTGGAGAGACAACTTTGCGACAGAGTTGAACGTTAAACCTGTTATTTGTTCCCAACAAGTTTGTAGGGGTAACCCTAGGCTGGCGTTAGGCAACGAACCTATCGCATAAAGTTATGAGGTTGTTGGAAGGACTTAAGCAATGAGCCGGAGAGCTGAACTCGTTGTAAAGAGTAGCTGATGGAGCTCGAGTGAAGAGCAGGGCGTTGAACTCGTTGTTTGGAGTCAAGGAGTTGGTTATGGAGCTTGAGCAGTTAGCAGAACATCAAACTCGTAGTTTGGGGTCAACGAGTTGTTGATGAAGCGTAAAGCATTGAACTCATTGTTTGGAGTTAACGAGTTGTTGATGGAGCCCGAGTAAAGAGCAAGGCATTGAACACGTTATTTGTAGTCAACCAATTGTTGACAGAGCCCGAGCGAAGAGCAAGCCGTTGAACTTATTGTTTGGAGTCAACGAGTTGTTGATGGAGCCTAGCTGTTAAACTTGTCGTTGGGGGTTAACGAGCTATTGACGGAGTCTGGGCAGAGAGCAAGCTGTTAAACTCATTGTTGATGAAGGAACTCAAGAGTGCTGAACTCATTTTGTAGGGCGAATGAGTTGTGGGTGTTCTGAATCTTCTCAATGTTGAAGTGAAGTCCTTTGTGCTTGTTCAGCGTTGAAGTGATTCTGTTCTTCTTTGTGCTGACAACTAGTCATGTATACTAGATGGGGCCTTCTGGACGTCGAGCTTGCTTCCCTTCGCAATGCATTGTGCTTGATGGAGTTGGGACTAGTTCATTTGCACGGTGAATCATGCGAGACGGAGTTGGAGCTTGCACAGGTGAATGGGGTAGGAAGGACTTGGAGCTTGCCCGCCTAAGGGGGGCTTGTCTTGAATTTTATTGTCGAGAGTTGAGGTGGCGCATGTAGTTGGGATGACGATATGTAGAACAACTTGTTTTATAGTGTTTGCAAAACTTTCTGTAATACTGCTTAGGCATGGTACGTAGACTCATTGTAATTCTGCAATTGTAACGAGACTTGTTGTTCGTGAAATAAGAAATCATTTATATGCTGGTGCCTTGTGTTGTGATTCGTCTTCTTGGGGGTTGGCTAGTCGTTGATGGAATAATTTGCAAGCACACAAAATCGCAACAAGTAGTATAGTTTAAAATAAAAGAGTGTCGAACCTGCAAGGACTAATTATTTTATTGAGTACCAAAATTTACTAGATTAACTACTATTTGGATAATCAAATATTTGATAAAAATAATAACTAAATTAAACTAAACTAAAAGAAAACTAAACTAATTTTAAAAAATGAAAAAAATGAAAATTTATGGTTTATTAATAGCAAAACTAGTTTTAGGGCATTCGGTTTTACCTAGTTAATCTCACACAATTCATAATTCCATGTGACTAAAAACTCTACTTTTCTAAGTTGTAGACCAAAATCTCCTAATTATTCAATGTATTCTCTCGAATAACTCCAAACATATTCCCAACTAACAATTCGTCATATCTCTATGCAAATTTAATTAATTGAAGATTCATTAATATCTATGGATTTATTTATAGTCACATTAATCGCGGTAAATTATCTCTAATTTCGCTCAATCAATGATGTTCATTTTTATAGTTCTAAATTACAAGTTACCTCTCGGATCCCCATAATTTAATAATATAAACAATAGCTGGCCAAACAATTGCACGCATTAAGATAAAAAATTAAACACACAACCATGAAAAGTAGAAGAATAAAATAACATGAAATTCGAATTGTGTTTTCAAAACTAGGCTACATCGAAGCCATAGAAAAATAAAATTAGTTCATTATAATTTTTCAACTAATAAACATAGTATTGGATTGCATAATAAAAAGTAGAAGAGAAGAAAGAACTCTAGATGATTTTGACGAAAGCTATGGCTCTTGCTCTTCAATTGGTGTGATGAGTCGTCTCCAATTCTTTTAGCCTCCAAGATATTTCTCATTCCCCTAGAGTTCACATTAGTATCTATATATAGCCCCCAAAGAAACCCTAAAAAAGATATATAAAAATACAACTCATTGGACCCAAAACCCGCACTCAATTATAGTATTAGCCCCGTCACAGTCGACTGTGATTTCGGTCCGTCGACTGTCCACTTGTTGTTTACTGTGTGCATGATGTAGAAGAAATGATTTTCTTGGAGCTGTAGAACTCCGTTTGTGACATATGAGTAATCGTTTTGAAGAAGACTTGACGACCAACATCTTTGATTTAGAACACAAGTTCAGATTCGTCCATCTTCATGTTCAAAACATCCGTAAAAGTTCTAGGTGTTGTTGTTGCTCCTTTTTTGTATTGTTTGTGTCTTCTTTTTTTTCCAACTCCAAGCCCTGTGACTTCGGTATTTGAGTCCATAATCCCAACAATCATTTCTTTCCTTCAAAAACAAACAAACAAATAAAATTAAGTAGAAAGAAGGTGAAATTCAAATAAATAAACCCGAATTTCCAATTTTTATGTCTAAAAAAAGTAATAAAACTAGGTATAAATTACACTCATTAGTCGTACAAGCTGCTCTTGGGGATAGTTAGAATTTGGACTTGTCATTTTGTGTTTTAGCTAGTTGTAGGAGCGGCTCTGGGGAAGAGTTAGACTCTGAACTTGCTGTATGAGTCCTCAAACGAATTATGAGAGTCACATCGAGTGGTGAGCTGAACCCCAAACATTGCTTTTGCAAGTTTTATTGGAGTAACTACCATCCACGGATTTTGACCTCTAATCTGTCTTTAAGGAATTTTAACCAGTTTTAGGAACAGATCGAATGACGAGTTGAACTCTGAACATGCTTAATTGCTGGTTGCTAAAGTAACTCCGAGCCATGGGTATGGATTCTGAACGTGTTAGTTTATGTATTAACAGGTTGTTGGAGTAGATCGAATAGCGAGTTGAACTCTGAACTTACTTTGCTGCTAGTTGCTAGAGTAACATCGAGTCATGGGTATGGACTCCTGTAACACCTCGGATTTTAAAATACCGAAAATATTCGTTTTGATATTTTGTAGGGGTTTATTGTAAGTGATATCTTATTTTAATTATGTTAATATCGATACTGGTGTTGAATATTTGTGGTAGATTGGTATTATTGTTTTATTAGAGTTAAGAGTTGAGATTTTGTGTGAGGAAATATAGTTTATTTTATTTTATCATTATGAGGGATTATTATTATAAGATAATTTTAATGTGTTTTGTATTGTTTGTATTATTATAGAAAAGTGTTGGGGTTTATGTGTAATATATTGGATTTGGAGGGCTTATAGGTAATTATACCTTACTATTATTATTTTTATATATATTATATTTTATAATAACCCCCTCCTCCATTTTAATTCCTTCATTCTTTTCCTTCTCCCTTCCCATTCACTCCACCCGACCGAAACCCAAAGATGCGATCGAAACCACCCCGGCCTCCTCCCTCCGTCCTTCTTCTCCGTTCACCTCAGCCGGAAGAAACCCAACACCCCGTTTCCCTCTTCCTTCTTTTTCCTCTTCCTGGTTTCAATCCCCGACCGAACAAACCCACTTTCGGTCCTCCCTCTCTCCCCCAAATCCGCTCCATCTCTCCATGATTTTCAAATTAAATTGGAGGGATGGCTAATTGGAGGGTGCTCTAGCTCGTGGTGGCATCGATTTTTGGAGAAGACTTTGGAAAGGTATATCCCTTTTTATTTTATTGTGTAAAATTAGGTTGGGTTCATTTCTATTGAGTAGGATTATTAGGGTAGGAAGATTTAGAGATTCTGGGAATGGTAGATGTGAGGAATTAGCGGATTATTAGAGAGATTTTAAGTTGTTAATAAATTAAGGTTTTGGGTTTGTAAAATAGAGACATATATATAAGAATTATCTCTTGTATGGTCGTAAAAATTGTAGTGAGCCATTAGAAGAAAATGGGGAGTAGTAATTTTTGGCATAAACTCGAACTATAGGGTTTATGAAATCGGGTAGAAAACTCGATCCAAATAATTGTAGAAAATGCATACGAGGGTGTAGAGTATTATGAAAGTATTAATATAAATTTAGGATGATTTTTATAGGCTTCCAGCTCAATTAAATTGAGTGGAATGGATTATAGGTGAAAAGTGCACGCCGGGTGTTCGGTGAAATGCCCGCGCGATATAGAGGTGAGAATTTGATGAATTCGGAGGTATAGATGAGTTCCATTATTGTTGTTAACCCTAATTTGAGATATTAGGACCAAGGGATTGAAGAAATTAGGAAATAGGAAATTTTCCTATTAGAAAGCCTCCGATCAATATGTGAGTTCTTGCATCGGGGTTCGAATTTGAAATCCGTCGATGTAGCTCACCTACATAGGTCATTTGTGACGCGTGGGTGAAGACGGATTGAAATTTGGGGGTCCGAAGGTAGAGTTTTGAGTTTTAAACTAATCGGTTCTATAATTTTTGCAATTAGGAGGAAAAAGTCGAACTTCGACTGGCTACAGGACGGACGTGGGACATCATTTGCTCGATCCGTCAGGTGAGTATGTTGTATTTATAAATATTTTATGTTGTGGCCAAATTTCGTGGCATTTCGATATATTTGATAGAAGTTATGCTAAAAATTCAATTTTCCGAAAAATACGGATTTTTGAGGCCCGAAAATGGGATTTTGAGATATTTGGTGAAATTAACTATTTTAAGTAGATAAAACCTATAGTATGGGTTAATGTGACGTGTTGAAGTATAAAAACTAAATATATCAAATCATTTCTGCATATTTTTACCCCGTGCATGTTTTGTGCATGTTTTTGGAGTATATAGGCCGATATAGGTAATTTGGTATATGCGGAGCTTTGTGTATGGGCTAGCATGCTATGGATGGGTGTTATAAGATGTAATTAGACGAAAGTAGTGATTATGATCATGTTTTGAAGACCCGTGTAATTATAGTACGCGTTTGTGCATGTTTTGGGGCATATAAGCCCTTATAAGTGATTTTACTTATATGAAACAGGATGTACGAGCTAGTATGCTATAATTAGATATTATAAGATTTAATTAGAGGAAATAAGTGGTTTTTGGCCCCTTATGATGGGAAATCCGCACGTGTGGTGTTTGTTGTAATATATATAGATGATTATGATGTGTAATGCAATAATTGATGAAATTAATAATTGGGTACATGTTTACATTTTAATTATGTTTGAAATGAATTAATGGGCAATAATATGACATGTTGGTTTATATGATAAATGACTTGGTGTATGTTTATATGGGATTTAATGAAGTAGCGAATAGCATGGTATTCATAATGGGTGATGTTATGGTAAATTAAATAACATGATGGTGTCTACGTTAAATGACATGGGGTATGCATATATATATATATGATACAACGAGATGATAATCAATATCGCGGACATCAGATGTGCATCAAATGCAAGATAAAAGGTGAGATAGTAAGTGTTAATAAAATGTGTTATTATTCTTGTGATTAAAGTCAAGGATGTGGCTATTGTTGAATTAAAAGCTGTCATGCTTTATGTTGATAAAGTAAAATGGAAAGAAGCAATGATTAATGCTAATAACAGATGATTTTGTTGATCAGTACCTACAGCAATCCTGGGGGTTTGGGCTAGACCTCCTAATACCCAAGGACCGGCTTGGGGTGCGGAGTTTATTACTTAAACTATGTTTGGGGTGCGGAGTTTTATCGCCCAAGCTATCGGCTTGAGCCCGGTTTCCCTCGATGACAGCTGTCGCGAGGAAGTACCTAGTTTACCTGGGGTGCGGAGTTTTTCTCTTTTTTGTTTTCCCTCCTGGCTGTCGGCTGGGAGGAAGTACCCAGTTTACCTGGGGTGCGGAGTTTTTCTCTTTTTGTTTTCCCTTGCTGGCTTCGGCCGAGAGGAAGTACCCAGTTTTCTGGGGTGCGGAGTTCCCTCGCTGGCATAGGCTGGGAGGAAAACGTAGCCTCGGACGAGTAAGACTCTGTGCGAGCATCGGTCCGCGTGTTTTACTGGGCTGTCGGCTTTCAGTATATTGGGATACTGTAGCTCACTGGTCGACAAACTAATAAAATAACTAAGTGTTAATAATAAATTGTGAATTGTGCGTGGAAAAGAAAGTGGATAGTAAAATGTGAATTGCGTGTGGAAAAGAAAGTGGAAAGTGAATTGTGAATTGTGGATGAGAAAGAAAGTAGTTGTGAATGAAATAAATGTGAAAGAAAATGAGTTATGAGTTAGTATATGAAAAGAAGTGATAAATGCAGTGCGTGGTTAATTTAAAATGATAATAATAGAAGAGACATGTGTTCTTATGAATAATACGAAGTAATGGTATTATGTGTGTGATCATTAAAGTAAAATACAGTTAATGCGAGCTGTACCTTGGAATTGTGTCAAGGAACTACCTGCCTGCTATTTCCGTGGAAATGGTGGGAACTACCTGCCTTGGCATAATTCGCGGGGTGAGTTGTTATAATAGTGGTAATGATGGATGGTAATGAGAAATAAAGTAAAGTGAAAATGATAAGTGATTGAAGTGATTAATAACCAAGCTATCGGCTTGAGATGTGATGTGATATTACCCAAACTGTGTGTTTGAGGTACAATGATTATTACCCAAGCTATCGGCTATGGGATGTGATATGTGGTGGCCCCAAAGTGTGTTTGGGAATTAAGTGAAAATGATAATAAGATTTATTGTTATAAGAAAAAGTAATTGCTAAAGTGAGATAACGGGATAAGAATGAATTATAAAACATGCTTTTGATACGATGAGAATGAGTATTCTGTAAGGTGATTTGATAATGATATGATGAAATGTGGGTTAATTGCGATGTGTAATGAGATTTTATATTTGTATCCCAAGACATGAATAAATGTGGCATCATGAGGATAGTAGCTTATATGTAAGAACTGATACTTGTTATATTTCAATAAAATACTCACTTGTGCTATGAAAGTGGTTATGAAAATGATTAATGCAGAAAGTATGTGGTGATAGGAGTTTGTATCCATATAAATGGTTATTAGAGAAAGATATAATAGCATCTTGTTAGTGATATTTATATAAGTAGCGAAATGCTAATATGATGATAATTGTGAAGAAACAAATATTTGGGTTAGGGGATTCCAACGGAAAAGTAATGGATTGAATGGAAATTCGTAGTGTGCGAATATAAAGTAAGGATAGATATGAGGTTGATATGAAATATATAGTGGAATGTGTGAGTGTGGGTAATTTTATAATTTGACACAGATTTGAAGAGTATTTGATTATAAAGCCGTATTGATGATGTTTTTAAGTTCAGAGGTTCCGGATTTATCTTCTTTCTTGATGTTTGTAAGTTTGAATTATTTTCGTTATACAATTTCATTTATTTGTTAGATTTTTAAATTTATACTCACACCAGAAATGGCTAACCCCTTAGTGTTTGGGGGGTTAGGGGAGTCTGAGGACTTCCCTAGATCCCCCACTGTTGCAGGTTCTCATCAGTGCAGAGGTGAGGCGTAGATTGGTAGGATAAACTTTTATTTTAAAATTTTGTATTATTTAGTTATAGGAATAGTAAAATTTATGATTTAAATTGTATTATGGGTGTATAAGCATGTATATGACGATGATGAGTATAGTGTGAGGTGGTGTGGTATGTTTGTGACCCGTACCCATCTCGTTGTGGAGTACCGGGCTCTGTGGTAGGTTTTACAAGGATTTTTCTAAAATTTTACCTCGTTTTTAAAAGAAATTTATAGTTTTTAATTGATATTTGATAATCCGTTATGAGTTTGGCCCCCAGAGCATTATATTATATTGCCTGTGTGTATCTGCTCATTTTGGCCTGGGGAGCCCATGAAAATATTATGTGGATTGTGAGCTACAGAATTTTGAGCAGAATTCCGTAAGCTTTTTGTGTTTCGGGGCAAAATTTACGGGGGAGACTCTGTCAAAATTTTCCCTGAAATATAACTTTCTTAGTTTATGTTTAAAATGATATAGAAATTGAAAGAATTGAATTTGGAGGCTTAGTTTTAAAAAAAAATATAATTTGGGGCGTTACAACTCCAAACCTGTCGTCGAGGCTTTTCCAGATTGCTGGAGCAGATCAAATGGCAGAGCGAACTCTGAACTTGCTTTCTTGCAAATTGTTAGAGTAACTTCGAGCCATGAGTATGGACTCTGCACCCATCTTATAAGGATCTTTTAATGAGTTTTTAGTGCCGCTTTTAGGACTAGGCTTGACATTTAACTCAGTGTTTACATCCGTAGAGTTGTAAAATGATCCTGCAAAAATTAATTCTAAATTTTATTAGAAAATAAAACTAAGCGGCTACTTTAGTGGCAGATCTTTATTACATGAAGTGACCGATAGTGAAAACGGTCTTTATTGAAGGATAAAACTAGGCGGCTGATAATTTCAAAAAAAAAAAAACTAGATGGCTGCTCTAGTGGCTGGCATTTTTTACAAAATATTAAAACTATATAGAGGAGGCGGGCGTTAAGCGCCCTTGTTGAAGTTCATGAGGTGTTCCACTTTTCAAGTCCCTGCTGATATCTCCTTGCCTTCTGGGTCTTCAAGTTGATGAGCCGTTAGGCGAACTTGCATGTTTTACAAGTTGATGAGCCGTTAGCCGTTAGGCACGGTTCATGATGGGTTTGTTGGGAGCCCCTGGTGCCTCTCCATTGACAGGAGCTTGACTAGGCTTTTGGGGCTGATCCAACTGTTGAGGAGGAACTATGTCCTTCATGGCAGAAGCTTGTTGACGAAGAGCATTGCTGCGACTGCTTAAGGCCACCGCTCTGCCTCTTAGTCTCGCTGTCATGACGGTAAGTCTGATCTGTGTAGTATTCCCACAGACGGCGCCAATCTGTTGCTGCTTATTTTGACATGTGAGCAAATAGATAGTGAGTTTATATTTGAAGGAAACTTCTAAAGATCTGACGTTTGATTGTTGTCATGAAAAGTAGTTAGAGCTCCTGAGATTGGATCTGGATTGTTGATTGAACACCATGATATGAATCTGACGGTTGCTGACGCAGCCGGTGGACCTGCAAAAGTCCTAAAACACCGGGAGTGGCCCCGACTATAGACCCTCCGACGCTCAAGTCAGAACTAGAGAGAGAAAGAGAGTATAAGAAAGAAATTCCGAATCTCCTGTTGATTCTCCCCCTTAAGAGATAAGACTCTCTTGTCTGGGGATAAGAGATTTGACTTACAATCCTCATGAACTTGGTGTCTCTCCTAGTGGGCCTAATCTGTCACTTTTATTGGGCTTGAAAGCGGCACATGTCTTCCTGATGAGCCTAAAGAAGGAAGGTCCAAACCTGTTAAAGAGGCACGTTATGTTTAATCTACTTGTAGAAGCTTTGTGTTTTGTGCTGGAATCGTACGACCCTGATTTGCTGAAATTTTTACCATTATCAATCATGCCATAAGTTATGGGATTGATGAGGCAGTAAGTACAAATGAAGCGCCATCTGAAATTCATAGTTAGCATTTGGTTACTTTATTTTCTTGTATATACCTTAAAACACTGCAAGATCAATGATGTTTGAGGGGTCGCTGCAACAAATTTTCTTAGTCAATTAGAACTAATTTAGCAATGGAGGCAAGATAACTACTGACACGAAGATTTTCGTAGTCCAACAATAGGTTCATTTTGGCGTGTTTGAAATTTTCTTTTCATGGTGTTACAAACACCTTTCTCATCTCAAGCAACTCTTGGATACCTAGTCGAATCTATAGTTAAAAGCTTATGCATTCAAACACATACATCCAACTTTGCATGCAAATTATATACATAAGATGACTTCAATTATATCTTGAGTGTACAAGTATGCTAAATACGGTTGAAATCCACCACTTAAAAGAATCGCTCCCATCCTCATAACTCTATTTCTAAAGGGAGCTTGAATTTATAATCGGGCTTTGTGTTTGTCATATCACACTTCTGAAGCTCTTGGAATAATAAATTCATTTAAAAATAAATAAAAGGTGACCGTGTGATCACTTCATTAATGAAAATGTTAATGAAACAAAATAGTACATAAACATCAATGATACCATGATCTAGCAACATTCTGATACATCAAAATAACATCAAAATAATAACATCATAAACTACTCAGCCTAAAGTACTGTAGGCTAGAGATCCATCAAAAGGCGATTCCATCCTCCGTCCTTGGCTAGCTCAACTCCTCCTTTTGTCCTACTTCTCATCTTCCTCCTCCATACAACACCTCTTCCATGTACATACTTAACCTGCCCACGAGTGGAGGAAGACAAAAATTTTATGCATCAATACAGAAAATCTACAATTAATATGACGAAAGGATGACTCATTTCGATCTAGTCATAAGCCCCACAAAGTAGCAACAACAGAAATGTCCCAAGCTATTGTATTTTCTTTCCTGACTGCCCTCTTTCTCCACTGACCCCAAATATCGGTTGTTGAACCCATATATTCTCTCATGCCAAAGCCTAACGTCATTACTTCCCAAGCTAACCTAGCCTTAGGACTTATAAATAAAATATGCTTAGTATCTTCGTCATTTATTGTACATCTCATAGATTAGACATCCACCGAGATGTTGCGCTTGTTTAGGTTGATTCTTGAGAGAATCCCGTCGTTTGCCACTAGCCTAAAAAAAGCTTTCACTTTCAATGGAGTAGGACCTTCAAAAGAAAATATCATAAAAGAGCTATGGTTTTCCAAATCATTTTTGCTTCCCTACATCTAACTCCTTCATCGTTAATCCAATTATACATTGTCTTCACCGAGATAGTGTCATTAGATTCCAAATTCTATCTTCTCTCATCGTCCACCCTGCTTAAATATTTCCCTCCTTCCCTAATGAAGTCATTCATTTTCTGTAGTTGATGAAGACATTCCTGAGACTGCTGATCTCACACTTGAATCCTAAGTCTACCATTTCTCAATATATCAGCTACTAAGGTATCAATGCTCACAACATCCTTTGCAATCTTTGGAAGAGAGATTGTAGAGTATTTTGGCCGCTCCATTTATCCTTCCAAAATATAGTGTCTTTCCCGTTCCCCAAATCGCAGATAGTATTTGCATGAAACATCTCCCCCACTTTTTCCACTCCTTTCCAAAGGTAGGAAGTCTTTCCATGTTTACTTCTCCCTCCATATCTAAATTTCTTCCATCTCCGATATATCGCAAAAGATTTGCACCACCAACTGTTAAGCCTCTTATGCATTTCCACCACCATTTTCTCAACAGTGATTTGTTCATATATCTCAAATTCAAAATTTCTAGCCCCCCGAATTCCTTCCTCTTACACACCTTACCCTAATTTATCAGATGAAAGCCTTTATTGTCCTCATTTGCTCCCTTCCATAGAAATCTTCTTATACTCGTGTCTATTCCGCCTATGACCCGCTTAGGGAGCTCACAAATTGACATAAGGTACGTTGGTAAAGCTATTGAGGACCGAATTGATCAATGTAATTCTACCTCTTAACGATAAAAAATGCCCCTTCCACCTGGCCAATCTCTTTTCAACCTTCTCCACCAACGGCTACCCATCCCCCCTTCTCATTACCCCAGGCCTAATGGGCGTTCTGAGATACTTTAAAGGAAATTCACCTAACTCGCAACCTAGGTAGGTCTTGATGTATGCGATTGGGATGGAAAGATCATCGCTCAAAGGAATGACACAGCTCTTGCTAAGGTTAACTCTCAATCCTACCCACGACTCAAAGCAATGCAATCTGTCCTCAATGTCAGCGTTTCCACCTCTTTTGTTGCCCCGAACAATAACGTGTCATCCGCATACTGTAGAATCGACACCGTGTCTGGTATACATTTAATATGTAGTCCCCGAATAACATGCATTTCTCTTCCGCTCTTAATCATTTCTGCAAGCCCATTCGGTACTAAGGTGAATAATAGTGTAGACAATGGATCCCCTTGTCTAAGGCCCCTCTAACACCTAATTTCTGTAAACAGTAGTCCATTAAACTGTATAAATGATTTCCCTCCTCTAACACACTTCCTGGTCCACAAACCCCATTTCGGTCCAAATCCTTTAAGCTCTAAAGCTTCATCTACACAATTCCATTCCACCAAGTCATATGCCTTTTCGAAGTCTAGTTTCAGCAGAAAACCATCTACTTTTACCTTGCAACCTCTAAACACAATCTTATGGGTTGACGCGATGCTGTCCATAATATCAATCCCTTTGATAAATCCACTATACAACTCCCCCACCATGTATTTCAGATGTGGAAACAGTCTATTCGCTAACACCTTGGTGATTACCTTTAAGGATTCATTCAATAGGTTAATAGGTCTAAGGTTGCCTACCCTTAACACCTCATTCTTTTTGGGGATCAGTATTACGTTCGTGTAGTTAAGTCTGTGAATATCTGCTTCACCCTGATAGAACTATTTGAAAATTTCCATCAAGTCATCCTTGATTATTTCCTAGTACAATCTATAGAAGAAAAGCGGGAAGCCTTCTGGACCCGAAGCCTTATACTGTCCCAGGTTCTTGATAGTAAGTAGGACATCTTCCTCTGTGAAGGAATATCCTTTGTGAAGATTCCTTCTATTCCTTTCTTCCATCTATCCTTGATGAATTCCACGTCTCCTCCCTTAAGTAGCATCTATTCACTTTTTTGTTACCTAGTAACTCCTTAAACCTTTCGTCTATATGTTGTCTCATTATCCCTTGATCTTCACACCAGCTATCTCCCGCAAAAAATGCTGAAATTGTGGTTCCGCCTACTTCTTCCATTAGCCACCTTATGGAAAAATTTAGTGTTGGCGTCGCCTTCCTTTAGCCATTGCACCATTGATCGTTATCTCCAATAATGATCCTCTATCTATCCAATTCTTTGAATCTCTTGAATGCTATTAGCTAGCTTCTTTATCTCGGAGGCAAGGAAGTCCCTATCTTTCTCCATAATCTCGAACTCTTGAGTTATCTTTCCCAATTGTTCCATCATCCTTTCCACTTGACCGTACTCCTGTTTCGCCCAGTCCTTTAGACATCTACGAAGCCATCTAATCATAGAGATCCATTTACCTGTTGCTCCTATAGCGTCTGTAGGTAAGATCCAATAGTCCTCAATAATCTAGCGTATACTATTACTAAGAGTCCAAGCATTCTCAAAGTGGAACATACGTTGCTGAAAATGGCTGGTACCCCCGTTATCAAAGGCGGGCAAGCGGAGTGTGATCAGAGGTGAACCTATCCACAAACTTGACTACATCAAATGGGAAGGCGTCTTCCCATTCCATCGAAACAAAAATTTTGTCAAGCTTGGCAAGGATGGGGTTAGCCTGCATATTATTTCAGGTCAATTTCCTATTTGTGAGCTGAATCTCCTTAAGCTTTAAGTCATCGATGGTACGATTAAAAATATTTATGTTCTGTTGACTCGCTCCTCTACCTTTATGCTCATTATGGAACCTAGTGATATTAAAATCCCCCCTAGTCACCCATTGACCTTCCCATTGCTCTATAATAGTTCTAAGTTCATCCCACATAATGCCCAAACATCTAGAATCATACAGACCGTAGATCGACGTGACCACATGCTCCCATTCGTCACTCCTACGCCTAATTCTAACAGTGACCGTAAACACTTCAATAAATTCATCCACAATCTCGAAAACATTGATCGACACCTATGGCAATCCCCCCAGACAAACCTATAGCCGATTTAAAATGCCAATCATACCCCCTAAGTGATCTAAAACACAAAAAGCATAGCCCTAGGATTCTCAATTCTAGTTTTTTGAAGAGCACAAATCAAAGGTTTTTTTTCCTTAGACATGGTGTCATTAATGAGTTTATCCTTAGAACCTTGCTGCATACCCCTAACATTCCAGAAGATGTATAACAATTGACACAAACTAAACATCTAACATCTAACTTGTACGGTACTGTGCACAAGACTATAGAGACAATCTATTGGCCTATCCTCTAAGAGTAATCACCCTCTCTAACTATTCTGCTCTAGTGGAACCCATGGCTAGACCAAATAGACTTGCGTAATAAAGAAGAGTATTATCATGAATATAATTCAAAATTGGTACTTTACAATTTAGCATACCTCCATAGGCCGACACAGGTTCTTTTGCTTTTGTTTCTACCCTAATTAAGTCATCCTCGCTTGGTCCTTGCATCCCCCATTTGTCCAACTGTCTCTTACTCTTCCTTTGATATTCAACCGTAGTTTTATTTATACTTCTATCGTTGCTCTTTTCCCCCCGACTCCCACACTCGCTTCTCCCACTTCACAGTATCTGACTTCGAGACATGCGCTTCATCTCCTACTCCATCTGAAGCCCCAATCCTATCTCTTCTACCATCATTGTAATCTCCGCTCTTTGAGTCTGCTACCTCTCCGCTGACATCGAGACTTATGTACCTCTACTCATGAACAACATCATCTAATAGACCCTTTATTTGTTCATTTGCTCTAGACTCCTCGTTATTCAGCACCTTGAAACCAACGTCTTCTGAGTTAACACTAGTAAGGGGTATAACAATATAATTTAAATCATGCACTTCCTCTTTGCTGGACTGACCCACTTCCATCACTTTCATTACATTAATTGAGTTTGCATTTGAAATCCCAAATTTACGATCCTTATGATGGCCCAACCCATTAACGCTCATCACTAAATCCCTTACAACCTGCCTGACACTCTCCTCGAACTCCACTCTCGACAGCGTCACAATTTCTCCATCATGTGGGCCCCCACCTCAACACCCTTGCTCACACTTGTCAGATTTTTCAGTATACCGCTGTTTGGATTGTATGATGGTAGGATGAGTTGAACTTTCTTTGGCAATTGAATCGAGCTTTCGCCATCGGGGAACAGTCTTCTCCCGTGCTGCACTGCATCGCTCACGAGGTGACATCTGTCCTCCTTCCTCTTTCTACGCAAACCCACCTCAACCTCAGAAACCACAACATTAGTTTTTTTGAATTGGAAGGTCTTGATTTCTTTGCCTCAAATCCGATGGCTCATATTTCTCCACCCTCTTATCATGTGACGTGTGGTCCCGATTGATTTCCTTCCGATCCGACGACCTGTGCTTATCATCTACCTCCTGATTCTTTGAATCTGCTGACTCCGATGTCGTGTCCCGCACCATTAGACCCTGAAAAGAAACACTCTTCTTCCTCTCAATAACCACTTTAACTTCGTACACATCCCCTTTGAACGCGACCTGAATCATCGACAAAATCCCCTTAGTCAACTATGTTCCGATTCGTATGTGTGCGAAGTCCCGATGGTTCTGTAATATTGAGCTCTTGTCTATCTTTACAACATATCCAAAACTCTTGACAAGGTTTTGGAACCCCGAGCGAACCCAATAGTGGAATTGAAAATTAAATATCCTGATCCATATCGAAGTCTCCACCTTCAACGCCCCCACTTTGCGCGACCTACAAATGAAAGTGATATCGAACTCCTCGCCACCCTCACCTTCCAAGTCCCTAAGAGACCACTTATTTTGTTCTCTCCACATTTTGACACTGCATGAAGAACCCATTCTGACTGATTTGTTGTACTTGCCCACTCCAATTGGGTGTTGTAATACCCTGAATTTTTATTTATGAGAATTATTATTTTTGTATTATTAATTTGTACGTATTGTGCACGTGCAATCTTGCGGTATAAATTTTTATAATTATTTTTCATAAACAAATGAGTATACATATATACATGTCTTTCTATTATCTTTTTATTAAAGCCTATTTTTAAACAAACATTTTGAGCCCAACTTAATTTATTTTTAAATATAAACTAATTTGGCCCATTAAATAAAAGCCCATGAATTTATTTTCTCTTTTATTACAACTTGTAGTGTAGAAAATTTTTATAGACTTTTTATAAAAAATATATGTACAACTTTTTAAAATAGGGGACTTTAGAAACACGTGCATTGCACCAGCACGTGTTTGTGCATCTTTTGAGCCCAGATAGGATTAGGAGGGAAAAGAGAAGTGGAGTTTGTGGGAGGTAGTTTTGTAGTCATGGTTGGTTACTACAACTTCCCCTTGAATCCTAGCCTTTGTTTCTTAACTCCTAGGCCAATCCTAGCCTTCTATTTGCCCCAAATTTTTGTATAAATACCCCCCTCCCCTAGCCTAGTTATCCTTACACTTCTTATTCATCAAACCTATAGTGAAAGAAATTAATCATTAGTAGTAGATTGTTGTGAGTGAGAATAAAAGATTGAGAGAGAGAAAGTTGGGTGTGCTTACAAGCAAGGAGGCCGGCATCACACTAAGGACCTCGGGTTGCACCCAACCGAGGAGGAGAAGCGCATCTTTGGGCAAGCTCAACTAGGAGGAGAGAGCCCTTTCATTTTAGGAGTTACTTTGTGGGTTTTCTCTCCAAATTAGGTGGGTGGTTTTTCTTACTTCTAACTCTAGTTACCATGCTAGGAATGATGACATAATTTGCATGAAAGAAACCAATAAGAGTACATTTAATTTGAAAAAGGAGTAGATTATTAAACTAATGCTTGGTAGATTCTATGTTAACTTGTAATGAATTTTAATATTGTAGCACAATTTGTTTTGTAGTTATGGAAATGTTAAATTGGGTTTATGATAATTGAGTATGAAATGCTAATAGATGAAATTATTGTTTTATGTACTAAATGGACTATCTTGATATTGGTTCTAATGAATGAAATTTGTCCTATGCATTTGGGTTAATGAAAGAGGAAAAAATAGGGAATTATAATTTTAATGTGATTTTTTAATACCAAATTGTGTTTGAGAATTGTCAAATTTAATTATGGAAAGAGTAATATAGAGTTTTTGTATGAAAAATGTGTGTTTTATTAGTGAGAAAATTATTTTAAAAACACTGGAGTATTAATCTAAGATGAAATTAATATCCTGGAGATTTACATGACATTTTGTGCAAATCAAATGAAGATAAGAGCTTTTGAACATCGAAACGTTTTAATTGAATAGAGACTCGAATTAAGTAAATTCGAGTTGTGTTTGTGACAACTTGAGCCTATAGCTCAAGTGGTCAGTGAGCTTTCCTAGCGCTACTGTAGCGTGGGCGTGGGTCTTGGGAATCGCTGGTTCGATACCCCATGCCCACCTTGTTTTTCTATGTGCGGTTAAGAAATACCCAACCCGAACAGAGGGTATATGACCCTCTGATCTCTCTTCATATCGCTGAGCGCATTTGGCTAGTTGGCTAGCGCATGGGGCTGTCTTCTCTTACGTTGCGGGTTCGATTCTGGTTATGGCCAGAATATATTTTTTGACAAAAAATGATTTTTGGGACTTTCTTGATGTTTAAAAATTTCGAAAAAATTATTGTTATTATTCTAAAATCATGTACGACCTATAAAAATTAAATTGGAGTTATTAGACTAAAATAAAATGTATTTTGAGGTGAAATTGTACTTGAAACTATTGTTTCCTTATATTTATAATTTCGTAAAAATGTGGATTTCGTTCATGAGGTGATTAGTATAAGTATTAAAAAGAAAAATTTGATGGAAGGAAAATATAATTGTGAATTTTTATATGGGTTCATTTTGTCAAAGAATAGCATAACAAATGGTGATTTTGTGAAATAATTCACTTGACTAAACATTTTCGTAGTATGAACTTAATGTGGAAATACGTATTGATTATGAAATGCATGATTTATAATTGAACTCCATGTATGAAATTGATTCATGAAAAGATTGAAAACCGTTTAATTGGAAAAGAGAAATGTTCTTGAGTATGACAAACTCAATATGTGAATTGTGAATTGAAATTGAAAATTAGGGTGTAGCTAAGACTCACACCAGAAATTGAAAGTAATGAGTTATGATAATTGAAAATTGAAAAGACCAAGTTTGGGTCATTGTGAAATGAAAGAAATAAGACCGGTATTAGTGAGAGGGTTGACCCTAGGAGATTGATTTTGTTCATGATTTCATTAAGTTAAGGACTAGTATATAGTGAAGATGTGATGAAAGTGAGAGAAAAATACAAGTATGAGGGCCTCGAGTCGACGATGTGGGTGTGATTCACAGGTTGTCTTCACGATGCGTCGTGACATGACGTGGGCACTACTCCGGAATTATTGGGATCTTGGCGACACTTGTGGAGTGTTTGGTGAGTGCGAGAGGATCGTGTGCCATGACGGAGGCTGAATTGACCATAGATTGTCTTCACGATACGTCGTGACATGACTTGGGATTCCTCTCTAAGTTGTCTGTACATGAGCTCGTACTCATAGAACATCTAGGATACTTACCGTAGTTATAGTAGTAGATTAAGTCATGACGAGGGATTGAACCCTACAAGATGAAGAACGAATAAGAGGCGTGCCCTCGGACCTATGTAGTATGGGATGCATAGAATCCGAACAAGTGCGTATTAGTGTCATATAATATAAATAATTGCATTAAGGACTAAGTGCACAATCACAACACGACATCAATAGGATATTCCCCTTAGTTTGATTTGTGAACAAGTTTGTGTTTGTTAAGTATGGAAAATTATTATACTGTTTCCGGCATAGAGAGGATGGCCGTGTATAATATTCGTCGGTTGAATAAACTGACGTACCCACAGTTTGTATGCAGGATCAAATGGCATGATAAAGATTAAAGGAGAACTGATGCTTAGAGATTATTCAAATGTTGTTGTAATTTCATTCATATAAATGTTGTAATTTTGCTTCCGCTATAAAGTGTAAAGATTCATTTGTAACTCTGATGTAAAGTGAAACGTTTTAAATTCCTTGTAAAATTGTACGAAAGAAGTGAAAAGATCCTGTGGAATCTCGAATTCAGTTGTATTTGGAATTCGGGGTGTTACAGGTATACTCTTAGTGTTTGCTGCCAATGTCTTCGCAATCTTATTGGTGGTGGGGTTTCCAGTTTCAGCTTTGATCATTATGCACATCGAGAGGCGGATTTCGAAGTCTGCCATGATCGGAGTGATCACCGCTTTAATGATTTTCCTCCCGCCGACGGTGCTTTCCTGAGTTCTACTTTGAACTGAGTTTCTTGGATTGTTTGGTATCGACATAGACCACGCCGGTGACTTCACCACTCCCTTCCCCCTAGTGCACATCGCCGAGATGTGGCTGTAATGCTTACAAGTGTAACAGAACCATTCATTGGTGCACTCTTGAATAGTGTGCCCCTTTTGAGAGCACTTATGGCATTGGAGCTTGTTCTCGGACTTGGACGACTCCGGCGAGCTTCGTTGTGGTTTCCTATCCACTGTCTTCTCTGTCCTTTTCATCTTCTCTCTTCTTGATATCCCCCATCTCCGGCGATGCTTTCCTCTGATGCACTCTTTACTCCCCATATCCTTCATTTTAAAACTTCTTCTGCTATTTAAAGGAACCAAAGTTCTGTGGCTTCTTCTGCTAGTTAAAGGAACCAAAGTTCCGGGAAAGAGTAAGGAAGATGATACTAGTTATCTCCCATCAAGAAAAAGAGTTGGTAAAACGATACAATTAGACCAGCTTGCTAAATCTTTGTTCAATAGGTGTGACAAGTTGTCATTACAAAATCAAGTGACTTCTTTGGTGAGCTCATCCCCACAAGATGAAATCCTTGAAACAAAGGCTGGAAAATGCTATTGCCGACTCATACAATATAGGTAGCTAAAAATTTAATTGCTTCAATTGGATAATGCATTATTACCTTATATAATGTTCAATCCAATTATAACTATGTGTTGTTCCTTTTTCATGTAGGCTACATGTAGTGACGATGACTATGAGCTAGAGTAGAATGAGGTATCTACAAATGATCTTCAGTGATTGACAAAGTGAAGTTGGGGATATATGAAAACGATAGTGGGTTAGAAGTACTTTTGAAAACTTTAGTTGTAGTTCTGTAAGTATGAAACCTCATTTTTCCTTCTAGTAGGTATTGGTTGTATTTTGGCACTTTGAAACACACATAATTTTGTAATGAGAATGTTATGTAAGGTTCCGTACTCTACAATATTTAAGTGTTTGTTTCATTTAAAGCTTATTTTGGTATTCTTAGGTTTACTATAACCTTGGCATGTATTGTTTGATTGAATTGCATCTTTTTCATTATTTTGTTTTATTTATATAATTGTTTGCAATCAATAGGTGAAATAATTATATTTTCATGATTAGACAAATACGTTCTTTTTATTATGCAGATTAAGCTATGCAGAATAATCAACAATGGAAAAACTGCTTACAAACGCATCTATAAAGGAACATTTGCAAGGGAATGAGAAACTTGCAAATCTCTATGGCAATAGTTCATTTGCAACTAGAAAATCCCTTTTAAAACAAAATTGCAAGACAAAATTTTGTTCCAGATATTTTCTTACAGATGGGGACCGCAAGGAACAACTTATCTTGTAAATATTTTATTGTTACTATTATTTGAAAGGGGTTGTTAAAATTCTGTTGCGCACATTTGCTAGGAGAGATTTTGTAACAACATTCCTACAAGGGAATGAGAAAATGCCCTTATGAATGTGCACAGGCAAGGGGTTTTTTAGTTGCATATGTGGTGTTGGGTTTATGACTTCCATACTAAGTTCAATACGAAGACGATGAAGCGACGTATTGATTGGATGGAAGATGAAAAGCAACAACAGCAGCAGAAGAAGGTGCGATCGAATGTTGTTTGTGTTCAGGTGCGGGTCTAGGGGATTCGTTTGAAGCCTGACTTCTTCTTCAAGTTAGATCGTACGGCTCTTATCGTATATTTGTCACTTAAGGAAATATTAGATGGCTATTGTATAAAGATATCAAACTAGGGTTTCTCTATATATTATTGTAATAGTCCTCCGTTGAGAGTAAAGAGAGTGAGAGAGTACTTCATTGAAGAGAGTCTGAGAGGTTCTCCAATTGTAAACAAATAGTATTTTCTGGTGAGGCTAGAGAGAGGGTCGTGGTAAGAATTGTAATATTCTTGTATCTTCTCCAGTTGAATATTATATCAGTTTCTTCTCCTTCGGATCAAGGCAAAATCCCCAAGTAGGAAAAATTTGTGTGCTTTAGTGTGATCTAGTATTTGCTTGGTGGTTTGTATTGACCGTGTCGCTCAACTATCCAAGATCCTAGTATAAGAGGAATCAAATTCCTTAACAATTGGCATCTGAGCTTCAGGTTAGAAATCTTCCGCAGGTTCGTGGATTTGCTCGAGTTCCTTGGAGATGACATATTAGATCACAAAGATCAAGTAGTTCAATGGTAAGGTCAACTTTATCTCTGGATGGTGAACATATATGATATATTGGTTCTAAAGGGTTTGAAACTAGCCTTAAATGAAGATAAATGAAGACTAATTGGCATAAATTAGGGGAATTAGGAGGAGATTTGTTCAGTAGCCTTAGGTTTAATCCGGATGTCATTGATGATCGAAGTCAGGTGCAACCTCATAGAGGAGCAAAGCGCGGTGAGTCTGTGGGCAAGACTCAGAACTAACTACTCAAAATCTCCGGTACAAGATATGATGTACCTGAAAAGAAAGTTGTTAAGTTTCTCAATGAAGGAAAGTACTGCTCTTCTAAATCATATGGTGGAGTTCAATACGGAGTTATCTGAACCAAGCGCGATTAACGCAGATGATCTAAAAGCTTCCAACTTGATATATTCACCACCAAATTCATCCAATTTGATAACCATGCTTGACGGGAAATCTACTAAGAAGAAGTTTTTGGTAGCTGGTATGTTCGAGGGCTTGGAGGAGGATGCTTTTAGGAAGGAGAATTAGAATCGGCATCTACTTTTGTGAGTTGCTTAGAGGTGGATGGTACTTCAAATGGAAGGAAAAGTGCACGTAAGGGTAACGTTCGTTGCCACCACTGCAGAAGGATTGAGCATTATAATAGAGATTGTTGCAAGCAGTTGAGTTAAAGGGGCACCAAATCCAGTGCGGCTGAATTATGTGATAGCTTAAACAATACTTTTGTTTTAAATTCTTTAGATGTGGATTCCGGTTGTTCTTTCAATTTGGTTAGTTCTTCTCAAATTTTCTCCGATAGGGAGATGATCTCTACTTACAAGTTTGCATCATGTCGTTCTGTGAGAACAAATATTAGTAAGATTTGTTAAGTAATTGGTGAGAGAATAGATGAGTCAAAGATGACACACATAAATTGACACACTATAGAGGAGGTCATGTATATTTCTTTGTTGAAATGAAACTTGATATCAAGGATTACTCTTGAAGTACGAGACTGCAAGTACACAGATCCAGGTGGAGTTCTATTAGTTTGGAAAATTCGTCGTAAGGTGATGAAGGGTGGGAGGGGTATTGGGCATAGTCAGCACAACCTCTACTAGCTTTGGGGAAATAAGAAACCTTGGCCAAGTGGTTTGAAGCTCTTCCTTAAACACTATTTAGTTTACTATCATTAGAATCATCCGAGCGAGACTACGACGTATGAATATCGTCGAAAGGTGGAGGAGTGTCTTGGGGTAAGTGGAGTTCGTGCGGAGGACGACGCCTCCATGTCAACGCCTACTGGGGTGTGCCTTTGAGGGGCATACAAACTGGGAAAAAATAGTGGAGGTAGATTCCACTAACAGAAGTAGCCACAGAACTGAGTTGTTTGCAAGAGGAGAATAAAGAGTATAGAAGATTTTAATCACACAGTTGTGGATTCTTAGTATGCAGTCCAATGTGGAGATTGTTGGGTTTATGTCTTGCATACTAAGTTCGATACGAAGACGATGAAGCGAAGGAAGCGACACATCGATTGATTTGAAGATGAGAAGCAAAAACAGCAACAGAAGACGGTGTGGTTGACTGTATAGTTGGCTGCATAGTCGACTGTCACCCTTTCGGGTTTGGCTGGAGTCAAATGAGGTCGAATGCATTTTAGGCAGTCGACCATGCACGGCTGCTGTTTGTGTTCAGGTGCAGGTCTAGGGGATTCGTTTAAAACCCGACTTTTTCTTCAAGATAGATCGTACGGCTCTTATCGTATGTTTATCACATCAAGAAATATCAGATGTCTATTGTATATCAAACTAAGGTTTCTCTAGATCTCTATATATTATTGTAATTGGCCTCTATTGAGAGTCAGGAGAGAGAATATTTTATTGAAGATAGTTTGAGAGGTTTTCCTATTGTAAACAACTAGTATTTTCTAGCAAGGCTAGAGAGAGAGTCGTGGTGAGAATTATAATATTCTTGTATGTTCTCTAGTTGAATAATATCTCAGTTTTTTCTCCTCCAGATTAAGGCGAAAGCCCCAATTGGGACAAATTTGTATGCTTTGGTGTGTTTAGTGTGATCTAGTATTTGCTTGGTGATTTGTATTGATCGTGTCGCTCAACTCAATAAGATCATAGTAGAAGAGGGAAACAAATTCTTTAACATGTGGCATTTTCTACTGTTGTTGCATTAGTTTGCAGAAGGAGAAGAAAGCCAAGCTTCACTTGCTATCCCTTTACAACAATCCAGCATGGCTTATCTTTTTTTACAAATATTTTGGTAAGCAACTTTGGCGAAGAAAGAGGGGAAATCATGAAATCTCAAATTTGATTCCCATGACTAGCCTTTTGGATCACCACATCAAGCACATCAAGAAAAAACATTAGTAAATGGACAGACATTTCTCATTTTCTTTATTAAACATATAAGATTTTTATGGATCCCTACTGATATGGGTCAGATGACATGGCCCCTCCTGGGTCACCAGATCCCCTTAAAACCCCCTCTCCCCTGATCATCGGATCAACCCAGAGCCTAATGGGCTTCTGCCACGTCAGGCCCACGAGCAAACGGGTCCAAACTCGGCCCAACAGGATCCCAGACCTGTTTGCTCTGCCTATAAATACTAGGCCCTCTCCTTCATTCAAAGGTAATCAATCTTTCCCCTCTAAAACTCTAGCTACTGTTGCTTTCCAGCAACTGACTAGATTGTCGGAGTGCCTGCCACCGAAATCTCTCCTGGTGTTTCTAGGCAGAGTGCAGGTACACAAGACCGAGCCGAGCCCCCCAGATCCGAGCCGAGCTGCTGGATCCGAGCCGAGCATCCGTCCTCCACCTTACTCCTGCTACTCCCGAGTCGTCCCCAGCCGAGGGTCGAACGTATATCCAGTACCGCGACTTCCGTAACAAATTGAGAGAACTCACACCTGGTGCAGCCACCCCCCAAAACAAACCGCATCAGGTTGGCGTTGTCTGTGGGAAACCTCGGTATTGACCTAAGTCCGACCCCGGTCAGGAACGTCATCCCCTCGATCTGAGCTCTCACATGGCACCCAAGGCCAGAAGAGCTATCACCTCTGCACATTGTCCGGATGCTCCTCCCCAGGACATCCCCACCGACACTCAGGGATCGAACCATCCTAGGGTCAACGGTGGACTCGGGCCGGGCATTTCTCGCTCGGAAAGCTCAGTCGCGCCGACCGAAGGCCGCCACCTCAACGCGACGCGACCGGACAAGCTCCGGTCATGCGCCTTGAGTTCCAAAACATTCAGAATGAAATCCTGGAGGCCATCTTAGGGACCCCGGGAACGAGACACTTCACCGCTCTTACTCGCTGTCGGACACCAGAGCCAGCGAGTCTCGCGGCTTAATCTGCCTGCCAGAACAGGACGAGGGCATCCTAAGATGCCTACAGGAAATGGAAAACTACCTCGACCATTTTGGCGAGGGCGGCCTGAGGCTGGCTCAGGGTCATAGGCCGATCAGACCCCCTTTCTCCACTGCAATCTTACAAGCAGAAATACCCAGGAACTTTCGGCCTCCTCAATTCAAGACCTACGACGGCGAGGGTGATCCTGCTGATCACATGGAGGGGTTTAAGACCCTCATGATGATTCACAGCGCTTTGAATCCCCTCCTATGCCGTGCCTTCCCCGCCACCCTCCGGGGTCCGGCTCGGGAATGGTTCTCTAAGCTCGTCCCCAGCTCAATCTACTCGTTCGATCAGCTGGAGGCCAACTTTCATGCCCACTTTGTGGCCAACAGGAAGGCTGAGAAAACAAGCGTGTCCCTACTGGACCTCCGACAGAAGGAAGGAGAGACACTTCATCAGTTCGTTCGGAGGTTCACCATAGAGGCGAGGTCCATCTCCTCCCTCGATGCTGGGGTCGCCTCAGCAGTATTCCGACACAACGTCCGATCCGGCCAGCTAAAGGCGTCCTTGGCCAAGAAGCCTCCCCTCGATTTTCCTGACCTGCTTATTCGTGTCGAGAAGTACATTCGGGTGGAGGAGGCCCTAACTTATGAGGACGCCAAAAAGGTCCCGGGGAAGGGGAAGCACAAGGCCGATGAGGTAGAGCATGCTAAGAAGGTTCTGAAAGATGGGATCGGCATGAAGAGGGTCCCTCAGATCCCGCGTTTCTAGAGATACACGCCACTGACACAAAATGTGTCGGCCATCCTATTAGTGATCGAAGACAGGGACCTCGTCCAGATGCCCCCTCGGCCAACTAGCAACAAGAAAAGAGACCAGCGATTCTACTGCCATTTCCACCGGGACAACGGGCACGACACCGACTACTGTTGGGCCCTTAAGAACGAAATTGAGGCCCTCATCCAACGAGGGTACCTCTGAGAATTCACCCAGGAAGATGCTCAAGACCGAAGGGAGTCGAGGAATCGAAGGCCTTCTCCTCCTCCTCGCACCCCCAAACAGCATCCCGAGCGGGACCCGGAGCCTGAAGAGACCGGAGGCCAAGCCATTCTACACTGCATCCTTGGGGGGCCTATGGGAGGGGATTCTAGTACTTCCCGCAAGGCGTTCGTCCGAGAGGTAAATGCCGTCCGGGGCCTCCCTCCCCCTAGGTCTAGTAGCTCCCTGTCTCCTTCTCGGGGGAAGACCTGGAGGGGGTTCGGCTCCTGCACTGCAATGCGCTCGCCATCAGCCTCGTCATGGCGAACTACGAAGTCCGTCGGATCCTCGTGGACAATGGAAGCTCGGTGAACATCCTCTTCCTGGAAACGTTAGAGAACCTCAAGCTCCCCCGAGATAAGCAGAAACCAGCCGGATACACCCTGCACGGGTTCTCCGGTGTCCCGGTGCTGATAGAGGGGATCGTGACCTTGGATGTCACTGCCGATAAAACCCCCCAAAGATGGACCGAGTTGATGTACTTCATGGTTGTGAACGTTAAGGCGGCTTACAACGCCATCCTCGGCCCACCAGGGCTCTACTCCCTCCAGGCCGTTCCCTTGGCCTACCACTTGAAGTTGAAGTTCCCTACCGAGTCGGGTGTCGGGGTCGTTCGTGGGAACTAAAAGGCAGCACGATCATGCTATATGATGGTGTTCAGGGGAGGTGTGTTCCCCTGGATGCCGTCGAACTGCAACCCGAATGGAGCCAACCAGAGCCCGAACCTGCGGACGAACTAGAAGAAGTCTCGTTCGAGATGGAAGACGAGTCAAAGTGGTTCCATGTGAGCTGCTCCCTTGCGCCTGACCTAAAGTCCAACCTAATCCACTGCATTCGCCGCAACATCGACCTCTTTCCTTGGAAGCCATCCGACATGCCCGGGATCTCCGAAGACCTGATCATGCACAAACTAAGCGTGGTCCCTAGCTCGAAGACGATCGTCCAGAAGCGACGTAAGTTCGCCCCGGAGAGGCAACAAGCTGTGAAAGTGGAGGTAGACAAACTGTTGTCTGCTTGGTTCATCCAAGAGGTCAGCTACCCCGAGTGGCTGGCGAACATCGTGTTGGTGAGAAAGGCCAGCAGGAGATGGAGGATCTGCATAGACTTTATGGACCTTAACAAGGCATGCCCCAAAAATCCATTCCCTCTCCCCAGCATCGATGCTCTGATCGACGTAACGTCGAGTCACGAGCCAGCTTCTCCTATGGGGGCTCGGCATCGACTTTTAGCAAGGCCTTGGCTTTTTTCAAGCCCTGCGACCTTTACACTTGGCGATGACCTCCAGCTACACTCATGCCAGCTTCTCCTAAGGTGTGGGGGCTCGGCATCGACCTCGAGCAAGGCCTTGGCTTTTTCAAGCCCTGCGACCTTTACGCCCGGCGATGACCTTCGGCTACACTTATGCTATCTACCTGAGAATAGGTTTGGGGGCTCGGCATTGACCTCGAGCATGTCCTTGTCTTTTTCAAGTCCTGCACCTTTACGCTCGGCGATGACCTCCAGCTACACTCATGCCAGCTTCTCCTAAGGTGTGGGGGCTCGGCATCGACCTTCAGCAAGGCCCTGGCTTTTTCAAGCCCTGCGACCTTTACGCTTGGCGATGACTTTCGGCTACACTCATGCTATCTATTTTGAACAGATATGGGGGCTCGACATCGACCTCGAGCAAGGCCTTGGCTTTTTCAAGCCCCGCGACCTTTACGCTCAGCGACGACCTTCAGCCACACCCTACCCAAAAGTTTTTATTAAAGATTTAGGGCGCTCACCTTCGGCAAATGCCCCGAGCCCCGGACCTTTGGTTGATCCACCTCTCACCTGCGGACAACTCGGGGTTAACGGTCCTTAGAGCCAAAACCCCGAATTGTTCGAGGGTGGCAGGAGAGCCACCGATCCAAGGCTCTTAGCCAAAAATTCCATTACTAGGCCGCCTGCCTTCGGCAAGCACCCTGGATCTCACCTCTGGGATCGACCCACCTCTCACCCACAGACAACTCGGGGTTAATGGCCCTTGGAGCCGAAACCCCGAATTGTCAGAGGGTGGCAGGTGAGTCACCACCAATTCCTGGTGAAAAAGTGTTGAGGGGGTGAGGATTATATAGCCTTCCGGAGAGGTGCATTTATGTCATCAGGGAGTCCAAACGGTGGAAGGCAAATGTCCCCATTAATTTTTATCGGAAGGTGAAACATCCCTTATTAAATGCTATCTGTGAGGAGTAACGGTTCGGCTCCTGAGTGAAGCAACAACCCGACAACTCTCTCTGCCTCGACATCGACCACAAGCAAGGCCATACTCAGCAATGGCCTCGAGCTACGCTTCTGCCGCCTCACTCAAAAAATTATCAAAATTAAAGAAATCGAAGTTTTATTACTCATGGAGCGCCGCAAACGGCCACACGATACAATGAAGATATTACAAATCATTCGGCTTAAAACTCAAACTCAGTGCTCCCCAAGGGACCATGCTCATGCTCCGCCTGCACAGTTAGTAAGGATGTCCTGGCTATGGAACTCTGCGCGTCGGCAGGCCTCGCCATTTCCAGTAAAAAGTCAGAGAAGGACCCAATAATGAATGGCTTACTCCCTCGAGCAGACCGGTGCCTAGCATAAGCTTCAGCCTCCGAATCTCCAATTCCTTCTCTACAATGACCTCATGAAGAATGGACTCCAAACCCGGTTGCCCGGTAGAGGCATCCGAGATTGACCAGTTCGTCTCGATTCTCCACTAGTCCCGGTCGGCTATGGCCTTCTTTAGGCGAGCGGCCTCTAGGCTGAGCTCCTTAGACTTGTTCATGAAATAGTTTATTGCGGCCTCTCAATCACAAGTCTGCCTACGGTGGCGAGCCAGCACACTCTCCTTGGACCCCAGCTCATTACGGAGCCAGAAGACCTCGGTGGAACAGAGGTCGGCGCTAATGGCCTCGTGTGTCTATCAAGAAGAGGGAAAAAACAACGGGTCACTAGAGAAGCTTGCAAAAACTACAAGTTACAGAGGATCGGCCAAAAATCTTTTCTTTTATAAATTCAAAATTTTGAGTTACAAAAAGCGGTGGCCAGTCCGCACGAGGCAAATACAGAGTCAAAAGAAAGTAAAAATCCTAAACTACTTTTGGAAGGGGAAGTCACCTCTTCGTCAACATGGTCGCCCCCGGCCTCCTCTTGATGAGGGTCCCCCATCTCCTCCTCCTCCTCGCCGCCGGGCGTCGGCGGATGCACGAGAAGCCGCCAGTTGTAGTGGAGGTGGTCGACCCGAGCCTCCGGGTAGATCTGCTGGAAGTGCTCCTTGGCCTTGGCGTAGGCCTTATCTTGGGCCAAGATCAGAGTGTCCACCATGGTGATCTGCATCTCCGCCGTGGTGATCTGCATCTTCTTAGCCTCCGCCTGGGCCTTAGCCCGAAAGTGCGCCAGCTTGTTTGCATGATGGTATTGCAGCGAGGCCATCTGAGCTTGGTAGACCGCCAGGGCCGACTAGGCCTCCGTTAGCTCGTCTTTCAGATGATTCACCTCACAGAAGTACTTCTCGGCGAGGATCTCCTTTTCTAAGCACTTGTGGAAGTGCTGCCTATGAAGCAATGCATGGCCGAGAAAGAACAAGTTAGAAAAATCCCTAAATTCTATGCACATAGCAAATACCAAACACTTACCGAGATCTGCACCTGAGCCCACCTCATGTAGGCCGTTGCGGATGTCTCTGTTACCAGAGTCATCCGATCTTGCTCCGTGGCGAGATGCTCCACCACCTCCAGCACCAACGGGCCCTCGAGCAGGGTATCCCATGCCTGGACCCCCCAATCTAGGGTGTGCAGCTTCAGGCCCTGCTTGCCCACCATTTGCTCGGCGTTGGGGCGAAGTGGTGGGAGCCCCTTCTCCAAGACCTCGGCCACTTTCTTACTGCCGGAGCTCGCCCCCGGTTCCTTCGTCGACCTCGACAAATGGTGTTGCTTCTTCGTCCTATTCGGGGATGGCTCCACAAGACCTGAGGCCGACCCTTTATTGGGCCCCGCTACCGAGGCAGCCTTCTTCTCTTGGTCTGCCCTCTTCTTCGCGGCTATGGCCAACAAGGCCTGTCGGTTGTCGAGCTGCTTGGTCGACATCTCTACAAAAGGAAAGAAAAAGAAACAAATGTTAACACGAAGACTGGGAGAAACAAATTCAAAACAAAAACATACTAGGGTTGGCTGGGCTTAGTCCGGCTCGAGCCAGGTGCAGCTCCGTGAAGCGCGGCCACCCTATGCTATGCCCTTCCACAATCTTCTCCACTGTCACCCACTCTTTATCCGTCAACTCACTATGCTTCGGGGGCTTGTGGTTCGGCTTACTAAAATTCCAAACAGTTAGAATCTTCGAAGGCTTCTCGCTTCGGACGATAAAATACTTCTCCTTCCATCCTTTGATGGAGTCCGGGTGGCCGTGCATCACCCTCCTGTGAGGACACGGCGAGAGGTAAAAAATCCCCTCCGCATCTCCGAGCGAGCTCATCCCTAGGATGGCACGGAAGTACGTGAGCTTCGGCTTGATCCCCTTCTCCTGGCACTTCAGAATAAAGCAAACCAGGTGTTTCCACGAGTTGGGGCCATACTGCATTCGACTCAATTCCCCCCACTTCAAAACCCTCACGATGAACGGGTGCAACGACAGCCTCAATCCCGAGACGAAGTCATCCTTGGGAAACATGTAGAAGCTCGACTCCAGAGCTTTGGTCGGGCAAATTCTGGGGTTCGGCATCAGAAGTTCAAACTCCTTTGGAATGAAGTAGGCCGCCCATTAAGATATGCAGATAGTCCGCCCTTAAGGTACACTGGACGACCCGAGTCCTGCAGCAATGAGGTGAACGCGAGAAGCCCCTCCACGTCATCAGGGTACATCCTGATCTACCCTTGGTTTTTACTAGACACGGGGGGAAACTTGAACCCGGCCCAGGTCTGTATTTGTCTAGCGAGCCCCAGCTATCGGGAAGAATCCACTTCCTTTTTCTCCTACGGGGGCGAAGCTTCATCTCCGGATATGGGGTCGCTAACGGGGTCAGAGGTGGAAGATCTTCTTCTTCCTCAGCTGCCTCTCCCGCGGTTCCCCCTTCCTCTTCTCCTCGACTGTCACCTCCCTCGGTTCCCCGTTTGGGCTCCTCCTGGTCGTCCTCCGCACCAAACTCCTCCCCCGCAGGGTCTCCTTCCTCGTGCTCCCCCTCCTCAACAAACTCCTCCCCCGCAGGGTCTCCTTCCTTGAGGCTTGGCGCTCGGATGGCACCGCGAGCCACAAAAGCTTCTCCAACAAGCTTGAGGCTCGACGCTCGGATGTCACCGCCAAAGCTACCAAAGCATTTCCAACAAATTTTAGGGGTTCGCTGCTCGGATGACATCGCGAGCCACAAAAGCTTCTCTTACAAGCTTGAGGCTCGGTACTCGGATGGCACCGCGAGCCACAAAAGCTTCTCCTATAAGCTTGAGGCTCGGCGCTTGGATGGCACCGTGAGCCACAAAAGCTTCTCTTACAAGCTTGAGGCTCGACGCTCGAATGGCACCGCGAGCCACAAAAGTTTATCCTACAAGCTTAAGGCTCGACGCTCGGAAGGCACCACGAGCCACAAAAATTTCTCCTACAAGCTTGATGCTTGATGAACTCAAGAATATTCACATTTAGGAGCAATAATCTTATTGAAATTGTACATTTAAAAGCTCTATATGTGGTATTTTACTCTTCTTTTCTCTTTTCCATAGGAAACAACCAAAAGCAGCCAAACGAAGCAGATTCAGGATTTTAAGGATGAACTCAGAATATTACAGAGCATCAGTCGACTTATTCTTCCACACAGGCGACTGGACAGAAAAATCTTCAGAAAGTCTCGACACAGTCGACTGGTTCAAAGACAAGTCGACTGGTAGGCGGCAGAGTTAGAAGATAAGATAGTTAAAGATTCGTCCAAATCTAAATCCAAATCAAAGCAGAAAAGGAAGAATAGAAGAAAAGAGAAAGAAATAAACGCAGATAAAATAAAGGAGGAATTAAATAAAAAGAAGAGGACCTTACTATAAAAGAAGAGTGCAAACCCTAAATCTCTAGCCGTGTTCTATAAATATCAACGAGGAGGCTAAATTATCTCTCTCTAGAGAAGGCCGGATCCATCATCAAGAACCGATCGTCGACAGCAAGCATCAAGAAGGAGAACAAGACGACTACTGATTGGGCTCAATTTCAACATCATACAAATCATTATTCTTCTGTTCTTCCTTTGAATCTTATTTTTATTGTAGTCATGAACTCTATTTTATTAATCAATAAAGGTTGTATTATGTGCAACTAATTTCATAGTTGGGTTGATTAAAACCATAGTCATGTAATGCTTATATTCTTCTAAATACTACTCTATTATTTATTGATTAAACCTGAGAGTATTGGTATAGATTTATAATGCTCGAACTTGTTTAGATGTTCTAAGAGCAGTCGACTGATGTGACAGTAAGTCGACTGCCATACAGAACCTGAGTTTATCAAGTTTGTGTAGTATAGATCTAAATCTGTTATATGAGCATATTGAGATGACTCGTATCTCGTGCTCATAACTTGTAACAAAGGAATCTCTAGGGGTTCTTGGTTTAATTAGCTTGAAGGATCTAGATCTGATACCAATTTCTAGAACTTCAAGTGTTTGTTCATTTCCATTGTTCTGATGTTTTCTTTAAGTGCAACTTAGTAGATACCATGCTAAATACTTAAGGAAAGAAACGAATTAGAGTAGATACCATGCCTAATTCTTGTCTTAGGGAAACATTAACTTTAAGGAGTAGATACCATGCCCTTAAAGAGAACAAACATGAGTAATAAGAAGAAGTTCAGGAGGTGACTTAGCATTATTGACTATTGGTGGAGATCTAAACCCAACTACTTAAAAGATATTTGTGACTCAGCATTTCTTAATTTAGTTTTTAATCTCTTCATTTCTTTTCAAATAGACTTTTAGAACAAACTTTATGATTTGCATTTTCTTTTGTTTTATTGATTAGTGAGTTAAGTACTACAATCTTTGTGGGATCGACCCTTGCTATTGCTACGCTTATATAAACGATTCGTACACTTACGAGGTTTTTAATTTGTGTCTAGTTTATCTAATTATTTAGTTAGCTGCATTGCACAACAATGCTCGGCGCTCGGATAGCACCGCAAGCCACAAAAGCTTTTTATACAAGCTTGAGGCTTGGCATACGGATGTCACTGCCAAAGCCACCAAAGCATTTTCAACAAGTTTTGGGGGCTCGACACTCAGATGACACCGTGAGCCACAAAAGTTTCTCTTACAAGCTTGAGGCTCGGCGCTCGGATGGTACCGTGAGCCACAAAAGCTTCTCCTATAAGTTTGAGGCTCGGCGCTCGGATGGCACCGCGAGCCACAAAAGCTTCTCTTACAAGCTTGAGCCTCAGCGCTCGGATGGCACTGTGAGCCACAAAAGCTTCTCCTACAAGCTTAAGGCTCGGTGCTCGGATGGCACCACGAGCCACAAAAGCTTCTCATACAAGCTTGAGGCTCAGCGCTCGGATGGCACCGCGAGCCACAAAAGCTTCTCCTAAAAGCTTTAGGGTCGGCGCTCGGACAGCACTGCGAGCCACAAAAGCTTCTCCGACAAACTTGAGGCTCAGCGCTCGGATGGCACCGCAAGCCACAAAAGCTTCTCCTACAAGATTGAGGCTCGGTGCTCGGATGGCACCGCGAGCCACAAAAGCTTCTCCTACAAGATTGAGGCTCGGTGCTCAGATGGCACCGTGCACCACAAAAGCTTCTCCTACAAGCTTGAGGCTCGGCGCTCGGATGGCACAGCGAGCTACAAAAGCTTCTCCTACAAGCTTGAGGCTTGGTGCTCGGATGTCATCGCCAAAGCCACTAAAAGCATTTCCAACAAGTTTTGGGGACTCGCTGCTCGGATGACATCGCGAGCCACAAAAGCTTCTCTTACAAGCTTGAGGCTCGGCGCTCGGATGGCACCGTGAGCCACAAAAGCTTCTCTTATAAGCTTGAGGCTCGGCACTCAAATGGCACCGCGAGCCACAAAAGCTTCTATTACAAGCTTAAGGCTCGACGCTCGGATGGCACCACGAGCCACAAAAACTTCTCCTACAAGCTTGAGGCTCGGCGCTCAGATGGCACCGCGAGCCACAAAAGCTTCTCCTACAAGCTTGAGGCTTGGCGCACGGATGTCACTGCCATAGCCACCAAAGCATTTTCAACAAGTTTTGGGGGCTCGACACTCGGATGACACCGTGAGCCACAAAAGCTTCTCCTACAAACTTGAGGCTCAGCGCTCGGATGGCACCGCGAGCCACAAAAACTTCTCCTACAAGATTGAGGCTCGGCGCTCGGATGGCACCGCGAGCCAGAAAAGCTTTTCCTACAAGATTGAGGCTCAGCGCTCGGATGGCACCGCGACCACAAAAGCTTCTCCCACAAGCTTGAGGCTCGGCGCTCGGATGACACCGCGAGCCATAAAAGCTTCTCCTACAAGCTTGAGGTTCGGCGCTCGGATGGCACTGCGAGCCACAAAAGCTTCTCTTACAAGTTGGAGGCTCGGTGCTCGGATGGCACTGCGAGCTACAAAAGCTTCTCTTACAAGCTTGAGACACGGAGTTCAGATGGCACTGCGAGCCACGAAAGCTTCTCCTACAAGCTTAAGGCTCGACGCTCGGATGTCACCGCGAGCCACAAACGCTTTTCCTACAAGCTTGAGGCTCGACGCTCGGATGGGACCGCAAGCCACAAAAGCTTCTCCTACAAGCTTGATGCTCGGTGTTCGGATGACACCTCGAGTCACAAAAACTTCTCCTACTCTTCAGATCTTGACGTCCCCTAGCTTTTCCAACAAGTGAGGGGGCTCGTCTCTCGACCCTCGATACTCGGCTAAACCGGGCTCCTACTCTTCAGATCTCGACGTCCCCTAGCTTTTCCAACAAGTAAGGGGGACTCGTCTCCCGACCCTCGACGCTCGTATAAGCGGGCTCCTACTCTTCAGATCTCGACGTCCCCTAGCTTTTCCAACAAGTGAGGGGGCTCGTCTCTCGACCCTCGACGCTCGGAAAAATGAGCTCCTACTCTTCGGCACTCGACACCCCTCGTGACTTCAAAAGGGATCCCCTTCATCCTACCCCGCTGGCCTCCTTAGGAAGATACGGACTCCATTCTTCGCCATACACACCACTACGCTCTTCCTATAGAGGCAAAACCACTCCAACACGGCTGGGTTATCCAACCCTCCAGGAGTGGGGGGCTTCTGATATGGGTCAGATGACGTGGTCCCTCGTAGGCCACCAGATCCCCTCAAAACCTGCTCTCTCCTGATCATCAGATCAACCCAGAGCCTAATGGGCTTCTACCACATCAGGTCCACGAGAAAACGGGTCTAAACCCAGCCCAGTAGGATCCCAGACCCGTTTGCTCTGCCTATAAATACCAGGCCCTCTCCTTCATTCAAAGATAATCAATCTTTCCCCTCTAAAACTCTAGCTACTTTTGCTTTCCAGTAACTGACTAGATCGTCGAAGTGCCTGCCACCGGGATCTCTCCCGGTATTTCTAGGCAGAGTGTAAGTACACAAGACCTAGCTGAGCCCCCCCGATCCGAGCCGAGCTGCTAGATCCGAGCCGAACATCCGTCCTCCACCTCACTCCTGCTACTCCCAAGTCGTCTCCAGCCGAGGGTCGAACGTATAGTCAGTACCGCAACTTCCACTATACAAATTGAGAAAACTCACACCTGGTGCAGCCACTCCCAAAAACAAACCGCATCACCTACAAATACGTAATAGTAAAGAAGGGTAAGTAGGAAACATTCAGTATTGCCAAACATTTTCTCCTTTCTTTGACAAAAAATAGAATGAGCTAGTGGGTAGACATTTACAATTTGAAGAAGAGAGAGTTCCTTGAGGGAAGGAAAGTGAATCGATAAAAAACAACTTTAAAATTAAGCTCTTATAAGACAAGGAAAAAGAAGGGGGAAAATGAAAGATGAAAAAAAGTCCACCACCAGTAATTAGACTAACTTGTGGAAAAGAGTACATTTTCTAAAATGAGACTTTTCCAATTTACACTTTCAAATCACAAAAAACACTAGAAAAGGTTTTTGGTAATTCCAGTTTCATGTCCGTCTTCAGAATTTTGGTGGAGGATGGTCTATGTTTCTATTATATGTATGAAGCTTCGACATTTTACCACCACCCCCATCCCCCAACCAAATTCCTCCCTAACACACGCAGACACCCACGGTTAGGAAATTGTGGCGCAACAATGTTTGTTGAGCAAGGTAGCGAGGAACACAAAAAGATCTAATGACAACCAAACAATAGATCACACCAATCACACAAAGATTTAAGATTCGAGCGAACTTAATCCGGAAAAAATATAGGAAGATATAATTTAATTAAAGAAGATTACAAGAAAATGTGCACGATGCACGTAAAAATAAGATATATCAAATACAAATAGATACTAACTAATACTGCAGTTAATTCTAAAAGCTTCCGATCACTATTTACCACTCCAGCATCCACCAGCACTCTCTGGTAACTTTAATGATGGTGCAGACACTTGGGTTCTTCTACATGCCATGATACCCGAATCTACAATAGGCAATGAAGATGGCGACTTTGTGGCGCTTGTAGTGTGAGCATTTGGGGATGGCGACAGTGGTGGATTTAGATCCAGGTTTGAGTTCGGTTCGGGTTCAGAGGTGGTCGACATTTTGGGTTTTTGGGGGGTGGGGAAGAAGGAATAGAAGCCATTAGGGTTTTGTTGCTGCCATTAGTGAAGAAGAGGGAGATAGAGAAAGTTAAACCCTAGGTGGTGATTGAGCAGGTTGAGTTTGTAACCGTATTCGGTTTTGTGATTCTTCTTGTATTCAATACTGAAAGACGTCTAAAGCCCGGTAACCGCTGGATCGAGAGAGACTGATGCTTTGAGATGCGTGCATGCCCATTCGCCTTCGACTATACATTAAAGGGTTTTTGGCTTATAGGTTTCACTCAAAAACTTTGAAAATGCAGATTACTCTTTCACAAATTGCTATTTGCGTAGACACCACTATTAAAGTTTGCATAGTGAGGTTCATTTTAAAATAGTCATCTTCGGAGTTTTTTTATATATATAGGGAAAGCTTCGGTTGTGCACTACCTCTAGTGCACACGGCATGTGCACTACCTCTAGTGCACACGGCATGTGCACTAGGCCTTCGGGCGATTATGTCGACGATCCGAATCATTCACATTATCTACACATCTAAATTAGTCTAAATATGTAAAATCAAATAATTTGAAATTCATTTGCCCATCCATTGAAATATTACAAAATTGTATGGCTGAAAATCATTGTTTTTTATAGTCACATGATGGATGGGCAAATGAATTTCAAATGATTTGATTTTACATATTTAGACTAATTTAGATGTGTAGATCAATATGAACGGTTTGGATCGTCGATATGAACGCCCAAAGGCCTAGTGCACACGCCGTGTGCACTAGAGGAGTGCACAACCGAAGCTTTCCCTATATATATATATATATATATATATATATATATAGGAAAACCTTCCGTTGTGCACTACCCCTCTGTGTGCACTCGTGTGCACTCGGCCTTCCTGCCTTCGTATCGACGATCCGAACCGTTCACATTGATCTACACATCTAAATTAGTCTAAATATGTAAAATCAAATCATTTGAAATTCATTTGCCCATCCATCATGTGACTATAAAAAACAATGATTTTCAGCCATACAATTTTGTAACACTTCAATGGATGGGTAAATGAATTTCAAATGTTTTGATTTTACATATGTAGACTAATTTAGATGTGTAGATCAATGTGAACGGTTAGGATCGCCGATATGAACGCCCGAAGGCCGAGTGCACACGCCGTGTGCACCATAGGTGGTGCACAACGGAAGGGCTCCCTATATATATATATATATATATATATATATATATATATATATATATATGACGTCTTCGGTTGTGCACTATTGTGTGCACTCCTCATCTGCCGTTTGATTTGCACTTTAATCATGATCTTGATCGAAGGGCTGAATTTCGTTCCACTCTTCTCACTTAGAAGGAGAGGTAGTTGAGTCATTTCCCCTTTTTTTCATGTTCAGTTACTCCTCTCATTCTATCTCATTCCTTTCTTTGTCTCTCACTCATCGAACCCGACGAATGTAGCCCCAAATCTAGAAACCTTAGCTTCAAATCGAAAACCTATTCTCTTCCTCTAAATCGAACCTTCACAGCTCCACCCTTCTCTTCCACACCCTTCATAGCTACTTTCCTTCTGTCTCTTTTTCTCTCTATCTCTCTCTCTCATCGAACCCGAAGAACGAAATCCCTAAATCGAAAATAACCCCAATCAAAACCCTATTCTCTTCCTCCAAATTGAAGTCTCACAGCTACACCCTTATCTTCTATCCCCTTCACCGCTGCTCTCTTCAATTTCGGTCCGAAACGCTAGCTCCCTTCCCAAAACTGACAAAGCTGAAACTATCCCTCTCCAAATTGCACATGACGGACCCCTTCGAAGCTTCGAATTTCATCATCTTCCTCTAGGTGTTGCTCCTGATCAACTTCAAGCTTTGATATGGGTTTTGTCTGGTGCAATTTAGAGGAAGTTGATGAAGTTTGAAGTTTTGAAGGGGTTCGTTGGGTGCGATTTGGAGAGGGGTAGTTTCAGCTTCGTCTGGTTTGGGAACGGGAGATAGGATTTCAGAACGAAATTGAAGAGAGCAATGATGAAGGGGGCAGAAGAGAAGGGTGGAGCTAGGGATTGATGAGTGGAGTTGTGAGGGTTCAATTTCAAGCCAGGGTTTTGGTTTCAGTTTGGGAATCACAAATTTGGAGGTAGGGTTTCGGAGAAAGGTGGAGGAGGAAGAGAATAGGATTTTGATTTGGGGTAATTTTGATTTGGAGGTAGGGTTTCGATTTGGGGATATTGGTCTTCAGGTTCGATGAGAGAGAAAGAAGGAGAGGGGTAGCTAAACATGAAGGGTAGGGGAAATGACTAAACTACTCCTCCTTGTAAGTGAGAAGAGCGGAACGAATCTGAGCCTTTCGATCATGATCATGATCAAAATGCGGATCGGACGACTGAGGAAGAGTGCACACCAAATGAGTGCCCAACTGAAGACGTTGATATATATATAGTTATGCTCGGTTGCAAATGGCTCTGTTTGCACAGACCCATTACAAACTCGTCTCTTGGCCGTTGGATCATTTCGATCGAGATCCAGCGGCCAAGATTAGCCCCGCCCATCTTCCGCTCAATCTCACTTTAGTTTGGGAGGGTAAAGTTGGTATTTCACACTAAATAACGCTTCAACTTAGCCTCTCTGTCACAATCAGTCTCTTTCAAAGCTGATAAACTTGTAATTTTTTTTGCCAACAACGGCCTAGGTACTTCGAAATTAGTCTTCCAACCTTGACCATTGCTTCACACAACGGCTTATGTATAATCTAGGCCATTGTGTGGAACAACGACTTAGGTTATACAAGTGTTAAAACACTTGTACAAATCTGCTCTCCTCTTACATTCAATCTTTCACACTCAGTATACTCTCTCTCTATTTCTTTCTCGCGCTCTCGAACCCATAGTCGAAACCCGAGCTTCTCCTTCTTCACTTGACTATCTCACTCACTCTCTCCCTCTTCTCGAACTCTTCCCCTCTTCCTTTGAATCTCCCACACCCAAAAACACCTAACCTTAACGAGCTTTCCCAAACCCAAAACCTCCTCCTTCATCTACAACAACGAAACCACCTCTTCTCTCTTCTTCTCAAAGACCCACATTGTGCAAGGTATTCACTCTATTCTCGCTTAGTAGATGTAGCTATGTTGGTTGATTGAATTTTTGTTAAATTTTTGAGTCTACAATTTTTTTGTGATGTGTAGTCAGTTGTTTGATGTGTATTGTATATAATTTTCGATAATTGTAGATGGTTGAATTGTAGAAGTAGTTGTTTTTACAAATTATATTTGTTGTTGGAGCTTTTATTGTTCGATTTTTTGTAAAAGCGTACAAACAATATCCAATAATTCTGACATTTTGCGAGTAGGTCAAACTCACCATGCACAAGCCAACGCAACTTGTAGAAGTGAGTTTCAATTTACGATTTGCGAGATACAGTTGTGTATCGCTTTTGACTCTTTTTCGTGAGTGAAAATGATACATTGCCGAAAATTGCAAACCATGAGTCTCACTTCTACAAGTTGCGTTGGCTCGTGCGTGATGAGTTCGACCTAATAGCAAAGTTTCAAAATTTTATGATGCCATTTGTGCGGATTTTTTCCGTATATCAAACAACAACAACAATTATATTTTGATATATTTTGAGTGACTTTTCACTAGAAAACTACACAAACGACATCCAAAAAATATGAAATTTTGCGAGTAGGTAGGACTCATCACACACAAGACAACACGACTGGTAGAAGCGAGTTTTGATTCATGGTTTGCAAGATACGGTCGTGTATCACTTTGTTTATTTTTAATCTCTACTAATTTAATGGGAGAGTTGGGGTTTGTAACCAAACAAACCTTAACTTTGTAACCAAACAAACACGTGTAATACACGTCCCAACTAAATTCAACAAATACATACATTTATATAAAAACAAACTCGTGCATACCTAATATAAAGTAGGTCTCAGGTTCATGGCCAGCCTACGCTAAAGTTCGTACTTTTAAAAATATATATTTATTAAGACGTGCATCACACGTGTAAATTACTAGTTTGAAATAAAGCGATACATTGCCGTATCTCGCAAACCATGAGTCTAAACTCACATCCAAAAGTTGTGTTGGCTTGTGTGTGTTTAGTCCAACCTACTCGCAAAGTTAGGAAATTTTTGGATCACGTTTGTGTGGTTGTTCCACGTATCTTGTTTCGTATATAACATATGCAAATAGTGTGATTGTCTCTATATGATTAGTGTATTGATAATTGTTATATTATTCTTTATGTTAGATATGGACAGTGATGAAGGATATTCTGTTGCCGGCGATAATTTTATGTGTGCACAAGAAAGCGGTGAATGCATGCTGCAAGTTGAAGAGCACCTCAAACCAAAGATAGGTATGATATTTCATACCTTAGATCAAGCTAAAAACTTTTATTCGTTATATGCTAAATGTGGGATTTCGCAATGCGTAAGTGTAACACCCCGCAAAATTTAAATGACAATTTTGCCCTCGGGTGTTACGCACGTGCATTTTGTACTGTTATTGACGCATTTTGATATGTATTTTGAATTTCGATTATTTATGCAATCCCGTATTCTTAAAATCCCATTTGAGACAACTCAAATGCTAAATCTCAATCTTTGGGTTTTACGTGCTTTTTACGTATTATCGATGCACGTGTCGATTTTGGGTATTCCATCGTTACGTGCAAAGTTTTCGATGGGTTTCAATTATTTATTTTTATAAACATGTTTAAATTTATTTTTTGTAAATAGAATTCAATTTTTGTCTGTTTTAATTAAAATGATTTTCTACGTGCAATACACGTGTTTTCTGTACGTTTGAGTACATTATCATATATGTATATTAAATATATTCTTATGTTGCATTCTGATTAATTATAAATATTTTTCAGGATGATAAAGTCAATTTTTGTATTTTTGAGATTTTACGGGCGACGCACGTGTTTCGGTGCACGTGTTTTAAGCGTATTATTCTTTCAAAATAAATTTCATGAAATTGTTTGTGTCTATTTTTATTGTGCATGAAAAGTATAATTTTTAAGTTAATTTTATATATTATTACATATATAAATAATTGTTTTAAAGGGACTAATTAAATAAATTGTTTTTGGGTGTACACAAAGCATGTGCACGTGCACACGTGCGATGTGCACACTTTTGAGGGCCGGGCTGATATTGAGAAGAGGGAATTCTGAATTTTTGGATTTTAAAATAGGAGGAAAAACAAGTTCCAATTTTAGAAAATGGGGTTAGTGGTGTTCATGTGGGAGGTGGTTATTCTAACTACCAATTAATTAACATATAAAATACCACCTAGTCTCTCTCACTCTTTCATTCTCTTCTTTTCTTGTCCCTGGTTCCAATCCGAAAGCAGCCCACACCCCATCCAACATCCATGTTTAGTTTCCTCCACCATACAATTCTATGTATGTATATGTGTACATATGGGAGTACAATTCACCACTCCCCATTCCTTCTTTCTCTTTCTCATTCTTGTCTAAACCGAGCCCCACTATTGCCCACCTGCTCACCTATCCAACTATATATATATGTACATTATTCATAGGTGTGTATATATATATACATACATATCTATGGTATGTGCACATGAATGAGAAGAAGGTGCTAGACTTGTGGTGCATTTTCGGGAATCTTGTTGGATGCTTGCCGGAATGTGGAGCTTGGAGGCTTGCTTTGGTGCACGGATTTCGAGAAGTTTGCAATTGGAGTTTTCTATAGGAGCTCCTAATTCTAGGAGTTCATTTGAGTACAAATGCTTCAACTTTAGGTGGGTGTTTCTTAAATGCTTTCTAATTTAGGAGTAGATATTGCATGATAGATGATATATGATTCATTTGGTTGAAATTGAATTGGTATTATGAGATTACATGCACATTAATGAATCGTTAAATTTTGATTGATTGTGGTAAATGCAAATTGCTATGCTATTCCTTAAATTGTTATGATTGCTAGTTGAAATGCTAGAATTGAAGTGATTGTATGAAATTGATGTATGTTGAGACATTGGTTAAAATAATGCAAATGTGATTAAAAGAAGTGTTTGGTGTTAATATGGCAAAGAAGTGTGGTCCTAACTTCAAAATATCTATTTTTGAGTATAGAGATTTTTGTAAAGTAATTTTTGATAAAAGACAATATTCTATTTGGGAAATTAATTGTATATGTTTTTATGCATTTTAAAGGATTTTTATTAAAGGACGAGAAATTTGTGGATTTGTGAACATATACGAAATTGTTTTTTTTAAAAGGAATACATTTTGGAAATGATCTATATTTTTATATGGGAGTACAAATCAATTAAAAGGTCGAAAAATATATGCAGGCTGCAAATTGTGTGATCGACAGTCGACTGTTTACTTTCCACAGTCGACTGGTAAGTATAAGAAATTGGTTTTTCGTCGGCAGGACAGTCGACTGTCCACTTCACAGTCGACTGCTGCTGGTGTTTGGGTTTTCAAAGTATTCGCGGAACAGTCGACTGATATTGTCACCAGTTGACTGGACCGACTGTGATGTATTAATATTAGCAGAACAATCAAATGATACCGACTGAGATGTTTTGATGTTCGCTGAACAGTCGACTGATACTGTCAACAGTCGATTGAACCGAACTGTTTATTTTGGTTTTGAGTTTGGATTTGATTTTGACAAATGAAAATTAAATAAGTTGAATACGAGATTTTATGATTATTAATATTTGAATGAGTTTTATTGTGAAATGCACACAAGGATGTGAAAGATGAAATTGATAAAGATATCGAATTGAATAGTTCTCATGTTATGAGATTATAAAAGAAATGTTTTGAGAAAGAATTTGTGAACAAAAGAAATGGCAATGTTATTTGAGATTAATTATGAAATGTTGTTGATCTCTAGAAAGAGATAGTTGTTGGAATCTAGAGGCTAGGCGAGACCCTAGTGACCGACAGTGTTATTTATGATTATGAGAGCTAACAGTTGAGGGTTTAGTGTCTCTCGAGAAGTAGCCAGGTAGGCTGACTGTCTCTGTTGTTTTGAATTAAGTCCGGTAAGGGTAAGATAGCTCTAGGTTGTGATGATTTTCTTTTAAAACAAATTTTGTAAGGCTGTGATGGAAGTAAGAGAAAAACATGAGTATGAGGGCCATTGGATGGGTGTTGTGAGGGTATGCACAGGCTGTCTTCACGATGCGTCGTGACATGACGTGGATACTACTCCAGAGTACCATCCCGGTAGCAATGCTTGTGGGATGTTTGGTGGCTGCAAGAGGATCGTGTGCCATGAAGGAGGCTGAATTGCCACAGGCTGTCTTCACGATGCGTCGTGACATGACGTGAGATTTCCCTCCAGGTTTTTCTGTACACGTGCTTGTAATCATAGAACATCTATGATACTTACCGAAATTACAGATAGATACATAGTGGAGATGTGATGAAAGTAGGAGAAAAATATGAGTATGAGGGCCATTGGATTGGCGGCGTGAGAGTATTCACAGGTTCTTCACGATGCGTCGTGACATGACGTGGATACTGCTCCAGAGTACCGTCCCAGTGGCAACGCTCATGGGATGTTTGGTGACTGTGGGTGGTGTCATGTGCCATGAAGGAGGCTGAATTGTCCATAGGTTCTTCACGATGCGTCGTGACATGACGTGGGATTCCCCTCCAGGTTTTCTGTACATGAGCTCGTACTCATAGAACATCTAAGATACCTACCGTAATTATAGTAGTAGATTAAGTCATAACGAGGGATTGAACCCTACAAAGATGAAGAACGATTAAGGGCTTGCCCTCGGACCTATGTAGTATGGGATGCATAGAATCTGAACAAATGCGCATTAGTGTCATGTAATATACATATCTGCATTAAGGACTAAGTGCACCGCACAACATGACATCAACAGGATAGTCTCTTTGTAGCTCTGTTTGTGATCAAGTTTGTGTTCGCTAAAGTATTTAAGAATCGTTATACTGTTCCCGGCATAGAGAGGATGGCCGTGTATAATATTTCGTCAGTTGTAAGCAACTGACGCGCCCACAGTTTTATATGCAGGATTCGGAGTTACATGAAGATATAAAGAGAATTGATGCTGTTGATTACTTAAATGTTAAAGTTGTAACAAATGTACTTTTATTATTGTTGTACTTTATTCTGCTGCGTATTGATGTAAAAGACTCTGATGTAATTATTGTTGAAATAAAAGTTTTAAATTCCTTGTAAAATTGTACGAAAGAAGTGTAAAGATCCTGTAGAACATCTCGAATTCAGTGTATTTGGGATTCGGGGCGTTACAGTAAGGGTGTGAATAAATACAAGGGAACCCACATAGTGGATAATTCATTCTTGTGTAATAAAGAAGGGACTTCACCGAGTCAACCTAGTGAAGGTAGACGGGGAACTACTTCTAGAATGGGTTGCAAAGCTGTCGTTCGTGTAAAACTGAACGAAGAAAGTAATACATGGGTGTTGTATTCATTTCAAGAACCACAAAATCATGTATTTACTTCACTTGGTATAAGACATCTTTTACCCCGAAACCGTTCGGTATCGAATAGCGATAGAAGAATAATGGATCAATGACCCATGCTAATATTTCTACGTGCAACCAAATGTTCTTCTTCGAAAGTGCAAGTGGTAGTCACGATAAAATAGGATTCACCAAAAAAGATACTAGAAATCTACTTAGAGACTCGCACAAAGCGATGAAAGGACACGACGAGAACATTCTCATTGATTTTTTTGAATCGAAAAAATTGACGGATCCTTCATTTTTTAATGATTGCCAAGTAGATCCCGAAGGCCGGTTGTCTCATTGTATTTGGGTGGATGGTACTTCTAGGATGAACTATAAAGAATTTGGGGATGTACTTTGCTTTGATGCCACTTACAATATGAACCGATATGAAATGCTATTTGTTCCATTTGTTGGAATCAATCATCATTGACAATCAACGTTCTTAGGAGGTGGGTTCATTCCAAATGAGAAGGCCTCTTCTTTTGTGTGGTTCTTTGAAAAGTGGTTAGGAGTAAAGAATCGTGCTCTATTCGACATCATTGGAAAAGTTACCGCATGAGGTATGTATGTCGAATGATGTCGATAAGTTTAGGGATGATTTGAAGACCGTCATCTATGATTCCGAATAAGTACATGATTTTGAAGAGAAATTGAAATTAGTGCTTCTGAAGTACGGAGTTGAGAATAACAAATGGTTGAATGATCTATTTGAAATTCGTGATAAATAGGCACCCATCTATGTAAGAGATTTATTTTGGGCCGACATGTTGAGTAGCCAACGGGTTGAGTCTATGCTTCTTCCTTGAAGCATCATACAGAAAAGTAGTACTCCTTACATGAATTTGCTGTAATCTTTGATCGATTTTTGGTAAAGCAAAGACATGATGAACTTAAAGAAAATCATCGTAACCATGAGAGGAGACTGAAATTGAAGACCTAATGGGCTTTGGAAGAACATATGGCACGAATATGCACTTTGAAAATTTTCTACAAATTCCAAGATGAAGTTAAAAAAAGCTTATTATATAATGTGACTTTCGTTGCCAATCTTAACATACCAGATAGTTCAACCATCCATGTGATGTTTTGTGGAGAATTAAAACTGGGGAGGTTGCTTCAATTATGCAAACTCTGTCAAATTATTACTTGTGGTTGTCTCATGTTCGAGTTCGTAGGTATTCCCTACAAATATATTTTGGTGGTTCTTCAGTTCAGTCATCACACTTCTTTATCAGATATATATATTAAAAGAAGATGGACCCAGGATGTGATGAGAAGAAGCTATACATTTGTTCCACACGAAGGCAGTAGTCAGAATTTTGCTTCTCACTATTGCGAATTGAATCATCACGCAAAATAAATGGTCGATCTTGGTTATTCCTCCGATGAAAGTTGCAAATACAAGCTCGATCTTATGCTCAAAGGGATTCACGACATTTCTCATCTACAAATACATCCAGAAGGTAGTGCACAGCCTCATGAAGAAGGACATGCACAACCCCATGCTGAAGGCTGTGGACATGCACATGTACGTGTGAGGGACCCACGATAGTGCATTACAAAAGAAAGGCCTAGAGGGAAGAAATTGAAGGCGATAAGAAAGCAAATTGACAAAAAACCTACACGGTGCAAAACATGCGGCTTGCAAGTAATCAGACATGATTCAAGAAATTGTTCAACCCTAGTTGAGGGGTAATATATTTCTTCCTTTTGTTAACATATATTAAAAATTCCGATCTTGCTTTGTATTTTGAAGTTGATATATAAAATGTTGACTAACTCAAACTTGTCATTTATTTTAGGGCAACCATTCTAGAAGAAGTTGTTCCAATCGATGAAGAGAGTTCCGACGATAATTTTGATGAATCGTTGTGAGGTAAAATTTTAACGGGGTGAAGTATTTGAAGTTTGTAGACTTACAATAATAATCTCCTTTGTTTGAATTTAAAAATCTTGTTGGTATTTATTGGAGGAAGCTCCCTTGTCTCTTATTGCATCATATTCTTAATTAAAGCTGTGTATATATTTATATGTAATCGGTTCAAGTTATGTGTCTTGGTTGTTTTTTGTTGGTTTGATGATAATATATGTCGAAAAATTTTGGATGGATGAGTGTGGATGTAGTGGGTTTGTTGATAATGTTTTTGTTGTTTTAGTTGATATTCATTATGTTTTTGTTTTGAGTGTTGATTGTTGATTAGTAATCTGTTCTTTTCAAAAGAAGACGAGTATTGTGAAGGTTGAATGAGATTGTGTATGAAGTAAATGATAGTAGTAGCTGGTTAAATTTTTTGTGAAGGTTGAATGAGATTGTGTATGAAGTAAATGATAGTAGCAGCTGGTTAAATTTTTTTGTTGTAGCAGCTGATGATGGTTTTGGCAACAGTTGTATTTTTTAAAAATCTTTTTTCCTAATCCGTTGTTAGAAACAGAAACTTCAGTCTTAACAAGAAATGTCCTAAACTAAGGGGGTCCAAGTCAGAGAGCAATGCAACTTATTTAAAATTGGGATATAAATGGAAGCTGTTGTTAGAAGAGACGGCCTAGGGTTACCTAGGCCGTTGTCACAAACAACGGCCTAAGCTGAACAAAAAATGTGAAGCAGTTGACTCTGGTCTCTGATTTGTGGTTGCCATTTTATACCAAATGTAGTCGTTTTCTAAGATAACTAGGAAGATTGACTTAGGTCGTTGTCTCACACAACGACCTACGGTAAAAAATTTGGTATGCTCCCTGACTTGAACTTGCCAATATTCTAAAAAAACCAAACGAACCTTAGCCATTGTTCCAAACAACGACCTTATTCAACCTTGGCCATTGTCTGGTACAACGACTTTAGGTTAGCTAATTTTTATATACAAAATTGGATTATACCAATTGAAGATGTAATTTTTGGTGCTTAATTGAGGCTGTTTTCTCAAACAACGACATACATTAACCTTGGCCGCTGTCTCAGACAACGACCCACACTCAATAAGAAATTGAAGAAAAAACTCTTGCTCTTTGACTTGATGTGTTATTTGGAGGGTTCAAGTCAGACAGCAAGGCAACTTGCTCAAATTTTTTATATAAACTTAAGCCGTTGTTAGAAACAACAGCCTAGGTGAGACTAGGTCGTTGATTCAAACGACAACTTCAGTTGTAGCAAATGGACTAATTCATGGCACAGAGCAACTTTTTTTCTGGATGAACTTCATTTAAAACTAAAGCCATTGTTCCACACACCAGCTTTTTTATTTTCCCTTTTCCTTTATTTTTTCCATTTAAAATTCAAAGGTAAAAAAAATAGCAAGAGTTTACTGAATACTACTAATTCCATACAAAGAAAATGATAAATTCATACATATAGTTTAATAAACAACTCAACTCTACACAAGAACCAAGACACAAGAACATACTATTTTTTTAGAAGTATGAATAAGGGTATGGTTGGAGGGTTATAGTAGGGTTAGGGTTAGGTTTAGGGTGTACACAAACGATTCTATCTATTGGATAATACATGAGAACTTATTTATACATAATTTTGGTAGTGAACGATAATGGTTGCGAATAGAATACGGATGAGATGAATTCCAATTTCCACAATCATATATAAGTAGGAACTATTATTTTCTTTATCCTTAAAACATGCAAGTACAATTAATTCATTTGCACAAAGAAATCCCAGCTACTTGAAAGTGTTCTACAAGTTCAATTTTATATGGTTAATTGAGATTTGTGTATATTTGAAATGTCAGAATAATTTAGTTTAAATTTATTTAAAAACTATTCAACTCTTAAAAAATACTATTCCTTACGTTTTACATGATCCTAATAGATGTGTTCATCCCCTTCATTAGAGATGTCATCATATTTTCAAAAGAAATAAAATTATTCAATAACAATGTTCACTTTACCACTACACTTTAGTACAAAAAAATCCTAGACTTGGGTTTTAATAACTAAATAAATAAAATAAAAGGGGTTCATACCCCCTCAAAGTCTAAGAGCATTATTGGTTTTTTGACATTTATGGTTAACCCTTAGGTTGCTGTTTGCAACAACGACCTAGGTATATTAATTAAAAAACAACAACAAAAAATGATCAATTTTCTTTTATAAATAATAATAAAATTTCAAAAGACTTAAATTTTTTACCCTAGGCCGTTGTGCACAACAACGGCCTAGATTATAAATAATAATAAAATTTAAAAAATGGCCTAAATTATAAAATTTAAATAATAATAAATAATATTATGATGGAGGGTAGGGTTACTATAAAAGCAACCATCCTTATTAGGCAAAAACTTAAAATTTAAAAAATTTCCATTATCACTAAGCATTTTCGTTCACATCAGATTTTTTTATCTTTTAATTTTGGTTCACATTTATTTTTTTCTCTTTATTTTTTCCTTTCTAAAATAAAAAAAATTGACTTCAATTAATAAAAGATACGTAAGTGAGCATGGATAGGGATATCTTAATGGTTAAGGTCAAGGGTAAAGTTGGAGGGTTTGTGGGTAGCGAAGGGTTAGGGGTATGTGTATGGTTCAATAAGTTGAACAGGGGTACATACCCCCGAAAAGTCTACAAAAAGTTGGAGAAAGAGCATAGGCCATTGTTGGGAGAAACGACCTAAGATAGGGTCTTTTTAATTTTCCCCATTTTTCAAAAAAAATCTTTTCTATAAAAAATTTAAGCTATTTACCGTTACTATTATCTTGTTCGTTTTTACTGCTAAATAATGAAATTAATAAAATATAGAGATGGAAAATAAGATTATGAATGTCTTTGGTGTAGAGTTCAAGACCCTCTGTTTGTAGAGACATAAGAGAAAGTTGTAAAATGGGAGATGAAATGAAGGTAGAAATGAAGAGGAGAATTAACTGATGTCGAAATTTATATATTAACTAAAGCCGTTGTCTCCAACGACGACCAAGGTTATATTAGGTTGTTGTCTTCGACAACAGCTTCTTTTGTTATAAAATAGGCAAATCAAGTCAGAGAGCAATTCTTGTCTTCATTTTTGCATTGAGGTTAGGCCGTTGTGTGCAACAATGACCTAGATGAATGATTTTTTTTAAATTTTTTACAAAGGCATCAACAACAACTACAACTGCTACACTTGTATCCCATCAACAACAATATCCACAAAAATAACTTTACTTCACTAACAACAATAGCTTTACAATCACTTCACTCCACTTAAAAATTAACAACAATAACAATATAATTAACATCAATAAGAGCAACAATTTTAAAACTTAACAAACATAAAAATATTAACACTAACATTAACAATAATACCAAGTTTCACGTACAACACAAATAAGAAAACACTCAACCTACCCTGGTGTGTAGTGTTGTGGCACTCGCCTCTTCCGAGTAGGTTTTCACCGAGTACGCCCAATTTAGTTACTTGTGAAGGGCCGGTATCTTCTTCTTGCTCTTCTTGGTCTTATTCTTCGTCCTCTTCTTGATGCTCTTCTTCTTGCGGTGGAGGTTGGTGTAACCGTTGTTGCCCCAAGCGAGATGGCCCACTAATCACGCTCTTAGGTTGCTGTGAACGTACGGCCATATCTAAATAACGGATCAATCGTTTACCATCTCCTACCTCTTCTGGTGAGCTCCAACATGAAGTAAGCATCTTCCGGGCGAAAGCTTTCATGTTCTCGCCGACATTACTCTTAAGTACCTGTGCACATTCCTTTGCCATATCCCATGTATTATCGATCTAAAACAAAGAAGCAAATATAGTAGCACAATTCCATGATGAAATCATCAATTTAAAAACAATTAATGTGAATATAATTTTTAAAAAAAAATTTGACTCACCAACACACGATATGATGATGCCTTCGGTTGGTACATGGGTTGTGACGAAGAATACGCTGGTGGTGATTCAATATCTCTCTCCGGAATTGGTACTTGACACAACCGCAATGAAAATCTGCCCAGTCATGATTGTGCATACGACCCGTACCTCTAACGACATGTAAATCAGAGTTGTACGTGCGGTTGATGGGAACATCGTGCTGCAGCACGAATTGGCAAAGGACTCTATCCGGCTAATAAGGTTCCACCGTGCCAAAGTTGACGGTTGTGGCTCTCGTCAACCACAACTGTGACCCATCCCTACATGCTGGTGGTAGTCCTTGCACGCGCTCGGGGGTATACGACTCCCAAATTACCACTTCATCTCGTAGTTGGTCGAGCTCATCTCTGTCGTATACTAAAACACCTTTTGGGTTGTCTTTGTAGCTTCGTCTAACGGCCCAATACACTCCTAAAGGTGGTCGAAACCCAAAAATTGACCCAGGGGCCACCCAACCCTCTGTGGGTCTCATAATATGAGGACAACCCAAGTGTAAATGTTCCCAACTCCAAATCTGAAGCAAGGCCATTGGCCTGATCATCTCAACTCCATCTAATGCAACTGCACACAATGTCTTGTACAGGGTAGCTAATGTGCAACTTTCCCAACTATACTGGCCGGCTAAGCTTAGTCAGCGAGCAATCGTATACATAAGCGTGATGGTATCTCCGGTGGAGTTAGGCAAGAGAACACCTTCAAGCACAGTTAAATTATATGCCCCGATGTAGTAATGCACGGTGTAGTCGCTCGATTCATTGGTCAATTTCTCTTCATAATTTTCCTTCAACAATGCGAGTCGGATTGATTTTCCAACAAAAATAGCCTTATCTTCCTCATCCTCGTCATCAAATTCTGTTCCGGGGAGATCATTACACAACTCATTTTTCTGAAAATTCATATTACCCGTCACGGCCATCCCATCTATTGGAAGGCCGAAAATCATGGCGATATCTTGCAATGTCATAGTATCTCTCCCACCGGTAGATGGAAAGTGTGTCTCTGACCTCCATCGCTCGACAAGGGCTGCAAGAATTGCTTGGTCAAGTTTCACCTTACCCATCAAATCGACTCCATTGAAACCCGCTTGGACTAGGTATTCGTGGGTACACGGGTGCATCGTCAATGTCTCGTGCATACAGAAATTACAATTTTGTGTCGTCCTCTCCACACTTCCTCAGACCTGTGCCGGTCTTGCAAACTGAGTACGTGTGGCTGTAAAGGTCATGGACCTCGATATTCACCCGAAGATGATGCACCAACCTACACCAGCGTTTAAAATATTATTATTGTACATACAATATTATGTATAAAAAATTCACAATGAAAACTAATAGTTCTCTTACCTCTGTGGAAGGTTCGCCCCTTCCACTAGCAGACAGCCTTCCGGTTCCCCTCGATCTAACTATTTCTCAAAAAAAATATATATAACAATTGGTCAATACACTTCATATATATAGATATGAAACAAAATACGTGTGAAAACCGCACATAATGAAATCCAAAAATTCTGAAACTTTGCGAGTAGGTCAGACATACCACACACAAGTCAACTCAACTTGTAGAAGCGAGTTTTGACTCACGGTTTGCAGGATATGACAATGTATCGCTTTCACTAATGAAAATGAGTGAAACGCGATACATTGCAGTATCATGAAAACTGTGGGTCGAAACTAGTTTCTACAAGTTGCGTTGGCTTATGTGTGGTGAGTTCTACCTCCTCAAAAAATTTTGTATTTGTTTGAATGTCGTTTGTATGATTTTCTAGTGAAAACTCACTCAAAAATATTGAAGTATATTTGTTGTTGTTTGATATACTAGGGAAAACTGCACAAACGAGATCCAAAAATTCCGAAACTTTGCAATTAGGTCGGACTCTCCACGCACAAGAAAACACAGCTTGTAGAAGTGAGTTTCGACTCAAGGTTTGCATGAAACAGCAATGTATCACTTTCACTCACGAAAAAGAAAGGAAAGCGATACACGGTCGTATCTCGCAAACCGTTAATCGTAAAACACTTCTACAAGTTGCGTTGACTTGTTCATGGTGAGTCCGACATACTCTCAAAATTTAGAATTTTTGGATCTCGTTTGTGGGCTTTAACTAATAACGAACAACAACAACTAATACTACATCTACATCTACAATAACAACTATATACAATACACATAATACAATAATTGTAGACTCCCAAAATTGTAGACTAACTGACCATAATACAAAAATTGTAGACTCAAACATTGAAACAAAAGTTCAATCAATTAACATAGCTAGATATACTAAACTAGAAAAGAGTTACTACCTTTCACAATGTGGGTTTTTAGGAAGGAGATAGAGGAAGTGGTTGCGCTACTGTAGACGAAGGAGGAGTAGGGTTTGGAAAATTTCGTTAGGGTTAAGCTTTTTGGGTTTGGGAGATTTCGTTAGGGTTAGGATTTTTTGGGTTCAGGAGTGTAACATCCTGTGTTAAGAATATATATATATATATATATATATATATATATATATATATATATAGTAAAAGGGATATGAGCAACTTGCTCATTTAGTAAATGAGCAATTGATTATGTAGCATGCATGTGATACATTGGACAACTAACCCTTTTAAAGTTTGTCCAATCACATGTATGTCCACATCATCAATTGCTTATTTACTATATATATATGTAAAATAATTGGAGGCGCCCTATAGATTTTCCTATAGAGGGTGTTATATGAATTACTGGTTGGAGGTGGGCCCCGGTGTATACAGCAGGTTTGCTGTGGTAGGTTGTTCATGTCAGTGACGTGGAGGGGGGGGGTCACGTGGGGCCCGCTAAAGGAGAGAGACGTCTTTTGTTTGCAGCTATGTGGTGTGGCGTGTGGACCCGGTTAAAGGAGGGGGGGGGGGGTCTGCACGTGGGGGTGTGTGGCTAACGTCAGCACACGGGATGTAGGAAATTTGTCCCATATCGGGGATTTGAGAGGTTAATTATATATATATATATATATATATATATATATATATATATATATATATATATATATATATATATATATATATATATATATATATATATATATATATATATATATAATTGCCTAGGATATATATATATATATATATAATTGCCTAGGATTAGAGGTCACCAATCAGCTATAGCACCTTTTTTGAGGCAAGCCTGTGGTGGGCAGTTGTTAGAAAAATCGCTGAACGGGGTCGCGGTATTACAAATAGTATCACAGCTGACTTTCGACACCGATGTGGGTAAGAGTGGGTGTGATGTATTGTATGCCTGATAGGGAGCCGTGGTCAGTACGTTGGCGGTGTAGCCAGGGATAGTACGCTAAGATTTGGTTGAATCAGGGTACTCCACTCCACATCGGCTAGAAAGAAGATCCCGTGCTACATTGCTTGCCCCGGCTTCAGCGAGGATGCTGAATTCTTAATGGGGGTGTCTGTAACACCCTGTGTTAAGAATATATATATATATATATATATATATATATATATATATATATATATATATATATATATATATATATATATATATATATATATATATATAATAATAATAATAATAATAATAATAATAATAATAATAATAATAATAATAATAATAATAATAAATTACAACGAAGGCTATCAAATGGCCCCCAAAATTAAATTTTTTCCCCCAAAACTAAAAAACTCATTACTTTATTACTCTCTTCTATCTTCTCTCTTCTCTCTTCACTTTTTCATATTTTTTTCTCTCTCTCCCATTCTTTATTTTCTTAAAAATTTAGATTTTAAGATTTCAGGTTTGTAAAATTTTCAGAATTTTTATGTTTTTTTATTGCACATGTTATATTGAAAATAGCAAATATCTCTTCAATAGTTAAATTTCATAATTTTCAATCCTTAAAGTTCTAAGAAGTTGGATTTTCAACATATACTAATAGAAACATGGACTTTTATTTACAACTAATTATTGTCATACTATTCAAACTTGAACTACATAATTGTTGTTTTACTGTTTACAGGGCTTTTCGTATGTTGTATCGTTTCGAAGACGTGTCGTAGGCACGTGCCCACGGAAAAATCTAGTATATATATAAAATTAATTGGAGGCGCCCTATAGAGTTTCCTATAGGGGGTGTTATATGAATTAATGGTTGGAGGTGGGCCCCGGTGTATACAGCAGGTTGGTTGTGGTAGGTTGTCCACATCAGGGATGTGGAGGGGGGATCACGTGGGGCCCGCTAGATGAGAGGGACAACTGTTGTTTGCATCTGTGTGGCATGGCGTGTGGACCCGGTTGAAGGAGGGAGGGGGGGTCTGCACGTGGGGGTGTGTGGCTGACGTCAACACACGGGATGTCGGAAATTTGTCCCATATCGGGGATTTGAGAGATTAATTATATATATATATATATATATATATATATATATATATATATATAATTTTCTGAGATTAGAGGTCACCAATCAGTTATAGCACCTTTTATGAGGCAAGCCTGTGGTGGGCAGTTGTTGAAAAAATTGCTGAATGGAGCCGAGGTGTTACAGGGAGATTCTTCGGAAGAGGGCTAGAGTTCGAGAAGAGGAAGGGAGTGAGTGGGAGAGTAAGTGAAGGAGGAGCTAGGGTTTCGACTTTCCGGAGCACGAGAAAGAAAGAGAGAAAGAGAGTATACTGAGTGTGAGAGAATGTAGGAGGAGAACGAGATTTGCACAAGTGTTTTAAAACACTTGTATTACCTAAGCCGTTGTTCCACACAATAGCCTAGGTTATACATAGGCCGTTGTGTGAAACAACGACCAAAATTTTAAAAAAAAATTGAAATACCTAGGCCGTTGTCTCCAACAATGACCTAGGTTCAAATTTGGCAAAAAAAGTTCATCAGCAGTGAGCTACAGGTAGTGTGAGAGATTGAATAATTCGAAGAGTTATTTAGGGTGAAATCCCAAAATACCCCTCTGAAGTCAAGTGATATAGGGGGGCTGATGGACGAGATCGATCATGACCGTTGGATCTTAACCAAAATGATCAAACAGCCAGCAAGCCAGTTTGCGACGGGTCTGTAACAACCCTAATTTTTACACATGATTTATACCTAAACTAAATTTTTATTATATATAAAATTGTATTTTTGGAATTTCATTTCCAATTAATTTTTATACATGCATATGTATGTGTATGCGAGTAAATTGTACCTGTACATGATAATGTACTTATGTTGTATTTACTAAAAATACAAATCAATATACTCTTTTTGCTTGCACTAAGATCTTGCCCTCCTTCAAATCCCATCCATGATCCAATGGTCCAAAATCAAACCATGTATGAAAAACTAAGCACATGAGCAAGTGGTTTTAGAAAAACCACTTGGACACTTGGCCTCATCTCCTCCCCCTTGTCCCCTCTTTATCTAAATCTCCCACACTCTCCTAGTCTCAAAAAAGGTCTAAAATTTTTCCAAGAGAAAAGAGAAGAGAAAGAGTGAGAGCTAGAGGAAAAGAGAAGAAGCACGAAGGACAAGTTTGGAGTAAGGAGTTTGTAGGACCTCTTCTTCATATCTTCAAGGTGGGTGATTCTGACCTCTTGGTTGTTTTTGTGGTTGAGAAATTGTTGGAATGTTGTGTTAACTCGTCTGTGAGGTCTAAAACTGAATGCATCCAAGAGATTAGGACTCTAAAGACTAGATTCCTGCTAAAAGAAACCAAAACAGTAACGTTGTTACAAGCAGATTTTTTCCTGTCAGTAAAAAGTTAATAGCATGAACACCACTTGATATTTTTGTCTGAAATTTTTAGGGAGTGATCATATATGTGTCTTACAACTTCAGTAATTTTTTTAGATTTTTATGATGTTTTATACTATTAAAATAAAATACGATCTTGCATGTTGGTCAAGAACTGAATAGATCTTTCTGCATGTTATTATGGTAGATTAAAATACTTGGAACTCACTGTGTACTCATGGAAATGACTTGAAATTAATTTATATTGTTCTATTATCTGTATATAGTTTAATTTTTAAATTTCATGCAATTTGGACCACTATAGCTATGGTAATGAATTCATGCAAACTCAGCTAGTCGAAATGGTAAACAGAACTGCTGTTGTTGAATGCACTGTTATGGGTGTTAATAAAAAAGGCATAACTCAAGATATACTTTATGAAATGAATTGAATTTTGGGTATGTGTTGTGAATGTATGTTATGTGCTTGATTCTTAAATTTCATGTCAATCCAGTAGCATTGGATATATATAAGATAATTTTCTTTAACACTGTGCACAAGGTGTTCTGTTCTGGAAGTGTTTTTACTAAGTTATGCATACGTTTCTTTTTATTTTTGTCTCATTTATTTTTTCTTCTTCTCTAAATTAGAAGTCCATAGGCCTAAAATATTAATTTAAATCCATTAGAAATAAATAATAATAGAGAAAGCCCAATAAGAAGCCCACCAAATAAAATCCTACATTTATTTTCCTACACTTGTTTTGTAACATACACCTAGGGTGTAACTAAAAGCAATTAATTAATAAAATAAAAGTGTGCGTGTATACTACACGTGTAATGCCCCGATTTTCATTTATGAAAATTATTATTTTTGCACGTATTGTGCACGTGCAATTTTTGTAGTATAAAATCTTATAATCATTTTCATTAGACAATGAGTATATATATATATATATATATATATATATATATATATATGCGTATGTGTTCTCTAATTGTTTTAATTAAGGCCCATTTTCTTCAAATAAACATAAATCCTTTTATAGCCCAAATCTAATTTATTCTGTAAACTAAATTTGGCCCATTAAATAAAGGCCCATGAATTTATTTTCCTTTTTAATTACAACTTGTAATGTAGACTACTTTTATAAGATTATTTTTATATATAAAAAAAGATAATTAAATATACAACTTTTTATATGGAGAACTAGTAAATGCACGTGCATTGCACGTACACGTGCATGGGGCACTTGTGTGGCCGGTTTTGAATGGGAGGGAAAGGGAAAAAGAGAAGTGGAGTTGTGGGTGGTAGTTGTTTGGATCATGGTTGGTTACTACAAATTCCCCTTAAATCCTAGTCTTTTATCCTTAACCCCTAGATTGATCCTAGCTCTTCATTTGCTCCAAAATTTAGTATAAATACCCCCCCAAACCTAGTTATTCTTGCACTCTTCATTTCTCCAAAAACCTATAGTACAGAATACAATTGTTAGTAGTAGATTGTTGGTAGAGAGTGAGAATAAAAGATTGAGAGAGAGAGAGTTTTGTGTGTGCTTGCATCAAGGAGGCCGGCTATTGAAGGCTCGGGTTGCACATCGAGGAGGATGAGGAGCACTCTTTTGGCAAGTTCGAGAAGGACTCTTTTGTTTAGGAGGTGTTGCAAAATCTTTTCTCTCCAAATAAGGTGGGTTGTTTTTCCGTATTTCTAACTAGATATCATGTTAGGATTGATTGAGATGATAATGCATGAAAGAAACTAATAAGAGTACACTTAATTTGAAAAAGGACTTGTTAGTTGATTTAATTGATGCTTGATAATTTGCATGTTATCTTGTTATAAATCTTAAGTTGTATGTGAATTTGTTTTGTAGTTATGGAATGTATAAATTAGAATTGTTGTTAACATCAAAAATAAGTACAAAATGCTAGTAGGAGGAAAATTGTTGCTTTATGTGCTTAGATGGACTTTCGTGATATGAGTTAGAATGAATAAAATTAAGATATGTTTTTGGGATTATAAAAGAAGGATAAATAGGAAATTAATGTAGGAAATATTAATACTAAATTGTATTCAAGAAATGTCCAATGAATTATGAAAAGAGTAGTATGCAGATTTAAATTATATTTTTGAAAAATCCCGCAGTACAGTCGACTGCCGTGTGCAACAGTCGACTATTCTGATCATTGATTTCGACTTTAAAACATCGCAGGCCAGCCGACTGATACATTTAACAGTCGACTTCCCTTCGAAATTTTGCATTATTGCGGAACAGCCGACTGACCATTTCGACAGTCGACTTTCCCGAAGCTTTAAGTAAATCTGTCTTCTTTTGTGAAACAATTCCTATGATTTATGGCCTAGTATAAATGAGTACAACTTATGAAAAATTATTGGGAGTTACTAGAATGAAATAAAGCGTATTTTTGAAAGTAAAAGTGTAATTGGAACTATAGATTTTACACTCGTATAATTTCATAAAAATGTGTTGTTACAAAGAAATTGAGATAAGTGTTAGAAAAGGAAAAAAAAATTGGAAGAAAGAAAGTATATGTTATGAAGTTTGTATGAATTATTCTTGTTAAAGAATAGTGTGACAATAGTGAGTTTGTGAATATTCACTTTGACTAGATATTTTGTGATATGATTTTAATGTGGAAATACATGTGGATTAAGAAATGTGTGATGTATAATTGAACTCCATGTATGTTATTGACTCATGAAAAGATTAGAAATCATGTGTTTGGAAAAGAGAAATGTTATTGAGTATGACAACTCAAACGTGTGAATTTGTGAAATGAAATTGAAAATTAGGGTGTAGCCAAAACTCACACCGGCAAGTGAAAAAGTGATGAAATATGATTATTGAAATTGAAAAGACCAAGTTTGGGTCATTGTGAAATGAAAGAAATAAGACCGGTAGTAGTGAGAGGGCTAACTCTAAGAGATTGATTTTTTTTCATGATTTCATTAGAATTAAGAATTAGTACATAGTGAAGAGGTGATGAAAGTGAGAGAAAAACACAAGTATGAGGGCCTCGAGTCTACGATGTGGGTGTGATTCATAGTTTGTCTTCACGATGCGTCGTGACATGACGTGGGCACTACTCCGGAATTATCGGTATCTTGGCGATGCTTGTGGGGTGTTTGGTGACTGCGAGAGGATCGTGTGCCATGAAGGAGGCTGAATTGTCCATAGATAGTCTTCACGATGCGTCGTGACATGACGTGGGATTTCCCTCCAGTTTTTCTGTACATGAGCTCGTACTCATAGGACATCTAGGATACTTACTGTAGTTACAGTAGTAGATGAAGTCATGACGAGGGATTGAACCCTACAAGATGAAGAACAATTAAGAGGCTTGCCCTCCGACCTATGTAGTATGGGATGCATAGAATCCAAATAAGTGCGCATTAGTGTCATATAATATAAATAACTGCATTAAGGACTAAGTGCACAATCACAACACGACATCAATAGGGTATTCCCTTTAGTTTGATATGTAACAAGTTTGTGTTTGTTAAATATGGAAAATCAGTTATACTGTTTCCGGCATAGAGAGGATGGCCGTGTATAATGTTCGTCGGTTGAATAAACTGACGTACGCACAGTTTTGTATGCAGGGTAAATGGTATGATAAAGATTAAAGGAGAAATGATGCCTAGAGATTATTCAAATGTTGTTGTACTTTTATATAAATGTTGTAATTTTGCTTCCGCTGTAAAATATAAAGTGTAAAGATTTCTTGTAACTCTGATGTAAAGTGAAAAGTTTTAAATTCCTTATAAAATTGCACGAAAGAAGTGTAAAGATCCTGTGGAATCTCGAATTCAGTGTATTTTGGAATTCGGGGCGTTACAACACGTGCACGTGTTTGTGTGCATGGAGGAAGCTGCATGGGAACGTTGGGGGATCTGACTAAGTCTTTGGAGTGTGGAGGTAGTGGGGAGTAAGAGTAGGTGGTAGTTTAATTAACTTCCTAATTACCTTATAAATAAACCCCCCAATACCTAATCACTCTCACATAATCTCAAATCCATTTTTACTAAGTTAGTCAGTGAGAAGAGTGAGAGAGAAGAGTGAGTTCAGTGCTCGGGATTTTGGTTGCTGACTTGGATTTTCGGTGGAAGTGCTTAACTTGCCTTTTGTCTTCTTCTTGGAGTGTTAATTGCTTGTTAAATTCTTCAATTAGAGGTGGGTGTCTCTTCTTATTTACTAATTAATATAATATAGAGATCATGCATAGGTGATATGGTTAAATTTCGTGTTAGTTTAATGGCTCTTTCTAGTAAAATTGTGATGCATGTTGTGGTGACAAATTGCTTGTTGTAGAAAATCCTGAAATTCATTGTATGTTAATGTGGTGCTTATGAAATGATTGATAAGTTAGAAAGAAGGAAATTTAATTAGAAGCATGTGTAGATTTGTTAGGCTCAAATTGATTGTTGCATGCATCTTGTCTCTTACAATTTAGTTAAAATTTGTGTATGGAATGTAGATTAAAAAAAAAAGAACAGTAAAAAATAGAAACAATTTTTGGGGAAAAAGTAATCATGGTAGAATAAAGGAAAAGTCGAATTAAGTGAGTAGAAAAAATTATCTAGTTGAACTTTGCCTTATAATTCGTATAAGAGAAGAAAAAATTAATTTGGGAGAATTGAAGTAAATCTTCATTTATATGAATAAAATTAGTAAGATAACAATTTTTGAGTTCTATTGGTGTAAAAAAATAGTATTTTTGAAGAAAAGAGTTGCTTTTGCAAAAGAAATCAAGATATATGTTTATATGTTTAAAAAATATTTATGTACATGAAATGAGTACAAATCTCCTAAATAACAATTAAAATCAGTGAAAGAATGATTCTAGAGTTTAGAAATCTACGTTTATAATATCAATTTTGAGAAGAAGATGGAAGGTCTAGTTGAAGATGTGGAAAATGAGAATTTGTCGAAGAGTAATTACTTAATGAATTAAACCCTATAGTAGTTGTGATCTGAGCTTCGGCTCAGTGGGTAGGCATTTGGTCGCCTCTCTGTGGGCGCGGGTTCGAGTCCTTGGTCTGCCATTTGTGAGAGAAAACCTTATTTTTTTTTAAACAATCAGATAGATGGGGTTTAAATACTTAAATATTATACCCCATACTATATCAGTTGCGAGCACTGACCTTAATGGCCAGCGCGTGCGCTGCGCCTATGCACGCCACGTGGTGCTTGTTGGGTTCTAGGGTCTCGGGTTCGAGCCTTAGCGAGCTCTTTTAATTTTTTTTGAAGTTCTTCTATTTTTTTTGGAGATTTAAATATCCAGAAAATTAAATAAATATTTTAAAAATATTATGAGGACAATACTATATTTTTCACTATTTTAAATATATTTTTGGAGATTAAGAGTTATATTCTTGTGATTGATATGATTGATATATAATAAGGATAAAGGATGTGTATGATTAAGATGATAAGAGTTGATTTGTGGTAAAAAGGAAAGGGATGGATTTTGAATAATAGATTTCTGATGATAAGTCTCAAAGAGTTAATGTTTATTTTTTAATAAATTTTGGATTGGGAAGCTAGATGAATGTGAAAGAAAAGAGCTTTGTGGAAATGAATAAATTGAGTTTGTTCTTCATGAATGATAAATACAAGAATAAGATGAAAGAATCGAATAGGATGTGAATAAAGTGCATTGCAAATGTGAATTATAAGGGTATGAGTACCCATGATTATGGTATATGAAAGGGTGTGATCTAGAGGCTTAGTGAGATCCGGGTACCGAAAAATGTTGAAAGAATTAATTGATTTGAGAATTGGCTATATGGGCTATCTCGATATTTTTGTTTAAGTCCGGTAGGAGGGGAAGCTAACTATAGGTGGTGTAACTTATTCATGTTTTAAGCATAAGGATTTAGGCACTAGGAGAAGACGTAATAGATCTTAGGCAAATGTAAGTGGGGTGTCTTTGTATAGTCTGACGGTGGATTCCTGGACTATAGACACAGTCAAACGGTGGATTCCTGGACTGTGGTTGCTTCGGGGTGAGACGATCCTCAATTAAATCCGGGACTATGATTGGTTTGACGGTGGATTCCAGGACCATGAATAGTCGGGCGGATGGGAGGTAGTTCACCATTATATATGTACATACCGGGACCAGAGCGGCACTTATGGGATGTTCGCACGACGAGGACTTCCATATAGCTTGACGGTGAATTCCAGGGCTGGGGTTCGTACTCGTGGGATGTCTAAAACTTGATTATGTTACTGTAGTAGTTATTGATGGCGAAGGGATTAAACCCTTTAATGTGGAGTACGTAGGTGCTTGCCCTCGGACCTATGTAGTATGTGATGCATAGAATCCGAATAAGTATGGATTAATGTCATCTTAGCGTAAAACATCTGCATTAAGGCATTGCATACAACAACATGTTTAGGATAGTCACTGTTCAAACTTTGTTTTACATTCAAGTTTGTGTATGCTAAATAAGTGAGTCGCTATATTATGGCATAGCGAGGATGGCCATATATAGTATTACGTAAGTTGTAGGTAACTGACGTGCCCACAGTATTCAATGCAGGCATTGGAATTGTAAGGAGATATACAGATGATTGATGCTAAAGATTACTTTCTGTTTTAAGTTGCTAATGTTTAATTGTACATTTATATCATGCTATAATTCATTTAATTTTCCGCTGCGTTGTTGTAAAAGAACTTGATGTAATAAAGTTTCAAAATTCTTTGTAAAGTTGTACAAAGTAAAGTAAAGATCCTATTGTGCTACGAATTATCGTATTTTGGAATTTGGGGCATTACAGAGTGGTATCAGAGCCCAACTTCAATGAGTAGCACAAATTTACAAGGACGACACATTTAGGGTGGACATTAGAAGTGTGAGTTCAGTTTATAGAGATTTAAATGTAAGTGATTTACATTTGTGTTGCTCTATGCACTGATGTTTTCTCCTCCCTTTTCCTATTGGATGGCTGGAGTCATGAATGCAAGTTCAATAACTACTTCATTGATGATACTCTCCTCGTATACATTGATGTGAAATTGTATGCGAGCATGTTTTTTCTTGGTATTAGAGTGGCGCACGAAAATGTGGCAGGCTTGAACCTATATTCATGATACCTCACATGTAGACACACTTCCCTCTTTAAAATTTTTCTTCATGGATTTTCATCATAGTACTTTTATGGAGTATACAATTTTCTATGATTTTTACAAGTAGCCTCAGATGCAATATTTTAAATGTGATTCTTGTATGATTATAGAAAAATAAAAATTGGGATACAATTCGATTCATCTTGATGAGATTTTATAGTTATTAATATTTGATTAAATGAATTTCTGGTTTACCTACAATTGATTAAATCAACAATTAGAGTGGTAATTGATTACTTCATGGTTTATGGATATAAAGAAATGAATAAGAAAGAGATTGTGAATAAAGAAATGAATTGTCTTGATGAGGTTAGATGTAACCTCTGTGGTCTCATTTGAGACGGTTGCCATTCTAGGGTGAGTGAGGCCCAGATTATCGGCAGTCAAAATTTATGAAATTGCGAGAAGTAACCAGTATGGGTTGATTGTCTCAGTGTTGTGTTTAAGACCGGTGGGTAAGCTAACTCTAGGTGGTGTAACTTATTCATGTTTTAAACGTAAGGATTAGGCACTAGGAGAAAATGTAATAGATCTTAGGCAAACATAAGCGGGGTGTCTCTGTATAGTCTGACGGTGGAATCCTGGACTACAGACCCAGTCAGACGGTGGATTCCAGAACCATGAATAGTCGGGCAGATGGGAGGTAGTTCACCATTATATATGTATATACCGGGGCTGGAGCGGCACTTATGGGATGTTCGCACGATGAAGACTTCCGTATATCTTGACGGTGGATTCCAGGGCTGGGGTCTGTACTCGTGGGATGTTTAAAACGTGATCTGTTACCGTAGTAGTACATTCATGGCGAGTGATTAAAACCTTTAATGTGGAGTATGTAGGTGCTTGCCCTCGGACCTATGTATTATGAGATGCATAGAATCCGAACAAGTATGCATTAGTGTCATCCTAGCATAAATATCTGCATTAGGCATTAAGTCATTGCCTACACTGACATGATTAGGATAGTCACTCTTTTACACTTTGTGATGTATTCATGTTTGTGGTTGCTAAAGTATAAAGAATCGTTATATTACGGCATAGTGAGGATCACCGTTTATAATATTGCATCGGTTGCAAGCAACGGACGTGCCCACAGTTTCACATGCAGGACTGGGATTTGCAAAAGAACACAAAGATTGATTTTGTGCTAAGGATTACTTGCAGATTTTGTTGTTATCATTCAAGATTGTATTTTCATATTGTAATTATTTATTTTTCCACTGCGTAAATGTAAAATAATAGTGTTGTATGAAAATGTTTTAAATTCCTTGTAAAATTGTACGAAACGAAGTAAAGATCCTGTTGTGCTACGAATTACCGTATTTTGGAATTCGGGGCGTATTAGAGTGGTATCAAAGCCCAGCTTCAATGAGTAGTACAAATTTACAAGGACGACACATTAGGGTGGATATTAGAGTGTGAGTTCAGTTTATAGAGATTTAAATGTAAGTGATATACATTTGTGTTGCTCTATACACTGATGTCTTTCTCCTCCCTTTCCCTATTGGATGGCTGGAGTCATGAATGCAAGTTCAATAACTACCTCATTCATGATACTCTCCTCGTATACATTGATGTGAGACTGTATGCAAGCATATTTTTCCTTGGTATAGAGTGGCGCGTGGAAGCGTGGTTAGTTTGAACCGTCATTCATGATACCTTACACGTGACACACTTCCCTCTTTAAAATTTTTTTTTTGTGAATTTTTATCATAGTACTTTTTCAACATTAAATATTTTTCAAATAAATATTTTCTTTTCTTATACTATTAAATCAATTGGATATTTATTATTTTGTCTACCTTCCTTAGTCTTGATCTTTTAAATTTGTTTTATCTGTCTTTTAGTCTTAGAGGAGTACGGGCACTTACTCACAATAGAATAGAGGAGAGACTCCGCTCGGGACACATAGCCTTCGCTCAGAATAGAGGAATAAGACGACAAAGACAAAGTTTTTTTTTTCGTGTTTATGTCCCTTTATGTTTATCCGTTTACATCTGCTATTACTTTACGTATTTTATTACCACTTATTAAATTAATATTTCAACTATTATTTTCTTCATTTATTATTTCTGTTTTGAATTTTGCTTATGTGCATTCATTTTATATGATTTGATTTGTGGTACTATATTTTTCCATTATCTTATATTGCCATATATATTTTAGTATATTTTTACAAGATTGTAATTGTAATACCCTGATTTTTCAATTAATGAGAAATTATTTATTTTTGCACGTGTTGTGCACGTGCAATATTTTTGTTGGATTATTTTATCATGATGTGTATGTTTAAATATAATTTTCTCAAATTATTTTAGTACAAAAAGCCTTCTTTAAAAGCCTTATTTGATTTAACTAAAAAGCCTTTTCTTAAAAAGCCCAAAAGCATTTTATTTTATTTATTTTTATAAATTATTTTGGCCTAAAAAGAAAGCCCATGAATTAATTTGTTTTAATTAAACTTGTCATGTAGAAGACTTTTTTTAAACAAAATTATTTTTTATACAATTTTAGAATGTACAAATTTGGCCTAGTTGCATGCACGTGCACTACACGTACACGTGCAATGCACACTTTATTTTTGAGGCTGTGTAGCATTCTTTTGGGAGGGAATTTTGATTTTGGGTGTGGAGAACATGGTGGTAGTTTCATGGAAGTGGGTAGTTCTTGTAACTTCTACCTTGATCTAAACCCTTCATCCAACAACCACCAAGACAATCTTGGCCCTCCATTCCCCTCATTTTTTAGTATAAATACCCCCCTTCTCATGGCTAACTTTTCATATGCAAAGTGTATTTCTAAGTTATAGTATTATTATTGTGGGAGTTATAAAAGATAAGAGATTGTGTGGGTTGTGTTGCTTGGAGTGGCCGGCATCATCAAAGAAGCTTTCGGTGTGGACTTGAGGAAGCATTCGGCATAGGCTTGGAGGCTTGGAGCTTGAGCGCTTTTGGCTAGGAGGTGGTGCTTTCATCTACAAGGATTCGATTGCTTTTGTTTGTGTTTTCTCTCCAATTGAGGTGGGTAAAACATTTTATATTTCTAAAGTAGATCCATGCTAATTTTACACCATTAAAGATGCATGAAAAATATTATGAAGAGCCCACTTAAATTGAGTAGTTAGCATGTGAATTGATTGAAATGTATTGATTAACTTATATGGCTCTAGTGTTAAGATTAAATTGTGTGTAGATTACCCCATGTTTATTATTGTGAAGTTGTGATAGTGATTAAATTAAATTAAGAGTGTTGTTATTATGATTAGAGACATAATGTACACTTGTTAATTGTGATAGATGGACTTTCATGTTGATATGAATGTGGACTATGGGAATCATATGTGATGATTGAATTAAGAACTAATATCAGTAAATTTTCTCCATGAAATTATTTAATAAAAAGACTAGCAGATTGATTATATGGCAATGTCGAAAATACAATAATGTATTTTAATAAATAATTTTTGGGTCTTGTATGTGAAAAATACATTTCATTAGCACCAAAAATTATATTATTTTACTGGTATGAACTTTTATGACTGAGGATTTAATCTGGAAGTTTTTATAAAATTTTACTAAAGTAATAAGAAGCTATGACTTATTGAATATCGAGTTATTTTTAAAACAGTACGAAAATAATACAAATGGGATTTTATTTGGGTTAGTGACAACCCGAGCCAGTGGCTCAGGTGGTTGGGACCCCGGTTGGCTTCTCTGTGTCGCACGGTTCGAATCCCAGGCCGAACACTTCTTTTTTAAAATTACCCTAAAAACAGTAAGCAGCGAACTCAGGGTATAAATATACCCCAGTCGCTCTTATGACGTGATCGGCGATCGGCCTAGTGGTCGGAGCTCTGTGCTGTCTTGGTGTGGCGCCTGGTTCGATTCTTGCCTTCGGCATATTGGAAAAAATATTTTTTTTGGGTGTTTTTGAAGTCCAAAAATTACGAAATAAATATGGTAATTCTCATAAAAATACAAGGAATTTTCTAAGAGTGATTTGGGTATTTTTAGAATGAAATACAATATGGTTTGTGAATAAAAAGGCATAAATGGAGCTTTGGTTATGAGATATACACTTGTGGATTTTATAACTTATAAAGATAGGCTATTATAAAGTAATTGGCATAAGTGCTTGTGGCGTGACATGATTTTATTTATTTTCATTATAAGTATTGTGCAAGATATGAAATATGAAGGTTGAAATGTGATTTTATGAAGTTGTATAAATTCATGTATAGTTATGAAATTAAAACCATGATTTTATGAAAGAGGAAAAGAAATTGTTGGCTATAAGTATGAATTGTTTTCGTTATGAACTCGTGAATTAAAAGTATCATCGTGGACTTGTGAATAAAGTGTAATCATGAATTGAAAAAGAATGAGTATAAAAACTCGACATGGAAATTGTCAGGAGTTAAAGATTGTGAAATGAAATTTGAAATAGAGTAGCTAAGTCTCCCCGGCATTGAGAAAAATGAATTGAATTGAAATTAGACCAAGGTTGGTCATGATGAAACAAATGAATAAGTCCGGTTGATGGAGAGGCTAACTCTAGTGATTATTTTGTTCATGATTTTTAAATAAAAACTAAGGACTAGTACATAGTGGAGACGTGATGAAAGTAGAAGAAAAACACGAGTATGGGGGCCATCGGATAGCGGTGTGAGAGCGATTCACAGGTTGCCTGCTTGATGCGTCAAGACAGTGCGTGGGCGCTACTCCGGAATTATCGTCCCGGTGGCGACGCTCGTGGGATGTTCGAGTGGCTATGGGTGGTGCCATTGTTCCATGGCGGAGGCTGAATTGTCCATAGGTTGCCTGCTCGATGCGTCGTGACAGTGCGTGGGATTCCCCTCCAGGCTGCCTGGACATGAGCTCATAGATCATAGGACATCTAAGACACTACCGTAGTTACAGTAGTAGTTTAAGGCATAACGGGGGATTGAACCCTATCAAGATGAAGAACGAATAAGGGCTTGCCCTCGGACCTATGTAGTATGGGATGCATAGAATCCGAACAAGTGTGCATTAGTGTCATGTAACATAATTAACTGCATTAAGGAATAAGTGCACAATCACAACACGACATCAATAGGGTAGCCCCTTTAGTTTGAATGTGACAAGTTTGTGTTTGCTAAATATGAAATGTTAAGTTATACTATTTCCGGCAAAGCGAGGACGGCCATGTATAATGTTCGTCGGTTGAATAAACTGACGTACCCACAGTCTTACATGCAGGTAAATGACTTGTTAAAGATTAAAAGAGGACGGATGCTTAAAAGATTGTATCATGCTGTTGTACTTTATTTCAAATGTTGTAAAATTTACTTCCGCTGTGCAAAAGAAAGATGTAATTATGATGTAAACTTTGATGTATGATGAAAAGTTTTAATTTTCCTGTAAAATTGTACTAAAGAAAGTGAAAAGATCCTGTAGAACATCTCGAATTCAGTATTTGGGATTCGGGGCGTTACAGAGTGGTATCAGAGCCACGCTTTCTACACTTTCACACTTGTACAAATTTATAGGGAACGACACCTTAGAAGTGGACATTAGAGTGTGTGTTTGAGTCCAGAGATTTAAATGTAAGTGACTTACATTTGTGTTGCTCTATGATTTATGCTTCCTCCTCTCTATTTCTAAGATGGCTGATCACTTCGACCCTGCTGGAGGCGACGACTGGCATATCATTTAGGAAGAGTACCATCCTGGACAGGCTGATTCCGAGGACGAGTACTACCCTGGACAAGCCGATTCTGATGATGAGGAGTACCCTGAATCCCGAGAGATCACCCCACCTCCGGATTCATCTGATGATTCTTCTTCCGATGAAGAGGAAGTACCAGTTCCAAGTGGTCTTGTGACTTCTCTTCAGAGGCAAGTGGAAACTCTGAAGGAGAGAGTTGGATTATTGGAGGCTCAGCTGGAGAAGCGGAAGGCTGACTATTCTGTTCTTAGCCATCGGATTTGGGAACTTGAGAAGAAAAAGAACCTAACTGATGTGCTGAAGGATGAGGTTGATGAACTGCGGGAAGAACTTCGAGCAGCGAAGAGGACCCGTAGGGGTTAGAGTGTTGTAGCTTCTGTTTCTTTCCGTTCTGATGTCAAAAATGTTTTAAAATTCGAATGTATAAACTTTTGGAATTCAATGAAATGGAAGTTGGTTTAAATTCTTGTTTTATACTTCGAATTTGACGGATCTTTTGCATCAGAATATGTCGAGAAGAGGAGCAAGGAATGGGGAAGGTTTGGATCTGGAGACTGAGCTTGCTAGGGTCTACCAGACATTGAATGCAGTGGCTCAGAACCAAGCTAGGGGGCCGGCAAATCCAGTGCCCGAGGCGATAAAGCTGGTGGAATCGTTCAAGAGAATGAAACCACCTGTATTCGAGGGAAAGTCAGACCCAGATGCGGCTGACAACTGGATACGGCAAGTGGAGACAATCTTCGAGGTGTTGGAGACACCGGAGGGTAGCAAGGTCAAGTTGGCGACTTTGCAGCTGGAGAAGGATGCAGCGGTTTGGTGGCAATCCATGAAGAGGACCATGGGAGGTTTGTTGCTTGGCTGGGAGGAATTTCTGGAGGAGTTCCGCAGCCATTATTTCCCCTCCGACGTCCAGGAGAAGAAGGCGATGGAGTTCCTGTCGCTTCAGCAAGGCAGCATGTCGGTGAGAGCATATGAGACCAAGTTCACTCAGCTCTCCAGGTATGCTCCAGAACTAGTGATGGATGAGGCCAAGAAAGCTCGCAAGTTCGAGCATGGTCTGAGGCCTAGCTTGAGATCTCGTATGATACCCCTTGGTATCAGGAGGTTCGATAAGCTGGTCAAGAGGGCGACAGCGACGGAGGCGGATATGGAGCAGTTCCAAGTTGTTTAGAACAGGAGGAACAACTGGCAGTCTGGTAAGAGGCCTGCACATTCGGGGAGTTTCAGGGGGCAACCATCTGCACAGAGGTTCAAACCGACAGGGGCGAACGCTGTTAGTGTAGCTGGAGGACCTGAAAACAATGTGGCGAGACCTCCTGCGGTGACTTGCTTTAACTGTGGGGAAGCGGGACACTACCGATCTCATTGTCCCAAACTTCAGCGCAGTAATAGCGGCACACCAACGCAGCAGGCTGGGAAGAGGCCGTACTAATCAGGGCGAGTATTTGCCTTGACAGAAGCTGATGCTGAGGAGGCAAATCAGGTCATCTCTGGTACGAGGGCTGGTGTTTAGAGTCTTTGTCATTTCTTTTCCCTTTGTTTAGTGAGGCTGTTATGTAATGGTGCATATTATGTAACAGGCGAACTATATCTTAATGGAATTAAATCTGTCGTATTGTTTGATACTGGATCCTCTCATACTTTTGTGTCTCCAAAGTTTGCTAAAGTGTTGGGAGTGGAACCGAAGATTTTTCCAGGCAAGATCTTAGCAGTAGCTACTCCGTCAGGGGAAACTTTAACCACTGATCGGTATTATGCTGATTGCGAGATCGTGATTGGGGATAGAATCTTTGGCATTGATCTGATTGAGCTGACTATCTTGGGAGTCGATGTTATCATTGGCATGGATTGGATGTCGGTGTACAGTGCGAGCATCGAGTGTGAGACCAAGACGGTGACAGTGAAGGCTCCAGGTGGACCTGAAGTCGTGTTCCAAGGGAAGCGGAAATGTTCTAAGCTGGTGGCTACTATCCGCAAGGAAGAGACTCCTGTGGAAGTGCAAGGGATTCCTGTGGTTCGGGACTATCCGACTGTGTTCTTGGAAGATTTTCCTGGGTTACCCCCGCATCGTGATGTAGAGTTCAGCATCACTGTTCAACCGGAAAGTGCACCCATTTCTAAGGCACCTTATAGGATGGCTCCAGAGGAACAGGATGAGGTGAAACGGCAGATTGAGGAACTATTGGGAAAATGCTTTATTCAACCTAGTGCGTCACCTTGGGGAGCACCAGTGCTTTTGGTAAAGAAGAAGGATGGATCGATGAGGATGTGTATCGATTACCGGGAGCTGAATAAGGTCACTGTTCAGAATAAGTATCCGATTCCTCGAATTGATGACTTGTTCGATCGTCTACAAGGAGCAGCTGTATTCTCCAAAATAGATCTTCGATCAGGTTACCACCAAGTTCGAGTGAAAGCTGAAGATGTGCACAAGACTGCATTTAGAACTCGGCATGGGCATTACGAATTCTTAGTTATGCCATTCGGAGTGACGAATGCACCTGCAATCTTCATGGACTTGATGAACAGAGTTCTAAGGCCGTTTATTGATTCTTTCGTCGTGGTGTTTATCGACGATATTCTCGTGTACTCCAAGTCTGAGGAGGAGCACACCGAGCATCTGGCAGCAGTTTTGCAGAAGTTGGAAGAGCAGCAGTTGTATGCCAAGTTATCCAAGTGTGATTTCTGGAAATCTGAAGTGGCATTCCTAGGTCACATCCTTTCTAAGGAGGGAGTGGCAACTGATCCTCAGAAGATAGAGGCAGTGAGAGATTGGGCGAGGCCTACTACAGTGAAGGAAGTCAGAAGTTTCCTTGGGATGACTGGATATTATCGGAGATTCATTCAGGGTTATGCTCAGATAGCTGTACCGCTTACAGGGCTGACCAAGAAGAATGTGAGCTTCAAGTGGACCGAGCAATGTGAGGCGAGTTTTCAGGAGTTGAAAGATAGACTGACTACTGCACCTATTTTGGCTTTGCCTAGAGCTGGGGTCGAGTATGATGTTTATAGCGATGCTTCACATCGGGGGCTTGGTTGTGTCTTAATGCAAGAAGGAAGAGTAATCGCTTATGGGTCTAGGCAACTACGACCACATGAGAAAAATTATCCGACTCATGATCTGGAGTTGGCTGCGATTATCTTTGCTTTGAAGCAATGGAGGCACTACGTGTACGGTGAGAAGTTGAATATGTACACGGACCACAAGAGCTTGAAGTATATATATCAGCAGAGGGATCTCAATCTGAGGCAGCGGAGATGGTTGGAAGTGCTCGAGGATATGCGACCTGAGATCAAGTATCATCCTGGAAAGGCTAATGTTGTTACTGATGCACTTAGTCGCAAGAGCAGTTTGGCCAGTTTGATTACAACTCAGAGGCAGCTGATTGAGGAGTTGGACCGAGCTGGGATTGAGGTTGTCTTGCAAGGATTGGGAGCATCTTTGGCTCAGTTGAGGCTTCAGCCTACTTTGAATGCAAGGACCATTGCAAGTCAGGAAGTTGATGCTGATATTCTGGAGATGAAGGAGCAGGTTGGTGCTGGCAGGTTGCCCGGATTTCAAATCAGGGATGGAGTGCTGTGGTTCGGAGATAGGCTGTGCGTTCCAAATCAGGCGGACCTGAAAGAGAGTATTCTTCAGGAGGCGCATGCTACTCTTCTGTCTGTACATCCTGGGAGTACTAAGATGTACAAGGACATCAAACAGCATTTCTGGTGGTCAGGTTTGAAGCGGGATGTGGCTGAATTTGTCGCGAAGTGTGAGGTTTGTCAGCAAGTCATAGCCGAAAATCAGAGACCCGGAGGTCTATTACAGCCGTTACCTATTCCGGAATGGAAGTGGGATAACATCAGTATGGATTTCATCACGGGATTGCCTAAGAGTCCTAAAGGCAATGATGCAATTTGGGTTATAGTCGATTGACTTACCAAGTCCGCTCACTTTTTGGCGATGAAACTCACTGCTTCGATGGACAAGTTGGCTGAGATGTATGTTGGTGAGATTGTCCGACTTCATGGCGTTCCTTCGACTATTGTGTCTGATCGAGATGCGCGGTTTACTTTGCATTTCTGGAGGAGTCTTCAGGCAGCTTTGTGTACCAAGACGGATTTCAGCACTGCTTTTCATCCGCAAACCGATGGGCAGACCGAGAGAGTCAATCGTATTCTTGAGGACATGCTTCGGTGTTGTATACTAGACTTTGGAGGCAGTTGGGAAAGGCATTTACCTTTGGTGGAGTTTGCCTACAACAACAGTTTTCAAGCCAGTATTGGGATGGCGCCGTACGAAGCTTTGTATGGCAGGAAGTGCAGAACTCCTGTGTGTTGGTATGAAGTAGGGGAGCGTCAGTTGTTTGGTCCTGAGCTTGTACAGCTGACTTCTGAGAAGATTGATCTGATCAGGAAAAGGTTGGTGGAAGCTCAGAGCAGGCAGAAAAGCTATGCAGACAACCGGAGAAGGGACCTTGAGTTTGAGGTTGGTGACTTCGTCTTTCTGAAGGTATCACCCAGTAAAGGTGTGGTTCGGTTTGGCAAAGGCGGGAAGTTAGCCCCGAGGTTTATAGGCCCGTATAAGATATTGAAAAGGATCGGGAGAACTGCTTACCGGCTTGAATTACCGGAAGAGTTGTCTCAGGTGCACAATGTCTTTCATGTGTCTATGCTGAGAGGTTACATTCCAGACCCGAGTCATCATTTGCCTGAAGTGCCGGAAGGTTTGCAGTTAGACCTGAATTACATCGAGTCTCCTGTTGAGATTGTTGATCGTCGAGAGAAAGTCTTGAGGAATAAGACGATTCCGATGGTCTAGTCTGGAGAAACCACTTGGTTGAAGAGGCTACTTGGGAATCTGAGGAGAGGATGTTGAAGGACTATCCTGAGCTTTTTGCTTGATTGCATTTTTGTATCTTTTGTTTTTGTTGTGTGTGTTGTATTTTTGTTTTATTTCCTCGCTCTTGATTGTAGTTCCGGGGACGGAACTACTCTAAGGAGGGAGTGCTGTAATACCTTGATTTTTCAATTAATGAGAAATTATTTATTTTTGCACGTGTTGTGCACGTGCAATATTTTTGTTGGATTATTTTATCATGATGTGTATGTTTAAATATAATTTTCTCAAATTATTTTAGTACAAAAAGCCTTCTTTAAAAGCCTTATTTGATTTAACTAAAAAGCCTTTTCTTAAAAAGCCCAAAAGCATTTTATTTTATTTATTTTTATAAATTATTTTGGCCTAAAAAGAAAGCCCATGAATTAATTTGTTTTAATTAAACTTGTCATGTAGAAGACTTTTTTTAAACAAAATTATTTTTTATACAATTTTAGAATGTACAAATTTGGCCTAGTTGCATGCACGTGCACTACACGTACACGTGCAATGCACACTTTATTTTTGAGGCCGGGTAGCATTCTTTTGGGACGGAATTTTGATTTTGGGTGTGGAGAACATGGTGGTAGTTTCAAGGAAGTGGGTAGTTCTTGTAACTTCTACTTTGATCTAAACCCTTCATCCAACAACCACCAAGACAATCTTGGCCCTCCATTCCCCTCATTTTTTAGTATAAATACCCCCCCTTCTCATGGCTAACTTTTCATATGCAAAGTGTATTTCTAAGTTATAGTATTATTATTGTGGGAGTTATAAAAGATAAGAGATTGTGTGGGTTGTGTTGCTTGGAGTGGCCGGCATCATCAAAGAAGCTTTCGGTGTGGACTTGAGGAAGCATTCGGCATAGGCTTGGAGGCTTGGAGCTTGAGCGCTTTTGGCTAGGAGGTGGTGCTTTCATCTACAAGGATTCGATTGCTTTTGTTTGTGTTTTCTCTCCAATTGAGGTGGGTAAAACATTTTATATTTCTAAAGTAGATCCATGCTAATTTTACACCATTAAAGATGCATGAAAAATATTATGAAGAGCCCACTTAAATTGAGTAGTTAGCATGTGAATTGATTGAAATGTATTGATTAACTTATATGGCTCTAGTGTTAAGATTAAATTGTGTGTAGATTACCCCATGTTTATTATTGTGAAGTTGTGATAGTGATTAAATTAAATTAAGAGTGTTGTTATTATGATTAGAGACATAATGTACACTTGTTAATTGTGATAGATGGACTTTCATGTTGATATGAATGTGGACTATGGGAATCATATGTGATGATTGAATTAAGAACTAATATCAGTAAATTTTCTCCATGAAATTATTTAATAAAAAGACTAGCAGATTGATTATATGGCAATGTCGAAAATACAATAATGTATTTTAATAAATAATTTTTGGGTCTTGTATGTGAAAAATACATTTCATTAGCACCAAAAATTATATTATTTTACTGGTATGAACTTTTATGACTGAGGATTTAATCTGGAAGTTTTTATAAAATTTTACTAAAGTAATAAGAAGCTATGACTTATTGAATATCGAGTTATTTTTAAAACAGTACGAAAATAATACAAATGGGATTTTATTTGGGTTAGTGACAACCCGAGCCAGTGGCTCAGGTGGTTGGGACCCCGGTTGGCTTCTCTGTGTCGCACGGTTCGAATCCCAGGCCGAACACTTCTTTTTTAAAATTACCCTAAAAACAGTAAGCAGCGAACTCAGGGTATAAATATACCCCAGTCGCTCTTATGACGTGATCGGCGATCGGCCTAGTGGTCGGAGCTCTGTGCTGTCTTGGTGTGGCGCCTGGTTCGATTCTTGCCTTCGGCATATTGGAAAAAATATTTTTTTTGGGTGTTTTTGAAGTCCAAAAATTACGAAATAAATATGGTAATTCTCATAAAAATACAAGGAATTTTCTAAGAGTGATTTGGGTATTTTTAGAATGAAATACAATATGGTTTGTGAATAAAAAGGCATAAATGGAGCTTTGGTTATGAGATATACACTTGTGGATTTTATAACTTATAAAGATAGGCTATTATAAAGTAATTGGCATAAGTGCTTGTGGCGTGACATGATTTTATTTATTTTCATTATAAGTATTGTGCAAGATATGAAATATGAAGGTTGAAATGTGATTTTATGAAGTTGTATAAATTCATGTATAGTTATGAAATTAAAACCATGATTTTATGAAAGAGGAAAAGAAATTGTTGGCTATAAGTATGAATTGTTTTCGTTATGAACTCGTGAATTAAAAGTATCATCGTGGACTTGTGAATAAAGTGTAATCATGAATTGAAAAAGAATGAGTATAAAAACTCGACATGGAAATTGTCAGGAGTTAAAGATTGTGAAATGAAATTTGAAATAGAGTAGCTAAGTCTCCCCGGCATTGAGAAAAATGAATTGAATTGAAATTAGACCAAGGTTGGTCATGATGAAACAAATGAATAAGTCCGGTTGATGGAGAGGCTAACTCTAGTGATTATTTTGTTCATGATTTTTAAATAAAAACTAAGGACTAGTACATAGTGGAGACGTGATGAAAGTAGAAGAAAAACACGAGTATGGGGGCCATCGGATAGCGGTGTGAGAGCGATTCACAGGTTGCCTGCTTGATGCGTCAAGACAGTGCGTGGGCGCTACTCCGGAATTATCGTCCCGGTGGCGACGCTCGTGGGATGTTCGAGTGGCTATGGGTGGTGCCATTGTTCCATGGCGGAGGCTGAATTGTCCATAGGTTGCCTGCTCGATGCGTCGTGACAGTGCGTGGGATTCCCCTCCAGGCTGCCTGGACATGAGCTCATAGATCATAGGACATCTAAGACACTACCGTAGTTACAGTAGTAGTTTAAGGCATAACGGGGGATTGAACCCTATCAAGATGAAGAACGAATAAGGGCTTGCCCTCGGACCTATGTAGTATGGGATGCATAGAATCCGAACAAGTGTGCATTAGTGTCATGTAACATAATTAACTGCATTAAGGAATAAGTGCACAATCACAACACGACATCAATAGGGTAGCCCCTTTAGTTTGAATGTGACAAGTTTGTGTTTGCTAAATATGAAATGTTAAGTTATACTATTTCCGGCAAAGCGAGGACGGCCGTGTATAATGTTCGTCGGTTGAATAAACTGACGTACCCACAGTCTTACATGCAGGTAAATGACTTGTTAAAGATTAAAAGAGGACGGATGCTTAAAAGATTGTATCATGCTGTTGTACTTTATTTCAAATGTTGTAAAATTTACTTCCGCTGTGCAAAAGAAAGATGTAATTATGATGTAAACTCTGATGTATGATGAAAAGTTTTAATTTCCCTGTAAAATTGTACTAAAGAAAGTGAAAAGATCCTGTAGAACATCTCGAATTCAGTGTATTTGGGATTCGGGGCGTTACAGTAATGTTTCACTTATATAGTACGACAAATTTCTACAAATTATAAATCCTCTTCCTACTATTTCGTGATATAACTTATATTCGGTATTTAAAATCTATCCTTTCATTTCAATATTTTATCATTGTAATTTTCTCCTCTTACTATCCCAACTTGTACGTTCATTTTTATATCACCGATTTCAAACATAACACCATTAAACATCCAATATCCAAGTATATATGTAAGATTACATTTTCCCCTTTCCCATTTTTGTGCAACCTGATGTCGAGAGGGCAAATCTACAAATAGACATCAATAGAGGCAAACTGCAACTAGATCTCGGAGAGGGAAAGTTTGCAACCGAACATCCAGAAGGCAAACTGCAATCGGATATCGTAGAGGCAATTCTGCAACTTGGTGTCAAGGAGACAAGCCTGCAGTTGGACACCAATGAGGCGAAACCTTAACAAAGAAGATTTTCCACTTTAATAACCCCCACTGTTATTTCCACATATATTACTTACCATTATTGTCATGCCCCGCTTCCCAAAAATACGGAATACGAGTACATGACATTGGCCCAGCGAATAACTAAAGTCACCCATAAGCTGTTCATCCGATTAACTCAATAATATAATCAATACAGGACAATTACGCAGGCAATAAAAATAATCTCATGAACAGTAATACTTCGAATGAAACAATATAAAATATTCAAATACAATAATAATCCAACATCTGGAACAAATAATAGCAATATTCGGGTCAAAAGCCCACAATACAATGAAATAACAGTAGTTCAATAATTAAGTCTTCATGACAAAACAATAATTTATTAAGCAGCGATGCTATCAATTCCTTCACCAATGTTGTTCTCCCAATCCATCAGGCAATTCTCCTTCAACACTTGTAAACACTTCATCTAAAAAGAGGAGAAAAGTTTTCCTTAGAGCAAGTCATGTACAACAAGTAGAGAAACTAAGGAACAATGGAATAACGGTATAACAATGAATTCAATGGATCAATAGGAATCAATAACATGGCACGATAATCAATAATCAATATTACGGTAATCGATGCAAGGGCTATAAACAATGATTCATTATTCAGTAACAATATCAATGGTCAATAACAATAACACTTAGCCAATATTCGATATCAATAGGAACAATGATGTACAATATGCAGTATCGATGTGGTGTGATCCTTAAGTCTATTAATTATTTTAATTCTAACTAATGTAGCACTTCATGCATCCAATTTATTTACCACATGGTTGCTACATGCAAACAAGTTACGTTTAGAGTTAGTGGTGGATTTTAGTACATGTACTCGGCAACGATAATCAATATTCAATAGTCACGATTCAATATGCAATGCACGATACGATAATTTGGCTACGATACAATACACGATAGATTGGGGTGCCGTAGTCAGCGCTCCACAATCAATTGATAAGACGATAGCCAATACAATATTTAGGGAAACGCGGGCCCCTCCTCTGAGTATAGTCCCTATATTATCCACTACTAGTGTCAATCCTTAAACCCTGACTTGTTAATTATTTTATCGATGCGACAATACAATATGCAAATATGAGACATGAGATGAATAATGGTAACAATAGAAAAACAATAGGATGATAACGTGAATTGGACAATTAGAACAATGACAATAGGGTATTAGGATCATGCAATACAACACACATACATTAATTCATAGAATACTACGATATAGGAATAATTAATCTATTAAAATCTGGATTATAAAATTCTGGACAACAAGAGTAGTCTGCTCAAAAATACAGTTTCCCGCTGTTTCAGAAATCAAAACTAAATCCGTCATAAATTCTAGAAACTAGACTTCTACACGGTTCCAACGCATATTTAAAATTCAAAATCCGACAACAGTAGTTAGGTCAATCACATTGTTCTTTATACATTTCATGTTTAGGCAGAATTTCGACGTCATATTATTTTTTTTTTAGAAACAGCAAAAAATCAATAATAAATTCATTAAAAATATTTTCTAGACTTTTAAACATGTTAAGTAACAATCTGGAAATTTTCAGAGCAAAATTTTAACATTTAATCAGCCTATTTACTGTTTAAACATGCAAGATACAAGAATCTGAAAATTTGAAAGCAAAAACACAGCTGTAATAAAACGGGAATTACATTTGCTACACAATTCGGAATTTAGAAATTGAAGATGTTCTGGAAACTAGAGAGATAAGTCTACAATTCTTATTCAGAACATTATTCATTTTAAGATTATTTACTGGTTCAAAAATAGCAGTCAACATACGGGCTAGCAAGCAAGATACAGGTTTTAGGGTATTTTCATGAAAATAAATTAATTAAATATGATGGGTATCAATTCTACCAGTCGATGAACTTCTCAATCAACATGATGGGTATAAAAACATGGTATATAAGATTAAGAACACATATATACATCAATTTATCATCAATCAACTATCAATCGATTAAACAATATACAACCTAGTAATTCTCTAAACAATAATTTATTTGTGTGACAATTATATGAATAACCCTATTATCAATTCTATATGCACTCATGAAAGTTCAATCTTTGGAGTCAAAAGTGGTGCAATGTCAAGAATATTGGGGTTAGCTCGTGTAAACCCTCAATAGACCCAACAAAAGATGAACAATGTATAATACGATAACAAAGGGATCTACTTGCAAGAGTTTCAACAAAACTTGAATTTGATACAATTAACAATTCAAGAGGACAGTGACTTGCCTATTAGATGGTAAATTCAAATATAATAGAATAACGAGATGAGAATCCCGACGACGACACACAAACACGAAAATATGTGTGAACTACGTGCAAACAGAAAAACAGCGAATCAAGTCCACAAAACAACAACTGCAGCAACAAGGATCTTCCAAACATCAAACTCCAATCCCGGATCCCCTACTCCACAATAGCAAACACCAACAACAACTCAACTCTTCTATTCTTCTCAACACAACAAACACGAGATCCCAATCCAAACACCAACACTGGATCAAAAACACCAAACACAACTCCTCCTTCACAAACAGCAAACAACAGATTATTCCAAACACAAAACAGCCAAAACTCCAACTCCACACTTCACAAACAGCAAACACCCCAAAACTGGTCCCCTTTCCACTTCTTCCAAAACTGCAAACACAGGCACACTGCGGCCCGATTGTCACGGCGGAGTGATCTTCGATGATGACTGGAGGGAGCGACATCACTGGTGGCTAACAGCGGTGCAAGCGGCAGGAGTATTAGTCGTTGGCATCGAGGGGGGTCTCGGGTGGTCGTAGTTGGACGACGATGGTGCACAGAGGTGAGGGATAGCGGTAAGAGGGTCGGTAGGCGGTGGGGGGAGAACAAGGCGATCAACTAAGAGGTGTTCGGAGTGGGTACAGGGACGAGGGCGGTCGGAGCTCGGGGTTGAGTGATGGCGAGGTTCTCCTGGGGCGATGGTGGCAGAAGCGGTGGTTAGTGCTAGTGGTGAAGCGGCTGGCGACGATGAGGAAGATGGAGGTGGAATACGGTGGATAAGGGCAACGGGGATCGGAGGAGGCGATGGGTTTCAGTGGAGGGGAGGATGAAGGTGACGTGGAGTTGAGGACGAGGGACGGAGGGAGGACGGGATGGTAGGGGAGAAGAGGAACAGTTGGTGGGGGTTAAACAGTAGGGGGAGGAAGGGCTACTGTTGAGAGGTAGGGTAGGGGTTAGGTTAGGGTTAGGTTTTAGAATAATATTTATAGGGATTTAATAGATATTGGATTCTGGGTATTGGGTTTAAATCCAATAAGAAAATAGACTATAGGGTTTTTGAAATATACAGATAAACATACATTAAATCAAATAATAAAATACAAATAAATAAGTATGTTCCAACTTTACAAAAATAATAGTAATAATAATAATGACAATAAGAACAATAATACTAATAATTACAATAATAATAGTAACAAAAATATTAATATCAATAACAATACTACTAATAATAATAATAACAATAATAAAGATAATAACCGCAATTAAAGTAATAACAATAATAATAAGATCAAAATGATCCAATAATAATAATATATATGCTTTAGACTCAAATATAAATATCCGATCAATAAGAAATATGAAGTAAGATCAAAACACTCCATTATTCGAAATAAATAAAATTTTTGTTTAGAAAATACTTTAATAAAAGATCCGAACAGAATTTAGCACAAAATAAATTTATAAAAAAAATCAAATTATAGAAAATACACGGAAAATACTTATTGTCAGGAATGGGGGTTACAATTATCCTACTTTTGTACTAATTTATATCATTTTATAATATTTTTCAACCTAACATTAAATCAATTACCTTATTATTTATACTGGTTTATGTATCTATCCTACTTACATAGTTACTACTTAATATCAACTATCTTGCCATCTCCTTCTTATTATTTTCAATCTTTACATGAGTTAGTATTTCATACCACTTCATCGTATTTTATTTTGCTGATAACGTATCTTAGATTTTGTGGCTACTCGCCTAATACAAAAAAAATCTTATTATTTATACTTTAGTTTACGATTCATAATTTATTTCTATGTAATTAGTTTTTACATTGTTTCAATAATATGTTATTACTTTTTCTACTATGACGTCTTGTTTTACTCCTACAAACCAATTATAATTTTTCGTATCATGATATTATTGTTTCACCCTATAAATTTTTACACATATGTACGTACAAAATTTTGTATGCTGGTTTTCTTGCTCTACTTGACAATTTGAAAGTATTTTGATATATGCCAACCAGTATTCCATATCTTTAATTTTTATTGTATTTACTTTACAAATTGTTTTATTATATTAACTTGTTATACAGAATTATTTTATATATTGTCTATACTTTTAACTAATTTTCATGCTCGCGTATTTTTCAAACTCTTATCTAATAGTCTTCTGTTAATTTGCTGCCTCATTTTATCTCGTAGTAAATATACTACTAGTTAGTTTATGCTTTTGACCATTGTGTCCTTCCCGTTTTTCTTTAATTAATATCTCTTTCTGTAAAATTTTTCAAATTCTCTAACAATTGATGACTTAATTTATGTTCTTCTTTTTGGTGTCTGATACTTTATTATTTTGTATGATTCTTTCAATCTACATTATCTTTCATTGTTACATTTCTCGCCTTGCTATTTTTCTAGCTTTTCTAATACTTTTGTGTTTCGTTCGCTTGATACTCAAAGATTCATTATATAAGTTTGATGTGTTTTCCAACATTGCGCATTTTTATGCTACATTTCTTTTCTTAGTATTGACAATTTTTTATATACAATAGTAATATTTTTTCGGTGTGTACGGAATACAAATTTTATCCTAGTAAAGTTCTGAGGACAAAACTGTTCTGGGGGGGGGGAGTGTAACACCTCGCAAAATTGAGATATGACAATTTTGCTCCTCGTGCGTTACGCACGTGTATTTTGTACCGTTACGGGTAATATCCGTAACGCATTTTTAATACGTATTTTGTATTTAGACTATTTATGTATTTCCTGTCTTCTCAAAATTTATTTTTATCCTATTTGAGCTAACTCAAATATTAAATTTTCAATCTTTGTATTTTTACGTGCATTGCACATGTTATCGATGCACGTGTCAATTACGTATTTACCACCGTTACGTGTAATATTTTTATATGTTTCAATTATTCATCTTATGACTTGTTCAAATTTTTTTATAAACGGAAATTCATTTTTCTCCTATTTTGATTAAAATTTTTATACGTGCGGTGCACGTGTTTTCTATGTACGTGTTGACTACATTATGGTTTATGTATAATGAAATATATTTTTCGTATGTTGTATTTCAATTTCCTCGTCGATAAATTTATTTTGTGTTTTAATATTTTACGTATAATACATGTGAGAAATTTTGTTCTTGTTCCTCTGTTTTTTTTTAATATACACTTTGCATTATTATCATTAATTTTATTTTGAAGCTGTTTGGCTTAGGAAAATAATTTTTTTTAAGAAACTCATTTTTAAGCTCATGTGTAAAATTAAACTTTAAAAAATAAAAAATAAAATAAAATAAAACATAAGAGCATAAGAGGGGTGTGCACAAGCAGGTGCATGTGCACACAAGTGAAGAGGCGTGGGACGTTGGGTGAGAATTGACTTGGTGTTTGAACGTTGGGTACCCAACGGGAGAGAGAGTAGGGGTATTGGAGCATAATTACTTAATTAATTATATATTTAATAAAACCCCTAGACTAATCACTTTTCACTAATTCTAAATCAAAAAAAGAAAAAAAAAGCAAACAGGGAGGGGGAGAGAGAACCTGAGCGCTAGGGGTTTCGGAAGGCTTACTGTGCAATTTTTGAGTGGTGATTTTGGCTAGCTTTGTGAGGATTTCGAAGTGCTTTTGGCGAAAATTTTGCTTCTAGTATTCTCCTATTAGGTGGGTGTTTCTTGTTGCTTTCTAATTAAGTAGAGTTATGCATGCTAGATTTCTATATGATTAGTTGCTAAATCTTGATTTGGTTTGTGAATGTAGATTTCACAACACTAGTATAATTATGTCATGGCTTGTAGAAACATTGTTCTATTTCAATTTGATTGCTAGAATTTATGTTAATTAGAAAGAAAAATGAAAGTAGCATATAGTAGGATGTGAGAATGAAATTCTTCTAATTCGTCAAGTTGGTGCATATTAGATTGTTCATGTGGAGGTTAAAATAATGCATTGTGTATAAGATGCTTTAAAATGAAGAGATATGAAAGTAGTCTCACTAGAGTTTCTTTTGGCATTATATTGGTGTAGTCTTTACAAAGTGAAAAAATTGAAGAGGAGCAATATTTTTCTACAAAATTAGAGTATAGTAGTGTGAGTGCATGAATTCAATTTGGGAGGAAAATTTCATTATATTGTTAAGAATTTCATAAGTTTTAATTCGTGCTAATACACAGTATATTGGGAAGAATGTATTCTGGAAGAAATTAGATTTTATTGATACAAAACAATTTAGAAATCGAAATTTGTAAAAGAGAGTTGTGAACAGAGAAGTATAACAAAAGAATTTTACTCCTATACTTATCAGTGATCGATTCTGGGCATACTGGTGCGCGGCGTGGCTTTTGAGCGCCGTGCACAGTGTTCCCCGGTCGTGGGTTTAAGTTTTGAGAGGTTCTATTTTTATTAAAAAATTTGTTTTTTTCCAAATACACAGTAAGCCTGAATATAAGGCATTCAAAGAGTTTCTTTCACTAGCCGCTGTTGAGCTTACTAGTCTTCGGTTGCAACTTTAGCTGTTGAATGTAGCTGCGCTATGGTTGTGGGTTCCCGCCAGGCCTCTTTAAATAAATTTTTTTTTGGATTCTATAATATATTTTGAGTTTTCATGAAGATAAAAATTTGGGAAGAATTTTATTATTTCTCTAAAATATTATATAGACTTTATAAAACATTTTCACAATATTTTGATATATTTTATGAGAATTAGAAATGGAATTCACATTCAATGTGTTGAAGAACTTGAAATTTTAATTAAAAATGTGATTCTTGTATGATTAAAGAAAAATAAAAATTGGGATACAGTTCGATTCATCTTGATGAGATTTTATAGTTATTAATCTTTGATTAAGGGAATTTCTGGTTTGCCAACAATTGATTAAATCAACAATTAGAGTGGTAATTGATTACTTCATGGTTTATGGATATAAAGAAATGAATAAGAAAGAGACTGTGAATAAAGAAATGAATTATCTTGATGAGGTTAGATGTAACCTTTGTGGTCTCATTCGAGACGGTTGCCATTCTAGGGTGAGCAAGGCCCAGATTACCGATAGTCGAAATTTATGAAATTGCAAGAAGTAACTAGTATGGGTTGACTGTCTCATTGTTGTGTTTAAGACCGGTGGGTAAGCTAACTCTAGGTGGTGTAACTTATTCATGTTTTAAATGTAAGGATTAGGCACTAGGAGAAGATGTAATAAATCTTGGGCAAACGTAAGTGGGGTGTCTCTGTATAGTCTGACGGTAGATTCCTGGACAATAGACCCAGTCAGACTGTGTGGATTCCTGGACTGTAGTTACTTGCGGGGTGAGATGATCCTTAATTAAATTCAGGAGTATGATTGGTTTAACGGCGGATTCTAGGACCATGAATAGTCGGGGGGATGGGATGTAATTCACCATTATATATGTATATACCGGGGCTGGAGCGGCACTTATGGGATGTTTGCACGACGAGGACTTTCGTATATCTTGACGGTGGATTCCAGGGCAGGGGTCCGTACTCGTGCGATGTTTAAAACTTGATTCTGTTACCATAGTAGTATATTCATGGCTAGGGATTAAACCCTTTAATGAGGAGTACGTAGGTGCTTGCCCTCGGACCTATGTAGTATGGGATACATAGAATCCGAATAAGTATGCATTAGTGTCATCCTAGCGTAAATATCTGCATTAGACATTAAGTCATTGCATACACTGACATGATTAGGATAATCACTCTTTTACACTTTGTGATCTATTCAAGTTCGTGGTTGCTAAAGTATAAAGAATCGTTATATTACGGTATAGTGAGGATCGCCGTTTATAATATTGTGTCGGTTGTAAGTAACTGACGTGCCCCACAGTTTCACATGCAGGACTGGGATTTGCAAAAGAACACAAAGAAATGAATTGTCTTGATGAGGTTAGATGTAACCTCTGTGGTCTCATTCGAGACGGTTGCCATTCTAGGGTGAGTGAGGCCCAGATTATCGGCAGTCAAAATTTATGAAATTGCGAGAAGTAACCAGTATGGGTTGACTGTCTCGGTGTTGTGTTTAAGACTGGTGGGTAAGCTAACTCTAGGTGGTGTAAATTATTCATGTTTTAAACGTAAGGATTATGCACTTGGAGAAGATGTAATAGATCTTGGGCAAACGTAAGTGGGGTGTCTCTGTATAGTCTGACGGTGGATTCCTGGACTATAGACACAGTCAGACTGTGGATTCCTGGACTGTGGTTACTTGCGGGGTGAGACGATCCTTAATTAAATTCGGGAGTATGATTGGTTTGACTGTGGATTCCAGGATCATGAATAGTCGGGCAGATGGGAGGTAGTTCACCATTATATATGTATATACCGGGGCTGGAGCGACACTTACGGGATGCTCGCACGACGAGGACTTCCGTATAGCTTGACGGTGGATTCCAGGGCTGGGGTCCGCACTCGTGGGATATTTAAAACTTGATTCTGTTACCGTAGTAGTATATTCATGGCTAGGGATTAAACTCGTTAATGTGGAGTACGTAGGTGCTTGCCCTCGGACCTATATAGTATGGGATGCATAGAATCCGAACTAGTATGCATTAGTGTCATCCTAGCGTAAATATCTGCATTAGGCATTAAGTCATTGCATACACTGACATGATTAGGATAATCACTCTTTTACACTTTTTGATGTATTCAAGTTTGTGGTTGCTAAAGTATAAAGAATCGTTATATTACGGCATAGTGAGGATCGCCGTTTATAATATTGCGTCGGTTGTAAGCAACTGACGTGCCCCATTGTTTCACATGCAGGATTGGAATTTGCAAAAGAACACAAAGATTGATTTTTTGCTAAGGATTACTTGCAGATTCTGTTGTTGTCATTCAACATTGTATTTTCATGTTGTAATTATTTATTTTTCCGCTGTATAAATGTAAAATAACAGTGTTGTATGAAAAAGTTTTAAATTCCTTGTAAAACTGTACAAAATGAAGTAAAGAACCTGTTGTGCTACGAATTACCGTATTTTAGAATTCGGGGTGTTATAGTTAATGGGCTAGGATCCAATAATAATGGGTTTGAGTCTAGAATTAAATGCAATTAGGTTTTGAGTTCAAAAAGAGATGGATTTAAAGACAACAGGGTTCAAATAAAATACTCACAATCAAATAAAAATGGGATCAACAAGAAAATAGCCCAACAAGAAGAAAAAAAGTAATTCATGAAAAAAATTTAATTAAGATGGTTAAGGAAAAACATATAGAGTATTTAATTAAATTACTAATAAAATATTACAATGAAGGGAAAAAGGAGTAAGGAGCTTCGGTGGAGGGCAACAATGGAGGGGCAGGGGAGTCAGGCAGTGGTCGGCGAGAGGAAGGCGGCGGGACAAGGGCAAAGTTGAAGGTGGCAGTCGAGCAGGCATTGCAAGCGCTGTCGAGGGTAGCTCGACGGGGAAGAGGCAGGGGCAGCGGCTCGCGAGGTCGGAGACTGGGTGCGGTGGAGTGCTGTCGACGATGGGTGAGGCTGAGGGGCGAAGCTGGCGTTGGTGAAGGCAGGGGATGGGTTTCGGAGGGTGCTGACGATGGTGGAGGCCAAAGAAGAGGACGATGGTGGAGGCAGAGGTGGGTTCGGTGGTTTTGCGAGTAGGGCAAGGGAGAGGGTGGCTCAAGTGGTGCAGGCCACGAGGAGAGGGTCGCGAGGGGGTAGTCGAAAGGTGGGTGGCGCAACGACGGGCGAAGGTTGAGGGGATGGTGAAGGAGGAAGTCGAAGAGTTTGGATGCTCTATTGGGTTTGGGATAACAGAGGAGGAGAGAGAGAGAGACAGTGGGGAGAGAGAACCTGGGGGTGGGGGGGGGGTTAATAGATTATAATATAATTAATAGATAATTAATAATAGGGATATAGTGGGGGTAGTTTTGAGGTAGTGGGGGTGTGGGGTTACAGGAATGTGAAGAGATTGAGGGTTGATCTGGTCAACAAGCAGATGATGGGGGAGAATTAGTTATTGGGTTGAGTTGGGTTAACGGGTTTGGGTACACCAATGCGGGTTTTGGATTTGGGGTTTAATCTTGGGCATTCAAAATAGAACCAACAATAGGATGGGCTTCAATGGTTGAGCTCAATAATAAAATAATAATAGTAATACTAATTTTGGCTGGGTTGTGCTTCACATGAAATTAAAATAGACAATAGTAATAATACGATACAATGGCTTTGTTGGTTTCAAAAGAATATAATAATTTATAGAAAAAATTGAAATACAAGAATACGGAGAAAAGAAAGGAAAGAGAATTCGTATACTCGGGAATGGGGGTTACATTCAGCTTCGTCAAGTTTGGGAATGAGAGCTGGGGTTGCAAACGAAATTGAAGAGAGCAACGATGAAGGGGGTGGAAGAGAAGGGTGGAGCTGTGAGGGTTTGATTTGGAGCAAGGTTTTTGGGTTCAATTTATGAATTGCAGATTTGGAGGTAGGGTTTCAGAGGAAGGTGGAGGAGGAAGAGAATAGGGTTTTGATTCGGGGTATTTTTTATTTGGAGGTAGGGTTTCGATTTGAGGATATTGGTGTTCAGGTTCAATGAGAAAGTGAGAAGTAGATAGAAAGGGGAGAGTTCAAGTTCGATGAGAGAGAGAAGGAGATGGAAGGGGAGAGGTAGCTGAACATGAGGGGTAGGGGAAATGACTCAACTACCCCTCATTGTAAGTGAGAAGAGAAGAATGAATCTGAGCATTTCGATCATGATCATGATCAAAATGCAGATCAGACGGCTGAGGAAGAGTGCACACCAAATGAGTGCACAACCGTATATATATATATATATATATATATATATATATATATATATATATATATATATATATATATATATATATATATATATATATATATATATATAGAAATGCTCGGTTGAAAACGGGTTTGTTTTCACCAGGTTGGAAAACAGCATACTGAGCCGTTGGATCGCTCCCGATCTTTATCAACGGCTCAGATCGAAACCCGCTCAACGCTCCCATTAAGAGCCCATAAGAGCGGAGGGGCATTTGTGGTACTTCACGCCAAAAAACGCTTCAGACTTAGCGTTTTTTTGGCGTGAAGTTTTTTATGCAAAAAGTTATACTTAGGCCGTTGGTGGGAACGACCTAGGTTGTTTTTAAAAAAAATTCAACCTAGGCCGTTGTTCCTAACAACAGCCTAGGTATGTACAAGTGTTTTTCCAAACACTTGTACATACTCAGATCACCATCTCCCTCACAACTCTCTCTCTCGCTACTGGAGCTCGCAAAACCAATTTCCCAAACCCTAGCTCTCCTCACTCTCTCTCTCGATTTGAAAACCTCAGCTCTCTCTTGCTCGTTGCTTCTCACTCAATCTCTCCCTCTTCTCACACTATTGCCTTCTTCCTTTGAAGATCCCGATTACAAAAAAACCCTAACTTTAAAACCCTAATCCTAAAGAAATTAGCCAAACCCTACTCCCTTTCCTTTCTCTACAACAGCGTGCAAGGACCTCCTCCTCTATTTTAGTTTTTTTTATTGTCGACTGTATGGTTTTCTCATGAATTTTGTTATATTTTAAGCGAGTTTTCAATAGAGAACCAACTTGAAAAATCCGTAATTTTGTGAGTAGGTCGGTCTCGCCACTCATAAGCCACAGCAACTTGTAGTTGCAAGTTTTTACCCACGGTTTTCTACATGTGTCCGTGTATCGCATTCCCCTCATTTCCAGGAGTGAAAGCGAGCGAGACATGTCCAATCTTGCAAACTGTGGATCGGAACTCGCTTCTACAAGTTCTGTTACATTGTGTGCGGCAAGCCGAACCCAATCGCAGAGTTTCGTATTTTTTGAATGTCGTTTGTGAGGTTTTCTCATGTATTTTGTTTCGTATCTACATATATATATCACAATCGTTTATTAACAAGATGTTTTATATATGATGTGTGTATTAATTTACCAAAAATATATATTTTTTTTCAAATGAACAACGATACGGAGAGTTTTGCTGCCGACAATAATTTTGTGCGGGTAGAACCAATCATTGATTCTATGCCGTTAGTCGAAGAATTTCTAAAACCAAAGTTATGTATGACATTTCCAACTTTAGTTGAGGCCGAAAATTTCTATTCGTCATATGCTCGATGTGGAGGTTTTGCAATGCATAAGGGTGTGAATAAATTAAAGGGAGGAGTGGAAGTAGATAAGTCATATCTGTGTAATAAAGCCGGGTCGTCGCCGAGTCAACATAGTAATGGTAGACGGAGAACAACCTGTAGAACGGGTTGCAAGGCTTGCGTTCGTGTAAAATTGAATGAAGCAAGTACGTGGGTGTTGTATTCATTTCATGAAGCACACAATCACAAATTCACCTCACCCGGTAGAAGGCATCTTTTGCCCCGGAATCGTTCCGTATCAAATACGGATAAAAGGATAATATATCAATTCAACCAAGCTAATAACTAGACATGTCAACAAATTCTCTTCTTCGAAAGTGCTAGTGGTGGTCACGATCAAGTAGGATTCACCGAAAAAGATGTTAGAAATTTACTTAGAGACTCGTAAGAAGTATTGAAAGGACATGATTCAAAAATGCTAATTGATTTTTTTGAATCTAAGAAACAGACAGATCCTTCATTTTTTTATGACATTGAAGTAGATCCCGAAGGGCAGTTGTCACATTGTATGTGGGTTAACGGTATTTCTAGGATTAATTATCAAGAATTTGGTGATGTACTTTACTTTGATGCCACGTACAATACGAACTGGTATGGAATGTTATTTGTTCCCTTTGTTGGAGTGAATCAACATTGGCAATCTACTTTCTTAGGAGGTCGGTTCATTCCAATTGAGACGACATCTCCATTTGAATGGTTCTTTGAAAAGTGGTTAGGTATTATGAATCGTGATCCATCCAGTATCGTCATCGATCAAGATCGTGGGATCGCCGCCACAGTGAAAGTTTTTCCCCAGACTCGGCATTGATTTTGTATTTGGCACATATTGGATAAGTTACCGCAGGAGGTGCGTATGTCGAACGATGTCGACAAGTTTAGGGAATCATTGATATCACGCCCCGCTTCCCAGAATACCGTAACACAGGCACGTAACTGAGGCCCAGCGAATGATATAAGTATGCCAACTCATATCATTTATAAGCTGTACCAGTTTTAACTCAACAACATGACAAGGAAATAATCACATCCACGCATAAATACATAATCACATAAACAAATACTTAGACTAAACATGCAATAGTCCAATTTAATAACCAATAACTAGAAATAAACAACAAATACCTTCTGGCAAGTTCCTGCTCAAATCGTAGAAGAACTGCTCACCAATGTCTTCTGGTAATTCTCCTTGTGCACTTGTACTTGTTCATCTAAAAAGAAAGAATAATTTGTCCTTAAAGCAAGTACGGACAGTAAGTAGTGAAAAGCAGAGAGTAAGGAAACAAGGTTCATCAAGGAATATGAATCAAGATCAAATTACAAAAGCAATAACGGTATCAATAAACAATGGTCACAATCAAGTATTTACGTGTCAACTTAGATTTATTAGCATGTTGTTTTTCCTATCTAGTGCACGTACTACTGCGTCCCATACCACAGGTTCGGTGCACGCAAAATAGTGTACGTTTTAGATATAGTGGTGGGATCTACAGAGCGTGTACTCGGTGTCAATAACAATCATTTACAATTAACATTCAATTATTCATAATTGATACTTTTCCTTCCATGACAATACGATATAACGATAAGGCCTTACTGAGTATATTTTTTAAGATTATCCACTACTAAGTCAACCCTTATTAATCTCGGCTTGTTTAGTATTTTATTAAGTCATTCATGTTCATGCAAGTGTGTATAAGAATGTCAGGGGATGATAAGAAGGTAGCAACATGATACAATGCATAATAATATACATGAAGTAGTGAATCTAAAAACAGCCGACATGATAACACTAAAACAGTGATAACTCATAGGCTACAGTTCGGAATTCGAAGTTCCAGGATGTTATCGGCAATTAGACACTTAGGGCTACAATTCATCTTTATATAACTTGTGTTAATTCTTATGGTAACAGGGTCGAACCTCTGTGCAAAACAGAACAGGCAGTAGGAATTCATAAAATGTCATCACATATATATTCATCAAAGTAGATAATCAACATGTTAATGTATCATAAAATGTATTAACACTAATGTACATCAATTAGAATGGATTTTACAGTGTTCAAGTCAATTTATCATGTCATAGTTCAAGTCACAAGTTCCTAATCAATCAACATGTTCGATCACAATATATTTTCCTCATATACAAGTTCTAGCAATTTTTTTCATGTCATGTGTGTATATAGGTTTGGATTTGAGTCAATGGATAATAGCACGATGTCTAGAGTACGTCGGGTTAGCTCGTGTAAACACTTGATACACCTAATGGAAAGTATACAAGGCAAATTTGAGATAATTGAAGGGAACTACTTGCGGGAGATCAATAAACTTGAACTAGAAAAATTAAATGAGTTCAAGTGGACTTACCTTTTTGTAGATGATTCGAATACATAAAAAGGAATAACGGGATCAGAATCCCGGGGCGATCCCAAAAGCACGTGCGAAACCCGTGCGAAGAAACCCAAGCAAAGAAAACACAGCAACTCAGAGCAGCTCTCGGGTGAAAGCTCCACACCCGCTCGAGACAAACAGCAAAAGGAGATCGTTGTGCACACAACACCAAACAACGAATTAAACCAATAGGGCTCGTCTTCTATCTTCGGCAGAGAGAGAGAATGGGCGCGAGTGACTGGAGAACACGGCGTGACTGCAATGCTACGACGAAGGCGACGGGGAGGCAACGAAGTCTGGCGGCGCGACGCTGCGGTCGGGAAGCGACGGTAGCAGCAAAGGCTTCGACGACGAGAGCGACTGGCTCTGTTTTTGCTAAAAACAAAGGAGACGCGCGAAGGGGTGTGCAAGGCTCGTCAATGGCGGGGACGAGGGAATGATGAAGACCTGCGGAGCTTCGAGCGGAGGAGAGGAGGTGGAAGACGAAGAAGTGAGGTGGTCGAAGCTTCAGGATGAAGACGATGGGTTCTTCGGAGACGGGGAGGCACAGGGACGGTGGTTGATGGTTCTGGGGTGTTTCGGGGTCTCGAGTGAAGAGGAAGACGAAGAGGGCAGGCGGTTGACGACGGAGCTCGATGGGGTGGTGGCGGCAATGGTAGGGGGTCTGTTCGAGGGTGAGGAGGCTGCAGCAGTGGCGACAATGGTGGTGGATGCGAGCAGGGGTGCAGGGGCTCGGTCGACTGTGAGAGACGATGGGTTCGGGTCTGTTTGGTTTTGGAGACAGAGGAGGGGAGAGAGAGGGAGACGGGGTGAGAGAGTGGTTATACAGAAATAGAGTTTTGGGAGTTGTGGAAAAGATGAAGGGTTGTTTTGAGTTTTGTTTGGCTGTTATTGGAAGAGATAGTGGGGAGTTATGAAGGTAGTGGGAGATTGTGAGGAGTAATTGAGGGGATACGGGGAGGTGTGTTGTTGACTGGGTCAATAACAGATTAATGGGGAAGAATTGAGTTAATGGGTATTGGGTTTAGGGTTAGAGTCCAATAGGAGATGGGCTTGGGTTTGGGCTTCAATTAAATATAATAAATTCAACAATAATTATTGGGCTTCTCATGAATTCAAAATAATCAATAAAATGATAATATTGATTAACTTGGGCTTCAAAGTAAATAAATAAAATGAAGAGAGACAAGATTCTAGTTTGGAATATAAATTTGGGTTTCAATAGGAGATTCAAAAGGATTTAAATGCATTGGAAAGAATTTATACAGAAATTGAAATACAAGAATACATGGAGAAGAAAGAAAAGAAATAGAAATCCGTATAATCGGAAACAGGGGTTACAATTGAAGAATGTCATCTACAATTCTGAATATGTACGTGAATTTGTAGAAAAATGGAATTTATTGATTTCGCAATACAGATTAGAGAATAACAAATGGTTGAACGATCTATTTGATATATGTGATAAATGGGCACCCATTTATGCTAAAGATTCTTTTTTGGCCGGCATGTTGAGTAGCCAACGGGTTGAGTCATCGCATTCTGCCTTGAAGCATCATACAGAAAAGAAATATTCCTTGCATGAATTTGCCAACATCTTCGACCGTTTTTGGGAAGGCAAAGACATGATGAATTGAAAGAAAATCATCATAACCGTGAGAAGAGACCGAAGTTGAAGAGCGAATGGGCTTTGGAGGCACAAATGACGAAAACAAACACTTTGAAAATCTTTTACAAATTCCAAGATGAAGTTACAAAAAGCTTCATGTACAATGTGACATTCGTTGGCGATCTTGAGACACCAGATAGTTCAACCTTCCATGTGATACTCTGTGGAGAATCAGAACCGGCTCGCCTTCTTCAGTTATGCAAACTCAACCAAATTGTTACATGTTCTTGTCACTTCTTCGACTTTGTTGGCATTCCTTGCAGGCATATTTTAGCGGTTCTTCGGTTCAGCCATCACACTTCCTTTTCGGATGTATACATTAAAAGAAGATGGACCCGGGATGTGATGAGAATAAGTTATACATCTGTTCCAACCGAACGCAATACGGAGAATTTTGCTTCTTGATATTCTAAGTTGAGTTACCACGCAAAATAGATTGTCGATCTTATTTGTTCCTCTAATGAAAGTTACAAATACTCGCTAGAGAATTTGCAGAAGACCATTGACGGCATCTCTCGGCTACAGCCTGGATTGGGTGAACAACCCGAAGAGGCCTCACAACCGCATGATAGTACAGAACCGTATGGTAGTACACAACCGCATGGTAGTGCACAACTGCATGGTAGTGCACAACCTCATGATGAAGACAGTGGACACGTACCTACACGTCTAAGGGACCCACAACAATGCATGACAAAGGGAATGCCTTGCCCCAAAAGATTGAGGCCAATAAGAGAGCAACTTCGCTTTAAAAAACCGAGACGGTGTCGAACATGCGGGATTGTTCAAATGGATCATGATTCAAGAAATTGTCCAACATTATTTGAGGGGTAAGACTTGTAATTTCTTTGGTTCTCCCTATTTTAAATTTATTATAATTCATTTGTGGTAAATGAATTTGTCACTATCTAAAACTTATCTTTGAATGAAGGGCAATCAATCCGCAAGAAGTAAATCCATCCGATGAAGAGAGTTCCGACAAGAGATATGATGATCCATTGTGAATTGGAATTTTTTGATGTACGGTTTCAGTATGTTAGATATTGATGCAATAATTTGGCTTTTTTTGGGTAAGATTTGTTGTTAATTTTGCAAAAGTTGGTTGGACTGAAGTGTTGTTGTTTTGTGTTGATTGTTAATTTTGTTGTTGTTGTTCTTTTTGAGTTGTTATTGGTGTTAGTGTTGTTGTTAATTGTACATGTTGGTGGAATTCAAGTGTAATTGTGTGTAGAAGTTTTTTGAGAATGTTGTGTAGCAGCCTGTAGCTGCTGTGTTCACTTTTCATTTAAATTTTTTTTTTCACCTAGGCTATTGTTAAAGACAACGGCCTTAGTTGAAGACAAAATCTTTTGTGTAAAACACACAAAAAATCCATTTTTTTTTTTAAACTAAGGCCGTTGTCTAAAACAACGGCCTAGGTTTTAGCCATAAGATCAATTTTTTGGGGTTGCTCTCTGTTTTGGCCAAGCCAAAAGAAGCAACAAGTCAGAGATTTTTTTTTCTTTTCTAAACCTAGGCCGGTGATAGGAAAAAAAAGTACCTATCCAGTGTTTACCCCTAATATGTAATTTCTTCTAGACTTATGTGTATACCTATCCAGTTTAACATCTACCCCCAAACCATACCCCCCAAACCCATAATATTTTATTTAGGGTTAGGGTAAGGTTAGTGTTAACAAGGGGGGTAGGGTAGGCTACACTCACCCGTTAACAGGGGTTATACGTCAACATGAACAAATAAAATAATAATTTTATACATCGAAGAATTCGTAAATTTTGTATTTTCTAATTTTTGGTCCACCTCCACACACATACTCATAACCCTAGACTCACCCGTAACCCTATCATAACCCTACACTCCCCCATAACCCTATCATAACCCTAATCATAACCCTACACTCCCCCGTATTCCTACCATAACCCTACTAAACCATACACTTACCCGTAACCCTACTAAACCATATACTCACTCGTAACCCTGCCATAACCCTACTCATAACCCTACACTCACCCGTAACCCTACCATAACCCTAATCATAACTCTAGACTCACCCGTAACCCTACCATAACCCTAATCATAACCTTACTGTTGTTGGAATCTAGATACCTAAATAAATAGATAAAACTAGACACAAATTATAAAAACCTCGCAAGTGCACGAATCGAATCGTAGTAATAGCAAGGGTCGATCCCACAGAGATTGTAGTCTTCAACTTACTAATCAATAAAACTAATAATAAATGATGAAGGGTTGTTGTAGAAATCTAAAAGAATTAAAAAGATTAAACTAAGAAAGATGAGTTTGAATCACAAATATCTCTTGAATAGTTGGGTTGTTGATTTCCACCAATAGTTAGTAATGCTAAGTAACCTTCTGAATTTACTTCCAATTACTCATGTTGTTCACTTCAAGGGCATGGTATCTACTCCTTAAAGTATTGTTTCCCTAAGCCAAGAATTAGGCATGGTATCTACTCTAATTCGTTTCTTCCCCTAAGTATTTTAGCATGGTATCTACTAAGTCATACTTAGAGAAAACATAAGAACAGTGGAAACGAACAAACACTTAAAGTTCTAGAAATTGGTATCAGATCTAGATCCTCTAAGTTGATTGAACCAAGAACCCCTAAAGATTCCTTTGTTACAAATTATGGGCACGAGATTCGGTCGTCTCAATATGCTTCATATAACAGATTTAGATAAATGATAACATAAACTTGATATTCTCACGTGCTGTATGTCAGTCGACTGGCTCTCACCTCAGTCGACTGCTCTCAGACTTCAAGATCCAAGTTTGATGACCATTAATCCATGTAAATTCAACCAGATTCAATCAATAAGTAATTAGAAGATCTCAGAAGAATATAGCACTACATAACTACGGTTTCGATCTACCCAACTATGAAATTAGTTCCACATAATAATACTTTTATTGCTTAACAAGTTCAAATACATGATCAACATAAAAGAATAAAGAGAGAAGAAGAAATAAACTAATGGATTCCGGCAATATGGTCGACTGTCTGTCACACAGTCGACTGCCTTCTGGATGCTGGATCTTCTCTCTCCTTCTTCGATGTTGATGGAGTGAAGCACGGGTTGATGACTTGATGGTTGGGAACTCTCTGATTAAGTTGCGTCCACGAGATAGATTTGATGATCCTTGGATGGAGTTGTGGAGTTGAGAGAGCGGAGAGAGGCCGTTCTGGAGATGGTATTCTGATATTTATAGAGTACGGCTGAGAATTAGGGTTTCCCCTTTTTCAGGAAGATCTTTCTTTATTTGATTTGATGATTAATATCTTTCTCTTTTCTCCTTTCTTTCCTTATCTGTTCACTTGGAAAATACCCTGTCTTTAGATTTGATTCGCTGCATAAAATCTTGATTCAAATAGATTTGAAATCAGATTCAGGTGTATCTTCGAATATCTTATCTGTTTACTCCGCCGCAGACCAGTCGACTTGTCTTCAAACCAGTCGACTGAGTCGAGACTTATGTAGATTTCACCTTTGATCATACCAGTCGACTGTCTTTGAGAGTAAGTCGACTGTGTCGATAGTTGTGGAAAATCAGCTTCTCTTGTTCAGTCTCCTGGTTGAGGAACCAGTCGACTGATCCTCTGCAGTTTGCTGTGTATTATTCTTGAAGTCCTAAATCTGCTTCGTTTTGCTGCTATAAGCTGTTTCCTATGGAAAAGAGAAAATAGGAGTTAAATACCATATAGAGAGCTTTTAAATGTCTAATTATATTAAGATTATTGCTCTAAAAAGTGAATAATAATGTGTTCATCAAATACCCCCACACTTAGCTTTTGCTTGTCCTCAAGCAAAAAGTGAATTTATGAACAAGGGAGTAATAATCAGAATAAACTCAACCATCATGATTTCTTATTATGTGGACATCAAAATGAAAAATACAAAACTACAAACAATTTCAGATAAAGTAAAGTTAAACATACCCATTTTCTCCAGTGCAATTGTCTATTCATAAATCCCAAACTTAGTCATATTTGTCATGCGATTAATGTAGTTATAGTATGCATCTACTCAGTCTGTGATTATCCCTTCTCTCTACTACAAATCCAGTAGCAAACTAGAGTTTTTTTTTTTTTTTTTTTTTTTTTTTTTTTTTTTTTTTTTTTTTTTTTTTTTTTTTTTTTTTTATAGTCTCTTCTTTAAAGTTGTCACTTGTCTTTTGACGCGAATGCGAAACATTTGTGATGTATCCACCCGGTTACTCAACAAGTCACAAACATTAAAGTGCTTTGCATACTCGTATTTCAAGTTGCCGTTTGACGTAAAGGTAAACATTGGTGATGAATACCCCTAGTTACTAAGCCCTCAAAACATTGGAGTAGACTGACTTTATTCAAATATATATACATATATTGTATCACTCTATTTACTTAAACTCGATTTAGGACTAGATCTAAAGGGAATAATCATCAGAAAAAGCATCACACATTTTTTATTATGTATAATCGCATGACTCACACACTTTTGTAGGGAATTATGAAACTCAACAATCCTAAAGTAACTAAGTATCCTTACTCTTACTTTATAAGAAATTGTTTATCCTAAAAAAAAAAATTCAAAAATTCCAAATATGACTAACTAATACCCCCACACTTAGATGGAACATTGTCCTCAATGTTCGAAAGAAAATGTAAAATAGGCATATGTCGCCACCTAGTAAGGAGATACTGAAAAACTAAAAGAAAAGTGAATAACTGAAAGCAAATAAAGGAAAGTGTAAATACTCCCCTGAAACATTGGGTTGCCTCCCAATAAGCGCTGTGTTTCATGTCTTCAGCTAGACAGGATGAGTTCATGCAATGTATTGAATGGGTTGAAGATGCACATCTTCCTCGTGTGGCTGTAGACTCATCTCAATGTATGGCTTCGCCCTATGTCCGTTCACCTTGAATGTTTGATTTCGTTCTTCGCTGTGAACTTCCAATGCACCATGTGGAAAGACTTTTGTGACAATATATGGTCCATACCATCTTGACTTGAGCTTGCCTGGAAAGAGTCTCAATCTTGAGTTGTAGATCAATACCTTTTGTCCTTCATAAAACTCCTTCCTTGCTAATTGTTTATCATGGTATAACTTAGTCCTTTCCTTGTATAGTTTGGCGTTTTCATATGCATCGTGTCTCAATTCTTCAAGCTCATTTAGTTGCAATCTCCTTTTGTCACCTGCCTGTTTCATATCAAAATTGAACTTTTTGATAGCCCAATAAGCTTTGTGTTCCAACTCTACCGGCAGATGACAAGCTTTTCCAAAGACCAAACGGTATGGTGACATGCCAATGGGTGTCTTGAAAGCGGTTCTATAAGCCCATAATGCATCGTTCAAGCGTAGTGACCAATCCCTTCTGCTTGGATTGACTGTTTTTTCCAAGATGCTCTTGATCTCTCTATTGCTAAGCTCCACCTGTCCACTGGTTTGAGGGTGATATGGAGTACCCACTCTATGTGTAATCCCATATTTCTTCATTAAAGAAGCAAATGGGTAGTTATTGAAGTGGCTCCCTCCATCACTAATTATTGCTCGTGGTGTACCAAACCTAGTGAAAATGTTCTCCTGCAAAAACTTGACAACAACTTTGTGATCATTAGTTCGTGAGGGGACAGCCTCGACCCATTTAGACACATAATCCACACCAACAAGTATATATACATAACCAAATGAGTTAGGAAATGGACCCATGAAGTCGATTCCCCAGACATCGAAAAGCTCGATTACTTGTATGTTGTGTAGTGGCATTTGATTTCTAGAAGAGATGTTGCCTGTCCTTTGGCATTTGTCGCAAGTCCTGCAAAAAGAAAAAGCATCTTTGAATACTTTAGGCCAATAAAAACCAGATTGCAATACCTTAAGTGCTGTTCTCTTTGGCCCAAAATGTCCTCCACAAGCATATTGGTGGCAATGTTGTAGAATACTCCTTTGTTCCTCGTCTGCCACACATCTTCTTATAATTTGATCAGAGCAAAATTTGAATAAATAAGGATCATCCCAATAATAGTGTTTGCTCAGATCCACCAATCTTTTCCTTTCCTGATGTGTCATACCTGGAGGAAAAACATGAGCGGTTAGAAAATTGACAATATCAGCAAACCAGGGTAGTTGTTCAGAGAGATAAGTCGACTGGTTGAGGGACCAGTCGACTGCCCCGAGGGTGTGAATATTTATTGCAAATAATTGTTCATCTGGGAAATTTTCATTCAGCGGGGGCACATTTCTCTCGTCCTCGTGCAGTAATCTGGACATGTGATCTGCCACAACATTGTCGCATCCTTTCTTGTCTCTAATCTCAAGATCAAATTCTTGAAGCAGCAGCACCCATCTGATCAACCTAGGCTTAGCTTCCTTTTTAGCCAACAAATATCTCAAGGCAGCATGGTCAGTGAAAACAATAACTTTAGAACCAATTAAATATGATCTAAACTTCTCTACAGCAAAAATAACAGCTAACATTTCTTTTTCAGTTGTAGAATAATTTAGCTGTGCATCGTTTAGAGTTCGAGAAGCATAGTAAATAACATGTGGTTTCTTATTGATTCTTTGACCTAAAACAGCCCCTAAGGCGTAATCACTTGCATCACACATGAGCTCAAAAGGGTGGCCCCAATCTGGTGCCATGACTATAGGTGCAGAAATGAGAAGATTCTTCAATGTATTAAAAGCATTTGTACATTCTTTTGTCCATATAAACTCAACATCCTTGGCTAACAAGTCACAAAGGGGTTTGGAGATTTTTGAAAAGTCTTTTATAAATCGTCTATAAAAACCTGCGTGTCCTAGAAAACTCCTAACACCCTTAACTGTAGTGGGAGGGGGTAGTTTTGATATGATGTCAATTTTTGCCTTGTCTACCTCTATTCCCCTTTTGGACACCACATGACCCAACACAATACCTTGTTGTACCATGAAATGGCACTTCTCCCAATTCAGCACTAAATTGCATTCTTCACATCTTTTAAGCACCAGCTGCAAATGGTTAAGGCATTCATCAAAACTAGATCCAAAAACACTAAAGTCATCCATAAATACCTCAATGAACCTTTCCACCATGTCTGAAAATATGCTCATCATGCATCTTTGAAATGTAGCTGGAGCATTGCACAGTCCAAAGGGCATCCTCCTGTATGCAAAAGTACCAAAAGGGCATGTAAAAGTGGTCTTTTCTTGATCTTCTGGAGCAATAGCAATTTGATTATAGCCACTATAACCATCTAGAAAACAGTAATGACTATATCCTGCTAATCTTTCTAACATTTGATCAATAAAAGGAAGAGGGAAGTGATCTTTCCTGGTTTCATTGTTCAGTTTCCTATAATCAATGCATACCCTCCAACCTGTGGTTACTCTTGTTGGGATAAGCACATTCTCTTCATTTGTTACCACTGTAACTCCACTTTTCTTAGGAACTACATGTATAGGACTTACCCATTTGCTATCTGAGATAGGATAGATGATGCCAACATCTAGTAGCTTCAAAATTTCTGCTCTTACCACTTCCTTCATGTTGGGGTTGAGCCTTCTCTGTGCCTCTCTGCTAGGTTTTGCATCGTTCTCCAGGAGTATTCTATGCATGCATTTGGATGGACTTATTCCCTTGATGTCTGCAATGGTCCATCCTATTGCATTTTTGTGTTCTCGCAATACCTTCAGCAGCTTTTCTTCTTCCTGTGCACTCAAGTTAGCAGCAATTATTACTGGTAGCGTCTGGTTCTCTCCTAAAAATGCGTGCTTCAAATGGTCGGGCAGCTGCTTGAGTTCTATGTCTGGACGCTTCTGTACAGTCGACTGGTCCATGTCAGCAGTCGACTTGTTCTGGGCATCTTGATTCGGTCGACTGGTTAGAAAACCAGTCGACTTACTCTGTTCGTCAGTCGCCTGATCTGAAGAAATAGAAATTTTATCAGATACCAACTGTTCAAAAGCAGGCACAAGCTTACCTGAATGTGACTGTGGAGTTTCAAGTTGATGTACTGTCTCTGCAATCTCCCAGTCATCGTATTCCTGTTCAACATGAGATAAAGTTAGAGATTGAGTGATTGTGGCTTGTAGTGGTTCAACGCTATGTACCTGAAATGTTTGATCAACAATCTCCTGCACCACATCAATATTATAGCATTCATGATCATCTTGTGGTAATTTTAGTGTATCAAACATTTTAAATTCCACTTTTTCTCCGTTTATCTTCATACTTATAATGCCCTTTTTAACACAAATTTTTATATCAGCTGTACTCATAAAGGGCCTACCTAATATGATCGGTAGAGATGATGACATTGAAGATTCCTCCATATCTAACACAACAAAATCAGCAGGCAAAATAAAATCATTTACCTGAACTAAGACATCTTCTAAAATACCTCTAGGTCTCTTGATGCTGCGATCTGCCAATTGCAAGGTGATGGATGTTGGTTTGAGTTCCCCCAATCCAAGCTTTTCGTAAACAGAGTAAGGAAGAAGGTTGATGCTTGCCCCCAAGTCTAATAGTGCTTTTTCAAAGAAGTGCTCACCAACTTTACAAGGAATGGTGAAACTACCTGGATCTTTCAGTTTAGGTGGTAGTTTTCTCAATAATACAGCACTCACTTCTTCTGTCAAAGCAACATCCTCCTTAACCTGAAATGTTCTTTTATGAGTACAACAATCTTTCAAAAATTTGGCATAAGAAGGAATTTGTTTAATAGCATCAAGTAGGGGAATATTAATTTCTACCTTTTTGAGAGTTTCAAAGACGTCAAATAAATGTTGTTCTTTCTTTTTATTGACTAACCTTTGAGGGAATGGTGGTGGAACTGTCCCTACTTTTTGACTTACCTTACTTGAACCCAAAGCTTTTGATGGTTGTTTTTCTGATTTGTCTGTGCAGTCGACTGTCTTGTAGTGACAGTCGACTGGTTTGTCTGTGTGTGTTCCAATCATGTTGTCAATTATCTTACCATTTCTTAGGGTTGTGACTGCTTGGAGCTGTTCTTGACCTCCAGGGTTTGGTATGGTTTGTGAAGGGAGTTCACCTGCCTTTCTTTCGCTTAGCTCTTTTGCAATCTGACCAATTTGGGTTTCCAACTTCTGAATTGCTTGTCCTTGTTGGTTGCTTGTTTGATGTTGTTGTTGGAGCAATTGAAGAACAGTGGTTTCAAAATCCAACTTCTTCTGTTCTGGAGCTGGTCTTTCAAACCCACTTCCCATCTGAGGGTTCCTTGTATGTCCTTGTGTGAATTGATTCCCTTGATTGTTTTGATTATTGCTCCATGAGAAGTTTGGATGATTCCTCCATCCTGGGTTATATGTGTTCGAGTATGGATTGTTCTTCGGTGGAAATACTCCTCGTCCCACATAGTTTGCATGCTCCTGATCTGTAAAAGTAGACATGGGACATGTATCAGTTGTGTGATCTAAATGAGAACAAATTGCACACATTTCACTTGTTTGATTTTTAACTCCACCCATTGTCGACATTGCATTAACAAGCATATCAATTTTTTTATTCATGTTTGCCATTTCTAATTGAATGTTATTATTATTAGAGATTTCGTAGACTCCCTGTTTCTTCGAAGGTCCCCTTCTTGTTGAGAATTGTTGGGAGTTCTCGCTGAGTTCTTCAAAAAGTTCAATGGCTTCTTCTCCACTTTTCCTCATTAGAATTCCATTGCAAGCTGCATCAACAATTGCTTTATTAGTATCATTTAAACCTTCATAAAAAGCTTGTACCTGATCATCCTTAGGCAAATTGTGAGTTGGACACTTGAGAAGCTTGCTTTTGAAATCCTTCCATGCCTCAAAGAATAAATCTCCATCTTTTTGTTGGAAGAGTTGAATCTCCCTTTTTAGCTGTTTGGTTTTCTGGGCTGGAAAGAATTCTTTCAAAAATTTCGTTGCCAATTGCTCCCATGAATTAATTGATCCTGGTTCCAAAGAATTATACCATAACTTAGCATTAAGTTTTAAAGAAAAAGGAAACAAGATTAACCTGATTTGTTCAGCGGTGAGCCCTTGGACGCTTTGTGTCCTGCAAAGATCGAAAAAGTCTTGCAAGTGAAGATGAGGCTCTTCATCTGGTCTGCCACTAAAGTGGGGAACCATACTAAGTAAATGAGGAGATAGGTGCATGTTCCCTGTGGCATTAGGTTGAAAAGAGATGCAGGAAGGTTGCTCAATATTCTTAGGAGTGAATTTGTCCTGCATTGGTACGCGATTGGGTATTTCTTCTGCCATTGCTGTATATGTACTAGGTCTCTGATCAGTCGACTGGTTAGCGTGGGCAGTCGACTGGTGTGCTGCAAATAACTTACCTAGTCTGTGCAAAGTGCGTTCTGTTTCCGCGTCAATTGGTAGTAGTTCTGGTCGAAGTGATCGTCTACCGTGCATTCACCGAAGTCCTGTAACCTAAAAGAAAAAGTATTAATAAAAGAAAAGAAAAACTAATAAAATTCTACTGACTTGTAAGTTAAAATACTAAACAATCCCCGGCAACGGCGCCAAAAACTTGTTGTTGGAATCTAGATACCTAAATAAATAGATAAAACTAGACACAAATTATAAAAACCTCGCAAGTGCACGAATCGAATCGTAGTAATAGCAAGGGTCGATCCCACAGAGATTGTAGTCTTCAACTTACTAATCAATAAAACTAATAATAAATGATGAAGGGTTGTTGTAGAAATCTAAAAGAATTAAAAAGATTAAACTAAGAAAGATGAGTTTGAATCACAAATATCTCTTGAATAGTTGGGTTGTTGATTTCCACCAATAGTTAGTAATGCTAAGTAACCTTCTGAATTTACTTCCAATTACTCATGTTGTTCACTTCAAGGGCATGGTATCTACTCCTTAAAGTATTGTTTCCCTAAGCCAAGAATTAGGCATGGTATCTACTCTAATTCGTTTCTTCCCCTAAGTATTTTAGCATGGTATCTACTAAGTCATACTTAGAGAAAACATAAGAACAGTGGAAACGAACAAACACTTAAAGTTCTAGAAATTGGTATCAGATCTAGATCCTCTAAGTTGATTGAACCAAGAACCCCTAAAGATTCCTTTGTTACAAATTATGGGCACGAGATTCGGTCGTCTCAATATGCTTCATATAACAGATTTAGATAAATGATAACATAAACTTGATATTCTCACGTGCTGTATGTCAGTCGACTGGCTCTCACCTCAGTCGACTGCTCTCAGACTTCAAGATCCAAGTTTGATGACCATTAATCCATGTAAATTCAACCAGATTCAATCAATAAGTAATTAGAAGATCTCAGAAGAATATAGCACTACATAACTACGGTTTCGATCTACCCAACTATGAAATTAGTTCCACATAATAATACTTTTATTGCTTAACAAGTTCAAATACATGATCAACATAAAAGAATAAAGAGAGAAGAAGAAATAAACTAATGGATTCCGGCAATATGGTCGACTGTCTGTCACACAGTCGACTGCCTTCTGGATGCTGGATCTTCTCTCTCCTTCTTCGATGTTGATGGAGTGAAGCACGGGTTGATGACTTGATGGTTGGGAACTCTCTGATTAAGTTGCGTCCACGAGATAGATTTGATGATCCTTGGATGGAGTTGTGGAGTTGAGAGAGCGGAGAGAGGCCGTTCTGGAGATGGTATTCTGATATTTATAGAGTACGGCTGAGAATTAGGGTTTCCCCTTTTTCAGGAAGATCTTTCTTTATTTGATTTGATGATTAATATCTTTCTCTTTTCTCCTTTCTTTCCTTATCTGTTCACTTGGAAAATACCCTGTCTTTAGATTTGATTCGCTGCATAAAATCTTGATTCAAATAGATTTGAAATCAGATTCAGGTGTATCTTCGAATATCTTATCTGTTTACTCCGCCGCAGACCAGTCGACTTGTCTTCAAACCAGTCGACTGAGTCGAGACTTATGTAGATTTCACCTTTGATCATACCAGTCGACTGTCTTTGAGAGTAAGTCGACTGTGTCGATAGTTGTGGAAAATCAGCTTCTCTTGTTCAGTCTCCTGGTTGAGGAACCAGTCGACTGATCCTCTGCAGTTTGCTGTGTATTATTCTTGAAGTCCTAAATCTGCTTCGTTTTGCTGCTATAAGCTGTTTCCTATGGAAAAGAGAAAATAGGAGTTAAATACCATATAGAGAGCTTTTAAATGTCTAATTATATTAAGATTATTGCTCTAAAAAGTGAATAATAATGTGTTCATCACTTACACTTACCTGTAACCCTACTATAATAATCATAACCCTACACTCACCCGTAATCCTACCATAACACTACTCATAACCCAACACTCATCCGTAACCCTACCATAACTATACTTATAATCCTACACTCACCCGTAACCCTACCATAACCCTACTCATAACCTTACAATCACCTGTAACCCTACCATAAGCCTACTCATAACCTTACATTTACCTGTAACCCTACCATAACACTAACCATAACTCTATACTCACCCGTAACCCTACCATAACCCTACTCATAACCGTACACTCACCCCTAACCCTACCATAACCCTAATCATAACCCTATACTCACCCGTAACCCTACCATAACCCTACTCATAACCCTACACTCACTCATAACCCTACATAACCATACTCATAACCTTACACTCACCCGTAACCCTACCATAACCCTACTCATAATCTTACACTCACCCGTAACCCTACCATAACCCTACTCATAACCTTACACTCACACTCGTAACTCCACCATAACCCTAATCATAACCCTACACTCACCCGTAACCCTACCATAACCCTACCTGACCCTAACCCTATCCGACCCTAACCCTATCCTAACCCCTGTTAAAACTAACCTTAACCTAATCCTAACCCTAGCTGAAATATTAATAGTTTGGGGGGTATGGTTAGGGGTTAGGTGTTAAACTAGTTAGGTATACGCATAAGTCCTGAAGAAATTACATATTAGGGGTAAAAATATATTTTAAAAAATGTTTTTTATGAATGAGAAGATCATCTTTTATTTTCTGGATGTTTTTTTTTAAATATTTAACCTAACGATTTTATATTGGTTAGTTAGGTGGTTGAAAATGGAAATTAATAAAATATATAAATGATATAGAAGCATATGAATGTCTTTTGTGTAGAGTTCGAGAGACACTGTTCGTAAAGTGTGGAGAGATTGTTGTAAAAAGCATAATTTTTTTTTGCAAAATTTCATATAACAAAGGCCGTTGTTTAAGCTAAAAAAATGTTGCTATTTGACTTGTTACTACGTATTACCTTGGGCAAGCTAGAGAGCAACCGAAAAAATTCAAATTTTTTGCTATAACCTTGTTGGGGACAACGACCTAGGTTTAGAATAAAAAAAATTGCTCTCTGACTTGTTGCTCCTTTTGGCTTGGCCTAGACAGAGAGCAACCTAGAAAATTATAATATTTTTCATATAACTTAGGCCGTTGTTGGAGACAACGGCTTTAGCTTAAAAAAACAAAAAATTGTTGCTCTCTGACTTGTTCCTACATATTAGCTTGGGCAAGTCAGAGAGCAACTGAAAAAATTCAATTTTTTTGCTATAACCTAGGCCGTTGTTGGAGACAACGACCTAGGTTTAGAATAAAAAAAAAATTGCTCTTTGACTTGTTGCTTCTTTTGGCTTGGCCAAGACAGAGAGCAACCCAGAAAATTAAAATATTTTTTATATAAGTTAGGCCATTGTTGGAGACAACGTCCTTAGCTTAAAAAAACAAAAAAAGTTGCTCTCTGACTTGTTCCTATATATTAGCTTGGGCAAGTCAGAGAGCAACCCAAAAAATTCAAATTTTTTGCTATAACCTAGGCCGTTGTTGGAGACAATGGCCTAGGTTTAGAAAAAAATTGCACCTTTTCGATAAGCCAAGACAGAGAGCTACTGATAAAAAAAAAAATTAGCCATAGAACCAACGACTTAAGTAAAAAAAAAATTATTACAATTTAACACAGCTGCTACACCACATTCTCCAAAAAAAAAACTACATACAATCCCATCAGCTACATTCTCCAAATAAAATTCTACATACAATCTCCAACAAAAAAAAAACTAAAATCTCCAAAAAAAAAAAAAAAAACGACAACAACAAAATTCACAATTATCACATAATAACAACTACATCAACAACAACTAAAACTAACCATATCTCAACAACAACCACAACAAGTTCTAGTAATTACATTCAACAAAAAAAAATTGTACTCCAAAAAAAAGACTGTATGGGGAAACACTCAAGCACCGGGAGTGTAAGTTTGGGGTGCTCGCCTCTTCCGAGTAGGTTGTCGTCACCGGATTGGGGATGACGCCGGTGCAATTTCTTCTTCTTCTCCCTCCTCTTGTATGTCTCCAACAACACTTTCTTGATGCTCTTCTTCTTGCTCTTCTTCTTGAGTTGGAGATGTAGCTTGATATTGGCGTTGTTGTAACACCCCGCAAAATGCATTGTTAAATAGTATTAAATTGGTAAAGTTGACTATTTTGACTATTTTCTTGAAATTGCAATTTTGCACGTGCACCACACGTGCAAAGTTAGGAATTTTGAATTCTTGAAATTTTACTGTTAAAGATTGATTTTCCCTAGTTATTTATGATATTTTAATTTTTCAGATTTATTTGAATTTATTTGACTATTTTATGAATTTCTCAATTTTACACGTGCAAATATTTTTGGGGTGAAAATATCCACTTTTATATTTCTAAATAAATTTTATTATTTATAATTAAGTATTTCTTAAATTTTGGGATTTTTCTGAATAAAGAAACTATTTTTGTAAATACTTCGAAAGAGAGGGGCTTTTATGTAAAAAGCCGTTTGGATCTCAAAAAATAATGAAAATTTTGTTTTCTGATTTTTGGGCTTGCCATGGTCATCATTGAAAATAAAATCTATTTAAGTTTTATTTAGAGTTGATTTGGTAAAGATTTAAACAAATATGATGTTCTTGCAAATATGGAATTTAAGTGGATCATGTGCAAAAATTTTCTTGGAAAGTAAAAGTCAGAAATTTTTTAATTTTAAAATCTATTATTTATTTTTAGATATTATTTCTGAATTTTCTTGATTTTTACGAATATTTTATGACATATTTGCAAATATTACAAAAAATGGATTTTTGTGCAAAATTACCACTTTGAGTACAAATCCGAATTTTTTAATTTCTGGGCTATGCTTGATGGTTGGATAACTCAGTAGTAAAAATATTTGGTTTTATTTTAATTTATTTAACTTGTTTAACTACTTTATTAAAGAAAGGTTTATATATGTAAAGTAATAATTTGTTAAGGGATGTTTCCATAAACTTGTAAAACCCTAAAAACTCCATATTTTGGCCTATAAGTTATCTTGCTCGCGAAGGTAATGAAATTATCCCCTACAGCCGTCCCTCTCCTCTGCAAATAAAATATATTTTTTACTATTAATTTTCTGGAGTTTTAAAGGGGTGATCTTGGATTTTGTAAAAGAAGGGCTTTTTTCTCATTCTTTATTAATTCAGTTGATTTCTTCAATAAGGTGAGTGACATATGTTTGTTTTCTTTCGTTCTATGCATGTTGTATGTAGTGATTTGTCTATTAGAAAACATGTTAGGGATTGGATGAAGATATAATGAATTGTTGATAAGTGGATGAATAAAAATTAAATCTTTTCATGAAAACAATGACTTTGAAGATTAAATATTATATAGATGATTTGAGATTGTTAAAGAACCTAATAGAAATTACAAAAGGGGTTTTGAAGTTGAAAGGATCAGGTTTTGGAGGAAAGGGGGGGTTTTGATTGTTTTCGGGTCTGACTATACACAGACCGGAACTTGAAATTGTGATTTTTGTGATAATTTCGATGTGATTTAATTCGGTTTAACACTGAGACTAAACCTAGACATTATACTACTATATTTTGATGGTTTTAAGGCTTTAACTGATACTAGGACATACCTATATACTTATTGCTGACTTTGAAATATTTTTGTGAAAAATTAATCTTTTATGGATTTGATGTGAGTTTGATTTGTTTTATAAACTTCTATATGTTATACAAGTTATATCCAACTATCCCAGGAATTTAGTTCTTACAAAATTGCATTTTTATTAAGTGAATTGATGTATCAGTAAAACATGCACAACTTTCAAAACTGCAGTTTGTAAGGACAGACAGTCGAATGGTTTTTCTTGACAGTCAACTATCACTATCCTGGCTAATGAGTTTTTATTGAGTTTTCGAATTTTTGCAAGATAGGTGACTGGTTACTCTCGACAGTTGACTGTCATTGCCACTGCTGATGGGTTTTCTTGAGTTTTCGGATTTTCGCAGGACAGTCGACCGACCATTTGAGACAGTCGACTGTCATTGTTCTGACTGATGAATTTTCTTGAGTTTTTTGATGTTTCTTTAAACGATTATTTCTTCGATATTATGGATCATTAATCTACTGTTTTAAATGATGTTTGCTACGGATTACAGTATTTTACAAAGGGTTGTATTTGTTCAAACTTGTATTTCTATAACTTCATATAGTAAAATATATATGTTTTCTTTGAAGTAATTGATGTTTTGTGATTTCAAAAATATGATTTCCAGTTATTTAATGGATTTAATATGTTATTTCAATTCTGGAATTTTATGAGCACATTAAATGAAATTGGATTTTTGTTGATTTAAGAGGTTTTCTTATTATAAATGTTTTAATGATGATTTTAAGAGTTTTATTGGAAGTTTTGGTGTCAATATTCGTTTTGTGAATCTCTAGGAGTTGAGTGGGAGTCCTGTGAACCGGCAAATGAGATTTTGTGGATTTTGACCAGTTGGGATTATTGGGGTTGGTTTGTGGAATTAAGTCCGACAGGATATACTAACTCTAGAGAAGAGATTTTTTTTTGTGTTTTAATAATAACCAACTTAAGGACAGACACTAGTGGAGATGTGATGGAACTTGGAAAATGTAAGTATAGGCTCTTAGTTTAGGTCCAACGGATGCGTTCCAGGACTTGTGTGTTGTTCTGTCTCGAGAGAACATTTGTATGTTCGCGTGTCAAGGGTCTGTAGGCCTATTCACGGAGCATGCAGGGTGCATTCGCGCGTTGAGGGTCGGTGGGCTTATTCACGGGATGTGCCTGGTGTATCTGCACATCGAGGGCCTCGCAAGCCTATTCGTGGGGTACACGGCAAGGAGGTGATTCTCCGATTTTTGAGCTATTCTTACATGATGCTTGCGCGTTGAGGATTGCGATGCCTATTCGCGGAGTATTCTGGATCTTGTTTCCATCACCGTAATAGGATTAGTTGCATAACGAGGAATTTTGTTGAATCCTATAGGCAAGGCAAGAAACACTAGAGGGGGGAGGGGGGGTGAATAGTGTTTTATGAAAAATAATTACGGAATTGAACTTTTTTCTTCTGTCCAGTCGACTTGGAAAGAGAAACCAGTCGACTGGGGTGATAGTTAAAAAGAGTATTTTAAGACGAGTTTGATCAGTCGACTTACCTGACAAGTTTTCAGAGAGTATGTTGTACAAGTCTAACCAGTTGACTTAAAAGGAAACGCAGTCGACTGTCCAGACAAGTTTCACAGAGAACTTAAAAAACACGTAAATGAAATGCACGTTCAGAGAAATACAACCACAGAGTACACACGATGTATTCTGGTTCGGTCCTCCCGACTGACATCCAGTCCTCAAGCAACCCACTCGAGATTTTTCACTATTCTTGAAAAATTACAAGAATACTCTACAGCGTTTAGACAACCACCTTGTTGAACCCGTAGGCTTCTGTCACCACTAGAGAGAACAAACCCACTCTTCCACCAAGAGTGAAAATCTGACTCTACAACCTAGAGTCCTACTCTCCAACCGAGAGGACCACTCTCATAACCGAGAGTGAAAAGAAAACAATGAAATGTTTACAATCAACCTATAGCCTTGTTGTGAATGTGATTTTGTACGTGGCTATTAGGTAAACTTCTGAATTCAGTCCAAAACGAATTCGATGTTATGCTGGACTGAAAACAGAGAACCAAGACTTAGAAAATAATGCTTTTAGAATGCTTTTTCTTGTCAAAACCAAAAGCTTGAGAATTTAAGAAACAAAATGCTTGGAGAAAAATGTTAACCTTTGTCAAATGAACTCTGTACTCTTTTTATAGAGTTATAGACGTTTGAATGTTGAAAGGTTGAATCCCAACTGCCATACAACGGTAGTAAAAATATTTGATTTTGAAAAACAAGTTAAAATTCATAAAACTGTCGAAACGGCTTGAATAGTCGACTGGGTTGCCATGATGAGTCGACTGGTCAGAGTTTGAAAGAGTTCAGACAGTTTCGTACTAAACAGTCGACTGATGTCATAAGGCAGTCGATTGGTACTCAACAGCTAATCTAAATCAAACTATTTTCGACCTTTTAATCTTTTGAAAAAGCAACACTCAGTTATAAAATAAGTGTGAGTGTATGAGTGTGACAAGGCTGTTACAGCATTCTAAGACTCAAAGAAAGGGAAAAATTACAAATTGTTTACAAGACATATAAGATAACACATTTCAGCATTGGTCTTGACTTAGGTCTTGAGTCTTGAAATGGAGCTTTAGCCTTTGTCTTTATCTTTGAAGCTGGCAACCTTGTAGCTTTCTTGATCAATTCGCTTTGAGAGCTTTGCTTGATCAACTTGCTTTAAGAGCTTTGTTTGTAGATTTTGTCTTTCTGTAATACGACCTGCAATATATAAGATGTAGCACAACAAACTTTGCATTGTGTTGGAATCATCAAAATCAAGAATCAACAGATTTAACCCTATAAAGTGGAGAACAATAAGGGCTTGCACCGGACCTATGTATTGTAGGATGCATAGAATTCAACAAGTATGCATTAGAGAGTCAGCTTATAGCATTGGTGTTTTCTTGACTTGGTTTTTATGCATGTTGTTTTCCTATTTTTCTACACTCGACACTTAATCTAGTCTCACTTGATGTTTTCATGTTTATTTATTGTTATTTCTTATCTCATTTATTCCTGTTGTTAATACATGTTGTTTATGACTCTATGCCTTATGTTTTATTTATGTTGCTTTCTTTTGATGTCACTCACACCGTTATAGCTGACCCCTGTAGTTTTGGGGGTTAGGGTTATCTCTAGCCTCATGTTTTACAGGTAGGTGCCTATAGCTTGGAATTTGGATGTATGTGGTAGAATGATAATAGAGCTTATGTAAATTGTAAAAAAATGTGTTGTAAAGAAAAGAAAATGTAATTTAAGTTGTTTATGTTTTGGTGTGCTTTGTAAACAATTGATGTAATAAAAAGTTTTAAATTTCCCAGTATTTGGTTGCTATGTTTATGATTATATTGAAGTTGATTTTGGAATTGAGCCACGTATTTTTGAGATATTATATTGGAAATTCGGGGTGCTACAGTTGTTGCCCCGGGCCAGATAGCCTACCCCTCAAGCTCTTACGTCGCTGTTTCCGTACGAATTTTTCCAAATAACGGTTCAAAGCTTCACCATCTCCCAAAACATCTAAATTGCTACGACATGAAGAGAGCATCTTCTGAGTGAACTTTTTCATAGGTTGGGCAGCATTACTTTTGAGTACCTGCGCACATTCTTTTGTCATGTCCCATGTATTATCGATCTAAAACAAAACATAAAATATATTAAACACATTCAGATTTGTAAACAATGTAATCACTTTAAAAATAAGGAAAGTTTAATAAACTTTAAACATTATACTCACCAATGTACGTATAGATGACACCTTCGGTTGGAACATGGGTTGTGAACTAGAATACATGGGTAGTGGTTCATTTTCTCTCTCCTCAATTGATACTTGAACACCAGCAGGTAGTTCTGTATTGGGAGAGATGTACAAACGCGTAATAGATTTGTACCATTCGATGTACTTCGTTTGCTGCATGCCATCGTACGGTGGAACATCAATAATTACGAGTTCAAATCGTCGCTCATTCCATTCTGCAACATGAATACGGTGGAAATCTGCCCAATCATGGGTAGGCATACGATCGGTACCCCTCACAGTGTATAACTCAAAGTTGTATAGGTTTGTGCATATGTTGGGTAGATTTTGTAGAAGTCAGAATTGCCGAAGGACTCTGTCCAGCTGCGGATGCTCCACTATACCAAAGTTGATGAGTGGAGTCGTCGTCATCCACAACTGCGACCCGGTCGTGCACACCGGTGGTAGTCTTCCCACCCGCTCGGGTGTATACGACACCCAAATCATGAACTCTTCTCGTAGTTGGTCGAGCTCGTCTCTGTAGTAAGTTAGTACACCTTTTGGGTTGTCTCTATAACTCCGTTTACCTGCCCAATATACACCTAAGGGTGCTAACATATCAACATTTGGTGCTTCGACCATCCAACCATTCGCTGGTCTCGTATTTCGGGGACGACCCAAGTCTAGACGCTCCCATGACCAAATCTGTAACAAGACCATTGGACCGGTCATCTCGGTTCCATCTAACGCAACCGAACACAACATCCTATACAATGTTGCTAACACACAACTTCCCCAGCTGTACCGGCCAGCTAAGCTTAGGTCGGCGAGCAATTGTAGATACATAAGCTGTACGGTATCTCCGGATGAGTTAGGCAAGAGAACCTCTCCAAGCACCATTAGAATGTATGCTCTTGTGTATTACTGTACATCGTGGTTGGTCGATGTATCGTTCAACCTTCCTTAAAAATTTCCCTTCAACCAAGACAGTCGGATTGATTGTCCGACAAAAAATGCCCTATCTTCTGCGTCCTCCTCATCAAACTCTGTACCGAGGAGTTCATTACACAGCTCTATCTTATCAAAGTTTATATTACCAGTCATAGACATCCCATCTACTAGAAGATCGGAGATCATCGCTATATCTTGTAGTGTCACCGTCATCTCTCCGACCGGTAGATGGAAGGTGTGCGACTCTGTCCTCCATCGCTCGATGAGTGCTGCAAGAAGTGCTCGGTCGAGTTTTACCTGACCCATCATACTGATTCCGTAGAAACCGTCTGGAACTAGGTACTCGATGATACATGGGTGCACCGTCATAGTCTCGTGAGTGCGGAAATTACACCTCCGCATCTTCCCACTCTACACTGCCTCGGATCTATGGCGGTCTTGCAAGATGACTTCACCATCATATATTGGTCCTGGACCTCATTTTGCTGCCGAAGAGGATGCACCAATCTACACAAACACATTATAAAATTATTATTAGTGTAGTAACAATACCACTATATGCAAAATTCACAATACAAATGAATAGTTCTCTTACTTCTATGGAATTTTCGTCCTGACCACTAACAGATGACCTTCCGGTTTCCCTCGTTCTAACCATTTCTTTGTAAGAAAGTTCGTATATATAAAACAATTTGTTCACAAAAAATTGGCATATATGTATATATATATACGAAACAAAATACATGAGACAATCACAAAAACAACTTTAAAAAAATACCAAACTTTGCGATTGGATCTAAATTGCCACACACAAGCCACCGCAACTTGTAGAAGCGAGTTTGGACTAACGGTCTTCAAGATACGGCCGTGTATCACTTTCACTCTTGAAAAAAGAGCCAAATGCGATCCATGGACGCATATATCGAACCGTTGGTGAGAACTCGCAACTACAAGTTGCTTTGGCTTGTGAGTGACGAAAACGGCCTACCCACAAAATTTCGTAATTTTTGAGCCATTTCTCTATTGAAAACTCATTAAATACATAACAAAAATTATGAGAAAACCACACAAACGACAGTAAAAAAAACTTTACGATTGGGTCGGCCTCCCGCACACATGGCAACGCAACTTGTACAAGCGATTTCCGACTGACGGTTTGAAAAATACGGCCGTGTATCGCTTTCACTCTTGAAAAAAGAGCGGAAAGTGATACATTGACGTAACTCGCAAGCCATGGATCGGAACTCGCAACTACAAGTTACGTTGGGTTGTGAATGGTTAGCTCGACCTACTACCACAGTTTCATATTTTTTGGATTTCGTTTGAACGGTTTTCTAGTGAGATCGTACTAAAAAGTTCGGAGGTATATTGAAGTTCTTTCATATACGGGACAATACAACACAAACGAGATGCAAAAAATCCAATTTTTGGCTATTACGTCTGGCACACCAAACACAAATCAACGCAACTTGCAGAGGTGAGTTCCGACTCTCGGCTTGTAATTAATATACGACTGTGTATCGCTCTATATCCATTTTATTGAATAAAAGTGATAAACGGACGTATCTTGTAAATCGTGAGACGGAAATCGCTACTACAAATTACGTTGCCTTCTGCGTGATGAGCCCAACCAAGTCGTAAAATTTTGGAATTTTTGGATCTCGTTTATTTGCTTTTTCTATATTCTACAACTACAACTAACACTACATCTACAAAAATATCGACAAAATATATACAACACACGTGATACAAAAATTGTACACTCTCTAAATTGAAGACTACTACGCATAGTACAAAAAATCAAACTCAAAAAATGAAAAAATATTCAATAAATTAACATAGTTCATCATACTAAATTGTGAAAAAGTGACTACCTAGTCCAAAGAGAGAGAGAGAGAGTTCTCGAAGATGTGAGGAGCTATTGCAGTAGACGAACAAGTTGTAGAGTCTAGGGTTTCGAAGAATTTGTGCTAGGGTTCCGGTGAGTTGAGTGAGATTTCGGATTGGGTTAGGGTTTGGGGTATTCGGGAGAGGGAGAGATAGATAGAGATAGATAGAGATAGATCGAGAAGAGGGGGAGATCGAGAAGAGTTTCAGATCGAGAGAGAGGAGGTTGGAGTTGTAGAACCCCGTATTTTCAAATATCATATTTGAAAATGAACTAAAATGATTTTCTGGAGATTTAATAAATATTTTCTAAAGATTTACCTTTTACACGTGCGAAACACGTGCAAATATTTTTGGTGTAAATAACCAATTTTATATTTTTAGTAAATTCTCCTAATTATAATGGAGTATATTCTAAATCTTGGGATTTTTCTGAGTAGAGAAACTATTTTTTATAAATACCTCGAAAGGGAGGGGCTTTTATGTAAAAGTCGTTTGGATCTTAAATAAATTATGAAAATTCGTTTTTACTGATATTTTGGTTCTCCATGGTTATCATTTTAATTTAAATATATTTAGATATTATTTAAAGTCGATTTGGTGAAGATTTAAACAAAAAGGGTGTTTTTGCAAATATGGAATTCATGTAGAATTTGGTGCAAATATTTTTCTGGAAAGTAAAAGTCAAATATTTTGATTAGAAAATATAATATGCATAATTAGATATTATTTCTGATTTTTCTGGATTTTTATGAATATTTTATGATATGTTTGCAAATATTACAAAAGGGAGGGCTTTTGTGCAAAATTGCCACCCTGAGTGGTAAATCTGGATTTTTCTTATTTACTGGGCTGTGCTAGATTGCTGGACAACTCAGTGATAAGAAGATTTGATTTGGCTTTGATTTAGTTAACCTATTTTAACTAAGAAAAGGTTATATATGTAAAGTTATATTTTGGAAGGACTATTTTGCAAATGTATTTCTAAAACCCTAAATCCTTATTTCTGGCCTGTATAAAAGAGGGTGTGCAGCCGTCATTCGCTGCACAACACAAGTTTTATTATATCTTATATTTTCTTGGTGATTGAAGAGGAGGATTTTGGATCTCACAAAAGAGGGGCTTTCTTGTTGGGTCTCTTTATTTCTAAGGTGAGTGATATGAACTTTGTTTTGTTGTTGATTTATGTGAATGATTTTTTTGTTGTTTGTTTTGACATGCTTGTTTATTTAGTGTTTTTTGTATGTGAGCGATGCAATGGTTGTTGTTTGGATTATGTATGTGAAATCTATGCATGTTTAGTAGATCTTGATTGATAAAGTTGTTATTGCTAGAAAGCATGTTTAAAATTTGAGTATAATTATGACAAAAAGGGATTGGATGGATGAACATCTGGATCTTGTGATTACAAATCAGATTTTTGGTTATGAGTTGTGGAAGAAATTCAGTATTGAGAGATCCCAATGGAAGAATAGGAATTAAGAACATGAGAATTAAGTTTTGAGATATTGGTTGATATGAGGAATTGTATCTATAATGAGGATTATTTGAGATTGTCGTTTTTACCTGAATACAAATTATTTTAGTAAACGATGATCGCTTTTGGAAAACCCTAATTTTGATTATCATGTACAACCAAAATCTTGCAGTCTGTAGGCCGACAGTCGACTGGCAGATCTTTCAGTCGACTGGTATGACCTGGCTGCTAGATCTTTAGTTTTCTTGAAAATCCATTCTGGACAGTCGACTTAGACCATTTTCAGTCGACTGGCACACTTAGAATTTATTTTTCAAAGTTATTGTAGATTTTTCTTTGGTAAGTCGACTTATGACTTTTTAAGTCGACTTATAATCTCTTTTAAGTCAACTTATGACTTTTATAAGTCAACTTATATTCTATGGTAAGTCAACTTATGACTTTTATAAGTCAACTTATAATACTTAACTTATTTCTTCAAATCATGGAATTTTTTCCTCTGGACAGTCGACTGATGAGTTTTGCAGTCGACTGTAGATACTTAGATTTTATTTTCTTAAAGATGTTAGTTTCCACTCTGGACAGTCGACTGGTGAACTTTTGCAGTCGACTGGTCCTGATGCTTTTCCTAAAGAATTTTGATGTCCTTTAAACGACTAATTCTTTAAATGTTTGGGATCTATAACCTACCCTTGTAAATGTTATTCTTCTATAGAACATACGTTTTCAATATATTTTATTGTTGGATTTGGATTATGAAATTTATCAAAGACTTGGGTTTCTTTGAGTGGAGAGATTTCTCCTTTGATTGTTTGACGATGGAATAGTGAGTTATGGTCATATTGAGATCTCTAGGAGTTGAGTGGGAGTCCTGCGAACCAGCAGGATACACTAACTCTAGAGATAAGGATTTTTGGTGTATTTGATAATAATCGACGTAAGTATAGACTCATGATTTGTTAGTCCCACTAGAGGGTATTTAGATGTTCGCGTGTTGAGGGTCTACGGGCCTATTCACGGAGCTTGCAGGGTGCATTTGCGTGTTGAGGGTCGGTAGACCTATTTACGGAATGTATCGGGTGTATCTGCACGTTGAGGGTCTTGGAGGCCTATTCGTGGGGTACATAGTATTTAGATATTCACGTGTTGAGGGTCTACGAGCCTATTCACGGAGCATGCAGGGTGCATTTGCGTGTTGAGGGTCGGCAGACCTATTCACGGAATGTATCGGGTGTATCTGCAAGTTGAGGGTCTTAGAGGCCTATTCGTGGGGTACATAGTATTTAGATGTTCGCGTGTTGAGGGTCTACGGACCTATTCACGGAGCATGCAGGGTGCATTTGCGTGTTGAGGGTCGGCAGACCTATTCACGGAATGTATCGGGTGTATCTGCACGTTGAGGGTCTTGAAGGCATATTCGTGGGGTACATAGTATTTAGATGTTCGCGTGTTGAGGGTCTACGGGCCTATTCACGGAGCATGCAGGGTGCATTTGCGTGTTGAGGGTCGGCAGATCTATTCACGAAATGTACCGGGTGTATCTGCACGTTGAGGGTCTTGCAAGCCTATTCGTGGGGTACACGGCAGGGAGATGATTCTCCGGTTGTTGTTATTGAGCTATCTTACTTGATGCTTGCACGTCGAGGGCGGTGACGCCTATTCGCGGAATATTCTGAATCTTGTTTCCCATCACCATAGTGGGATTAGTTGCATCTAGAATTGTGCTTTCTTGATTTGTTTTTATGCTTGTGTTTTTTCCAGTTTTCCTACACTTGACACTTAGACTAGCTTCACTTGTTGTTTTCATTTCATGATGTTTTCATGCTTTACATCTTCGTTATTTCTCATTCATTTATCCTTGTTGTTAATACATGCTGTTGATGACTTTATATTTTATGGTTTAATTACGTTGTATGTTTTTATATCACTCACACCATTTATGGCTGACCCCTTTAGTTTGGGGGTTAGGGATCATCTCTAGCCTCATGTGTTATAGGTTGTTGCTTAGAGTTTGGAGGCTTGGATGCTTGAGATAGATTTGAGTTAAACTGATGTAATAGAGCTTTGTGTAAAAAAAAAAAATTGTAAAGAGGTGTTGTAGAAAGAAGAGTTGTAATTCAAGGTGTTTGTATTTCCGCTGTGTTTGAAAAAGATTGTTGTAATAAAAGTCTGGAATAAAATTATTTGTGTTTTTGGGCTATGTGTACTATTACATTGAAGTTGATGCTAGGATTGTGCCACGTATTTTTTAAGATATTATATTAGAAATTCGGGGCGCTACAGGAGTAGAGATAGGGTTTGGAAAATGGGTTTCGCGAGCTCCAGATATATATATATATATAGAGAGTTGTCGAAGAATGAGGGAGATGATAATCTGAGTATGTACAAGTGTTTGGAAAAACACTTGTACATACCTAGGCCGTTGTTGGGAACAACGGCCTAGGTTGAATTTTTTATAAAAAAAACAACCTAGGCTGTTCCCAACAATGGCCTAAGTATAACTTTTTGCAAAAAAAAACTTCACGCCAAAAAAAAATGCTAAGTCTGAAGCGTTTTTTACAGTGAAGTACCAAAAATGCCCCTCCACTCTTAGGGGCTCTTAGTTGGAGCGTTGAGCGGGTTTTCGATCTGAGCGTTGATCAAGATCAGGAGCGATCCAACGACTCAGTATACTGTTTTCCAACCCGGTGAAAACAAACCAGTTTTCAACCAAGCATCTCTCTCTCTCTCTCTCTCTCTCTCTCTCTCTCTATATATATATATATATATATATATATATATATATATATATATATATATATATAAACATATAAACATTCCATTGTACACTAGCCACCATGTGCACTCGGCCTTTCGGTCTTTGTATCGACGATCCAAACCGTTCACATTGATCTACATGTTTAAATTAGTCTGAAGATGTAAAATCAAGTCATTTGAAATTCATTTGCCCATGCATTGAAGTATTACAAATTTGTATGTCTGAATATCATTTTTTTAAATTATAATGACATGATGGATGAGCAAATAAATTTTAAATAACTTATTTAGACTAATTTTGCATATTTAGACTAATTTAGACGTGTAGATCAATATGAATGGTTCAGATCGTTGATACGAAGACCAAAAGGCCAAATGCACACGGAGGCGAGTGCACAACGGAAAGAAACTATATATATATATATATATCTACTACTATAATGGGAGAAGGCCTTAGTATAATTTGTCTATCTACCAACCCATGCAGTGCACATGCATAACTATTATAATCTCTGCTACTATAATGGGAGAAGGCCTTAGTGTAATTTGTCCATCTACCAACCGATGCAACACACGTACATAACTATTATAAATGAAGTTTTAGATCAAATCCAGACTACGTCTGAATTTTTACTTTTAAAAAAACTATATTTATTGAGACGTGCATCGCACTTATAAACTACTAGCATATATAATCACATTTACACTATACCTCATCTCTTTATTCATATCATACACAATAATTAGTTTTTACTTCTTTTATTATGACAATAACTAAGATTTTATAGTAGAAGAATGGTATACTAATTAATGTGGGTGATTAAAAAAAAGAAAGAGAGGGTATAATAGTCAAGATTTCATAGTGTTGCAAAGAAAAAGAAAATATTCTCATTGTTTGAATGAAAAATAATTAAGAGGAACTATTTTTAAATGAACCATACTTTTTTAGTGGTATATATGCAAATAGTAAACTTGTTAGTAGTATATATGCAAACTAGATTTGACGTGCCTACGGCACGTCTTCAGAACGATACAGCATATGAAAAGCCTTGTAAACAATAAATCAACAATTATGTAGCTGAAGTTTGAATAGTATGGCAATAATTAGTTGTAAATAAAAGTCCATGTTTCCATTAGTATATAGTGAAAAATAATTATAAATTGGGATATAAAAGTCCATGTTTTCATTTATATATATATATATATATATATAGAGAGAGAGAGAGAGAGAGAGAGAGAGAGAGAATAAAATAAATAAATGAGTTGTTTTAGGGGAATTTGAATTTGAGTTTTGGGGGAAAACTTTTGAAGGAAAAATGTGTTTTGTAAGATTAGATCTGGGTCTTTGATTTTGGGGAGATTGAGGGAGAGCCATTTGATAGCTTTCTTTGTGTTTTATTATATAGATAGCAATTTATCAATGAGTAATACGTAATTTCAAAATGTTTGATTGACCTATACGGAGGGGTGGGTTAGAGCATCTGTAGTCGTTTGCCATATACCCAAATTTTCCAAAATTTGGAAAAAAACCTCTGTAGTCGTTGGCCAAATACCCAAAAATTGGGTTTGATCGCTACAGGACTCAGCTATATTTGGCAATCGAAATGGCAATTGCCAAAATATAGTCGGACGATAGATAATCTTTCGTCCGAAATGACGGACGGTAAACAATACACCGTCGCTGCAATTTCGTATACGACAAAAGCGACAGACGGAAGATAATCCCCCGTCTGGATAATTAAATTATATATAAAAAAATATTCACGGACGGTACATAATGTACCGTCCAATGCATTTCTCAAAAACCAATTGGCCTAGGACGGGACTTCATCCCCCGTCCCAGGCAATTGGTGGTTTTTTTGATTTTTTTTGATTTTTTTTTGTCCTTTTGTGTACAGTTTTGTTTCTGTCTTAATTTTTAATTTTTTTTTTTTTTGGTACTTTGTCCCTCACTTCAATGCATTTTTTTGTCCTTTTTATGCTAATTTTCTGAGCCGAAAGATAATTTTCCATCTTATCCATGTTTTGAGTTTTGACCACTACAGTGCAAATCCATTTTTCCTATTTCGGTATATGGGACTACAGATGCTCTTAACTAAGTTATTCTGTTATTGTGACCTTCCCCGACCGGACGTGACCCGAACCGACTCGTAATCACCTCTGGAAACTAGAAAGTCAAGAAGCACTTTTCCGATTCCAGATTCTCAGTTCTCAACACCAAGCAAAGAGTTATTTCTCTAGTAAATTTTAAAAAAAAAATTCTCAATTTTTCTCATTAATTGATGATATAATTACTGAAGCGATTGAGTTTGAGTTGATGGGTAGACAGGAAAGTGTATGTATCAGATCCTCGAAAATGTTTGTTTATTTGTTTGTTTGTTGTTACTATTATCACTGTGATTCTTGTAAGCATTGGGTACTGAAACTCTTCAGATTTGCTATTTGATTTTCTGTCGAAATGCAGCTGGTGGACGAGGAAATTAATGGCGCCGAGACGGAGACCTCTAAGGGTATGAAGATTTCTATTTTTCTTGAAGTATTTTCTTAATGCTTTACAACCATTAATGTGTTGTGGTTGAGTAAAGAATGGTTAATAGACATATTTGTATTGATCAGGAGAAGACCCATCTCTGATTTCTGCATGGGGATAGCGAATTTCGTTAAGTTTTAATATATAGATTTTGACATTTTTGTGATTGGTAGCAGTGAAACATATATAATTTGTTTTGTTGGGAATTAGTCTACTCATATATGTGGTTGATGGAGGGGTTGCGAATGACGATGTAGAGTTTTTGTGAATCCCTTATCTCATCTTTGTAGAGTTTTTGTGAATCCCTTATCTCATCTCTATCAGTTTGTCCAATATAAGCTATGCTATATTGGGCTTACAAAAACAATGGACCCAATGGACCCAATATACTAATAAAAGGACAATGTAATATATAATATCCAACACCCCCCCTCAAGTTGGAGCATGGAGGTCACAAATGCCCAACTTGCGAAGTATGGGATCAAACTGCTGCCACCCCAGTGGCTTAGTGAAGATATCAGCCAATTGGGAAGTAGTCGAGACATGAGAAGCCACTATAGTGCCATCCAATATGGTATCCCTGATAAAATGCAAATCCACCTCAATGTGCTTACTGCGCTCGTGAAAAACTGGGTTATGTGCCAGATGCAATGCAGACTGACTGTCGCAATAAACCTGCATCGGACCCTCCTGCTGTATCCCAAAACAAGACAATAAACCCCTCAACCACTTCAGCTCACAGATAACAGCTGCAAGTGATCGATACTCAGCCTCGGCGGAAGAACGTGCAACAGTCGGTTGTCTCTTGGTTTTCCAAGAGATAGGAGAAGAACCAAGAAAAACCAACCACCCAGTAGTAGACCTCCTAGTAGTGGGGCAGCTCGCCCAATCAGAATCACACCAGCCAGTAAGACCAAGCTCCGAATCAGATCTCAGAAGAATCCCCTGCCCTGGAGAATTCTTCAAATACCGTACCACCCTCAAAGCGGCCTGCCAATGATCCTCAAGTGGATGCTGTAAAAACTGAGATAAAATGTGGACTGCATAAGCCAAATCAGGTCGAGTAAAAGACAAATAAATCAATCTCCCAACCAATCGACGATAAGCCTCACCATCTGCCAAAGGAGAACTGCTGGACTTTGCTAACTTATGATTAGGCTCCATAGGAAAACTAGCAGGTCTAGACCCCAACAATCCACACTCAGAAATGATATCCAAAGCATACTTCCTCTGACACAAAGAAATACCCTCAGGTCCTCGAGCAACCTCAATCCCAAGAAAATACTTTAGCAACCCATGATCCTTCATGTGAAAACATGAGCTCAGATATGTCTTGAAGCTAGCCAAAGCATCTGAATCACTCCCAGAAATAATGAGATCATCCACATAAATCAACACATGCAACTCAACTTTCTCTTTCCGATAGGAAAAGAGAGAATAATCAGAATGGGACTGAGAAAAACCATAAGACAATAGGGCAGAAGTAAGTTTGGCAAACCAACAACGTGGTGCCTGTTTCAGTCCATATAGGGACTTACGCAAGCGACACACCTTGTTGGGTTTACCAGACTCAAAACCTGGAGGCATCCTCATATACACCTCCTCTGTCAAATCCCTGTGAAGAAAGGCATTGTGCACATCCATCTGATGCAACATCCATCCCCTGACAGCTGCAACAGCTAAGAAAGTACGAACAGAAGTCATCTTAGCTACAGGTGCAAAGGTCTCAGAGTAATCAATACCTTCCACCTGGTGGTTACCAAATACAACCAGTCTGGCCTTTAGTCGCTCAACACTGCCATCCGAATTGTACTTGATCTTATAAACCCACCTGCTGCCCAACGCCTTCTTCCCGGGCGGCAAGTCTGAAAGAGTCCAAGTCCCACTATCCTCCAGTGCCTGAATCTCTCTCTGCATGGCCTGTCGCCACCCCTCATCCTGAGAAGCCTGGCGATAAGAGGTGGGCTCAACACCTGCAGTAACAGCTGCAAGAAAGTCTCGATGTCCAGTAGAAAACAGATTATAACTCAGATAGTGTGAAATAGGATACGGAGTACCTGAGGAAGTCGAGGAGCTAGGTGAACAGAGGCGAAGAGGGGTAATGTAATCATCAAGACGTGTCGGGCGAGCTTTGGTCCTCAAACCTCTACCCAAAACAGGCGGTGCAGAAACTACAGGGGTCGATGTAGCAACATCCAAAACTCCAGTGCCCGAAACAGAAGAACCCGAAACATCAGGGGCCGAGTGTGCAATATCGGGACCGCTGACGTCACTACTGCCAGGTATGATGTCATTGCGGACGTCAGCAGTGACGTCGGCAGCTTGGTCAGCTGTGACGTCGGCAGCAACGACGTGGGTAGGCCGTGCAACCTCAACATCCTCATCTCCAAAACAATCTACAAATGGACCCCTAATGTTTCCACCAGTTTCTAATTGCACCCCCGGAAATTCATTTTCATAAAATTTCACATCCCGAGACACAAAAAGTTCACGAGACTCAACATCCAACAATTTCCATCCTTTCTTATCTAAGGGGTAACCCACAAAAATACATTTTCTGCTCCTACTAGCAAATTTATCCCGCTTAGATTGTAGATCAAAAGAGTAACATAAACATCCAAAAACCCGCAAATTATCATATGAAGGTGGCTTCCCATACAACATCTCATAGGGCGACTTAAATGACACAATTCGGGAAGGCAATCTATTAATCAAGTAGCATGCAGCCAGTACACATTCACCCCAATAATCCACAGGCAAACCACTTTGGAACAATAAAGCACGAGCTATATTCAAAATATGCCTATGTTTGCGTTCGACCCTTCCATTTTGTTGTGGTGTACCCACACATGAAGTCTGAAAAACTATCCCATGCTCAGAAAAATAAGGTTTCATACAATTAAACTCAGTTCCATTATCACTCCTAACACGACAAATATCAACACCAAATTGTCGTTTCACCATAGAAATAAATTTAATAAACATGGAACACACTTCAGTTTTGTCAGATAATAAAATAACCCAAACAGCTCTACTATAGTCATCAACCAATGTCAAAAAATACCGAGCCCCAGAAACAGAGGAAACTCGATACGGACCCCAGAGATCACAATGTATCAATTCAAACATGCGGGTAGCTCGGCTATCACTATCAATAAAAATATCCCTAGTCTGCTTTGCCTTATGGCAAATGTCACAAGCATTAGGTAAAGACAAACCAGTACCACTAGGAAAAGGTAAATGTCGCATAACTCCATCAGAAGGGTGCCCCAATCTGCTGTGCCAAACACCGAAATCTGCTCCTCTCAAAGCTTGCAATCTCTGATGAAATGTCTCTGAAATGGCACGCCAGATGTACAAACCCCCTTTGCGTTCACCAGCTCCAATCGCTTTCCTCGTACTTCGGTCCCGTATAACACACAAATCACGAGTAAAGGTAATATCACAGGTCCGATCATCCACCAAATGTGCAACAGAAATCAGATTGCATGTCAAATTAGGTACATATAGCACATTCTTCAACACCATATCACCAGATAAAACCACTCTACCACGAATACGGGAATCAATAATAGTTCCATCAGGCAAAATCACAGGATTCGAATCACCCACAAAACAATCTACTAAAAATGGTAAATGACCAGTAGCATGTATAGAAGCACCCGAATCAATAATCCAATCAACAGGAAAAGACTTACCCATCAAGCGATCAGAATTAAGGGGAGAAATAAGGGAGGTAGTAGCAACATTGCCACCACCCCCAACCTGTAAAACCCCCAAAACGGCCTTCCCCCTATCTGGCGCGCCGTAACCTCCACCACCACCTCCCCCTCCCCCGCTTCGGAAACCTCTTGAAGGGTACTCTTCTCGGCGAGGTGGTGGTGGTCCTGAATTCACCCTCATTGCTCTTCCTTGGAGTTCATAACCATTAAACTGTTGAACAGCTGCCTCGACTTCATCAGTAGTAGACATCGTCACAAAACCAAACCCACGACTTCTTCCAGTTTCTTTATCATAAATAACCTCAACTTGTTGGACATTCCCTGCCCTCTCAAAAAACTCAGCAAGATCCGAGCTATCAACAGAGAATGGTAAATTGCCCACAAACACCTTCAAATCAGGGGAGAAGCGCCTGACATCCTCCTCATATCCTCCACCTAAATACTCCTCCTCCTCCTCCGAGTGAATCGGCGCCCACCCTTCCTCATCCTTCCCATTCACCCCGCTCACCTCCACATCCGCATCTGCCAAAACCCTAACCACCTCGGCGTTGCCGTTGGAAGCGGCGACGTGCAGGAGGGAGCGGCCGTCGTCGCTGCGGAGGGTGCGCGCTTTGGCGAGCTGGTCGGCGGTGAGGGAGTGGAAGAGGGAGGAGGAGATGGCGTCGCCGCTCTCTAACGAACCGAACAGCGTTTCGAGTTTCGGATCCTCGACTTCCATTTCCATCTCCATCGCCATTACCGGGACTTTGGGGACTAAGGGTTTTGGGGTGGCTCTGATACCATGTAGAGTTTTTGTGAATCCCTTATCTCATCTTTGTAGAGTTTTTGTGAATCCCTTATCTCATCTCTATCAGTTTGTCCAATATAAGCTATGCTATATTGGGCTTACAAAAACAATGGACCCAATGGACCCAATATACTAATAAAAGGACAATGTAATATATAATATCCAACAGACGAATTTGAAAACAATTGGTATGAAGCATGGGAGAGGAAGAGGAAAATTGGGACGAGCCTAGGTATTTAACAACCTTGTAAGGAAGATTCTGTTACTCAAGATTTGCCCAATTTTCTACGATTTTTGAGTGAGGAAGGAGGTCTCGATTTGAAGATGGGTGGATCTAGACTAATACTATTAGATAATAAAGACATGGTTTTAGCTGTTGCAACAAGATGGAGCGACTAGACCCCTGACTAGTGGATGCTTGAAAGAATTTGGTCTTCTCCTTTTGGTTATGTCTTGATAGGGAGTCATTCACTGATTTGTCCTTGATTAACAGCAAAGTGATTCATATTGATGATGATTTGACGATGAAGGCTATTGTGGTGTGGTGTTGCCAAGTGTGTCATACATGCCAAGTATCAAGAGGAAGGTAGTTTTCCGGTAGACGGTATGAAGCCAAATGAGTTCCGCACTACTATTCTAGGAGAAGAGGTCAAGATAGATAAGGGCAATCTTGCTCCGAAGTAGGCCAAGGAACATTCAAGAACCACTTACTAGCATACTGTAACACTGCAGCTGTACTGACACAGATATTAAAGGAAGATATGAGTCTGTGGACAACTATGTGGAACTAGATGTATGTGAATTTTTTTTTCCAATTAAATGCTTTCAACCTGAATATGTAGGATAATCCATGGAAGGTGCATGTGCTATACCCCAACTGTGCTGAATGCCAATAAGGTGTCATATAGGGATGCAAAATGGGCTCCCTAAGGGCCTGGCTCAGGCCTAGGCCCACCGCCTTTGAAAAAGCTAGGTCCTAGGCCCGCCCATACATCCGGGCTTTTGAAGAGCCTATGGACGGGCCTAAGACCTGGACCTAAAATCCGGACTATTATATAATGCAAGACATTTTAGTTAATATATAAGAAACATATGCTACATTTTTTTTTGTTAGAATTATATTATATTATAAACTTTTATAGCTACAGATCATGCACATATATAATACTATCTTATGTTTTGTAACAAACCCTTTGCATATTTTTTACAATTATTATTTTTAAGTTATATATTTACTAGGTTTGCCCGTTAACACGTGCCTACGGCACGTCTTCGGAACGGTGCACCTTATTTGATCATATAAAATAGTTTTGGAGGTCCAGCAAATTAGTTGAAGTAGCAAACATAGAGCAAAAAACATATTATATGATTTTTTTTGAATTATTTTTAAAGTTTTAAAATTTTTAATTTTTTTAGTTTTTTAATTTTTTAAAAATTTTAAAATTTTTTATTTTCTTAATTTTTTGAATAGAAGAGGGAAGGAGAGAGAGGGGGGGAAATTAAATAAATATAGGAGTTGTTTTAGGTGGGAGATTTGAATTTGAGTTTTGGGGAGAAACTTTTGGGGGGGAAATATGTTTTGTGAGGTTAGATCTGGACCTTTGATTTTTGGGGAATTGAAGAAGAGCCACTTGATAACTTTCTTTGTGTTTTATTATATAGATGTATCATACATAAATATATAACATTATGTTGCCCAATGGGATCGGGCCTAAGGCTCGGGCCCGTGATCTGGATCAAATCCCGGGCTGGGCCCGGGCAGGGCTTGCAACTTCAAGCCCGTGTTCGGCCCTTAGAGAGCCGGACCGGGCTTTTGGCCGGCTTTTGGGTGGGCTTGGGCTTTTTTTTGCATCCCTAATGTCATACTGCTAGGTCGGGAAAGCCCCTTTTTTTTATAGGAGGAGAGATTCTAAGCATCGGAAAGTAGATTGTTAGGAGTTGTGCTTTTTTGCTTTATATTCTCTTAGTAGTGGATATTTGAAGCTCAAAACTGACAAGGCACTAAAAATGATCCTAGAAGCTTGAATATGGAGCATGGTAGAGTAAAATGAATAGTGAAGGAACCTTCAACATGCTAATGAGGAGGGTTCTGCCCTTCTCTACTTTCCTACAAGAACTTTAGCGGCATTTTTCACCTCATGTGGAGTGTGAGGCCAAATTTCCCTGATTTACTCCAACTGAATTTGGGTTTCTAATATTTTATTTGAAATCTCAATCAATATCTGAAGATGTGTTGATTAACATCTCTAAATTATATTTCCGGCCTATTCTAGATTTGCTCTAATGATTTGGAAATAACCTTAAACACATAGTTGACGATTTCCTTCTTAACCTATCTATGAAACCTTCTCATCTCTATATTTGTGTAACTTATTATTAATGTAATTGGGATATAAGGAGGATCCTAAAGACGGGTTGAAGATGTGTGTATGCACCAATTAGAGATTCCACAGAAAGCATGGTAGAGGACACAAGTAATCTTTTGTGGATTGTTTGTGAGAGGAAGTGCACTTTAAGATATTGCTCTGCTTACCCTCTTCTCTGATCTTTCTATTTGAGTCTTAGATTGCTCACTTTCTTAATATTTTTCGACATATTAGTATTGGTATTCCATGCATCTTCAACTCATTTTCTTTTGGAAATTAAGGAATAATTTGTATCAAATATCAGATTGTGTTGAGATGCAAAAGTTTCTAGAATGGTTACTTGATAGTTGATATAGTGTTCTTATTTGGATAATATACAACAACAACAACAACAACAACAACAAAGCATTTTTCTCAACTAGTTGGGGTAGGCTACATGAATCCTGGTGTTCCATTCTGCTCGGTTTAGCGCAATATCTTCTGTAAGGCCACAAGCTATCATATATTTTCTCACCGTTTTCACCCAAGTAAGCTTAGACTTTTCCCTACTCCTAGCTCTACTCTCAATACTTATCAAATCACTCTTTCTAACGGGGGCACTACTAGATCTACGTGTGACATGTCCAAACCACCTGAGGTGATTCTTTCTTAATTTATCTTGGATAGGAGCTACCTTTACCATGTCTTGTATTTGCTCATTTCTAATTTTATTCTTCCTGGTTTTACCACACATCTATCTTAGCATCCTCATCTCCGCTACACTCATTTTTTTGGACATGTTGCTTATTTGGATAATATGAGTAGTTAATTTTACAAAGGTTCATGGCTTCCTAAATAAATTGGAGCTTTAAGGGAAGTTTCATAAATAATGTAAGGAAATTTATCAAAATAATTTTTTTTGGTTTACCCATAAATTACATAAATGAGTTGAAGTAACATTTCTACATATATATTGTTTTCTCATGACCCTTTGTTATGCTTCAATTCACACTAATACTTTTTATATATTTTTTGACTGTATGTTTGTGTAGGTGAATTGATAAAAAATGGAAGAGAAATCCTTTTCCAGGTATTTAATGAAAGCAAGTTTCTCATGTATCATTGTATCATTGTGGCAATTAAGTTACATGAATTACTTTCCCTGAAAAAATAGTTCCATGAATTACTTATATATTACCGATGTTCCTTTTTGGTAGTTGATAAGAATATCAAATTTGCTTTTGCCATACCAGTATGTATGTAAAATTTAGAATTTAAAGCCAAGCATTTGCACGTGAGGAGCTTGGGTTCTTCTGCCTGATGATTTCTTTTGCAAAATAAGGGTCAAAAATTTTTTATACTAGAGACCTCTTATAATTCCTATTTCTGTTTCATATTACATCCATGGCTTGTAAATCTCCATTGCATGTATAAGGAGAGTTTAGACCCCAAGATATCCCATTAGGAGTAGGAATTTTCACACTGCATGAGCTAAAGCTTAATTTTTTTTGTAAACCCTTTCATAACAAGTTTGATATTGTGTAGCATCTCTTAAGGTTAATGCATATTAGTGCACTTCTGAAAATTCATAATGCATGAGCTAAAGCTCCACTATTTCTGCTAATCCAGTGAAAAACAAGTATTAATGCTGTTAATGTATAGTATAGAGACAAGAAATATTACTTTATTGGATGATCATAACTGATTACACTGGCTCCATTATATATAGAATAGTACAAAGAGGAATATGAATCTAATTCCGATGTGGGACTAAACAGACTACTTTAACACTCCCCCTCAAGTTGGTGTGTAGATATTGTCGAAGCCAAACTTGTCCAAAAAGTTTGAAAAAGTTTAGAAGGTAGTACTTTAGTTAGAATATCAGCAAGTTGTTCATCGGATCGAATATATGAAAATAAAATATCCTTCTTCTCTCATTCATCTCAAACGAAGTGACAGTCAACTTCGATATATTTTGTGTGCTCATGAAACACCGAATTTTCAGAAATATGCATAGCAGTCTTGTTATCAATAGAGAGGAACTGGAGATAACACTGGGATTGCCAAGTCTCGAAGAAGAGATTTGAGCCATAAAACTTCAAAAACCAAATGCCTAGTGACTAGGTATTCAGATTCTGCACTTGATTTGTCTACAACAGATTTCTTACTTTTTCAAGATACGAGATTTCCTCCAAAGAATACAAAGTATCCACTAGTTGAGCGTCTTTCATCAATCAATCCTGTCTAGTCAGCATCGAAATATTCTTGTAAAGAAAGAGAATCACTAGGCTTTAAGAGATGTCCTTGTCCTGGGGGTTTCTTAAGATAGCGAAGAATGTGAACCACTGCTTCCCAATGAGTGATGGTCGGTGCATGCATAAACTGGCTCACTCAACTAACTGTAAAGGTAGTATCTGGCCTAGTCACTGAGAGATATATGAGTTTGCCAACCAGCCTGCGATATCGTCATGGATTAGAGAACAATGCATCATTGGAGAAAGACAACTTAATATTCGGATCCATAGGTGTTACTGGGACGACATTCCAACATTCCTGTCTCAGTAAGAATATCAATGACATACTTTCTTTGAGAAAGAAAGATATCATGCTTTAAGCGTGCAACCTCAATACTAAGGAAATATCGGAGTGAACCCAGAGCCTTTGTTTAAAAGGTATGAGCTAACCGCTGCTTGATGTCTACAATACCTTGTGAATTACTACATGTGATAATGATATCATCAACACAGACTAACAGAATAACATCTTTGCTTCCTTTCTTTGTGAAGAGAGAATGGTCTGCCTTACTTCGTGAGAATCCATAAGAGCACACAACTATGCTGAACTTTTTAATCCAAGACCAAGGAGACTGTTTAAGTCCATAAAAAGAATTTTTGAGCCAACATACAAGATTCTCCTCTTGTCGCTCAAAATCAGGAGGTTGCTGCAGATACATCACCTCTTTCAAGTCTCCATTGAAAAATACATTCTTGACATCAAGCTGATGAAAGGGTAAAAACAATTCGATGCAAAAGAGATAAGAACGCGAATAGACGTGAGTTTTGCAACTGGAGAGAAAGTCTCTGTATAGTCGACTTCAAATTCTTGTGTACATCCTTTAGTGACAATGCAAGCTTTGAGTCAATCAACTATGCCATCAGGATTATGTTTGATAGAACTCACTTACAACCAACTATCTTACCACCCACAGTTCGGCGAACCAACTACCAAGTACCATTCTGCTGAAGAGCTTGTATTTTCTCGTTCATGACTGCTTTCCAACCAAGGTGCATGAGTGCTTCCTGAACATTGTTAGGAATAAAAATGGAATCCAAAGAAGAGGTAAAAGCAGTTTATAAGAAGAAACAAACTTTGCAATAGGATAGTGTGCACAAGAACGTTTAGCCTTATGTTGACCAATAGGTAAATTATCTGTGTTAGGGATATTACCGATAGAAGTGGTTGGCACTAGTTGAACAATAGGGAAAACTGCTTGGATGGTCGAGTCTGAACAAACCTTTGATATTCTGACATAATCCTGAAGTGGTGGTGGTGGTGGTGATGGTGTTATTGGTGGTGGTGGTGGTGAGAAATCAAGACATTATAACAGCCATTGGTAAATCAGGATTGTGTGAAGAAATATGTTCAAAAAATGAAACATCTGCTGAGGTAAATATTTTTTTCCGTGAAGGGCAATAACAAAGATAACCTTTTGAAAAACGTGAATACCCAAAAAATACACATTTAGTAGCAATCAGATCAAGTTTATCAGTGTCTGGGTGGAGATTTTGAACAAAATAAGTGCAACAAAAATACAAGGTGGTATTGAAAATTGATTTTTAGATGGAAAAACCAGTTGGAATGGGGATTGAATTTAAAGAATAGGAGTAGATATTCGGTTAATAAGAAAACATGTAGTGAGAAATGCAAAACTCCAATAAAACTTGAGGACCTTCATTTCAAACATCAGAGAGTGAGCAGTGCTAAGTAAATGTTAATTTTTGCGTTTTGCCCTCCATTTTGTTGATGAGTGTGGACGCAAGAAGTTTGATGAATTATTCCATGTTGAGAAAAAAATATTGAAAATGAGAACTCATGTATTCTTTAACATTATCATAACAAAAACATTTAAGAGTAGTGCCAAATTGTGTTGGTATTTCGAAGAAAATTTTTTGAAAAACTTTAAATACTTCAGAACAATCTTTCAAAAGAAATAACCACGTCATTCGAGAGAAATCATTAATAAACGTAACAAAATAACGATAGTTATTAAATATGGGACAATCAATAGGGCCCCAAATATCAGAATGCACTAAATCAAACAAATGTTCACTACGTTTATTGATGCGTCCTGGATAGAAAACTCTATGATGTTTACCTAACTCACATGACACAATATACCTTAAAGGAAGGCTCACAAACTGAAACTAAGTGCTTGAGGGTCGTAGAGGAAGGATGTCTCAGTTGTCAATGCCACAATTCAGGATCAGTAGAAGAATTAAAAGCCGAGACTGGAGACTCCAAGATATATAACCCATGTTGTTCACGACCGGTGCCAATCACCTTTCTCGTCGTAATATCTTGAAACACACAATGAGAAGGAAAAAATGTCACTGAACAGTTTAAATCTTTGTAAAGTTTAGGAACTGATAATAAGCTATTAGGAAAGTTAGGAATACGCAAAACTGATTTAAGATGAAGGTTCGGAGAAAGAAAGATATTTCCCACCCCTTCAACAGGGATATGTGAGCCATCAACAATGCGCTCATAATAATTTGGAAGCAAAGAATATGAAGAAAGCGATAAAGGGGACATATGTTTATAAACACTTGAATCAATTATCCATTGGTATGAGAAAACATCATAAGCATTACCCGAGTGAACATAGTCACCAGAAGAAGGGGCCAGCATATTGCGGAAGTTTTGATACTCTTCAGCAGAAATGATAGATTGGGAGGAGGTTGACTTATCCGTAGGAACATCAGTGGAAGGAGAATGTTCCACAGTTGGAGGAGATAAGGTCGCCATTCGAGCAGATCTAGATTAGATCTAAAGGAGAAGACGACTATGAATGTGAGGTGGTGATGGGAGAGGAAATCAAACGCTATCATGCATTACGGAGCAGTGCGCAACACAAGACATCTGCAGATTATTAGTTTTTTGGGATTTTTGGGAACTATAGTAAAGGGGGTTGCGGGTTTCAGGTGCGGGTCAAGAAGAGGGTTCGGATCTGGTGCGAGTTGAGGGGAGGAGTAGTAGGGTTTGAATTTGGAGGGTAGGGTTTAATGGAGGTGGGTTTGGATCTACAGGGGAAGTGGCAGGTAGGGTTTGGAGAGGATGAGGGTCGGTGGCGTGGATTTGGGAGCTAGATCAGGAGCAGAATGAGGATCGAGAGCTGGAGCGGGAGCAATGGTGGTAGTGGGATCGGGAGCCGGAGGAGAAGCGTAGTGGAAGGATTGGGGTTTGGAGGGCAACGGGGCAGAGGAGAGCATCAATGTCAGTGGTTGTGGCGGCGGGAGTCGGCTGGAGGTTGAAGAGCTCGGGAGGGGAGGGCATATTAGGGTTAGGGTTTTGGGTTTGGAGACAGGGAAGAAGAAGAGGATGACTTTTTTTTAACCCTAAATTTTTGTGGAAAATTTGTGTAAATTTTGCGGTCTTTAATACCATGTTAATGTATTGTACAGAGACAGAAAATATTACTTTATTGGATGATCATACCTGAATATACTGCCTCCTATAAATATACATAAAAGATAGTACAAAGAAGAATATGAATCTAATTCTGATATGGGACTAAACAAACTACTTTAACAAATGTACAGGGCCGGCCCCGAGTTCCCGGGGGCCCAAGGCGAAAGACCCAAATAATTATTTTGGGGGCCCCTAATAACAATATAATTTTTTTATGTGCAAAATACGTGTCTATATTTACAAAGAGAATACAAATTTGGGGCTCCTAAAATTGCCTAAAATCCGGGGGCCTGAGGCAACCGCCTCACCAGCCTCAAGGTGGGGGCCGGCCCTGCAAATGCATTGCAGTATCTTTTAAGTTTAATGCATAGTGATGAGACATAATAGCGCAACTTCACAAAATTCGTAGAATTAATAAAAAAAACTTAAGCATCTAGTTATGAAGGGCTCTAAATGATAATTGCTTATTTTGATTCATGCATTATATGAAGAAGTTCTAGTATCTAGAGGATCCTCCATAAAGAAACTGAATTAAAAATTTTGTGATTAACTTTGGCATTTGACATGTTGTGGACCTATAATATACATATGCAATGTTACTTTGTGTATAGTACTGTGAAGCACCAATTTGAAAATTTTGCTTTCGGTTCTATTTGTTGAGTTGATGGTTGGTCATCCATCCATGGCTAGCATTAGCGACCATTTGCATGACTGACTATTTAGTGGTTTACTTTTGCTTCAGATTAATTTTCATGATGATTTCTCTCTCTCTCTCTCTCTCTCTTTTCTTCTAAGGGTGTAATAAGGTGGAGTCAGTGTATGACTTGAGGCATATAAGTTAAATTCTTATGTTTAGATAAGAGGATGAGGATCTTGTGGTTGATATCTAAAATACATTCTATTTGAATTTAGACAACATACATGGAAGTGGAGTTGGTGAGAGGCCTGGAGAAAGCCCGAAGCTACCCTTTTGAGTGTAAGGATTGAGTATTCTAGGTTTTGTTTTGAAGAATGGTAGACTTGATGTAAAATCCATACAGGATGTATGATAATGAGGGGAGATCTTAGTATTTTTACTTAAAGATTTGTGTGAAATGTCCTTGCACCAAATCTCCAAAGTTCTGGATTTATATTTATAATTTAAGGAGTAATCTACCTTGCATCAACTAGTTACTCTAACCTTTCACAAAGAAACCTTCTTTCTATTGTTTATATACTAAAATTTCTTGAAGCTGAACAATATGTAAAAATTTGCCATGTGAAGTATTTTAATCAGCACAATCTACAGGGTTTCAATTGGGAATCTCATAAAAGTGACTGGTGGGTGAATTTGGAGAAAAAGGTTGTAGATCTTGCTAATTCTGGATTTACATCAATTTGGTTGCCACCACCAACTCAGTCGTTCTCCCCAGAAGGTAAGAAATTGGTGTTTGTTGCTTACTTTGGCTTTCTACGCTATGTGAAAGATTAATCCCTCTTCTTTATATAGGTTATCTCCCACAAAACCTGTACTTGCTCGACTCTTCTTATGGCTCAGAGAAGCAATTACAAGCTTTACTTCAGAGATTGCATGAGTACAAAATTAGACCAATGGCTGATTTAGTTATTAACCACCGGGTCGGGACTACTCAAGGACATGGAGGAATATACAATCGCTATGATGGGATCCCACTGTCATGGGATGAGCATGCTGTCACATCTTGTTCAGGTGGACTGGTAATTTTGTTGTTTAGAAAAATATTATTTGAGATGACTATAAAAATTAATGTAGTTTTGCAACTTTTTAAAATGTAGAGTGTGGGGTTTACAAAGTGGGGCACATATATTGATGCTTCATTATATGGTCGTATGATTTGACAAAGGAGGTGGAGGAGAAGGATTCATGTAGCCGATGCCAAAATTTTGGGATAAAGACTTTGTTGTCGTTGTTGTATATGGTCCTGTATAGATTATGATCTAAGAAACTGTTGATGTATAGAAGAGAAAGTGGGGGAAAACTGGGGTTTTTCTTAAAACATAATACCCCAGATATCTCGGGCTTTGGCATACCTAGCATATTGTTTCCAGCAAACATGTACATGCAAATATTTATTATTTCGTATTGAATTCTATTATTATAAAGCTGACTCACGCAAACCTGTCATCTATATATATAGGAATAGAAATGTAGAATATATACTCTGACAGAAGCACCAATACTCTCCTGATACTCTTCGAGTACTCTCAAGTGTGTATCCAGGAGAGCATCCAATTCTATACTCTATATTAAAATTTTGAACACACTTAGTTAAGTTCATATACATTTTCAAGTATGCTTCTGGCCCAGTATAATTTAAAATCATGTTGCATTTTTGTTAGAAAAATAAATACTCACAACATTACACTTGTAACCTTTGAGAACATAAAAACTTTTAACATTTATATACATTAGTGTATTATGTTCCATGCAAAACATGTATTCTGTTTTTTTCCCCTAAAGATCCCAGAGATGTACTTAAGTTGTTCCTATGCCCCCTACCTATATTCGTACGTGGTTGATCGTAACCTAACGAATTTTTTGTCGTACTGACCCACTTTTTGAAAATATTTGGCGCTCTGACCCACTTTCGAAAACAATTAGCGATCTGACCCAGTTTTGGACACATTAGTAACAGACGTTATTGGGAAAAATGGTATAGGTTGTTTGCAAGACGTTTTTCCCAATAACGGCATCTTTTTTTAAAAAAGTGTCATGCTGTTTTTTGGAGTAACGGCATAGGTTATTTTGATTTTCGACAGCTTGTATTCTCCATTTTGAGAAAAAATGTCAAGTGTGAAAATCTTATAACAGATGCCGTTTTTTGAAAGAACGACATTCTCAATACTGATGCCGTTATTTTTGAATAACGGCATCAGTTATTTACTTTGTTTGCCTATAAACAGTGGCCCTTTCTTCTCACTTCCCCTTTCTCAATCGATCTGCTCTCTCTCTCACTCCCGAAACCCACAAACCCTAGATCCCTAAAACCAAAAATCCCAAGTATTGGAGTGCTCCTCCCGAAACAAAATAATTAAATACCCATACATAAACCCTAATTGTGATTCCCTCATTTCCTTTACAACTCTTCCGAAATCCAAAATTGTGGTAAGTATTGTAAATCCCTAAATCTATTTTAAAATGTTCATTTTGATGAATGAAAGCTATATATATTGGTAGCTAGGGCTGCAATCGAGCCGAGCCGAGTCGAATACCTTCAGGCTCGAGTTCGGCTCGTTTACGAAACGAGCTCAATTTTGAGCTCGGCTCGAGCTCGGTTCGAGCCGAGCTTTGACCATATTCGAGCCGAATAGCTCGTGAGCTTAGCCTAAAAAAATAAAATAAATAAAGATCGAGCTCGGCTCGTTTACGAAACGAGCTCGGTTTTGAGCTCGAGCTCGGCTCGAGCTCGAGCCGAATAGCTCGCGAATAGCTCGATTCGTTTGCAGCCCTATTGGTAGCATAGTACAAGAGATGTAGATTAGATTCATCTAAGTAGTAAATATGTAAAATGTACTTAAGGATTGTTGTTGATGATGTGTGAAATGTTCTTTTTGATGAATGGATGAGCTATATTGGTGTCTAAGGATTGTCGTCGATGATGTAGTCTAAAAATGACAATGTTGTAAATTAGACATTGATGGATAAATGATCATACATTAGAATTGCTATATTTCTAATCATTATATTCATAGTTTGATATGTATGAATGGATATTGATATGAGATTTGTTTATATACATAGATATGTAGTGTATGGAGATGTGGTGGTGGTGGTTGTTATGAGTAGTAATTCGATATGCGTATTGAGAAGTTATTATCTTCAAACATCGAACATTAATTCTGTTGAAGAAACATGGCTTACAAATTTGATTATCTCCATACATCATCGTTTATTAATATTGTTCTTGACACATTATTTTTTATGTCCACAGATAAATGGATCATACACAACCATTTTCTTTTCATGATGTGGGTGTTTCATCTTCATCTTCGCACGCACTACAAGGACATTCGGGTTCTTTAGACTCGTCCGTACTGTATTTGCAAGAAGATCATAAATCGCAGGCGGTGTGGAATGGAGATGTCGAGAAAATGAGTTTCCGAATGCACACCATATTGCCAACGCACCCTCGATACAAAATTATTTGGTAAATTGCGGGTTCTATAGAATGTCCATATTGGCCAAAGTGAAATGCGACCATTCATTACTTACCGCTCTTGTGGAACAATGGAGGCCGGAGACACGTTCAACCTACCCGTTGGTGAGAGACGGTCACGCTACAAGATGTAGCCGTCATATCGGGTCTTCCAATCGATTGGGTGTCGGTCACCGGAAACCTGTTTTTCAAAAAAGTGATGTTGGTTAGAGATTATCTTGGGAAGCAGGTTGACGAGGATGATAGAGGTGTATTCGTCGGAAAATCAATCCGACGTTCATGGCTCTTTACAGAGTTCAATAATAGTTTGGTAGACGAACCGACCGACTTCGATCTTCAATGTTACACGCGGGCATATCTTTTGTCGATGATCGGAGGTATTCTCTTTTCTAATTCTTCCGGTGATGTAGTCCATTTAATGTATCTTCCTTTGATTACAACATACATAGAGCCGGGCGATATAGTTGGGGAAGTGCGGTTTTGTCCTTTCTCTACCGTGCCCTGTGCAATTGTTTGATGGGGTCGATCCAAATAACGGGGGCCGATGGGGTTATTGCAAATTTGGTGTTGGGAACGAATACACCTCGGCCGGCCGCGAGTAATTGTTCTTTCAAATAATTGGAGTGTTCTTCATGAGAATCCAGTGTTTAGGGATCCTTTAGGTGTGTACTGGATGGGTAAACTCACATGGAGAGATAACCCACGTGGTGTGTTGACGTATTATAGGGATGAACTCGACCAGCTTAGGGAAGAGTACGTTAATTGGACACCGTACACGGACGAAAGGCTACAATGTCTACCTCCACTATTCACGGTCAATAATCAACTTTGGTTGACACGAGCTCCACTTGTAAATTTCTCAGTCGTGGATAGCTATTACGCCGACCGAGTCCTCCGCCAATTCAATGCACAACAGCCCATCACAGAAAAGATAATGTACGACCGAAGACTTCACAATATTACCGATAAAGGTCGATTGCCAAATATGGATTGGGCCGATCACCACCGCTCTCATGTAACATGTTGGAATGAGAGAGTACGATTTGGTGGTTGAAGGGATTGCACCGTACGACGGGTCGTTGCAAACAGCCTACATGGCGTGGTGCTGTCGTATTACACGGTTGTATATTGCCCCAAGAATGGATATCCCTGTGGGTATCCAAATACCGATACCTAGGCACCAAGTAGAACCACCACCGGCACATTCCATGTCACAACCTATGTATCAACCCAAAACATCCGCGTACCGACTAATAATAAAATTTTGTTATTGTTAACAAATATGAATTTAATTTTTTTTACACATTTTGCTTTTATTTGTTTAAAAAAGTTTAGTTTACTACTAATTTATTTTGTTGGTATTGTAGATTGACAACACATGGGATATTACGAGGAAATGTGCTCGTGTGTTGAAGAGCAACGCTTCGAAGGCTTGCAAGGAGTTAGCGAGAGAAATCCTCCATCCATATCGTACCTCACTTGAAGAGGTTGGTAACAGTCCGTGCTTCGCTGCTCTTTTACCCTCATCCGAACTTTCCACTCAACCGCCTCGAGTAAGTGTTACCCGAGCTCAACCTCCACCACCACGAATAAGACAAGTTGAACCTCCTGCTACATCACCACAAAGACAAGTTCAATCTCCACCTAGGCCATCTACACATTCGGGAGATTCTCTTTCACAGTTGCCACGACGGAGTAAGAGTGTTCGTTTTCCTCCTTCAGGAAGTCAATTAGCATCAAGAGAGATTGAAGAAGTACAAGCGGGGCATGAAGAAGATGTCAGACCCAGTGTACCTACGACACAAGAAGATGTCGGATTGATTTGGCAACACCACATTGTTAACCAGTACATCGACGTTAACATCATTAATCGGAGCTTCATCGGAATCCTCCTCATCAACTTGAAGACCCTGATCCTCATCTTCTTCCTCTTCTACCAAATCGTTATTTACAACGGCATTGTCAAAGTCTTGCAATACCATGTCGGTGTGGATAATGTTTTGTGTCAAGGTCAACAGATGTACCTGCTCATATACGGTGGTAATAGGTTCTGTTGGAGTTGTGCTAATGTCTTCTTCTGTATTTGGTATTCTTGCATGTGACTCGACAGATGGTTTCAAACTCGGGGGGTGCCTTGGACTTTTAATAACAACTTGCCTAGTATTTGGAAGCCTCATTTGGTTAATATATAACTCCAATGCATTCCAACTACAATTTGGATCAAGTGTCCTACCAATCATAGACCTCAGAGAATTATCATTATCTACGGGAACGACCATGAAATATTGTCCTTCCCTTTTACCGGCAGCATAACGGGTTTTGATTTTGACACTCAATTCACCTCTATCCCAATTAGTGACTTCAAATATCTTATCTATTAGTTGTGAGTATATAAAGTTGCGGATAATGACCGGTTCAATATCACTATAACAATATCCAATCTTCGGATCTTTAATTATTTCACCCCAAACTATAACCAAATAGGGATATCATATTCCATACCTAAACATAAAGATTCAAACATATTCAAGTCATTAACTACTCATAAGCATAACCTATGAATACATATCAAATATATGGTTATAATAATACCTTCAAATTAGACCGTATCTTGGATAGTTTGAAAATACGTTGTGGATTAGGAATGAGATGAGAGTGAGAGTGAGGAGGTAGGATATATAAAGTTTGAGAGCACTCCAATACTTGGGATTTTTGGTTTTAGGGATCTAGGGTTTGTGGGTTCCGGGAGTGAGAGAGAGAGAGTAGATCGATTGAGAAAGGGGAAGTAAGAAGAGGGGGCCACTGTTTATAGACAAATAAAGTAAATAACTGATGCCGTTATTCTCAGTATTGAGAATGCCGTTCTTTCAAAAAACGACATCTGTTATAAGGTTTTCACACTTGACATTTTTTTCTCAAAATGGAGAATACAAGCTGTCGAAAATCAAAATAACCTATGCCGTTACTCCAAAAAACGGCATGACACTTTTTTTTAAAAATAGATGCCGTTATTGGGAAAAACGGCTTGCAAATAACCTATGCCGTTTTTCCCAATAACGTTTGTTGCTGACGTGTTCAAAACTGAGTCAGATCGCTAATTGTTTTCGAAAGTGGGTCAGGGCGCCAAATATTTTCAAAAAGTTGGTTAGTACGGCAAAAAATTCTAACCTAACTTGCCTTAAAATTTCCTTACTGTGAAAAATGTTTGATTGGTAAATAATTTAATAAACAGGTAAATATATGGTTCTGAAATTAGATAATCACGGATCTCATCATCATTCCTACTATCAGTCCTAGTCCTTTGTTGATTGATTTATCTGCTATCTTCACTGACACCCTAAGAACTCTAAATCAAAATTGTAAAATGAAACATTCTTAGCTACTTCTCTACTTCCATGAAGGGTAATACTGAACCAGTACTTGAATCAACAAACCTTGCTGTCTTTTTTTTTTTGATAACGCGGATAGACTCCAGCCCAATAAAATAATATATTAAAATGTAAAAAAATACAGCGAAATGCAATTTTACAAGGCATAAAACGAGCCAAAAGAATGCACAGAACACTACCATCAATAGATGATTACAAGATGCAAAAGAAAGAAAAAAAACAAAAATCTCCGAAGCGTTGCCCAGCAGAAATTGCCAAGTAAACATTAAGTAAGCTCGGGTGGCAGGGAGCAGGACAGCAAGAGAAAGAGACCACGGCCGTCATCGCACCAGAAACCTTGCTGTCAATTACTCAATATAGTTATTCAAGGAAATGTCTCTTTTGATTTACTTATTTGTGGGGGTTGTACTCCTGTTGCATAAGGATGTCAATAGTGCTCTAATTTGCGTAGTGGATATTTGCATGACTCAAGTTTCTTATGTTATTTTCTCCTATTGTACATGTGTTCTAGGGAAATCCAAGCACTGGTGATAAATTTAACGGAGTCCCTAACATAGATCATACCCAAAACTTTGTGCGGAAAGACATAATCGAGTGGTTATTATGGCTTCAAGAGAAAATTGGGTTCCAGGACTTCCGTTTTGATTTTGCTAAGGGGTAAGTGTAGACTCTCTATAGGGCTATTAATTATAAGGGAGTATTCTTAATGAGCCTGTTGCAGTGTTATTAATATTGTTACTTTCACTTTTCTTATATTCGCTTACAGTCAATATCGTTTGCTTTATTGGCTATGGTAGATATTCAGCAAAGTTTGTGAAAGAATACATTGAGGAGTCAAAGCCGATGTTCAGTGTTGGAGAATATTGGGATAATTGCAGTTACAACCCCACTGATAATAAGTTGGACTATAACCAAGGTATTAGCCTTCCATTTATACATTCTTTTAACTGAGATTCTGAGAAGATGAGAATAGATGCAATATGTGTAAAGGCAACATGTCCTTGTAGTTTAATTAAGTTTTTTTGTGAGAAATAAAATCATTATATTGTTATCAAATGGGTTTGCTTTCAGGCTGAGAATTCATATGATTAGTCTTTGTGTTAATTTGTCAGTTGACTGTTACAAGGAAAATTACTCTTTCTTGGTTAGAGCTCTTACAAGTGATTATTTATGGTGATCGACCAAATTCAATTTGTTGCATGAGCTTATACTTTCTTACCACTGTTCGAATATAAATGTTATCCCTTTCCCTGACTACAACTTAGGAGTTACGGAGTTTTGCAGTTTTGGTGAAGTGGCAGGATTATTTCACATGGCTTATAGCTACCCAAGTTTAGTGGTGGATGCGTGTGACTTGTGATAAGAGAACTAGCGCTGCTCACAGCCCAGTTTCAGACCCTAAGGCACAGAGGCTTATTAGAATATAAATATAAATACCTCAACCCACATCAACGCTGGAGTTATGTTATAGTGCTAGGATCAGTGCGCAAATAATGGCCTTATTATGACAAGTACCTCTCCTGCCTATAGTTGCCTTGATGCCAAGTTGATAACTGATAAGTAGACAGATTTCAGTCATTGTTACTTTGATGTAGTGAAATTTACTGATGCCAACAGTTAGGGGAATTGATAGGGGTGAGAAGAATCGTATTTGAAAGAAGTTATTTGGCTGTGGGTCCAGCTGAATCGACTGTTGCATTTGTCTTTAATCTTTGGTTGAGAGTATTTTGGGTGTTGTCTACAATGCATGCTGTATAACCTGGAGGTTTCTGGAGGTTCTGATAAATACTGTAATAAGAATTTTGAGCTAGGCATTTAGAGATGTGAGTTGCACAAATTGCAGTCCCCTGTTCATATTAAAATCATTGTCTTATCACTGCCATGATATAAATTTGGAGCCATGAATCTTTGAGCTGCCCATTACATACATGATTGTGCTGAACCACATAATATCTGCATCTTCTGAATCACTGTATGATTTTTGTTATTTTTTCTCTTCACTTTGTTTATCTGAACTGCATTGGGTTGACACATGTTGGTGGGGCATATCAACCCAATGCAGTTGACATAGAGTATGATTTTTAACACAATAAAAATGGAACTATCGCTGTAACTTCATTCTTCTTCAAGACGTCAACTACTGAGAGCCCAAAGGACACAGAAGTCAATTTTCACTTGCCAAGAGTAAAAGATTAGAGTAGGAGAAAAAGATCCCAAGCCCTCTTTCGTGGGTTTTATCAGATGAACATCTGGTGTACGGTTTGTTTATCGGGAGCCAGTTGTTCAGTGCTGAAGTGGCATGTCGACAGTAAACTATATGTTTACCGCCTCTGCTACTTAGCTTTTGGCTAGGGTAGGCAATCTGCCACATGTCCTATTGTATCAATTGTTCGTTTTTAGAATATACCCTTGCTACATGTTATTTATTAACAATTTCTATGTTTCATATTTTTCTTGTTGCAACTAGTTGCCAAAAATTTTCATCAGGAGAAATATTGCATATGCATTATGCAATGCCTGCTTTGACAGTGAACAGATAAATCCATTTCTATAAATTAACTCTTCTTTAGGGAATTCATGACACCCCTTAGAAAACAGTTTTAAAATATAATAGATGAGGTATTCAAAAATAATAATTCAAGATTTAGAGGGTGTGGCTACTGCATGTATATACGAGGTTTCTTTAAAATATAATTTTCACGTTTTTATGTATTGGATACTACATACAGATAGTCACAGACAAAGGATTATAAATTGGATTGACAACACTGGAGGTCTTTGTGCTGCCTTTGATTTCACCACAAAGGGTATTCTTCAGGTATCACATTTAAACTACTTATTTAAATCAAGCTGAATATTAACCTATAATTTGATAAAAAATTCTAGTGACGATTCAAATTTACTGCAACAGGAGGCAGTAAAAGGAGAGCTGTGGCGTTTGCGCGATATTCAGGGCAACCCGCCCGGGGTGATGGGATGGTGGCCCTCAAGAGCAGTCACATTCATTGAGAACCATGACACTGGATCGACGCAGGTACTGAAATGTCTTTAGTTTTAACATTGCTTTTTTTTTTTGATAGAAGGGATGAAGTCAAACGACTTCAGCCAAAAACAAAACATTAAAAAGTAACAGCGTTCATACAGACGCATCCAAAATCAGTCCCCAAAATAATCCTCTACAAGAGGAACAAACCACCATCTCAACCACCAGATAACCCAAAATAGAGGACATATAGTAGCAGACAAAAGAGAAACAGAAACAGAAAACATCAGAATTTAGACTATCTCAGTAGATGCCGAGCTCGACGATTCCTGATCCGCAGCAGATTGGATATTATGAACCAGTAGAATTCCGGTCACCAGCTCTTGGTGAAAACTGGACATATTAGAAATTGTGGCCAGAGTGTTGGAGACTAACACATCTTCATCATCTTGATCATCTTGAGCAGGGAAGTCAGTATGAGCATGAATGTCAGCTGGAGCATCATCATCATCATCAATAGGGATAGCTGAACTCAGGGATGTACCAGGGATCAAATGACCAGTAGAAGAAGCAGCCGTAGGAGTGAAACTTTTGCAGGCATCCAGGAGAATATTTACTTCAGTCTTCAACTTTTTTGCAGGGGGAAGAATATCTGTCCAAATTGAGACAAAGTAACAGATGGAATCCAGAATTTTAACAATGTCAATAGATTTTTTAACAAAAATACGATTATTATGCTCTAACCAAATGACCCAAATTAAGGCCATCATCGACATGTCCCAAAGCAGACGAAATTTCTTTCTAACTCTCTTCTTCCTCCAAATACCCCACCAAGATTTAATAGAAGGAGGAAAACCTCTAAATTTGAAGGCAACTTTGAAGATAAGCCAAATTTGTTTAACAAAAGGGCATTTCAAAAAAAGATGGCAAGCAGATTCATCACCAAAGCCACAAAGAACACATTTCTGCCCTAAAGCTAAATGCCTCTTATTAAGATTATCAACAGTGAGAAGACGATTATGAATAGTAAGCCAAACAAGAATCCTTACTTTAAGAGGCGCAACATTTTGCCAAATGAATTTATAAAAAGGACAAATCATACCACCAGCATTCAGAAAATTATAAAAAGATTTAACAGTGAATAAGCCTGAGCTAGACCACCTCCAAATATTCTTGTCCTGAGGTTTCCAATCATAATGACTAATAAGATGAATAAGTTCATTCAAATCATGGGTTTGTTGAAGAGAAAGATTCCTACGAAATTCAATATTCCAAACTTTACCAAACCGATTGGTAGTATAAAGAGAAAAAACAGTAGCATTAGGAGAGCTAGCTATCTTAAAAAGCGCAGGAAATCTCGAAGATAGACTACAGTCACCTATCCAAATGTCAGTCCAAAACCTAACATTTTTACCATCACCACAAATCTTCCGAATACCACATTTAAAAGGGGCAGCTGCTTTCCAAATTCCTTTCCAAAAAGAAGAACCCATAAAAGAAGGATTATCAGGAAAATCACTAAGAATTCTTCTACGAAAATATTTCCTTTTAATCACTCTAATCCAGACCTTATCATCTGAGATAAGGCAATTCCAAAGCCATTTACCAAGAAGTGCAAGGTTTTGATGTCTAAGGTTAATAACACCTAAACCACCCTCTGACTTTTGCTTGCAAACTCTTGCCCAACTCATAAGACATTTACCTTGATCAGGCTTCAGAGAAGATCCAACCCACAAAAATCTCCTACGAAGAAGATCTATCTTCTTAATAACCCATCCAGGAATATAGAAGAAAGACATAAGGTATAAAGGAATACTGGAAATAATAGAATTAATGAGAATAAGTCGACCAGCTCTAGAAAGAGTTCTACCAGCCCAACCATTTAGCCTCTTTTCAATTTTATCAATCACTGGATACCAATCTGATTTGTGCAGACTACCAATCCTAAGGGGAATCCCTAGATAAATGAGAGGAAAAGTACCAATAGGACAGTTAAAGAAAGCAGAGATTTCAACTTGTCTATTATCATCCCCTCCAATCCACATACAAGAAGATTTAGAGAAATTGATTTTCATACCCGAAACACTTTCAAAACAGTAAAGAAGGAATTTAAGATTTCTCAGCATAATACCATCACAAGAGGAGAAAAGAATAGTATCATCAGCATATTGTAAATTAAGAATACCTCTGAAAGAAGAAAAACCACCAAGTCCTTGAATAAAACCATTTTCCCAGGCTTTAGACAACATACAATTGAAAACATCAGCCACTAGAACAAAAAGTAAAGGGGAGATAGGATCACCCTGTCGAAGACCTCTTTTGCAAACAAATTTCCTACCCTCAGAATTATTAATAATAACAGAGGATATACCTGACTGAAGGCTACTAAAAATCCAATCAATCCATTTTGGACCAAAGCCTCTAGCAATAAAAATATTTTTCAAAAAATTCCAATTAACTCTATCATATGCTTTTTCAAAATCAAGTTTCAAAAGAATGCCTTCAGAATGATCTTTGTGAATGGAGTGAATAGTTTCCTGAACCACAGCTACACTATCCAAAATATATCTATCTTTAATGAAACCAGATTGTGAGAAGCCAACCAAAGAACCAATCACAGTAGCAAGTCTATTTGCCAAAACTTTCATGATAATTTTGAAAATAACATTAAGAAGGCTGATAGGTCTGAATTGGGGAACTTTATTGGCCCCAGGGCATTTAGGAATAAGAATAATATGAGCATAATTAATTCTAGAAAAGTTAAGAGAATTATCATAAAGTTCTTGGAACATACCCACAATATCATCTTTAAAATCATTCCAGAATAATTTATAACAGAAAGTAGGCATCCCATCAGGGCCAGGGGCAGAATCCATAGGAAGGTCACAAATTGCTTGAAAAATTTCATCTTCTAAAAAAGGTGCTTCTAAGCAGTCCAAATTAATGCGTTGAGAAGGGGGATATAATTGATTCCAGTCAATATCCAAGAAAGTATCCCCAGGATCACCCATTAGATTCTTGTAGAAATTAAAAAATTCCTGATGAATCATAGTAGGATCAGAAGTTGAAAGTCCATCAGATTGAATGGAAATAATATGATTCAGTCTTTTCCTGTGAGAGGCAAAATTATGAAAAAATCTAGTGTTACCATCACCCAAAGTGAGCCATCTGACTTTAGCTCTTTGGAACCATTTAATTTTATCAAGCTCTAAAAGGTGAAGATATTCTTTTTTAAGCTCACATCTTAAATTTCTATCATTCAGAGACAGAGGATTCTGTTCCTCCAAAACATTCAAATTCTGAATTTCATTCTTTAAGAAAGCTTTCTTTTCTTTCAAAGAACCAAATCTATCTTTAATCCAAAGCTTACAGCCAGATTTAATACTCTTAATCTTCGCAAGTAAACTTCTAAGACCAGCAAAGTTATAGTTATTAACAGAATTTAAACAAAGCAAAATCATCTCCTTAAAAGGAGGGTCTTCCAGCCAAAATTTCTCAAATTTGAAAGAAAAAACTTTAGGAGAAGGAGAAGAAGAAGAAAGAATAAGAGGAACATGATCAGATACAATATTAGGAGAAGCTTGAACAAAAGATAATGGGAAATCAGAATTCCAATCACAAGAGACTAAAAATCTATCTAGCTTCGCAAAACTAGGGTCCAATCTATTATTAGACCAAGTATATTGTCTCCCAAGAATAGGATAATCCACAAGGTGAAGAAGATTAATAGCATTATTAAAGTTATCAGAATCAGCTCTATAATAAGAGCAACCATTTCTTTCAGACATAAATCTAACAGCATTAAAATCTCCACCAAAAATGACCCAACCATTCATATCCGAATGCCATTGTTTAAACTCCTCCCAAAACTCATTCTTGTGAGCTTGGGTACAAGGGCCATATACCGAAATAAAGAGTAGAGAACAATTAAAAGTAAAACAAAATAGCTCTACCGCAAGAAAAAATCTCTTTCTAATAACCTTCAAACATTTAAATAAATGGTCTTTAAAGCCAATAATCATACCCCCTGAGGCTCCCTCAGAATTAAGAGTGATCCATTCAGTCATAATAGATCCACCTAAAGATCTAAACAGAGAAGGAGAAGGAGAAGTAAGTTTCGTTTCCTGGATAGCAATGATATCAGAATGAGAAGAAACAATAAAATCAAACACAGCTAATTTCTTTTCCTCACTCCCTAACCCTCTAACATTCCATGTGGATATAATCATTGATTACTATGAAACTCCCCTCTACTAACTTCCAAATCAACAATTCTTTGAAAATCAGCCAAAGTAAAATTAACTAAACCAGCACCAGCAGTCAAAGATTGAAGATAATCTTGGGAATAGGAATCAAAATGACAACGAAAAATAGAGCCAAGTTCATTACCTTCTGGAGGGGCAGAGGCCACAGGAGCTGGAATTTCCAAGTTTCTGATCTTAGCAATAAGCGCAGCCTTCTGAAGAGCAGGAGTATCCCCATCCATTTTCTGTTCAACTCTTAAGCTTCTTCTGATAGGGCCGTCATACTTAGAAGAGTGCTTCCTCTTCTTATAAACTTTAGAGCAGGAGACATCTCTTTTATGATCAAAACTAAAGGTAGAATCAACCTCAGACTCAGGATAGCAAATGGCTAAGGGAATAGGAGTGATAAAATCATCATCCAAAATAGGGGTAGAACTCAAAGACTGACTAATAGGTGAAATAGATTTCTTATCAGAATCTTCATCATCAGGAACATCAGGAGCATCAGGAATATCAGAGAAAGGAACATCGAGAGATAAAATACTCTTATAAGAAGCATCAGAGTAAGCACCAAACACATCAGGACAAGACCAGGAAGGATCACACTTAGCCAAGAAGAGACCAGGAAGGAAAAGGTTAGGACTATCAGGAATCTTGTTAAACAGATATTCCATAGTCGAAGAGGGAGTAAAATCAGAAACCAGGGATTTCATAAGATCATTCCAAACAGAGCCAACAGGAAGAGATCTTTTAAGATTCAGACAAGCTCTCAACTGGGATTCAAAGGACACCATCTCAAGGTTAATATTAGAAGACTGCACTAAAGCACGAACAGGATTAGAGCCAGACTCCGAAAAAGACCCAGGAAGAGAAACAGATTCCTTAGAAGGCAGAACAACAGATTCCTTAGATAAGTCAAGAGTATCATTAGGAATCACAGATCCCAAAGGGATTAATGCATCAATAATCTCACCTTCTTCAGGAGAGGTTTTCCTAACCCAAGTAGAAGACAAAACCTTACCCTTACCACCTTGATATTTATCAGCGTTAGATTTCTTAGGGGGGGATTGGAAGAAGATGAAAATCCCTGAGTTCTATTAACAGGGGCACCCCAAGACTCCCATTTGCTGTCACCTTCTTTAGACATGACAGGATTAGAAGAAGAAGAGAGATGTAGATCCTGTTGTGGAAAGTCAGGGTACGTAACAACAACCTTAAAAGCACGAGAACCCACCCACAAAATATAATCAAAGATCAAGAGATTAGAGGGACAACGCAGGAAATCAGCAATGACTTCTAAATGACCGTTGCTAAGTCTATTCTTAGCCGAAAATCCAACGAAATTACCAATGCAACGAGAGACATGACTGAAAGATGCAAAAGATTCACAGTATGGGGGAATACCAGACAGGATAGCCCTAGTCTTTACCAGACCAATAGAGCGATTCGATATACCAAACTGAGGCCAGTTCTTAACAGTGAAAGAAGCTCTACCAAACTTGAGTTCTTGACCCTTAAGATTTTCGAGACATTTGATATTGGGACACTTGCAAATAAAATCTCCGTTAGGTAACATCCACAGACCCCAATCCCAACCCGGAATTTGAAAACGTGCATCAAGGAAATTCACTAGGTCAGGAGCAGTAATAGAACCAGACAAAACAGAAATAACACCTTCAGTATTTAACAAAAGACACTTATCCCTCATTTCTTGCGAGAACTCACAGTAGACTTCAACCTTAGACTCACTAACTAAATCAGAGTGAGACAAACGAGGGACAGATGTAGGAGGTGAAGAACCAGACACAGAAGGAAGAGCAGAGGGAGAAGGGTGAGGAGGGGGAGGACCCAAGAGACTACCTGAACCCAAGAGACTACCTTAACACAGTTTTAACATTGCTTTTAAAAATATTATTGTAAGATAACAGAATTTAATTCTTTTCTGGTCAAATTTCTCCCCTGCTTATCCATGTCTTATCTTTTGCAGGCACATTAGCCTTTCCCATCCAATCATGTCATGGAGGTACAATTGACTAATTTGCTTTTTTTCTTGTTACTTTAAGGTTTCTATGGAGTAAAATCAAATTAATGGACATCAGTGTCTTTGTCCTATCTAAATACCTAGAATGGGAGGCTGGAATTTTCTGAATTATCAAATTTTCTCGACAAACCTTATTAACACAGTTTATCTTTGGTCTTTGGTGGAGACTTGGAGCAATCGCAGTATCTAGAATAATAATTCCTGCATTTACTTGGTCTATTCTAGTAAATGGCTATTTTAGTCCATCATTCATCGAGACAGAGAATTGGAGTAAAGCTGTATAGGGTTGGTTTAAATAGTTTGATTAAACGGATTTGTGTTATAAAATGACTAAACCTGTTGCCAAAGCCTAACGGACTGAGAGTTCTTTCAGAGTTCGCTTCAGTTCCAGACACTATATTATATTTGCTAAATTGTACTTGTAGGATAATGGCTCGATTCTGGTTCAGATTGTTTTGGAGTATCTGCAGCAAATGAAAGTTACAGTATCAGTCGACTGATAGAAGGATCAGGCGACTGTCCAGAGAGTTTTCGAAGGCTAAAGATACAAGCAGCAGCAGAGGATCAGGCGACTGATCGGTCGACTGCCAGAAGGATTGCCAGTCGACTGGTAAGTCGACCAGTCGACTGTCGACGGGATTTTGAACTAGATCAGGCCCAATTCGAAAAGGCCCAAATAGTTTTCCTATAAATACACTTGTTAGGGTTTTGTAATCGGTGACGAAAATTAGAGATCCCTAATTCGGTTTTGCAGCCGTCATTATTTGTAAGGGTTTGTTTTCGCCCATTGGTGATAATTTGAAGAAGAAACCCCAACCGCCCCGTGGATGTAGGCATGTATTTTGCCGAACCACATTAAATCTGTGTGTCCTTTTTTGTGTTGGTTTGTTTTTGTGTTTTCTCGCTGGTTCTCTCTTTGTATTCCGCATTGGTTTGTTGGTTTGTTTGTATCGCGCACAACAAGTGGTATCAGAGCTGTTGGTTCGACCTAGAGGGAGATGGCGGGTGATGCAGATGCAACCAAGGAGGTTGTGGGATCAAGTTCATCAAGAACAACGATTCACAACGCAAAATTTGAAGTTGAAAAATTTGATGGGACAAACAATTTCGGGATGTGGCAATGTGAGGTTTTGGATGTTCTTGTTCAACAAGAACAAGATGTTGCTTTGGAAGTTGAAAAACCTAAGGATATGTCCGAAGCAGATTGGAAGAAGTTGAATAGAGTTGCGTGTGGGACTATTCGGCTCTTTATTGAGAAGGCTCAGAAGTACGATTTGATGAGGGATACCATTGCTGCGGTGTTGTGGAAGAAGCTCGAAGACAAATACATGAGGAAAAGTTTGGAGAATAGGCTGTATTTGAAGAAGAGACTTTTTCGCTTCACCTATACGGAAGGTATGTCTATGAATGCTCATGTTGAATCATTTAATAAATTATTGGCTGATTTGTTAAATTTGGATGAGCAAATTAAGGATGAAGATAAAGCCCTAATTCTATTGAATTCATTACCTGAAAGTTATGATCATTTAGCAACTACTTTATTATATGGAAAAGATACTGTGAAATATGAAGATGTTGCAAATGCTTTGTTGAATAATGAAACTAGGAGAAGGGATAAGATGGTTGATAGAGAAACTTCTGAAGCTTTGATTGTAAGGGGCAGGACTGAGACCAGATCTGAGTCCAAATCTGGAAAAAAGGGAAACAAATCTCGTTCCAAATCGAGAGGAGTTTCGAAGGACAGGAAAATACCAGCCAAAGATGAATGTGCTTTCTGTCATGAAAGGGGGCATTGGAAAAAGGATTGTCCAAAGCTACGAAATAAGGGAAATTCGACTGCAAATGTGACTGTTGATAATTTAGAAAGTGGCGAGGATTTTTCTTTTGCACTTGCTTCTAGTCCCTCACTTTATCAAGAAGTATGGTTTCTTGATACAGCAGCCTCCTATCATATGTCTTGGAAAAAGGAGTGGTTTACTTCTTTGGAGTATATGGATGGTGGTGTAGTTTTGATGGGAAATGATGCACCTTGTAAGAAGGTAGGAATCGGGAAGATTGAATTGCTAATGCACGATGGTCTTATTAGGGAGCTTTCAGATGTATGGTATGTTCCAGATTTGAAAAAGAATCTGATTTCACTAGGTGCTTTGGAGGCCAATGGATTGAAATTTGCTAGTGAAGGTGGCATTCTGAAGGTGACTAGCGGATCACTCGTGGTGATGTAAGGGCAAAGAAAAAGGAACTTGTTTTTCTTGCAGGAAAAAACATATTTGGGTCAGGCTGCCAGTGTAACTGAAAGGCCTAAACAGGTTGTTCCCGACTCTACTAGGTTGTGGCATATGCGACTCGGGCATGCAGGAGAAAAGGCCTTGCAGGGGCTTGTGAAGCAAGGGTTGCTTAAAGATGCTAAAGGGTGCAAGTTGGAATTTTGTGAACATTGTGTTTTGGGTAAGCAAACTAGGGTGAAATTTGGTACAGCTGTACATCAGACAAAGGGTATCCTCGATTATGTGCACACAGATGTTTGGGGCCCTACTCAGACACCTTCTATGAGTGGTAGACACTGGTTTGTTACTTTTGTTGATGATTACTCCAGACGAGTTTGGGTATATACCATGAAGCACAAAGATGAAGTTTTGACATTGTTCACAAGTTGGAAGAAGAAAGTTGAAAATCAGACTGGTAGGAAGATTAAGGTTCTGAGATCAGATAATGGAGGGGAATACAAGAACGATCCGTTTCTGAAGTTGTGTGAAGATGAAGGGATCCAGAGGCACTTCACAGTTAGGAAGACTCCACAGCAAAATGGGGTTGCAGAAAGGATGAACAGAACCTTACTTGAGAAGGTGAGATGTATGTTAGCACAGTCTGGATTGAAGAAGACATTTTGGGCAGAAGCTGTCATATATGCAAGCCACATCGTCAACCGTTTACCATCAGCAGCACTTGAAGGCAAGACGCCTATTGAGGTATGGAGTGGTAAACCTGCATCTGATTATAGTTTTTTGCATATATTTGGTTGTCCTGCTTATTTTCATGTAACTGAAACTAAACTTGATGCAAGAGCCAAGAAGGCTATATTTGTTGGTTTTAGTACTGGTGTCAAAGGTTACAGGTTGTGGTGTCCAGAACAGAAGAAGTTAGTAATCAGCAGAGATGTCACTTTTGATGAGACCAGCATGATCAGCTCGGGACAGTCGACTGGTGGTATAGGGCAGTCGACTGGTGAGCAGCAGAAGAGTGGGACAGTTCTTCAACAGGTGAGTAGAAGAAGTTCGGGACAGTCGACTGATGAACAGGAGCAGTCGACTGGTGGTCCAGAACAGCAGAATTGTGGGAGCTCGGGACAGTCGACTGGTGGCAATAACCAGTCGACTGGTAGGAGAGTTTTCCAACAGGTGGAGTTAGAAAATTTGTCAGTTGAAAATCCTGTTCCTGTCCAAGATGAAGATGATGTGGTTGATACTGAGAATGATGAAGAAGCTCCTATCCAGCAGGAAGAATCAATTGCAGTAAGAAGGCAAAGAAGAGATATCAAACGACCGTCTCGTTTTACAGACACAGTTGCATTTGCTCTTCCCATTGTGGATGATGAAGTTCCCTCCAACTTCAAAGAAGCCACTAGAAGTTCAGAAAATGCAGATTGGAAAGTTGCTATGGGTGAAGAGATGAACTCTCTTCATAAGAATAAGACTTGGGATCTAGTGCAACTACCAAAGGGGAAGAAAGCAATCGGTTGCAAGTGGGTGTATACGAAGAAAGAAGGTCCAAAAGGCAGTGTTCGGTTCAAGGCAAGACTAGTTGCAAAGGGGTATGCTCAACAGGAAGGAATTGACTATAATGAAGTGTTCTCTCTAGTTGTGAAGCATCCTTCTATTCGGATTTTGTTAGCTTTGGTAGCACAGTTTGATCTTGAATTGACACAGATGGATGTGAAGACTGCGTTCTTACATAGGGATCTAGATGAAGAAATTTATATGTCGCAGCCAGATGGGTTCAAAATTGCTGGGAAGGAAAATTGTGTTTGCAGGTTGAAGAAGTCTCTCTATGGGTTGAAGCAATCTCCAAGGCAGTGGTATTTGAGGTTTGATCAGTTTATGAAGGTGCAGAGATATTCCAGAAGTGAGTTTGATCATTGTGTTTACTTTAGGAAGTTGCAGGATGGCTCTTTCATATATCTGTTACTATATGTGGATGACATGTTGATTGCCTCTAAGAATGCTAAGGAGATTCAAAATTTGAAGAATCAGCTGAGTTCTGAATTCGAGATGAAGGATCTTGGTGAAGCCAAGAAGATACTTGGGATGGAGATAGCTAGAGACAGGGCAAAGGGCACAGTGAGTTTGACACAGAAGCAATATCTTTTGAAGGTGCTGAAACGGTTCGGTATAGATGAGAAGACTAAACCAGTAAGTACACCCTTAGCCAGTCATTTCAGAATTAGTGCTTCTCAGTCTCCAAGTACAGATGAAGAGAGACAGTATATGGCAAATGTACCTTACACTAGTGTGGTTGGCAGTTTGATGTATGCCATGGTTTGTACTCGACCAGACATCTCTCAGGCGGTGAGTATGGTTAGTCGATATATGCATGATCCAGGCAAAGAGCATTGGCAAGCAGCTAAATGGATTCTAAGGTACATAAGTGGCACCACAGATGTGGGTTTGAAATTTGAAAGGGATGACAATATTAGCAGGTTATTGGTTGGATATGTTGATTCAGACTATGCAGGTGATCTAGATAAGAGGCGGTCTACTACAGGCTATTTGTTTACTATGGCTAGAGCACCTATAAGTTGGAGGTCAAATTTGCAGTCCACTGTAGCGTTGTCTACTACTGAGGCTGAATACATGGCGGTTGCTGAGGCCATGAAGGAAGCCATTTGGATTCATGGACTTTTGAAGAGCTTGGGAATTCATCGGGAGAAGGTGGAGGTACACTGTGACAGTCAGAGTGCTATTCATTTAGCGAAGAACCAAGTTCATCATTCGAGGACCAAACATATTGATGTCCGTTATCATTTTGTGCGTGATTTGATAAAGGATGGTGATATTCATTTGGTGAAGATTGGAACAGCTGATAATCCTGCTGATATGTTGACCAAAGTTGTTGGGGCAGCCAAGTTCAAGCATTGCATGAACCTGGCTAATATTTTGCATGTTTGATGACTTGGAATGGGCGGTTGGAATGGTGCTTCGCTATTTGTTCGCCTAGTATGTGATATCATACTAAGGTGGAGTTTGGATTTGCTGTTACATTTGATGATGAGCATTTGGAGTATTTGTGGAGATTGCTTGGGCTACTTGGAAGATCTTGCCAAGGTGGAGATTGTTGGATACTTGGTGGAAGATCTCGCCAAGGTGGAGATTGTAGGATAATGGCTCGATTCTGGTTCAGATTGTTTTGGAGTATCTGCAGCAAATGAAAGTTACAGTATCAGTCGACTGATAGAAGGATCAGGCGACTGTCCAGAGAGTTTTCGAAGGCTAAAGATACAAGCAGCAGCAGAGGATCAGGCGACTGATCGGTCGACTGCCAGAAGGATTGCCAGTCGACTGGTAAGTCGACCAGTCGACTGTCGACGGGATTTTGAACTAGATCAGGCCCAATTCGAAAAGGCCCAAATAGTTTCCCTATAAATACACTTGTTAGGGTTTTGTAATCGGTGACGAAAATTAGAGATCCCTAATTCGGTTTTGCAGCCGTCATTATTTGTAAGGGTTTGTTTTCGCCCATTGGTGATAATTTGAAGAAGAAGAAACCCCAACCGCCCCGTGGATGTAGGCATGTATTTTGCCAAACCACATTAAATCTGTGTGTCCTTTTTTGTATTGGTTTGTTTTTGTGTTTTCTCGCTGGTTCTCTCTTTGTATTCCGCATTGGTTTGTTGGTTTGTTTGTATCGCGCACAACAGTACTGATCTGAACAGACTGATTTTTTTTAACCTAAAGAAATGAAGTTGCATGATGTTCTCTTGTTTGAATTTTGTAAGTGTCATTTATACTACCATAACTCTGAAAGGTGTGGAAGCCGATCTCATCGCCGTTATTTGAATTTTGAAGTGCCATAACTCTCCTTTGCTATTAAATCTATACCATCCATATGTTTCCCTATGGTGCTTCAAATTGATTAAAGAAGGATCTGCAAATAAATATAGTGTAATTTAATGGTTGAAAATACAAGGAAATTATATAAGCTTTGTAGGCATGAAAACATAGAATATTGCCTTGTACATGTTAAGCTTATATCCAGTGTTGGCGTGATATTCTTGCTCAATCAAATTTGGATGTTAATATCCTAGCAATCTCATGAACCATCAAGTTCTAGTCTTCAATCATGAAATTATGATGCAGGGATATGCCTACATACTCACCCATCCTGGAATACCAACAGTGTTCTATGACCATTTCTACAACTGTGGCGACTCCATGCATGGCCAAATTGCCAAACTGGTATGGTCAAAATTACTCTTGCCTAATGCTTGCACTAGTCATATATTAACTTATTTACTTAGAAGATCATCCTGTAAAAAGAACCAGATTTGATCGTGACAAACTACTATTGAGGAATTTTTACCGTTGTCCTTACTTATTTTCAACGGTGCCTGCAGATTGAAATCCGGAGAAGTCAAGACATCCACAGCCGTTCAGTCGTCAGGATTTTGGAAGCTGAACCAAATCTCTATGCAGCAAACATCGGGGCGAAACAGTGTATGAAGATTGGTGACGGGTCATGGTGCCCCAATGGTAACGAATGGGTGCTGGCCACTAGCGGCCATAACTACGCAGTCTGGCAGAAGAGTTAAAATCTATGAATCACCAACAATGCAATTATTCTGTCGTATCTTACACGTGTCTGACATGAACTCTTTTATTCGTTCTTTTTTGTGTGGTTTTTCGCATACTGACTTAGGTGTGTTAACATCTAAATTATCTGAATATTTCTTGAAATTATTGCATTGAAGAGTTATATTGTAAATATGAGAAAAATGCATGATTAGCTTTCTTAATATATATGTATATACTTCTTTGTTGTTGATGTTATATGATACAGCACAAAGCTCAAGCCTGTTATATATATAGGTATATAGAAAATAACCAGAGTAATATATGTATATACTCTCTAGTATGTGTATGACAAGTGTATATCACATCTTGTATAGAATCATATATATTGTTGGTATTTATGTTCTAACAGATAAGATTTATACTTTCTCTATCTCTATCTATCAGGTATCTGAGCCTCTTGTTGTTCGTAGACCTGACAAACGGGACGGATCGAGCACTCGTGTTAACTTTTTTTTCTTCAAAAAGTAATCGTGGAAAAGTTCTTTTGTTTTCTATACCCGGAACCGGCCTGCCGGTACCTGTGAAATTTGTTTTTTTTTATAGTTAATTTTCAAATAAAGAAAAGTAAAAAGTTTACATTTTTCTTAATTCTAAACATAGAAGGTTAAAAAATTTGGTACTACAAATGGGTTTGGGTTATCTATATATTAGTTATATATGTGTAGTGATGAAGTGGGTTATGGTGTGGGTTTTTATGTGTATTTAATTTAATTTTATTTATTTAAATACATGGGTATCCGCGGTTACCCATGCATAATCGGTCAAACTCTTAAATTCACGGGCTGGGTTGAAAAGCAACAATTCTTTTTTTTTTTTCAACTTTTTTCTTATCCATAGCCGGCCCATACACGTACACCCACCGGAACCTACAGATCACGGGTCGAGAATGCCAGATCTACTTGCTCTTGATCCTCAATTCTAGTTAAAGAAAATCCAATCCAAAATCTTCCAGTGATCTTTGCTATCCAAACTCAAATCCAATCCCAAGATCCCCCTTTCTCAGATTTCGCGATTCAAACTCCACAAAATCCCAAAATCAAATTTGGGGCGCAATAGGAAAATCTAGAATAATCCCAAAAAAAAGTCTCGTTCCAAACTCCAACCTTGATCGCAGCAAATACATCCAAATCCAAATTCTGATCGCGAGCCCAAATCCCTGCGATCTCGATTCCAAATCCAAATCCCTAACTCTCGATAGCGACCTCTATCCTTGTTGTGATCGCAAATCCAAATCCACTCCATCTCGAAGTTGATCCCCAACTGCGATATCAAAGATGATCCTCTTCTATAGATCACAACTCAATCCCATATTCAACCCACAACCTGCGAGCCCGAAGTTGATCCCTAATCCCCAACTCAATACCGATCTCTATTCCACCTCCGGTTGAATCATGGCATTCACTTCCTCTCCCTCTCCTATCTACTTCATTCCCACTACACCCGAAAAATTATCTAGCCCAGAAAATAATCAAACTTGGTTTCTTCACATGCTTGTGCTTCTATGAGCTCATGGCCTTGTTCATCATCTTAAGGATGATCCGCCACCGATGCTCGAGGACAATGCATTAGTTGTTATTCCACTGAGACTGAGGTCTCCATATGTCATCATATTGCTATTCTTTCCTTTGCAAAGGCTATTTGGACTCATCTTCGAGATGCACTCTAGTCATGCTCGTGAGTATGCCTTGAAAGGAACTTGCTGCAATCACTCAAGATGATCAATCCATATCGGAGTTTATTGCTTCTCTTCAGAATCTTTGTCAACAAAATGATGAAATTGAGGAGTCATGTAAGGAGGAGAAGTGTGTAGCATCGCGTAATCGAAAACATCTTTACGAGTTTTTGACGAGGCTTCGTCCAAAGTTCACAATTGGTCGCAATTTGCTTATGTCTTATAAGACAGTACCTACCTTGGAACATGATAAATCAGCTATGTAAGCTGAGGAGACCAATTTCGGACTACTACTCTTCATCTTATACCACAGTCTGCTCCTTCTATGTTGGCTGTCAGACCGAATGTCCCTCCACCACCACCTTTGTAGCATAACTCTTCCTCTGCTCCATCTTCTTTTTGTCTAATAAAGTCGAAGGAATAATGTAATTATTCTCACATTTATGGGCACACTATAGATCAATGTCACAAGTATTTGCACATGAATTAGAGACCTCCTATAAGTCCAGCAACCTACATGGTTGCTGGACTTAGGCGCTTCCTATTACATTACCTCTAATGCTTCTATTCTTCACAATTATTCTCTTTTATCTTTCAATTTTGTACGTATTGCCTCTGGAGATCTCATCTATATCTCTCAACAAGTGGATTTATCATCTATAAAATTTTCTATTCCATTAGTTCTTCATGTTTCTACTCGATCTATGAACTTAATTTCTATTGGACAAATTTTCGATCATAATTGTACCATTACATTTGACTCTTCTCTTGTCCCATATAGGTTCGCAAGATGGGGCACTACTTGGGGTTGACCATAGACATGATGGTACATATGTTATGTGTAACGCCCCAAATTTCAAACATAGGTAATTCGTAACAAATACAGGATCTTTTACTTCAAATTCGTACAAAAATACAAGGAATTTAAAACTTTATATTACAACAATGTTCTTTACAACAACACATCAGAATTAAACGAATACAATATAATCTTCAAAAATGAAAATTCTTCAATCTTGTAACGATTCATCATAGTGACTTTAAATCCATGCCAAGTCCAGTCCTGCAACTAGAAAATCATGGGCACGTCAGTTGCTTACGACTGACGCAATGCTATAAAACAATGATCTCATTATCTTAACAACTACACACTTGAATGCATAAAGAGAAAAGTGACTATCCTAAATATGTCAGTGTATGTCATGAACTTAATGCCTAATGCAGAACACTATGATGACACTAATGCATACTTATTCGGATTCTATGCATCTCATACTACATAGGTCCGAGGGCAAGCACCTACGTACTACTCATTATAGGGTTTAAATTCCTCGCCATGCAACCTATTACTATGACTACTACAAGATTTAAACATTCTGCGCGTACCTAGCCCATGCCCCGATAATTTCGGAGGTCAATTTCTATCCACAGACAATTCCGAAGACTATTTCACTCATACCTGGGAATTTTCGAGAATCCCTACATCGCAAGCAATGGCGCCTCGCTACACACAGACATCCCATGAGCATCGCCTTGATCCCAAAAATTCTAAAGATCAATCCCACACCGCAGGTAATTCCAGAGACTATTTCACTCACACCTCGATAATTCTGGGGATTATCTCACACCACAGATCATCCCGAGGCATTCATACTCACATTTGCCCTTGTTTCATCATATCTTCAATTAGTGCCTGTCCTTAAATTTAATTATAGTTATTGAGACCTAGAGTTTGCTTACCCACCGGGCTTAAACAAAACACTGAAAGAGTTAGCCCACACTGGCTACTCCTCAAGAGAAAGTCAACCCACATTGGTTACTTCTCAAATTCTATATACCACAACTGCCAGTATTCTGAGTCTCGTTCACTCTAGAACAAACAACCGTCTCAACAGAGACAACATAGGTTACATCTAACCTCATCATGGATAACTCATTCATTGTTTATAATTTCATTTTCTTTGTGTTCATCAACCATGAAGTAACCAACTTCAACATTCAAATGATGATTAAATCAATTAGAATCCTTGTAGACGCCCCAAAATTATTCACTTTGACAATATTCAATACCTTTTAGTTTATAGGAACTTGTCGTGCATTTCTATATTCCAAACATACATCTTAACACAATATTCTTTAAGATTAAAACGACTAGAAAATTCTGTATTATATTTTTTATTCCATTATAATCCATTTCACTTATTCACTTAATTCAATGGATTAATATCCATCAAATTTCACAAAGATGAGTCTAAATTGTACTCTACTTTAATCATGCAAAAATTCCTTTTTATTTGAATTCAAGGGTTCTTCCAATATATTATTCAATGTGAATATCACCTCTAATTCCCAAAAATATATCTTAAAATAATTTGAAATTATTTCTTAAAGCTTTAATAATATTTTAGAATATTATTATAACCTTTCCCAAATTTTATAACATAAAGAAACCCCCCAAAAATAATAAAAGGCAAACTATGTATGGCCAGACTCGAACCCAAGAACCCTAGCCAACCCGCAAGCCCAACCAACAAGCCAAATCATTTTTGTGAAGAAAAACTCCTTCGGTTCCTTAAATATTCATCTACTATTATTCCATAAAAGAACCAGATTTTGTAAAAGAAATTGAGCTTCCTAAGACTCGAACCCACGACTAGGAGTACTGTTCACAGCACTCAAAAGCCATGCCAAGACCTAGTATGCCCATGGTCGATCTCTGAATATATAGGTGTTACAATTCTTTTATTTCATTGCTCTGTTTCAAACCTCTTTTGACATAAATTTCGATTTCTAATTGCTTATGCATTAATAATTCTAATTGCTTCCAGATTTCACTTTCCCCAATAATTTGAGTATTAGTACGGGATTAATCTCATAAAAAAATTTATTTCAACAATAATGAAAATTTCCCCCAAAATTGTAATAATTTACTAACACTTTTATAATTTCGAATTGCATAAATTATTGTTCCTCATCAAATTATATTTTGAGAAAATCTACATTACTGCATATAATGTAAATTAATACCAATGAGTTTCTTTTCATAAAATTTTACCATACTAAAATCATTAAAGTTTCATTCATATACAACACTTTAATTTTGACCTCTACATGAAATAATCTAACATGTATCAATTAGAAAAATTAGGAAATTTCCATTCATACAATCACACTATTCCTACTCTCACATTCTTTCTAATTAACAAGAGTATTTATAATCAAATTAGAACATACTAGCATCTACACAAATTCACACAACAATCTATATAATAAAACACAAAGAAAGCTATCAAGTGGCTCTCATTCAATAGGGATGAAATCAATGGTCCAGATCTAACCTCACAAAACATAATTTTCCGCCCAAAAGTTCCCCTTAAAACTCAATTTCAAATCCCCCAAAACAACTCCTTTATTTATTTATTTATTTATTTATTTCTCTCTCTCTCTCTCTCTCTCTCTCTCTCTCTCTCTATATATATATATATATATATATATATATATATATATATATATATATATATATATATATATATATATATATATATATATATATATATACATACATAGAAATTTATAGTTTCAAATTTTTTTATGCATTTTTTATTGCTCATGTTATATTGAAAATAGCAAATATCTTATTAACAGTTAAATTTCATCATTTTCCACATTCAAAGTTCTAAGAAGTTGGATTTTACACTCCCATTTATAATTATTTTTCAACATATACTAACGGAAACATGGACTTTTATTTATAACTAATTATTGTTTTACTATTCAAACTTGAGCTACATAATTGTTGTTTTAATGTTTACAAGACTTTCATATGCTGTATCGTTTCGAAGACGTGCCGTAGGCACGTGCCCACGGACAAATCTAGTTATACTAATAAAATTCAATCTACATTCTAGAAAATTTCTATATTCAACATACCAACTAGAATAGAATTTTTTCATGTAAAAATATTAAACATGCATAAATTCTACTACATTAGAAGGCAACAAGAACACCCACCTATTTGAAGAATTTTCCAAGCAAATAAAACTCCCAAAGCCTTCCACTCATCCTCCTTGAAAACCGTGCTCCGAAAGAAAAATCCCACAGCCAACCTCCTTTGGCAGCAATCAACAGTGAGCAAACACCCATTTTGTTTTTTGTTTTTTTGCCATTTAGGAGTAGAATGAGAGGTTATTAATATGATTAATTAATTAATGTGAGGTTAATTTAATTAACCACTAACCTAAACTCTCCACTAACTCCTACTCACACCCTCCACTCTCTCTATCTCATACATGACCGACCAATCGCTCCATGTGCACAAACATGTGCACGTGCACCCTATGTGCACACTATTTCTCATATTCTTTTATTAATTTTTATTAAATTAAATGTAGGTGTATGTTACATGACAAGTGTATTAGATTTTTAAATACACATTTAAATGTAGAAATAAACATGGGCTATTTTTTGGGTAATTAATTTTGAGTGGGCTTAAAAATAGATTTAGGCCTAATGAGTTTTTATTAAAAATAAAACATAAAATTGTGAGAAAATGAGAAGGAAAAATATGTTCACAACTCTAGAAAATTTTAGGAACCAAAGTGCACAAAATTTCACATGCAATGCACGTACAAAATATTAAAATAAATTTGAGAGAACAAAAAACAGTCAAAATACAAAATATGTAAAACATGTATAAGGATATTTCACGTAACGGTATACGTAATCGACATGTGTATTGAAAGCACGTGCAATGTACGTAAAAAACACAAAGATTAAAATAAATGTTTGTATTGGCTCAAAATAGGATAAAAATGAGTTTTTAGAAGGCAAAAAATGTATAAATAGTCGAAATACAAAATACGTAGAATACTTATATTAAAATACTTTACGGATGTTACCAGTAACGGTAGAAATTACATATGCGTAACACACGTGGAGCAAAATTGTCATAACTCAATTTTGTGGGGTGTTACATTATGGATCACTTGCACATTCCAATTGTTGAAGCCTTTAGTTCAACTATTCCTATTGTAAGTGTTTGACATCAACGTTTAGGTCAACTTCGTTCTTCCTGATTATCCTTTTTATTTTAGTTAGGTGTCTTAGGTAGTGTGTTTAAGCATTGTACCAGAAACCTTAGTGACTGTATGCATTGTTATCTCGGTAAACAAACTTAGTTATCTTATCTTTTGAGTAACAATTGTAGTCCCGCCTTATTTGAACTTGTGCATTCTGATGTTTGGGGGCCTCCTCCTTATGTATCCAATCAGGCTAAAAATATTATGTTATTTCATTGATGACTACTCTCGTTTTACATGAATTTATTTCATGCACTCATGCAATCATTTTTTTAGTATTTACAAAATTTTTGTTATAATGATTGCCACACAATACAATTGTAAGATCAAAACTTTTTGGTCCGATTCTGGTGGAGCGCATGTCTACGGAGTTTCAAAGTTTCTTAGCTACTTAAGGAACCTTTCCTCAACTATCTTATTCTGGTGCTCATACTCTAAATGACATTTCTGAAAGGAAACATAGGCATATTATTGAAACCACTGAGGCATTGCTTCCCTTTCCTTCTGTTCCTCATTAGTTTTGGGTTGAAGTTGCTATTACAATTTTTTACTTAATTAATATCCAACATTCGACTTTCATTGGTGGCGATACCCCTTTCTTTCGACTCAAGGATAAACCACAAACTTATAACCATCTTCAGATTTTTGGTTTGTGTTTTTTATGTTCGCCTTCCACCTCGTGAACGTAAGAAATTATCTGAACAATCCGTTGAGTGTGTATTCCTTGAGTATGATCCCGAACGAAATGGCTATCATTGCTATAATCACAAAGCAAGATGTCTTAGTGTGTCTCGTGATGTTCATTTTGTAGAAGATCAATTCTACTTCTGTAAAATTGACTCTCCTACATTTGATCCTAACTCTTTGGACTTTCTATATCTTTCTTCCACTTTCCTCGATTCTTCTCTTACGATTATAGCACCGCCTTCGATCATAGCCACACCCACATAAGAGTTGTTTTCCTCTGTGTATGTTCCTCTACCTTTTCCTTCTTTAGCTCATCATCGAATTCAACCACTTCTGCATCACTTTACTCATCTTGCTTAACCCATGACACATGAACCATCAGTTCCTTCATCGGTTCCTATAGTACCTCTACATGCTGATTTCCCTGAGCATCGCTATCCTTTGACGTCCCATTGATCTCTTCTTCGGCTTACTCACCCATCACAGGGTATTTCCAGAGTCATCTGCTTTCCTTGCTGCTATTCATTCTCAAATTGAACCTCAAAATTTCAAAGAAGTATCACAGGTTCCTGTTTGGCAACAAGCCATGACAGGAGAGTTGGGATGCTTTAAGCAGAACATGTACTTGGAAATTTGTTCCAACCCCTTCAGGAGTATGCCCAATTACATGCAGGTGGGTATATAAGATCAAAATTTGGTCTGATGGCACTACTGAGCGCTACAAGGCTTTCCATGTTGCACAACGTTTTCAATAAGAATTTGAGATTGATTATCAAGAGACTTTTGATCATGTCGCACACATGAACACCAGTATGACTCTTGTTGGATGTGAAAAATGCCTTCCTGCATGGTGAGCTTCGTGAAGAAATTTATATGCTTCATCCTCTTGGTCTATGTCATCCCCCAAATATTTTATGTCATTTTCGACAGGCACTCTATGGTCTCAAACAGGCTCCACGGATTGGTTTGAGCATTTTAGTTCCACGGTTCGTGCTGCGGGTTTTTTGTCATAGTGCCCATGATCCGACTATGTTCATTCACTCCCCTAACAAAGGTTGCACAATTTTTTTGTTATATGTTGATGATATGATTCTTACTGGTGATGACCCTGTCCATATTCAGACTGTGAAAACCTATCAGTAGAATCAGTATGTTATGACTGATCTTGACCTGCTTTGATATTTATTGGGATTGAAGTTACCTCTAATGACTATGGTTATCTTATTTGCAACGAAAATGTACTGCATATCTTCTAGCATGTGCCAATATCTTCGATAATCGTACCGAAACAACTCATATAGAACTCAACTAGAAGCTTTGGGCAGCAAATGAGATTCCTGTTCCTGATCCTACTCGATACCGAAATCTTATGGGTAGTATTGTGTAATCCCCGCTTTCCAAAAAGAGAATACGGAATACGGATACTTGACTAAGACCAGCGAATGATTTTCATCATCCATAAACTGTCAGGATCTTTACAACATATCACAAGAATAATCAGAGTTGGAAGCAAGAAAAATCAACCACGCATGCATATATGAATCAAAATACCAACAGGAATACTTGAAACAAAATATATTAATCTCAAATAAACTAGATCTAAACAAGTCAAGAACCCTGGGTCACATTGCCCAATACAAAATAATCCAAGTAACAGATACATTATTCAGAATAGGAAATAATAAATATAGCAGAAAATCATGATAGCAAAACTCTAGCATCTAGAGTCTCATATCACCTACACCATCTGGCACCTGATCTCCAAATCTGCAATTTAATCAATTGCAGGAAGAGAAAAAAGAAAACAAACTCCCATCAATGTAAGTTATGGGCCACTTGTAATGCAGGCACAAATATATGCGAAAGATAAACAAATAGCATGGAATTGACATCGCAACAAAATAGGACAACTAACATGAATCATGAATAGAATCAAGTAATAACAGGTGTATATAGCATGTAACAGGTAACAGGTATCATGCAAGCATGCAAACAGGTAACATGTGTCAAGTATCAAGTACAAGTAGCAAGTATCAAGTGTCAAGTGATCGAGTATCATGTACAAATAACAGGTAACGAGTGTCAAGTGATCATGTTTGAGTCTTGTATTATTACTATCTAGGTAGCACTTCATGCGTCCATCCTTTTACCACATGGTTGCTACGTACAATCAAGTTACGTTTAGATTTTCGTAGGGGGCTATATAGGGCCATGTACTTAGGTATCAAGTAATCCAAATCATATTAACCAAATCATATACCAAATTCCAAATTAACCAAATCATATACCAAATTCCAAATTTAATCTAAATCATTTACCAAATTCCAAATGTAATCCAAATCATATCATGTAACAAAATGAGGGAAACAGGGCACCCTTCTGAGTATACTTTTCTATATCGTCCACTACTAGATCTTTCCCTTAACCCCGACTTGTTACAGTTTATTACAAAATAAACATGATCATGAGATAACGAGAACAAAATCGGGACAAGACAAGGATGTATCAGGAGCTTATATGATGCAAGGAATATGTTCTAAGTCACAAAATGCAAGAAACAACATGCAAATATTTAAACATAACAAAATGCCAATTCTGGACAGCAAGACGTAGCTGTACCAAAACTGAGATTCCCGTTGCTACAAACATGAAAATCTGGATCCGTTAGAAGATATAGAAAATAGACTTCCGACCGAATCCATCAAATATATATAAGTCATATGGTATTTCACAAAAACAAGGCTCAAAACAGAATTTAATCTAGAAAACGTGTTCAGCCAGAAATCAGAAGTTTGTATTCTAGAACAGGAAAATAGCATGAAAACTCACTGATTAAATCCAAGAAAAATCTAGAGTATTTCCTAGTATGTTTAGTATCAGAATATAAAGTTTCATAATTTTCCAATATAGATAGAATAGTCAAGTAAAATCAGAAAACAACAAGATACAGTAGTTTTGTAAATCTGGAATCATAAACACTACAGTCTTAAAACAACAATATCTCACAAAATACAAATTTAAATCCAGATCCGTCAAAAGGGTGGTAAACTAGATACAACAGGATAATTTTCATATTCAGAAAGATTTTATAGAAAGCAAGTAGAATCAGGTCGAATTTATGTATCTCTACTGAACAGCAAGAAAAATCTACTAGTATAGTAGTTGTTTACAAGTATAGAATATTTTTTAAAACTCATCAAATAAATCTACAAAAATTCAGGGTTAATCCCAATCAGGTCTAGTTATACTCAGCAAAATATTAGATCAAAATAATACTTTTAACATTAGAATAAAAATAGATTACTCTCTAGAATTCTCGAAAAATCAAATCTGTAATTTCTTATACACCTCTGTAGAAAAACAGTCATAACTTGCAACTCATAAAACGAAACTGAGATCTTTTAGAAGGGTTAGAAAATAGACAGAATTCTCTACAGTTAATATTCATAAAATATTTTCATATACTGACCTTAATAGGGTCTAAATTACTGATAAAAAATGGAAACCGGCAAAACAGAAAATATCCTTCATGCACAAAATCAACTAGTTCATATGAAACTTATCCAAGACATAACCAAACATGAAATAGGGTGTACTAGATGTCCAAGCAACATGATATAGGGTATTTAGCATGTCTACAACAAGTTATACTACAATTAACACAACCAAGCACACGATATCATATGAGTAACATGCATGTATACATCAAGAAGTGGTCATCCCTAAGTTATTTCGTGTCATGTGTGTCATGTGGCAACTACGGGCGGGTCAACACAATAGAGAAAAGATACAACAGGGGTTCACACACAAGAATTGTCTCTAGAACATAACTACACTACAGGCGATATTTAGTACTTGTATTACACAAAGAAAAGAATACAAGTTACTTGCCTGAGAGACGATGACGGGAACAGAGCAAGAACAAGAATAACGGGAACGGATCCTAGGCACGAACACAAACGAACGAATCACAAACCAATCACGAACACACGATCACAATCACAATCACGAACCCAAGGCACGGATCTCGATGATCAAGAGGATGATCATGATGATGAAGATCAAGAGATCTAATGGCTAGATCTAAGAGATCAAGAGGTGATGATCAAGATCAACAAGATCGAACGGCTAAGATCTGATCGGATGATCAAGATGATCAAGATCGGGTGGCCAGAATTCAAAAGATCACAACCCAATCCAACAGCAAAGCTTGGCTCTGGTAGCGGGCGGAGGTGCACTGCTATGGGAAGACAACGGCGGACAGGAGGAGATCGCGACAGGGGGTCGCCGACGTTGCTGCTGACATCGGAGGGGGAAAACAGCACAGGGAAGGGACACACAGTGGCTGTGTGCTGCAGGGTTTTGTCATCGGGGTTCGGCAGCGCAAGGGAAATGGCAGGGGCTGCCGCGCCGCAAGGAGGAGAAGAGGAGACGGGAAGGAGCAGGATGACGCACTGGCTGCGGTCGGCAAGGGAGCACGGGGAGGACTCGACAGGAGGGGGAATGCCGGCAGGTTGCGACAGAGGAGGCGCACAGCGGAGCACAGGGCAGGAGGCACGCTGCTGCAGGAGGAAGGCGCACGTTGGCGGCAGTGCGACTGATTAAGGTGGCGAGGGGCTGCACTGGCTGACGAAGCACCAGGAGGAGGAGAAAGGAGGGGATGGACGGAGAGGGAGAGTGCAAGGCGAGGGCACTGAGCTACTAGATGACGACGGGACGGGGAGCAGGAGGTCGGGAGAAGGGTTGAAGACGATGAGAAGTCGGGATGAGGTTTTAGGTGGTGCAGGGTGGAAGAAGGAGGAGGCGGATCTTAGGGTTAGGGGTAAACATGAAAGGGGATATATATATAGGTTGGATATAATTAGGGTTAGGGTATAAACAGGGTATTGGGTTATTGGGTATTAGGTAAAAAGATCCAATAGGGTTTTAAAATCCAATAAAATAATGGGTTTAAAGCAAAAGATCCAATAAGAATAGAAATAGATTTTTGGGAAAATAAAACAACCAATAAAAATATACAATTAGGATTTAGATTTAAAAGTAAATAATTAAATCAATTGTAACAAATAGTAATACAATAGTACAACAATAACAGGATTTGAATTACGATATAAATCCATTGGAAATAGTCTCAATTAAAATTATTGATTAAAAATAGATTTTTAATAGAAGATCCAACAATACATTTTGAGAAAAAGAATTTGAAAGAGAAAAAAAAATAATTTACAAAATTTTAAATACAGAAAATACGTATTTGGGAAAACAGGAGTTACATATTGTCTATCTCATCATTTTCTGACTAGATATTTTTCATGCGGTCCATGTCCTGAGCCAGTTTTTGCTCCTATGTCTCTGCACTATGGACATCTGCTTCGATGCATCACTATCTTCGTAGAACGATCACTCGATCCATATTCTTCTCCAAGTCCTCTCCACTAACACTGTAGGCCTATACTGATGCCACTTGGGATAATAGTCTTGATGATAGACATCCATCAGGGGCTATTGTGTCTTTCTTGGTATTTCTCTCATTTCTCGGAAGTCCAAGAAGCAGACTACGGTCTATCATTCTATTCAGAAGCTGAACTTCATGCTCTTTCATCCACCATGTTGTGGAAAAATAGGACCAATAATAGTAGAATGAAAATATCAACTCAAACCAAAAATTGAAATATGTAAGGAAATAAAAGAGAAAGGGATAGAGAACACCAAATATAACCCGGCAAGGTGCCTACGTCCACATGGCAACAAGAACCTCAACCATGAAAGTAATGGGTACAAAGAGATCAAACTTCAAGAACACCACTTGAAGGAAACACTCTCTATCACAATTGTTTTGCTACTATAACACTCAACACTCTCAACTTGGACACTATTTTCTCTCTACTTGGATGGAGATGATTCTCTCACAAAGTGTTGTTGGAATGAGTAAATGACCTCTCCTTATATAGGCCAAGGAGGAAACCTCTAGATACATTCATTAATGCTCATTCATGAATCTTTCCTTCATGAACATTCCACATTGATCAAGTTTATGCACTTGATGATGAATCTATAACCACTAGCATGTTCTAGAAAAATCCCAATACTTATGGAAGCCCAAGATATTATTTATGGATTACTTGATGTTGGGCCTGGATAATTTTCAATCTCCCCCTCCAGGCCAATCGGGTCAATACGATGAGCGACTTCTACTTGAAGTCCATCCCAGCGGACTTGCTGTAATACTCTAGCTTCTGCGGTGGAAAGACTTTAGTCAATATATCAGAAGTGTTATTGTTGGTGTGGATCTTTTTCAACTGAAAAAATTTCTTTGATACTACATCTCGGATCCAATGATAACGAAGATCAATGTGCTTAGTGCGAGGGTGATATACCGAATTCTTAGTCAGATGAATGACACTCTGACTATCACAATGCACCACATAACTGTTTTATCTAATACCCAATTCCGGAGTAAACCTCTGTAGCCATACCATTTCCTTGTCCACTTCATTTGCAGCAGTATACTCAGCTTCTGTGGTGGATAAGGCAAACCACTTCTATAACTTGGACTACCACAAAACAGTTCCATTCGAAAATGTGAATAAGTAACTAGAAGTGGACTTTCTAGCACCAAGATCCCCTGCCAAGTCTGCATCTGTGAAACCTTGTAGAATTGGTTTTGCTCCATCAAAATATAAACACAACTTTATAGTGCCTCTCAAATATCTGAGTATCCACTTGATTGCTTCACAATGCTTTTTGTCAGGGTTAGATTGATATCTACTAACAACACCAACTGCATGTGCTATGTCTGGGCGAGTGCTAACTATAGCATACATAAGACTACCGGCAGCTGATGAGTAGGGAATACTTGCCATCTTGTCATTCTCCTCTTGAGTATATGGGCATAACCTTCTGCTTAACTTGAATTGATTACCTAGAGGTGAGCTCACTGGCTTAGATTCTTACATGTTGAACCTTTCAAGTACTAGTTCAACATACCTCTCCTGTGACAACCACAACTTCTTTGCCTTCCTATCACGAGTAATCTCCATGCCCAAAATCTGCTTAGCTGACCCTAAGTCTTTCAAATCCAAGGACTTTAACAAATCTGATTTCAACTTGAGAATCATAGTAATATCTTGGTCCACAATCAACATATCATCAACATAGAGCAATAAAATGATGAAGTTACCTCCAGTGAACTGCTAAATGTATACACATTGATCTGCATCTGTGCTTTTATACCCATGACCCACCATGAACGAGTCAAACTTCTTATACCACTGCCTTGGCGCTTGTTTTAGCATGTACAAACTTTTCTTCAGCCTACAAACCATGTGTTTTTTTTCCTCGACTTCAAAACCTTCCGGTTGCTCCATGTAAATTTTCTCTTCCAAATCACCATGCAGAAATACCGTCTTCATGTCCAACTGTTCCACCTCAAGATCCATGCTAGCTCCCATGCCCAAAATAAGTCGGATAGAAGTCATCTTGACCACTGGTGAGAAGATTTCATCAAAATCTACTCCTTCCTTCTGCCCAAAACCTTTGACAACCAAGAGAGCCTTGAATTTCATCAACTGCTCATTCTCGTTCCTCTTCAATTTGAACACCCACTTATTCTTGAGTGCTTTTATGCCTTTAGGAAGTTCCACCAACTCATAGGTATCATTCTTTAATAATGACTCCATCTCATACTTCATCCCCAACATCCACTTATCATTGTCTTCATGAGTCTTTGCCTCTTCAAAACTTTCAGGTTCTCCATTATCAGTCAACAGAATATATCTGGAATACGGGTCATCCCCATCACTGGTCACAAGGATATACTGTGAAGAAGGATACTTGGTACTTGGCTTTGCCACTCTAGTTGATTTCCACACTGGTACTTGGGCAATCTCTGGCTGCTCCCCCTAATTCAGATCCCCTTCATCATGATCCTCCTGATCACCGTCTTCAGGTCCAAACACAATCTCAGTGCCTCCTGCTTTAGCCATCTCAGGAACATCTTCAAGTACAGCTTCTTAAGGTTTGTCATTGGGTTCTTGTTGCAGCGATGATTCATAGGTGAACTTATCTGTATTCTCGACTGTCTGCTTGTCAATGTCTGCCACAGTCTGATCCTTAAAGAAGTCTACATTTCTGCTTCGGAATTAACTTGTTGGTCTTGAATCCCACATTTGGTAGCCCATCTCTTCATTATCGTACCCAAGGAAGATGCACAGTGTGCCTTTTCAATCTATTCACTTCGGATACATGTGCAAATGCTTTGCACCCAAACACTTTCATGTGTGAATATGAAGCACTTCTGCCAGTCCATACACCTTCAGGAGTTTCAAAGCCCAACGGTACACTTGGTGATTGGTTGATGAGATAACAAGCAGCTGATAAAGCTTCATCCCAAAAAAAGTTTTGATAGACTGATTATCTTCATCATACACCTGAAATTTTCTAGAATGGTGTGATTCATTCTTTCAGCTACACCATTATGTTGTGGGGTGCAAGGAATTGTCTTCTCATGCTTATTGTCATGCTTCGAACAATAATATCTGAACTCATTCGAAGTGTACTTTGCCATTGTCACTATGGATACATTTGAGGGCTCTCTCTGTCTCCCTCTCCACCATGGCATGGAACTGCTTGAAGATTTGGACCACCTGGCCTTTTGATTTCAACAAATACACTCAAACCTTTCATGAAGCATTATCAATATAAGTAACAAAATATCTATTACCACTTAGTGATTCAACTTCCATAGGGTCACAAACATTAGAGTGTACCAGGACTAATATATTTTGTTTTCTTGTGAAGTTGCGAGAAAAACTAGATTTGTGTTGCTTACCAAATAAACAATAATCACAAGAGTCTAGTGAGGTACCTTTGACAAAGGGAATGAGAAACTTCTTTGCCAGAACTTGCAATCCCTTCTCACTCATGTGGCCTAAACTCTTGTGCCATATGCTTGGAGAAGAATCATCCACGACATTAAATTCTCCTTTGCAAAATTTTCCGTATGTCTTGTAGAGGGTGCAACATAACTTCCCTCTCGCCACCACTAGCGATCCCTTGGTAAGCCTCCATTTTCCGTCACCTCCATGATGATGAAATCCTTGTTAATCAAGCACGCCGGTTGACAATAGATTGAGACGTAGACCAGGAACATGTCTCACATTTTTTAACAATAACTTATAGCCCAAATCGGTCTCAAACCAAACATCACCAATTACTGCAATGTTGGAATAGCTATCATTGCCCATCTTCAATATCCCAAAGGCTTCGGGTTTGTATGTGGTGAAGAATTCTGAGTGCTCAGTAGCATGGAAAGATGCTCTAGAATCAGCTACCCATGAATCGTCTTTATCTTCATCGACATGTAGGCATTCACCTTTAAGAGCCAGCAACTCATATACTTTATCAGACACGGTAGCAATGATACTGCTTGTGTCCTCCTTCTTTTGGTAGGTTGAGCCATCTTTTCCATCCTTCTTTTTATTCTTCAATATGTGCAATTGTTTATCATGCGACCATAGAGACCATAATGGTGAAACTTCCTATTGAAACTTGTCCTCGAACGGCTTGCACTTCTTCTATGATCTCGACTGGGACCTTTACTCTTGCTCCTTCCTCGATTCTTTGCCAAAAACACTTAGCTACTATCGGAACTTGTAGACTTTCTCCTGGTTTCTTCATTCATCATGTTATCTTTAACATTATCCATAGATAATACACCATTAGGAGTAGAGTTACTTACAGTGATGAAAAAGGTCTTACAGTTGTTAGGCAATGATCCAAGAAGCAACAACGCTTGTAACTCAACCTCGATTTTCATGTCCATCATGGCCAATTGATCAATGATGCTCTGAAAGTTGTTTAAATGCTCGGTCACCTTTATGCCTTCCCTATACTTCATGTTGACCAAATTTTTGATGAGGAATGCTTTCTTGGAGGCGGTCTTTTGTTCGAACAACGATTCCATCTTCAACCAAAGGGCATGTGCGTCGATTTCGTTGGATACATGGTGGAACACGCTATCATCCACCCATTCATGAATATGACCAATAGCCTTGCCATTCAACTTCTTCTATTTGGCATCGGTAGTGTTCTCCGGCTTGCCTTCGAATCCATCAATAGATTCATGCAAATCATTGCAATAAAGAATGACCTCCATTCTTGGCTTCCGTATGATCCAATTAGAGTGGTTGAGGCGAACCATAGTGCTCATTAAGCCTTCCATTCTAACGCTAGCACCAAAAACTAAGGGCTCTGATACCACTATTGGGAAAAAAGTATATGATTGATAATAGTAGAATGAAAATATCAACTCAAAACATAAATTGAAATATGCAAGGAAATAAAAGAGTAAGGGATAGAGAATACCAAATATAACGTGGTTTGGCTAGATTCCTACATCCACGGGGTAACAAGAACCTCCACTATGAAAATAATAGATACAAAGAGATCCAACTTCAAGAACACCACTTGAAGGAAACACTCACTCACAATTGTTTTGCTACTATAACACTCAACACTTTCAACTTGGAGTTGACACTCTTTTCTCTCTACTTGGATGAAGATGATTCTCTCATAATGTGTTGTTGGAATGAGAAAATGACATCTCCGTATATAGGCTAAGGAGGAAACCTCTAGATACATTCATTAATGCTCATTCATGAATCTTCCTACTCATGAACCTTCCACATTGATCTAAGTTTATTCACTTGATGATAAATCTAGAACCACTAGAATGTTCTAGAAAAGCCCAGTACTTAGGGAAGCCCAAAATATCATTTATGGATTACTTGATGTTGGGCCTGGATATTTTACACACCACAGTAGAAGTAGAATGGTTACGATGGTTACTAGAGAATTTTGGTATTGTTTCGAAACTCACTCCCGTATTTTGTGATAAAACTAGTACCATCAGAATTGTCTATGATCCGGTCAAGCATTATCTCAATAAATGTATTGGTGTTGATGCTTTCTTCACTAGGAAACCCTTTCCTAAGGTCATATCCCTTCATCGTGTGCCTTTCGAAGCTCACTGTGTGGATTTTTTCATGAAATTTCAGACGAAGACCCAACATCATGTGTTGCTTTCCAAACTCACTCTTACTGATCCACCATGAGTTTAAGAGTTGTTAATATATGTATATACTCTCTAGTATGTGTATGACACATGTTTTATCACATCTTGTATAGACTCATATATTTTGCTGGCTACTATATCCTAACAGAAAAGATTTAACTTCTCTATCTCTATCTCTATCAAACTTTACTTTAGTTGTTATAATAAACATGCATGCGTATTACTACAATTTGCTCCCTATGGTGGACACCGGAATCATGAGCAATCCTGTCATGGCTATCTTTTCTTGGAACTAAGTCGCCTCATGTTTTGTTTTCCCAAATTTACAAATTTACAGTTCAAGCTTGCTAATGTATAATGCCAGGCTATGCTATTCATAAGGTTAAAAGGAGCGGCCTAGTATGCAACTCATACAAATTTACCTGTTTAGCATGTGATTAAAAAATTGACATTTTATAAACAGTCTAGGATGTTAGATTTAGGGATTAGAATAAATAATTTATTGAATTCTTATTGATTGAATACAATATGTCTCCTATATGGAAGAGAATAGAAGACTAAACCTATACAATTCGATATGGAACTAAACTAATATATCATCTAATATAATATCTAACACCCCCTCTCAAACTCAAGTTGGTTCAAGCAACATAAGTTTGGAATACTGACGATGTTCATGTGGCAGGGATGACTCACGGTGATGCACATAAAAATGACGCATGGTGTAGAGAAGGCACTCAAGTAGATGGCACATGGGACGACATACTATGGCACATGGATGATCCGGCTCTTGGATCTTAAAATGTGTAGAACTGGGAAGTTGTAGAAGGAGTTACATACGGTAGATGACAAACTGAGTTAAGATCTCACCCTTGAACTGAGAAGTAGTAGAAGAAGTAGTAGCGCATGAAAGTGGCACATGTTGGGATCTCACCTCTGAACTGAGAAGTAGTAGTTGAAGTAGATGTTGACATCGAAATCTGGGATGATGTCGGGAACTAGGATGATGTCGGGATATGGATGCAGAAGTTGGTGGGCATCGACAGAAGGTGGGATGAGGGAGATAGGAACTGGGATGATGTTGATATCTCCCCCTGTCAAACTTAGTGTGAGTTTGCTGCAAAGTATCGAAAGCTCTCGGGATCAGGACGACGTCTGTAAATCCTGAAAAAAGTTTTTTTTCTTTAAAACACAAAAAATGGTCGGGTTTTGGGTTTGGGTAAGTTAGGGTCCTGGGTTTGGATTTGGGTTTGGGGTCTAGTTTTCTTTTTGGGAAACAAGTCGAGTTTGAATTGGGTTATCGGATTTGGGGTTTGATGTAAAGGTAGCTATTGGAATTTGAGAGTGAATTAGGGTGTAGGATTTGGATGGTTGGGGATGAAGGCAGCAATGGAATAGGGCGACGAGGGATTCTAATGGGTAGATGGGTTTCCAGTGGGTTTTGGATGGGTTTCAGATGGGGGAGGGGGTGCAACAGGTTATGGATTTCGGGAGTTGCGGGAGGTTGGGGAAGAGTTGGAGGAGATGGGTGGTTGGAGATGAAAGCAGCGAGGGTTTGGGTGGTCGGAAATTGGGTGTTGAGGGATTTGGTTGAGAGAGAAGTTGGGGAGATGGGTTTCGAGTTAGAGGAGATGTGGGCCAGGGTACATGGTGGTGAGGTCGATGGCAGGAGTAGTGCTGTAGGTGTTAGTGTATGCCCTAGAGGCCAGTTGTGTTTTGACATTACTAGTTTACATTTCATCAAGACATTTATTTCATATACGAGGCATTTTATTTATTATGTTATTTATTGTGATTAAATGAACATAATAATGTCCTTAGAATAGTAGATTCAATACCATGAGACATCAAGTGCATGACTTGATTATGAAATCCTATTGGTTGTAATCAAAACACAATTCTTAAATACCCCTAGTCAAGTATTATTGTGAATTAGGACAACAATAATATATAGAGACTAGTATGTGCATAGACTGACCATATCTCATGGGACATGGATATGAGATATCAAATCTTCACATCGGTACATATTAAAGTAATAATATACTGGATTGACCACCATGAATGCTGCATGGATCGTTATGTGAGTGTCTTAAGCAGTTCTTACAATGACCATGGTGTACGTAGTCCTTTGACTTGAAGCCACTACGGTTCCGTACATGAAAAGTTATATGTTTTAATGTCAATAAACATTGTCTGTAATAAGGTGATTATAAAGTCGACTATTGGATATACTACAAATCATGCAGATGGATGTGAGTGATTTAGATAGGATTTGTCTATCCTACATAACATAAGCGATATCTATGGGCTTCTTGATTGAGTGAAACTGCAAAATGCATGGCCGTGCTCAAATGAGTCAATGTGAGATATTGAGCTCATTTGATTTAGTAAGTCTATATCAAGAAACCAAAGATTAAACTATACAAGGGTAACATACTCTATGCCTTGTGGTCAATTAAGATATCTAGACAAAAAGGACTAGACTTACATGGTAACATTGGTCACAGAAAGGTTATGTCAAATCACTGACATTCCCGTTACTTGAGTAGCAGTAATGTATTGCTATATACCATTTACTGTTTGTAACACTAGAATAAGATTTTAGTATTACTGTCAACGTAATGGAAACGTACATGGTCACACACTTAGAATGGATCGAAATTGGGAATTAAATTCATGAGATGAATTTAATTTGAAATCCTAGTAAGACTTGGATTCCTGACGTGGTTGGGTAATTAATTATATTAAATGGGTCAACTAAAGTTGGAAGGCTCACACACGAACCTGACCCATATCAAATTTTGAGACCAATTGCATCACCACTCTCTTAGGGTTTTTTTTTGCACCTATATATATGATATATTTATGTGGAAAAGACGTATGAGAAAACCCTAGCCATCATAGAAACTGTGAGAGAGAGATTGTGAAGGACATTCCCTTCCCGCAGCTAGCACCACGGCGTGAGGGAGAACTTGATTTGGTCCGTTCGTGTGGATACAGTAGAGGCACCGCGACCTTTGCAGTGCTATGATTGGCATAGCTTGGAGACACCAGATCCATCTTTAAGGTATAATTTCTAAACACGATTTATGGTTTTTCGCTGTGTTTTTAATCTGTGATTGTCATAGAAACCTAACAGTAGGAGTAGGATATCCGATTAGGGAGTGAGAAAGGGTTACTGCGTCGGTGATGGTGATTGCGTTTGAGTCGGAGGAGGAGTTGATCGAGAGGTAGGTGATGATCGTGATGTTGTTGATGTGGAACTTGGATCTTGCTGTTATTGAATTGGATCTTGATGTTGATGATGATGGCCGATGGTGTAGGCACTCATGTTGTTCTTGTGGATTAGGGTTAGGGTTTAGAGATTAGGGTTGGCGATTGATTTGGTTAGTGGGGGAGATTGGAGATTTGATCGAGATTGAGAGAAAGATGTTGTCGATGTGAGGTGGAGTGATTCCGATAAAGGCGGGAACCACTCCACCTCGATCATGGAGATAAAATTAATTTATGCCTTATAAGAGTATAGGCTCTGATATCATGTTTGATTTAGGGATAGGAATAAATAATGTATTGAATTTCTTGTTGATTGAGTACAATATGTCTCCTATATACAGGAGAGAATGGAAGACTAAACCAATACATAATTTGATATGAGACTAAACTAATAAATTATCTAATATTATATCTAACATAGGATAATTATTTTAAATTCGTATGATGAGTGGTTAAAACTCATTGAATTTACTTAATTAAAATTTTGTGTATATAGGTTTGTTAATATACATCACATTTACTGTTGAACCGAAAAGCCAACACTGAAGATGAGGCTTCCTCTTCCCCGACCCCCCTTCTCCTCTCTCCCAACCCCTCCTCTTTTCCTTTACTTTTGAACCCATCTTCAAGAAACTGCCTTTTCTCCTTCTTTTCTCCGACCACCACTGAATCGCTTTCCTTGATATTCTCGACCACCTCATCGACTGCTACTACCCCTCTACAAACCTCGAACCTCTGACTTCATTCCCGTATGCTGTCGGAGTTGGAATTGAGTGGGTGCGGAGCCAACGAGAGGGTCCGCCACACTCACACCACCCCTACACCCCCCCAACCTCCGATGCTCCTCCTTCACCCCCTCCCCCCCCGACATCCACACTTCAAACTCCTGTCCCAAACCCAATCCCTAGCATACTGCATAACCTTAAGGAGGGTGAACCCTCTGGGTTCAGAGTTGCTCTCTCCCCTCAACGGGCACATCGTAATGCGCATCATCGGCTCAAGGGGAGAGGCTCAGATCATCATCGCCCTACGGTAGAGCTACATCTGAGAGGACGGGCCCATAGAGGGGGTCCTCCTACAAGCCAGTATCGGCATAAAAGAACCCCCCCTGCGGTCCAGCGTCACGCTCAACAACAGACACATGACCGGCGGTACAGCACAGAAGTGCATCGCAGGGACAACCTCAGGGACAGTCATACAAGAGAAAGAAGCTACCGTAATGCAACTCACAACCCTCACCATCACAGAGAGGCAAGAAAACACCATAGTGAAACATACCATATTCCCTTCCATCACAGAGAGCAAGTGCGCTCAATCACCCCACCAAGACCATCAGCGCCCATGAACCACCACCTACCTCCAAACACAACCACACCCCCAACGGAACCCAACAAGCAACACCATTACCAACCTCTTGCCTCCCCCCTCTCACAAATCCCACCAACCACTGCCAAGGGAGGTGGTCCACGACCCTCCAAGGTCCAGCATTGTATGGGCCCAAAGAAGGGGTCCAAACGATGGCTTTAAAGAGTGCGAGGGACTGGCTCTGATTGGGAAAGCAGCAGAAAAGTGGCAGGAAGTTACTTATAAAGGAAAAAGAAAATCCAACTCCCCACCACCAACACTACTGGAAAACAGAAAACACCAGAGAAAAGAAAAGCGCAAACCGGTGCCATACTTCAATTGCGGGGAGTTGGGACACTACCGGACGGAGTGCACCAAAGAAGTGCGATGTTTGAGGTGTATGCTGTGGGGTCACATGTCCTACAACTGCACAAATGTCGTCACTTCCAATGAGGACGAAGAGCGGCGAGTACACAGGGGTAAATCGCCTGACAACCCAGCAACGATTAAGCTTGCAAATAGCCTCACCACTATAAAAAATGAGGGAAAATGGCTTAGTCAATGGTGCGCAGTGGCACGAGTGGAAAAAGGACGGCCATCGGAGGCCCATGTTCTCCAATCTTTGAACGCGAGATGGCCAATGAAAGCGCACCGTGACTGGGTTGTAAAGAGAATGTGTCCCCTCCAGTTTCTGGATTCATTCCCGTCGCCGCAAAAGATGATAGAGATCACTAGAATGGCAACGGTGGATTTTGGGCATTTCATGATGGACTTTAAAGCTTGGTCACCGAGCTTTGGTGCTGAGCGACCTCAGGGGGATAGATACTGGGTATGGATTCATAACATTCCCTTGCATTTTGGAAAAAGGAGGCTTTACAAGAGATAGTATCCGACTTCGGCACAGTGGAAGAAGTTGACGAGAAAATCGTTCACCGATCGGAGATAGTATCGGCTAGGGTACTGATCAGAAGTAGGGACATCGCCTTAATTCCATGATTCGCAAAAGTCTTCTCCTATGAGGAGTCCTATCTTCTTCGCTTTGTCCTCGACAAGCGCGCAGATAGGGAGACAAAACCCACCTCCATCACGTCCCCTTCGCCTCCATCCTCTTTCAGAGATGGCCGTAGCTACAAGCAAGTGGCTTTGTGTAACACCTCGAATTTTTAAAATATCGAAAATGTCTGTTTTTATATATTTTGAGTGGTGAAAATTATTTTTGATATATTTTATTTAAATATTGATATCGGTATGGATATTTATGGTAGATTGGTATTATTGATATATATTGAAGCCATGAGTTGAGATTTTATGTGAATAAATATTGTTTATTTTATTTTATAATTTTGAAGGATTATTGCGAGATAATTGCAATGTATTTTGTATTGTTGGTGCTATTAAAGAAAAGAGTTGGGGTTTACTTGAAATATTTTGGAGGTCTGGGGGTCTATTTGTAAATATCCATTTATAAAAAACATTATTATTATTATAATTTTATCTCTACTACTATAATGGGAGAACACCTTAGTGTAATTTGTCCTCAACCCAAATATTTTCGAAAGTGGACCAGTTGTGGACTAACTTTGGTAAATATTTTCGAAAGTGGACCAGTTTGGTAAATATTTTCCACAGTGGATCAGTTTGGAAATTATTTTCTTATAATCCCCATCCCCAATCCCGATTCCTTCTTTCTTCTTTCTTCCTGTTCTTTTTTCCCGACCGAATGAACCCAATCGCTCGATCCCTTTCCCGCTCGAATCCTTCTAATTTCTTCGACATCTTCAAATTAATTCGGAGGGTATGCTAATTGAAGGGTGTTCTAGCTCATGGCGGAGTCGATTTGGAGAAAGGAATTAGTGGAGGTATATCCCTTTGAATTTATTTGTGTATTTTTATGTGCTTTTAATTTATTTTGCTTAGTAATGGAATATGAAGTTGGTTAGTGGTTTATTTTGATGTTAGGGTTAAGAAATGGGAAAATTATTGAGGAATTTGTAAGTTGCTAATAAATTAGGGTTTTGGGTTTGTAAAAGAAAATTTTATGGGTGAGAATTATCTTCTTCACAGTAGTAAAATTTTAGTAGAGCTATTAGAAAAGTTGGGGGTGATTTTAGTAATTGTTAGGGGATAAAACCCCCCGTAGAAATTTATCTATTACGTGCAATGCACGTGTGTATCCCAGGCGTTCAATGAACGCTTGTGTGATGTTTGGAATAGGGTTATTGGCCTTGTGATTGATTTGGATGATTTGAGTTTTAATTGTGTTGAAATTTGATAATAGGAAATATTGGCGACTTGGATGCGAGATGGCGCTTCGAGTCTTCGCGGGATGCTATGTGAGTATGAATATATTTACATATTTGTTGTTTTAAGTGAATCTTAATCTAATACGAATGATTGATATGAATTACGGAATAAGGGGTAATGATATAAACTTATAGATGATGGATTAGTATGTATATATATACGTGGATAAGTTATATTTATATAAGATGTCGGTGTGTGGTGAATTGTTGTGATTTTGAATATCTAGTGTGATGGTAAAGTAATTGGTGTATTAATATATATATGATGTTGTGATGTGTTGATCTATTGGGCGTATGCAATCATGTAATATTGAGATAATAAATAGTATGATATATTCATGATGTGTGAGGTAATGATCAAATAAATAATATAGTACAGATGTAATGTGTAATATTATGATGTGATGATTTTATATATTAATTACAGTGATATTTTCCTTGGTGTGATGCATTGAAAGGGAGGTGTTAATATGAAAAGAAAATGTTAATGGCAATAAGTTCGGTTGGCTTGAGTTGATACCCCAGGATGGACTTGGGAGTGTAGATACTTCCTGATAGACCGGAGAGAGATATGATACCCCAGGATAGACCTGGGAGTGCAGATACCTCCGGATAGACCGGAGAGAGTAGATATCTCAGGGTTGACCTGAGAGAGAGTTGATACCCCAGGATGGACCTGGGAGTGCAGATACCTCCGGATAGACCGGAGAGAGTAGATACCTCAGGGTTGACCTGAGAGAGAGTTGATACCCCAGGATGGACCTGGGAGTGCAGATACCTCCGGATAGACCGGAGAGAGATATGATACCTCAGGGTTGACCTGAGAGAGAGTTGATACCCCAGGATGGACCTGGGAGTGCAGATACCTCCGGATAGACCGGAGAGAGATATGATACCTCAGGGTTGACCTGAGAGAGAGTTGATTCCCCAGGATGGACCTGGGAGAGTAGCTACCTCCGGATAGACCGGAGAGAGAGTTGATACCTCAGGGTAGACCTGAGAGAGAATTGGTACTCCGGGATAGACCTGGGGTAAAATGAATATGATATGAAATGTGAATGAGAAAGAAAAGTGTTTGGTATAAGCTGAAATGAAATAGTAAAGTAAGTGTATTATGAGTTGAGAATAAAGAATAAATAAGTGTTAATAATAAATGGGGTAGTAAAGAAAGGGAATAGCAAAATGTGAATTGTGTGTGGGAAAGAAAGTGAATAGTGAAATGTGAATTGTGGATGAGTAAGAAAATGAGTTATGAGTTAGTGGATGAAAAGAAATGATAAATGCAGTACGTGGTCAATTTAAAATGGAATAATAAAAGAGGCATGTGTTTTTATGAATGGTACGAAGTAATTATATTATGTATGTGATCATTGAAGTAAAATACAGTATGATATGAGTGGTTCCACCTTGGGATTGTGTCAAGGAACTACCTGCCCGCTGTTTCTGTGGAAATAGTGGGAACTACCTGCCTTGGCATAATTCGCAGGGTGAGTGGGCATGATAGGGCTATGATCAATGGAAGTGAAGAATTAAATAAGTAAAGATAAATAATGATATGAAGTAATTGTATTACGTATGGGGTTATTAAAGTAAAATACAGATTGATATGAGTCGTACCTTAGAATTGTGTCAAGGAACTAACTGCCTGCTATTTCTGTGGAAATAGTAGGAACTACCTGCCTTGGCTCAATTCGCAGGGGGAGTTGGTAAGAAAGTGATAACGATTGATGGAAATGAGAAATAAAGCAAAGTGAAGATGAAAGTAAGTTAGTCATAAATTAACTTGAATAATAGCGAAGTGATATAACGGGATGAGAATGAGTTATAAAATATATTTTCGATGTGATAAGAATGAGTATTTAATAAGTGATATGTTCATGATGTGATGAAATGTGAGTGAATTGCAATAGGTAATGAAGTGTTATATTTTGTCATAAGGCAGGAATTAATGTGGTATTATGTGGATACATGCATACGTGATGATATGGGTTATAAGAAATAAATGAACGCGGTGTTATAAAATATGAAATTGAGGAAGAAAGGGTTTATGAATGAAAATGAGTATTTGAGAATATGAGTCATGAGTTCCTCGTTGTAAATGAATGGGAAATGAAGTGCGGAGTTATCAAAGTATGAAGAAATGAGTTAGGGACTTTATGTGAGTATTTATGGAAATAGAGAAACGAATATTCGGGTTAGGGGATTCAAATTGAAAAGGAATGGATTGATTGAAAGTTCGTATTGTGCGAATATAAAGTAAGGATAGATAGGAGATTGATGTGATATATATAGTGGAATGTGAGTATGGGTAAATTTTATAATTTGATACAGATTTGAAGAGTAATTGAAAATAAAGCCGTATGTATGATGTTTTAAAGTTCAGAGGTTCAAGATGTATCTTCTTACTCGATGTTTGTAAGTTTAAAATTATTTTCGTTATATAATTTAATTTATTTGTAGATTTTTAAATTATACTCACACCAGAAATGGCTAACCCCTTAGTATTTGGGGGGTTAGGGAGTCCCTAGACTACCCTAAATCCCCTACTGTTACAGGTCCTCAGCATAGCAGAGGTGAGGCACAGATTCTGTTGAGTAAAGTCTTTTATATTAAATTTGATGTATAAGTGTAGTATTGTAATTAGTAGAATTTATAGTTTAAATTGTATTATGGATTTATAAGCACGTATATGATGATGGTAAGTATAGTACGATGTGGTATGGTATGTTTGTGACCCGTACCTACCTCGTTGTGGTGTACCGGGCTCTGTGGTAAGTTTTATAAAGGTTTTTCTAAAATTTTACCTCGTTTTCAAAGAAATTTATGGTTTTTATTTGATAATTGATAATTCATTATGAGTTTGGCCCCCAGAGCAATATATATTATTGCCTGTATGTTTCTGCTCATTTTGGCCTGGGGAGCCCATGAAATCATTGTGTATTTTGTGAGCTACGGAATTTTGAGCAGAATTCCGTAAGTTTTTTGTGTTTCGGGGCAAAATTTACAGCGGAGACTCTGCCAAAATTTTTTCTGAAATATAACTTTCTTAGTTTATGATTAAAGTGATATAGAAATTGAAGGAATTGAATTTGGAGACTTAGTTTTCAAAAAAAAATTTGGGGTGTTACACTTTGCCAACATGGGAGCTCACCACAGACGGGACACACGAAGTGGAGTGGCCCATCGAGAGGTGATCAAGGCTGCGAGAGAGATGGAAGCTCACCGGGAGCCTACGGCGGAGGGATCAGAGAGGCATGGATCAAGGCAGGATGCCGGTGGTCGAGCACGAAGCCAGACCAAGGGATCCAACGGCCAAGATGACCCACGTCCAGATTTGGTAAACTTCACAGTATCAGGGGTAAATCAGAAAAAGGGGGAGCAACAGATAGCTCAAAACGGCAAACAACTGCTGCAAAGTGGTCAAACGATGCATGCAGGTGAGGAGGGACATCTGGTGGAGCACAGAGGGGGGACAGGGATTGCAGGCCCTAAAAATGGCAAACACCAACTCCGTAACAACATGCATGCTTCAAGACAAGAGCTGGTGAGGGACAGTGCCAGCTTGGGGAAGATGTCAAGCAAGAAAGCGCCATCCACCAGGGAGTGGGTAGAAAAGGTTTGGAAAGCATAGGAAGGGAAAAAGATGGTTTCTTTGGGTCAAGGGCGACAGGATACAGAGACCATTTTGGGGAAAGCGACGGGCACAGTGCTGCTCGTTTGCAGAGAAGATAGATCAGAGGAGAGCGAGAAGAAAGGGGCCTCTGATGCTCAAGATTTGAGGAAACCCACAAATGGTAAAGAAGCCAACGAAGAAGGAGAGACCCCCTCCGCTTTGAAACTTAAAGAGAAAGAAAAGTTTGATTTGGCACTCAACGCAGTGGTCACAATGCCCAAAACTTCGGAACCCACGCGACCTGCAGTTGCCGCTGTGCCAACCAATCTGGTTGTGCCATGTGGCCGGGGAGGTGAGCGTACCGCCCTCACTAAACAAACAGATCTCATGTTTATCGAGACTAGCGGTATCTTACACTGCGGAGGAGCGGATAGAGGCAAAGCAGATGCTTCTCAAGTGGGTGGGCTTGGTTATAAGAGTTTTATAGGCATTAATGGGCATAAAGAGGGCCTCAAAATGCTTATTTTAGCCCCTGAGACAAGTAACACTATAATTTTGAGCAATCAGACGGGTAGTAGGCCTATTGAGGGATCCGCCATAGGAAACTCTGCTATTCTTGAAGAGTCATCGGCAGTCAGTGGGCTCAATGAGGAGTCCACAATGAGAGAGTCTACTCTACAACTGGAAAATCAGCTTGCAGATAGTGATGAGGACCTGGAAGGACGCTTAAATCTGGACGAAGAATTCTCATTTACAGACGAGGAGTCAGAGGATGTAGAGTTTATTGCTGATACACAAAGGGAGATCTCGCCAGAGATGGTCTTGACCACACTTCCAGAGTCAGCACCGGGAGATAGTACTGTTTCATCTCACAGGACGGTTGGGTTCAGAGTGCAGCGGTCATCTAAGAGGGCTCATGTGGAGTCCTTGGATGACTATCTAGAGGTAGAAGTGGCAGCAAAAGCTGCAAAATTTGACGACAGCAGTACGAATTTTTTTTAGCTTCTATATTAAATTTCATATCAGACTCTGAAGTTTTTTTCCTAGCTAAAACCTGTGGTTTGGAGGTGTGTGACACAGAATGTAATGCTTTACTTCTTAATAAAATTAGGGGTTGGGAAACTGAAAGGGTTAAATCTAGTTGTCAGAAAGAACTAGGAGCGACCTCTGGGTTGATAAAGGTCTGCGAAGTTGAAACCTGTCCCACACCCACACCCACGGTCGACTCAGACATGATCCCCCAATGAATACACTATTCTGGAATGTGAGGGGGTTGGGGGATAGAGGGAAAAGAGATATGGTTAGGGACGTCATTAACAACTCCAAGGCGGAAGTTGAAGGATTACAGGAGACCAAACTTGTGCATGGGGCCAAACTCAAAAGGATAGGGGGCAACAGAATCAAGGAATGGGTGCTATGCCCATCCACAGGAGCCTCGAGGGGAATTGCTATTGGGTTCAACTCGGATACTCTCACTTGTACTGAGGTTTACAGTGGAACATTCTCCCTAACTATCCGACTGAAACGACGATCAGATAATTGGGTGCAGACAGTCACTGTCGTTTATGGACCGAATGTGGCTACAGACCGTGATGCCCTCTAGAATGAGCTTGTCGATATTTGACATCGATGGTCGGGAGCCTAGATTGTTAGGGGGACTTCAATATTACCAGATTTGCCTTCGAACACAAGGAAAGAGGTTCCAGCGACAGGCACAAAGAAGAGTTCACTATGGTGATCACGGACCTAGAGCTCATAGATATCCCAATTAATGATAGACTATTCACATGGTTTAACATGCAGGTTGCTCCGATCATGGCCAAACTGGACAGGATACTAGTATCGATGGATTGGGAGGCTAAGTTACCATTAGCAACCGCTAGATCGATCCCTAGACCAACGTCAGATCATACTCCGATCCTACTTGATACAGGGGTACGGGGAGCTCAAAGGCCTTGGAAATTCAGATTCGAGAAGGCCTGGCTAGAAATTCAGGGGTTTCACCACATGGTGATGGAAAATTGGGCACTCCCAACCGCTGGTATGGATGCTGCAGCCCAATGGTGTGAAAAAATCCGCAGATTGAGGAAGCGGTTGCATAGATGGAATCGGTCCAGATTTTCGACCATCTGGCGTGCAAAGGATGCCTTTTTGGAAGGAATTGATGAACTGGAAAGGTTGGAAGAAACGAGAGTCCTGTCACAAGATGAAAGAAACAGGCTACTAGAACTCCGAGAGAATATTGCCAATCTTTATAAGTTGGAAGAAATCAAATGGCAACAAAGGTCAAGGATTTCATGGCTCATAGAGGGAGACGCGAATACGGCCTTCTTCCACCAAGTGGCAAGCGCCAGGCGCAGGTCCAACCTAATTCTGTCAATACAGACGGACACGGGGACTTCGCAAGACGAAAAGGTGATTTCCACAACCTTTCAAGCTTACTACAAGGGCCTTTTTGGGAAAAAAAATGACTTCAGGATCCCACTGAGAGATGATTACTGGCAGGCATACCAGAACGATTCAACGCAATTATTATCCACTTTGGAAGCTCCTTTCTCAGAAGAGGAAGTCAAAAAGGCCATCAATCAAATGGGAGCAGACAAGTTGCCTGGGCCAGACGGCTTCCTTATGATGTTCTTCCAAGTGTTCTGGGAAGAAATTAAAGGGGACATTATGGTGCTGATGGATGAATTTTTTTAACAACACTCTCAGATTGGGCATGTTCAATTTTGCGGAAGTCGTCTTCATACCTAAACAGAAGGAGTCTACGAGAGTGGGGGACTTTAGACCGATCAGCCTGATAAATTGCTCGGCTAAGATTATCACTAAGGTCATGGCCATCCGCCTGGGAAGTATAATGGACAACTTAGTCAGCAAAACTCAGACGGGTTTCATCAAGGACAGATGTATTCTAGACTGTGTGGCCACCGCAGAGCAAGTTATCCACTGCTACCATACGAGCAACTCTAAGAACTTCCTCCTAAAACTGAACTTTGAAAAAGCATACGATTCCGTTGATTGAGAATGCATGTTGGAAGCTCTTAGAGGAAGGGGATTCGGGAATAAATGGATAAGATGGATCAGGCAATGTTTGCATACTAGTAAAATAGTAATCTCGGTGAATGGGCGGCGGGGGCCGCCGTTCCCTTGCAAGAAAGGACTCCGGCAAGGAGATCCATTATCACCACTTCTATTCACTATCGTAGCAGATGTGCTGAGGGGTATGCTAGAGAACTGTCGAAGAAAAGGTTGGATAACGCCAGTGGCCAGCAGCGTGTCTAATCAAGGGTGCACGACTCTTCAGTATGCTGATGACAACCTACTTTTTGGTAATGGGACCAGGTTAGAAACAATCTGCTTTAAAGGGGCACTCTATTGTTTTGAAGCCTGGTCAGGCTTCAGGATAAATTTTCACAAGAGCGCTTTGATTCCAATTACACTATTCGATGTCGAAACATGGGAACATGCCACCATACTAAACTGTATGACGAATGAGTTCCCGATCAAATACTTAGGGCTCCTATTCAGACCAGGGAAGCTCTCTAAGTCGGACTGGCTGCCTATCATAGACAGGGTGGAGGACAGACTGGCTGGTTGGAAAGGAAAATCGCTCTCACTCGGGGGGTAGAGTGGTACTCATCAACTCAGTGTTGTCTAATCTGCCCATTTACTACATATCGTTTTTTGAGCTTCCTAAATGGGTTATCCAAAGAATTGACCAAATCCGGAAAAGATTCCTGTGGAAAGGGGCAGATTCGAATAGGGGAGGTTACCACCTGATCAAATGGAGTATTGCTTGCATGAAGAAGAAGCATGGAGGGCTAGGCATCATCGACCTTAGAGATATGAACCTTGCCCTTTTGGGAAAATGGTGGTGGAAGGTATTTCACCACAGCGGGGAAGGATGGCAGGATTTCATTCAACCATACCTCCGGGGAAAAGGTATGAGAAGTTTAGGCTTCCGAGTAGGGTCTAAAGTTTCGCGATTCTGGAAAGGAATTACCAAAGCAAGCAGACCGTTCAACTCAGCAGTTACGTCGACTATCGGTAAAGGACGGTCCACTAGATTTTGGTGGGACAAATGGTGTGGTGCCCATACCCTTAAGGAAACTTTCCCTGAGCTGTATGAGGAAACGAATCGACCAAATATTTCTGTGGCCGAGACTTGGAAGAGGGGAAATTGGAGGCCGTCGTTTCGAGGAACTCTTACCCCAGAGTTACAGCAGCAACTGCTTGAATTGCAAGCACACATCACACGAACCGGCGTAATGTGCGTTCAAGGCCCAGATCAGATGCGCTGGGGACTCGAAACCAAGGGAGCTTTCACGGTCAGGTCTCTGTATCATCGAATTCACTATCGAGGATGCAGACCCAGCTGGGCACAGATGTTATGGAAGGCGAAAACCTCCCCTTAAAGTTAGAGTCTTCCTCTGGCTAGTGCTCAATAATGCAATGCTCACCAGAGAGAATCTTGCCAAAAGACAACCCCAGATTGCGACCAACTGTGGTTTCTGCAATATGTATACGAAAAATTTGAATCACATTTTTATTCACTGTCCAAGGAGTAAGGCAACTATGGTGGAGGTATTACGAGCCTTAGGAACAGGTGACTACCCTAGCGAATATGAGGATTTATGGATTGGCCCTAAATTTGCCTCGATTCGTCAAGAAATGAAGGATGCGTGGTACATTGCTATTGCGGAAACTACATGGGTGTTATGGCTAGATAGAAACAATTTTTATTTTCGTGCTTCATGTAATAATATTTCTGGTAACTTTACTCATATCATGCATCTTATTCTTTTTGGGCTACAGATGCTGCCACAGGAGTGAGAGGGAGGATTGCCAGAGTCTTCCAGGTGGAAGAATTTGATGATGAGGAGGTAGAGTTTTGGCCGACACTAGACTGAGGGGTGGCGCCCTCCATACTCATCAAGATTCTCATTAGCCACCAGCTCTGCTATTCTGTGTTTTGTATCGACCTACTGTATTTTTGGTTGTTTGATGTATGGATGATTAGACCCACCCCCCAGGGTTTGTTGGGAGATTATGTTTTATTTTCTGCACTGTACTTTTGTATTTCTTGCTGTACTCTGGGGTATTTTATTAACCTCTTATTAATGAAACAGGGTGGCATTATTCCACCTTTAAGCTCAAAAAAAAATATACATCACATTTGATAGTGTGAAATTTCATTTTGAATAATCAAGATATGAATATTGAGATGTCTCTCTAGCTAAATCAGTTAATGTGGCACACTAGGCTCTTTATTCTCTTACAAATATAGTCCACACGATCTAAAAATATCTCTCTGTGTTCAATGTAGTATAGTTTTAGTTGCATTTCTATTTGCAAGATTTTTTAATCTCTGAATACAAATTGCAAGCAAAAACTGCATGATTCTTTTCATTTTTACTTACAACCATGGTAATAAAGTTTGCGAATTATTCGCCAAATTTCTAAATTATTCGCAAAGAATTCATTCGCCGAATCAATTCGTGATTCGATTGCCAATTAGCGCTTAAATTACGCACTCACGAATTAAACGAATTAATCCTTATGTTTGTTACTATTTTTCATATTTATGAATTTAAATATATATTTACTAACGGGTACTAAGATGCTTTAAATTTTATATTTCTTTCTTTCCAAACTTTTGCCGTATTTTTTCTACTTCCGAATTTACCAATTTTTTTACCAAATTTTTTAATATAAAAATTTACGGAATTATTTTTGAATTCCAAATTTATGATTATGCTTAGAACCACTACTTAAAAATGAGAGGAAGTCCTGTCAAGTGAAATGAGGTGCATCTGGATACAGCTAACTGAGGTTTATCAAACAGTAAGTCAATTCATACTGTACTGGCAACTCTGTATATATCCGAATGTGTCGGCAACTAGTAAGATGTAAATAAAGTGTCGACCAGTATATATGTAGTATACATCTCTTATGAGTTGGTTGGTTCAATAAGAGTTGGTTGGTTCAAGAAAAGGCAACAAGCAAGAGCAACAGCTTAGAGCATCCACAGTCGTTGAAGCCAAATTTTGGGTAAATAGCAATTGAGAAATAGAAAAAAGAGAATGTTGCTGCAGTCGTTCAAAGCCATTTTCGATTGGTCGTTTGTTTTTGTTTAAACGACGGAAGATTATCTACCGTTAATTTGATCGCACGGTTCATTATTCTCCGTCCCTTTTAATTTTTTTTTTTTTTTAATAAAAAAGCTCATAGACGGCTCAATATACACCGTTATTTTCATCGCACGATTCATTATATTCCGTCCGTTCTTAAAAAAAAAAAAATTTAAAAAAAAACCACAGACGGTTCATATTGAACCGTTAATTACATCAAACGGTTGATTATCAACCGTCCCTACCTTAATTATGAACGAATCCACTGATTATCATTAGTTATCCCACATTATGAACCCACAATATGAACCCATATTTAGGACCCACATTATGAACCGAAGATCAAGTTTTAAATTTTTTTTTAGGACCCACTGATTATCATTCATTAGTTTTAATTTTTTTTTTTTTTAAAATCCCACAGACGGTTCATTATGAACCGTTAATTACATCCCACGGTATTTTATATACCGTCCCTGTTTAAAAATTTTTTTTAAAAAAAAGAACGCACAGACGGTTAAATATGCACCGTCATTTTGATCGGACGGTTGATTATCAACCGTCTGTTGATTTTTATTTTTATTTTTTTATAAAAAAACTGGTTAATCATTGGCTAGCGTACCTTCTGTACGAGACGGACTATTATTTGCCGTTAATTAGATCGGACGGATTATAATCTTCCGTGAGCTATATTTTCCATTTCGCCAAATCGCCAGCCATATTTGGCAACGCACTGTTCATTATCAACCCAAATTTTGGATATTTGGAAGACGACTGCAGTTCGTTTTTTTTCAAATTTTCTAAATTTTGGGTATTTAGCCCACGACTGTGGATGCTCTTATAAAGGAGAGGAGCCATTTTTACAGTGGGGGGGATGGAGAAGGTCAGAAGCATGCATGATTGCAGAGAATACTCATCATGAGATTTATTTCTTTTTGGTCTTCAAACCCAATGCACCTCACCTGTCAGCTCCCACTCTTCACTCTCCACTCTTTCCCCCAACAAATTACAAATTTATTGCTCATAAACCCAAACTCTACCTCGCCCCCATACCTCATGTTTGTTTTATCACATTTGGTTGTAAAATCCTGACCCGCGTGTTGGACCGAGTTACTAATGCAAGTTCTTTCCTTCTCAATCAAATAGATTTATATTTAAAAGAGCTGACAATAACATGTTTTAAAAATTGACTATTTTTTCTCTGTTAGATGTATTATAGAAATGTCTAAAATCGAGTAAATAGTGTTATGAACCGAATGAATTAAATCCTAACTCAGATCGGTTTTATAGGAAATCAAAGATACTGAGAAAACTAGATGACTTGAACTGGCTGGTTCGACAGTGAACCAATTGAGAGGGTTGAAGTTGTACAAGCCGATTTAAGTAATATTATTTTTTTTTCAAAAGAAAATATTTGTCAAAAATGAGTTTTGAACCATGATTGACCAGAAAATATTGTACTTAATACTTAATTATTCACAAAGATACAAATATTGTAACTATCTCTAATCTCTAATATTATAATGAGATAAGGCCTTAGTGTCATTTGTAAATCTACCATTGCGTGCAATATTTGTAAATCTACCATTGCGTGCATTGCACGTACATAACTAATATGAAGGAGATCTCAGGTTCGAGTCTTCACTACGTTATATTTTTTACTTTAATTTTTTTTTAAAAAATATATTAAATGTGTATCACGCGTGTAAATTATCTATCTATATCTATTTATGTATAATATAATATATAATAACTATTATAATAGAACAGTTGGAGTTGTAATCTATCTACTTACGTGCAACTCCAACCCTCTGATCATAGTCTTCACAAATTACTTTTAAAAATTTATAATCTTATTTATTAAGACATGTATCGCACGTATAAATCAGAGTTTTTACTTTAATTTTTTTTAAAAAAATATACATGTGCATCCCACGTGTATATTACTAGTGCTATATAAATGTTAAAGGTATGTACCTACTTGAGGAGTATATAGTTACCTGGTCCAGTCAAAGTTGAACTGGGGTTCTACCGTAAAAGAAGGGGACCAAACCATCGCTTCCATTAGACTGGTTCGGCCTACAGTATTGCCTTTTATCTCGTTTTTGTTATAAATAAATTTAGTGTGAATTGTCTATTGAACTTCCCCCCACTCTTTCCACATTCTCCACCACCACATTGCATTCATTCATATTTATTCATATGTAATTGTCTCTTTATATTCTTTGTAAGCCTATAAATAGGCCATTGGGTGAATCATTTGTAAGAGAGATGAAAATATTATGAATGAGAATAATCTTCTTTCCTCTTGTCCCTATTTTCATTGTTTATTGTTTCTATTCTTTTACAATACGTTATCAGCACGAGGCTCTACTTCAACTATTCGAGATTATGAATATGTATCAATTCAAGATCACAAACAGTGCTACTATACACATCCCTCTTCCTAGGGTTTCTTCATTCCAAGCGATTTCGTATCGTTCCCTTTTATCTCGATTGATTAATTATTATTTATTGTCCTTTCATTTGCTTTGGAATATTTTTGTTGTTGTGAATTATTGTTTTCTGCAGGTTTGGGATGGATTGGACTCGTCAGCGTGTACTTTCTTGGCTATCCTATCGATATTGTGCCGAACTTGTGTTCCCTGGTTTCTGAGGTTGATGATAAGCCTCTCATCTCAGACCAATGAACTATACCAATTGGCATCAGTCGCATTTTCTCTACTCGTTGCTTAGGTTAGTGCCCCGTTCACTTTTCAAATTATAATTTATATGTGTCACCTGCTAGTCATTTTTTCTCATTCTTATCATGTATACTAGTACTAGATAAAATTGGATGTTATGTTCTAAAAATTTTCCATCTGATTCTCACGAGTCCTAGTTTCATCCTGCAAAATGAACAAAACATGGATTATGTTAGTTTAATGAAATTGCAAAACATTAGACAATATGTTTTCAAAATGTCAATTATTCAGAAACGCAGTTAAGAACACTGAAGATAATACCTTCTTGGTCTACCTAGTCTATAGCCTTAATGAAATTAAATGCTTATATCTCCCCATTGCTTCATCATATCTCAAGCATATTCTTGTTAGGTAGGAGTTTAAACTTTAACTAAGTGCCTCCTGTATATGAAAATTTTATTTGTTTGTGGTTGTTTTCCCAATTTGCATAACCTTCTAGATGCTCATACTGCATTGTAAAGAGCTTTGGTATATATTCTTGTTCCCTCGTGTTGTGGGAGCACTTTCAATTTTGTCCAGCTGTCGGCATGTTTTTTTTTTCACCGTCCTCATCCCCTGTTATAGATGCACACTAGTTGTGTTAGGGACTCAGGGTGTAAGCTATAAACTTGACTCAAATCTAATATCATATACATAATCTACTATCACACTATTGATTGACTCAATACGACAATCAATGAAAAAGTAACAGTAGTAACCACCTTTCCCAAGCCATCCATCTTCTAAATGAAGTTAGTTGTAAATAAATATAATGTTGTGAAGGTTACATGAAAGATTTATCTGATTTTACGAGCAGAATTCAACCTGGTTAAAATATGTAATTTGTTGTATTTTTCCCAGAAGAAAAATTATGAATGAGGGGTTTACTGTAATATCTGGAATGATGTTGAGGAAGCATAACAGAAAATTCTTCCTAATTGATCATGTAGTAAAGCTCATTAACCCAAGGAGCAATGGAGTGGGCTATTTTGATGTCTCTAAAAATCAACCACAATTAGCTTTGATTTCTAACTATGGGGTAGTCAGTGGTGTGTGATGGGGGTGATGCTTATGAATAGATATATTTTCCAAATACATCATGGTCCCGGAAATTATGATTTGGTAGCATGGTCCACTCTGGGTTTATTCTGAAGAACCAAACTATGATTTGATTTTCTTATAGAAATTCTTTTGCATGATAACTTGTAGCAAAAATAAGCTCCTTCCATTTTTATTTATCTTTAGTGGCTATGATTTATCAACAATTTTCTGACAGTAGGACCCTTATGATGAACCAAATATTATTCACTTTTAGGGGCAATAATCTTAAGGCAATTAGACATTTAAATGCTCTATATGTGGTATTTACGCTTCTTTTCTCTTTTTCCATAGGAAACAACCTAAAGCAGCAAAACGAAGCAGATTCCAGACTAATACAGACTGAGAGGATGATATACAGGGAACAGCAGAGATCAGTCGACTGACTCTTCAACCAGGCGACTGGGCAGAGAGTTTGATAAGGCTCGGCACAGTCGACTGTGTCCCAAGACAGTCGACTGGTACGCGGCGAGTCAGAAGATAAGAATAGATGCATCCTCATCCAAATCCGAATCAAAATTAAGTTATCCAAACCCAGGTGTTTTTTGCGAATAACAACTTCTCAAACAATCAAAGCAAGAAGCACGTGGTGAGCAGATAAGGAAGGAAAGAACAAAAAGAGAAAGAAATAAACGGCAGATGAAGATAAGGAAAGAAATAACAAAAGAAGAGGATTGCTCTGCAAAAAGTACAAACCCTAATTCTCTTCTCTTGTTCTATAAATACCAATCAAGAAAGAAGCGAAGGGGGGGCTCTCTCGGACTTTCTTCCGCACACACCATCAGCCGAATCACAAGAGTTCCTGAACGATCAAGCCATCAACAAAGTGCAGCACGGCAGCAACATAGAAGAAGAAGAAAGGAGATCAAGTACTAAAGAAAGAACGGCCGGTCGACTGTGTGACAGCCAGCCGATCCATCTAGCCGAACTACATCAGTTTATTCCTTCTCTTTTTAATTCTTTTATGTTGACCATGTATTCAAACTTGTTGATTAATAAAAGTATTATTATGTGGAACTAATTTCATAGTTGGGTAGATTGAAGCCGTAGTTATGTAATGCTATATTCTTCTGAAATCTTCTATTTTACTTATTGATTGAATCTGATTGAAGTGATATAGATTGATGGTAAATAAACTTGTTCTCAAGTTCTGAGAGCAGTCGACTGAGGTGAGAGCCAGTCGACTGACGTACAAAACTTGAGAATATCAAGTTTGCATTACCATCTATCTGAATATGTTATATGAGCATATTGAGACGACCCATATCTCGTGTTCATAACTTGTAACAAGGGAATCTTTAGGGGTTCTTGGTTCAATCAACTTAAGGGATCTAGATCTGATACCAATTTCTAGAACCTTGAGTGTTTGTTCGTTTCCACTGATCTTGTGTTTTCTTTAAGTACAACTTAGTAGATACCATGCTAGACACTTGATGAAAGAAACGAGTTAGAGTAGATACCATGCCTAATTCTTGGCTTAGGGAAACAGTACTTTAAGGAGTAGATACCATGCCCTTGAAGGGAACAAACATGAGTAATAAGAAGAAGTTCAGAAGGTGACTTAGCATTACTGACTATTGGTGGAGATCTAAACCCAACTACTTCATAAATATTTGTGATTCAGCATTTCTTAATTTAGTTTTGATCATTTTACTTCTTTTAGATCTTTAAAACAACTCTTTATGATTCTTATTCTTTTTATTGGTTGGTAAGTTAAAGTCTACAATCTCTGTGGGATCGACCCTTGCTATTGCTACGCTTCTATAAACGATTCGTGCACTTGCGAGGTTTTTAATTTGTGTCTAGTTTATCTATTTATTTAGGTATCTAGATTGCACAACAAGTTTTTGGCGCCGTTGCCGGGGATTGTCTAGTATTTTAACTTACAGATCAGTAGAAAGTTTTTGTTTTTCTTTCTTTCTTTTAATTTTATTATTAAGTATTTTTCTTTTAGGTTACAGGAACTTTGGTGGATGCACGGAAGGAGATCACTTCGTCCAGAGCTACTACCTATTGACGCAGAAACAGAACGCACTTTGCACAGACTAGGTAAGCTGTTTGCAGCACACCAGTCGACTGTCACTACGAATCAGTCGACTGCACAGAGACCCAGTTCACATACAGCAATGGCTGAGGAAATGCCAAATCGAGTGCCAATGCAGGACAAGTTCACGCCTAAGAATATCGAGCAACCTTCCTGCATTGCGTATCAACCTAATGTCACAGGAAACATGCATCTATCTCCTCAGTTACTTAGTATGGTTCCCCACTTTATTGGCAAACCAGATGAAGAGCCTCATCTCCATTTACAAGACTTTTTCGATCTTTGCAGGACACAAAGCGTCCAAGGGCTCACCCCTTAGCAAATCAGGTTAATCTTGTTTCCTTTTTCCTTAAAACTTAATACTAAACTATGGTATAATTCTTTGGAACCAGGATCAATTAATTCATGGGAGCAATTGGCCACGAAATTTTTGAAAGAATTCTTTCCAGCCCAAAAGACCAAACAGCTAAAAAGGGAGATTCAACTCTTCCAACAAAAGGATGGAGATTTATTTTTCGAAGCATGGAAGGATTTCAAGAACAAACTTCTCAAGTGTCCTACACATAACATGCCTAAAGATGATCAGTTACAAGCTTTTTATGAAGGTTTAAACGATACTAACAAGGTAATTATGGATTCAGCTTGCAACGAGATCTTAATGAGAAAAAGTGGTGAAGAGGCCAAAGAACTATTTGAAGAACTAAGCGAAAATTCATAACAATTCTCAACAAGGAGGGGCCCTTCCAAAAAATAGGGAGTTTACGAAATTTCTAATAGCAATAACATTCAATTAGAAATGGTAAACATGAATAAGAAAATTGATATGCTTGTTAATGCAATGTCGATGATGGGTGGAGTTAAAAATCAAACAAATGAAATTTGTGCAATTTGTTCTCATGTAGATCATACCACTGATACATGTCCCATGTCTTCTTTCACGGATCAGGAGCATGCAAACTATGTTGGTCGAGGAGTGTTTCCACAAAAGAACAATCCCTTCTCGAACACATACAACCCAGGGTGGAGGAACCATCCAAACTTCTCCTGGAGTAATAATCAGAATAATCAAGGGACTCAATCTTCACAAGGACATGCACGGAACTTCCAAATGGGAAGTGGGTTTGATAGGCCAATTCAAGAACAGAAGAAGTTGGATTTTGAATCCACCGTTCTTCAATTACTCCAACAACAACATCAAACAACCAACCAACAAGGGCAAGCAATTCAGAAGTTGGAAACGTAGATTGGCCAAATTGCGAAAGAATTAAGCGAACGAAAGGCAGAGGAACTTCCTTCACAAACCGTACCAAACCCTGGAGGCCAAGAACAGCTCAAATCAGTGACAACCCTAAGAAATGGTAAGATAATTGACAGCAAGGTTGGAACACACACAGACGAATTAAAAACACAACCATCAAAAGCTTTGGGTTCCAACAAGGTAAGTGAAAAAGAAGGAACAATTCTGCCACCATTCCCTCAAAGGTTAGTCAAGCAAAAGAAAGAACAACATTTATTTGACATCTTTGAAACTCTCAGGAAGGTAGAAATTAATATCCCCTTACTTGACGCTATTAAACAAATTCCTTCTTATGCTAAATTTTTGAAAGAATATTGCACTCACAAAAGAACATTTCAGGTTAGGGAGGATGTGGCTTTGACAGAAGAAGTGAGCGCTGTCTTATTAAGAAAATTACCTCCCAAACTAAAAGACCCAGGTAGTTTTACCATTCCTTGCAGGATTGGTGAGCACTTCTTTGAGAAAGCATTACTAGACTTTGGGGCAAGCATCAATCTTCTCCCATACACCATCTATGAAAAGCTAGGATTGGGGGAACTCCAACCAACAACCATCACATTGCAGTTGGCGGATCGCAGTATCAAAAGACCTAGAGGTATTTTGGAAGATGTCCTAGTTCAGGTAAACGATTTTATTTTGCTTGCTGATTTTGTTGTGCTGGATATGGAAGAATCTTCAATGCCATCGTCTCTACCAATTATTTTAGGTAGGCCCTTTATGAGTACGGATGATATAAAAATTTGTATTAAAAAGGGTACTATAAGCATGAAAATAAATGGAGAGAAGGTTGAATTTAAAATGTTTGATACACTGAAATTACCACATGATGATCATGAATGCTATAATGTTGATGTGGTGCAGGATATTGTTGATCAAACATTTCAGGTACATAGCGTTGAGCCACTACAGGCCACAATTACACAATCTCTAACTTTATCTAATGTGGAACAGGAATACGATGACTGGGGGATTGCAGAGACAGTACATCACCTTGAAACTCCAAAGTCATGCTCAGGTAAGTTTGCACCTGTGTTTGAAAAATTGGTGACTGATGACATTTTTGTTTCTGCAGATAAGTCGACTGGTGGACTATACAAGTCGACTGGTGGACCAGACAAGTCGACTGGTATACAGGCTGAGTCGACTGCACCGAGACTTCCAGACATAGAGCTTAAGCAGTTGCCCGACCATTTGAAGCATGCATATTTGGGTGAGAACCAGACGCTACCAGTGATAATTGCTGCAAACTTGAGTGCACAGGAAGAAGAGAAGTTGCTGAGGGTACTACGAAAACACAAGAGTGCAATAGGATGGACCATTGCAGATATCAAAGGAATAAGTCCATCCAAATGCATGCACAAGATACTCCTTGAAAACAATGCAAAACCTAGCAGGGAGGCACAGAGAAGGCTTAATCCAAACATGAAGGAAGTGGTAAGAGCAGAGATTCTGAAGCTGCTAGATGTTGGCATCATCTACCCCATCTCAGACAGCAAATGGGTAAGTCCTATACATGTGGTGCCTAAGAAAAGTGGAGTCACAGTGGTGACAAATGAAGAGAATGAGCTTATCCCTACTAGAGTGACCACAGGATAGAGGGTATGCATTGACTACAGGAAACTGAATAATGAAACCAGGAAAGATCACTTCCCTCTTCCTTTTATTGATCAAATGTTAGAAAGATTAGCAGGATATAGTCATTATTGTTTGTTAGATGGTTATAGTGGCTATAATCAAATTGCTATTGCTCTAGAAGATCAAGAAAAAACCACTTTTACATGTCCTTTTGGTACTTTTGCATACAGGAGGATGCCCTTTGGATTGTGCAATGCACCAGCAACATTTCAAAGATGCATGATGAGTATATTTTCAGACATGGTGGAAAGGTTCATCGAGGTATTTATGGATGACTTTAGTGTTTTTGGATCTTGTTTTGATGAATGCCTTAACCATTTGCAGCTTGTGCTTAAAAGATGTGAAGAATGCAATTTAGTGCTGAATTGGGAAAAGTGCCATTTCATGGTACAACAAGGTATTGTGTTGGGACATTTGGTGTCAAAAAGAGGCATAGAGGTAGACAAGGCGAAAATCGATATAATATGAAAACTGCCCCCTCCCACTACAGTTAAGGGTGTTAGGAGTTTTCTTAGACATGCAGGGTTCTATAGAAGATTTATAAAAGATTTCTCAAAAATCTCCAAACCCCTTTGTGACTTGTTGGCTAAGGATGTTGAGTTTGTATGGACAGAAGAGTGCACAAATGCTTTTAATACATTGAAAAATCTTCTCATTTCTGCACCTATTGTCATGGCACCAGATTGGAGCCATCCTTTCGAGCTAATGTGTGATGCAAGTGATTATGCTTTAGGGGCTGTGTTAGGTCAAAGAATCAATAAGAAACCCCATGTTATTTACTATGCTTCTCGAACATTAAACGATGCACAGCTAAATTATTCTACTACTGAAAAAGAAATGTTAGCTGTTATTTTTGCTGTAGAAAAGTTTAGATCATATTTAATTGGTTCTAAAGTTATTGTTTTCACTGACCATGCTGCCTTGAGATATTTGTTTGCTAAAAAGGATGCTAAGCCTAGGTTGATCAGATGGGTGCTGTTGCTTCAAGAATTCGATCTTGAGATTAGAGACAAAAAAGGAAGCGATAATGTTGTTGCAGATCACATGTCCAGGCTACTGCAGGAGGAAGAAAGAATTGTGCCGCCACTTAATGAAAATTTCCCAGATGAACATCTATTTGAAATAAACATATCATCGGGACAGTCGACTGGTAACAGGACCAGTCGACTGGTATCTCATTGCTCAAATTTTCCATGGTTTGCTGACATTGTAAATTATCTCACTGCTCATGTTTTCCCTCCAGGTATGACAAGTCAGGAACGAAAGAGACTGGTGGCTATGTGCAAGCACTATTATTGGGATGATCCTTATTTGTTCAAATTTTGCCCTGATCAAATTATAAGAAGATGTGTGGCAGAAGAAGAGCAAATAAGCATTTTACAACATTGCCACCAATACGCATGTGGAGGACATTTTGGACCAAAATGAACAGCACTCAAGGTATTGCAATATAGATTTTATTGGCCTAAAGTATTCAAAGATGCTTTTTCTTTTTGCAGGACTTGTGACAAATGCCAAAGGACAGGCAACATCTCTTCTAGAAATCAAATGCCACTGCAAAACATCCAAGTGATCGAGCTTTTTGATGTTTGGGGAATCAACTTCATGGGTCCCTTTCCTAACTCATTTGGTTATTTATATATACTTGTTGGTGTGGATTATGTGTCTAAATGGGTCGAGGCTGTCCCCTCAAGAACTAATGATCACAAAGTTGTTGTCAAGTTTTTGCAGGAGAATATTTTCACTAGGTTTGGGACACCACGAGCAATAATAAGTGATGGAGGGAGCCACTTCAATAACTTTCCATTTGCTTCTTTGATGAAGAAGTATGGTATTTCACATAGAGTGGGCACCCCATATCATCCTGAAACTAGTGGGCAGGTAGAGATTAGCAACAGAGAAATTAAGAGCATTTTGGAAAAGATAGTCAACACAAGGAGACAGGATTGGTCGCTGCGCTTGAATGATGCAATATGGGCCTACCGAACAGCATACAAAACACCCATCGGCATGTCACCATACCGTTTGGTCTTTGGAAAAGCCTGTCATCTACCAGTGGAGTTGGAACACAAAGCCTATTGGGCCATCAAAAGGTTCAATTTTGATATGAAACAAGCAGGTAACAAAAGAAGATTGCAACTAAATGAGCTTGAAGAGTTGAGGCACGATGCATATGAAAATGCAAAATTATATAAGGAAAGGACCAAGTTGTACCATGACAAACAGCTAGCACGAAAGGAGTTTCATGAAGGACAGAAGGTATTGATTTACAACTCAAGATTGAGACTTTTTCCAGGCAAGCTTATGTCAAGATGGTATGGGCCATACATTGTTACAAAAGTCTTTCCTTATGGAGCGTTGGAGGTCCATAGCCAAGAGAACAATCAAACATTCAAGGTGAATGGGCATAGGGCAAAGCCTTACATGGAGATGAGTTTAGAGCCGCACGAGGAAGATGTGAATCTTCAAATCATTCAATACATTGCATGACCTCATCAAGTCTAGCTGAAGACAGAAAACACAACGCTTATTGGGAGGCAACCCAATTTTCAGGGGAGTATTTACACTTTCCCTCTATTTTCTTTTATTTATTCATCTTATATTTTCATCTTTTATTTTCAGTCTCTCCTTACTAGATGGTGACACATGCCTATTTTTACATTTTCTTTCGAACATTGAGGACAATGTTCCATCTAAGTTTGGGGGTATTAGGGTTATTTAATTTTTGAGTCTTTTGAATTTTTTTTTTTTTTTTTTTTAGGATAAACAATTTCTTATAAAGTAAGAAGAAGGATACTTATTTACTTTAGGATTGTTGAGTTTCATAAATTCCTTACAAAGTTATATGAGTCATGCGATTATACACAATAAACAAATGTGATGCTTTTTCTGGTGATTATTCCCTTTAGATCTAGTCCTAAATTGAGTTTAAGTAAATAGAGTGATAAAATATATGTATATATATTTGAATAAAGTCAATCTACTCCAATGTTTTGAGTGCTTAGTAACTAGGGGTATTCATCACCAATGTTTACCTTTACGTTAAACGGCAACTTGAAATATGAGTATGCAAAGCACTTTAAAGTTTGTGACTTGCTGAGTAACCGGGTGGATTCATCACAAATGTTTTGCATTCGCGTAAAAAGGCAAGTGACAACTTTAAAGAAGAGACTATATATATATATATAAAAATAAAAAAAAATAACTCTAGTTTGCTACTCGGTTTGTAGTAGAGAAAAGGGATAATCACAGATTGAGTAGTCGCATACAATAACTACATTAGTTGCATGACAAATATGATGAAGTTTGGGGATTATGACTAAACAATTGCACTAGAGAAAGTGGGTATGTTTAATTTTACTTTATCTAAAATTGTTTATAGTATAATATGTTGATGCTCACATAATAAGAATTCTTGGTGGTTGAATACTATTATTTTCCCCTTGTTCATAATTTTAGTTTGCTTGAGGACAAGCAAAAGCTAAGTTTGGGGGTATTTGATGAACCAAATATTATTCACTTTTAGGGGCAATAATCTTAAGGCAATTAGACATTTAAATGCTCTATATGTGGTATTTACGCTTCTTTTCTCTTTTTCCATAGGAAACAACCTAAAGCAGCAAAACGAAGCAGATTCCAGACTAATACAGACTGAGAGGATGATATACAGGGAACAGCAGAGATCAGTCGACTGACTCTTCAACCAGGCGACTGGGCAGAGAGTTTGATAAGGCTCGGCATAGTCGACTGTGTCCCAAGACAGTCGACTGGTACGCGGCGAGTCAGAAGATAAGAACAGATGCATCCTCATCCAAATCCGAATCAAAATTAAGTTATCCAAACCCAGGTGTTTTCTGCGAATAACAACTTCTCAAACAATCAAAGTAAGAAGCACGTGGTGAGCAGATAAGGAAGGAAAGAAGAAAAAGAGAAAGAAATAAACGGCTGATGAAGATAAGGAAAGAAATAACAAAAGAAGAGGATTGCTCTGCAAAAAGTACAAACCCTAATTCTCTTCTCTTGTTCTATAAATACCAATCAAGAAAGAAGCGAAGGAGGGGCTCTCTCGGACTTTCTTCCGCACACACCATCAGCCGAATCACAAGAGTTCCTGAACGATCAAGCCATCCACAAAGTGCAGCACGGCAGCAACATAGAAGAAGAAGAAAGGAGATCAAGTACTAAAGAAAGAACGGCCGGTCGACTGTGTGACAGCCAGCCGATCCATCTAGCCGAACTACATCAGTTTATTCCTTCTCTTTTTAATTCTTTTATGTTGACCATGTATTCAAACTTGTTGATTAATAAAAGTATTATTATGTGGAACTAATTTCATAGTTGGGTAGATTGAAGCCGTAGTTATGTAATGCTATATTCTTCTGAAATCTTCTATTTTACTTATTGATTGAATCTGATTGAAGTGATATAGATTGATGGTAATCAAACTTGTTCTCAAGTTCTGAGAGCAGTCGACTGAGGTGAGAGCCAGTCGACTGACGTACAGAACTTGAGAATATCAAGTTTGCATTACCATCTATCTGAATCTGTTATATGAGCATATTGAGACGACCCATATCTCGTGTTCATAACTTGTAACAAGGGAATCTTTAGGGGTTCTTGGTTCAATCAACTTAAGGGATCTAGATCTGATACCAATTTCTAGAACCTTGAGTGTTTGTTCGTTTCCACTGATCTTATGTTTTCTTTAAGTACAACTTAGTAGATACCATGCTAAACACTTAATGAAAGAAACGAGTTAGAGTAGATACCATGCCTAATTCTTGGCTTAGGGAAACAGTACTTTAAGGAGTAGATACCATGCCCTTGAAGGGAACAAACATGAGTAATAAGAAGAAGTTCAGAAGGTGACTTAGCATTACTGACTATTGGTGGAGATCTAAACCCAACTACTTCATAAATATTTGTGATTCAGCATTTCTTAATTTAGTTTTGATCATTTTACTTCCTTTAGATCTTTAAAACAACTCTTTATGATTCTTATTCTTTTTATTGGTTGGTATGTTAAAGTCTACAATCTCTGTGGGATCGACCCTTGCTATTGCTACGCTTCTATAAACAATTCGTGCACTTGCAAGGTTTTTAATTTGTGTCTAGTTTTATCTATTTATTTAGGAAGAACCAAACTATGATTTGATTTTCTTATAGAAATTCTTTTGCATGATAACTTGTAGCAAAAATAAGCTCCTTCCATTTTTATTTATCTTTAGTGGCTATGATTTATCAACAATTTTCTGACAGTAGGACCCTTACATTTCCTTGACATTATCAATTTAATGATTTTTTTTTCCTTGTATGCAATTGCGTATATGGCTCGTCCGTTTGCTCCTGATCCATCCCATTTACTTGTAGTGTCCAACTATATCCTGATATATCTCTTTTATTTTGAAGTGCCAGTGACAGCAACAACAATAACAGTAAAAACCATCCCGATCAGTAACAATAGATCATAGAACTCTTGATGCAGTCGTTCTCTTTTAATTTCAATTTCCCTATTTTTCTCCACGTGCAATTTTTTTCACCTAGACGTTAAGCTTTGTCCCTAATTTTTTTGGTGGAAAGAGACCGTTTATGGTTCTAGAGGTGCTAAGCCTAGTGAAAGGAGTTTTACATCAAAACTATTGATAGGCCGTGCAAAAATAATTGAAGGCTCCGGAAGAGCAAATTTTATAATGCCAGAAGGCCCAAAATTCATAATTGAAAATGCATTATTTTCGCCTAAGTCTCAAAGAAACTTATTAAATTTTAAAGATATTCGTCTAAATGGATATCATATTGAGACGATGAATGAAAGAGGTATTGAATATCTTTGTATTACCTCAACTATGATGGGCAAAAAGTGTGTGTTAGAAAAATTACCAGCTTTCTCATCTAGAATGTATTATACAACTATAAGAATGGTTGAATCATATAATACAGTAAATATGAAGTTTACTGATACTGTAAACTAGAAGTTTACAGATATATTTAAGGTTTGGCATAATCGGTTAGGTCATCCCGGTTCAACGATGATGCGGAAAATTATCGAGAAATCATGTGGTCATTCATTGACAAACCAGAAGATTTTTCAATCCCATGAATTTTCTTGTGTTGCTTGTTCCAAAGGAAAGTTAATTATAAGGCCCTCACCAGCCAAAATAAAGAACGAATCACTATCATTTACATCCCAATCTTTTATGAATTATTGTCAATTGGGATAAAAGTGGAACATCCAGTAGCCTATGTTCACACTCAAAATGGTTTGGCAGAATGATTTATAAAACGAATTCAATGGATTGATAGACCAATGCTTATAAAATCAAATCTCTCCGTTTGGGCCTGGAGACATGCTGTTTTACATGCAGCACAACTTATACGCATCCGGCCAACCAGTTATAATGATAATTCTCCCTTACAATTGGTTCATGGTCAGAAACCAAATATTTTCCATTTACGAATTTTCGGATGTGCGGTATATGTCTCAATTAATCCACCACAACGCATAAAAATGGGACCTCAAAGGAGGACAGAAATATATGTTGGGTATGAATCTCCATTTATAATCAAGTATATTGAACCGACGACTGGAGATTCGTTTACTGCAAGGTTTGCAGATTGTCACTTTGATGAATCACTATTCCCAACATTAGGGGGAGATAATAAACAGTTGGAAAAAGAGATTTTATGGAATGAATTATCATTGAAAAGTTTAGATCCTCGAACAAAAGAAAGTGAATTAGAAGTTCAAAGGATAATTCATTTACAAGGTGTTGCAAATCAACTGCCAGACGCATTTACTGACCACAAAGGAGTAACAGAATCTCATATTCCAGCTGTAAATGCTCCTGTCAAAATTGATGTCCCTGAAGGAAAACCTATAATTGATAGTGAGTCTAAGGCACGCTTGAAGCGTGGTAGACCACTTGGTTCCAAAAATAAACATCCTCGAAAACGAAAAGGAGCAAATAACCATGATTGTCAAATCGAGGATGTCTCTCCAGAAGAGACCATTGACATAGTTAATAATGAAGAGAATCAGGTACCTGAAATTAATGAAAATGAAGAGATCTCGATTAACTATGTCATTACGAAAATAAGATGGGACCGGAATAATATAATTGTCGATAATATTTTTGTATATAATATACCACGCGATATCATAAATGAAAACGAGGATCATGAACCTACCTTTGTGGAAGAGTGTAGAAATAAAAATGATTGGCCAAAATGGAAAGAGGCAATTAAGTCTGAATTAGACTTGTTTGAAAAACGAGGAGTTTTTGGATCTGTCGTTCGAACACCAAAAGAGATCAAATCAGTAAGCTATAAATGGGTATTTGTACGAAAAAGAAATGAATGAAATGAGATTACTAGATATAAAGCACGGCTTGTCGCACAATGTTTTACCCAGATGCCTGGTGTTGATTATGAAGAGACATATTCTCCTGTGGTGGATGCAATAACATTTCGATATTTGATATGTCTGGCAGTGCATGAAAAACTTGAAATGCGCATCATGGATGTAGTCACGACCTATTTGTATGGTTCGTTAGACCATGATATATATATATATATATATATATATATATATATGAAAATTCCTGAAGGATTTAAAAGTGCCAGAAGCACATAATGATAATTCCAGGGAAAATTTACTCAGTTAAGTTAAACAAAGCTTTGCATGGATTAAAACAATCGGAACAAATGTGATATAACCATCTTAGTGAGTTTTCGATAAAGGGGACCATAATAATGGTCATATAAGCTCACATATATTTATTAAGTATTCAAGGTCGAAGTCTGTTGGAACTCCTGAAGAGTTGTACAAGCTGTGCAATGTTTAAAGAAATATCTTAAGACGAAAAGACCTTGGATAAGCAAATTTCTTGTTTTGTCATCATTTTTGTTTTCAGGTTTTTCAAATTAAACATTTGAAAGTTGGTTTGCTAGTAAGATGAAGTCCTTACCAACTCGAAGTCATTGGACTAAGTATTTATCATATCATTATAAAGCCAAATATCAATCAAGAGATATTGGCTCCATGCGAGGCAAGGCATAGATGTGTTTGTTTGATCGGTTTAACTTCTTAATATATTTGAAGAACGTGTCATCCTCAATTGATCAAGAAGTACTCACAACGTTATTTGAAGATAATACAGCTTTAAAGCTCAATAAAAGGAGGATTACATCAAAGGCGATCAGCCGAAACATATTTCACCAGAATTTTTCTTCACTCATGTTTCAATTAAAAGGGTGAAATCATTGTTAACCAAATAGAATCAAGCGACAATCCAGAAGATTGCTCGCTATGACTCTATCACCTCAACTTTTGAAAAGGATGGTAGAATTGATCGAGATTCGAGATATGACTTTTGAAAATCCTAATCGGATGATCTCGTCAGGGGGAGAGATGATATACGCTGCACTCTTTTTTCCTTCACCAAGTTTTGTCCCACTAGGTTTTCTTGATAAGGTTTTTAACGAGGTAGCATCTTCATTGCATATCATTATTAAGGATTATGTACTCTTTTTCCTTCACTAGGGTTTTTCCCATTTGGGTTTTACCTAGTAAGGTTTTAACGAGGCATATTCTTATTTACATTCAATAGACATTCAAGGGGGAGTGTTATAAATAAATTAAGTGTGAATTGTCTATTGAACTTCCCCCCACTCTTTCCACATTCTCCACCACCACATTGCATTCATTTATATTTATTCATATGTAATAAATATGTAATGAGAAAAGTGAGCCTCATATTTGTATGAGGAAATTTCCTCATACAAAGTGATGTGTCAAAATAAGAGTCGTTAGATCATAGTTTTAATCAAAGGACTCATTCGCAAAAATAAAATTGACAATTATTTGTTAATTTTCTTAATTAATTGATGTGATTTTCCCAAATCCGATCCTTCCTTTTTCTCACGTCTTTCTCCCTCCTCTAACCCACGCCGCCTCTTCCTCTAACCCGCGCCTCCTCCCTCCTCCTCTAACCCACGCCGCCTCCCTCCTCCCTCACGAACGCCGCCGCTCCCTCACGACCCACGCCGCTACCCTCCTGACCCACGCCGCTCCCTCTCAATAGGTAAATCTCACAAGTGTTCTTGGAATCTGAATCAATTGCACAAGTTGTCAATCTGTTGTTAGCAAGAGATATTACTCTTTTATCATCAGGATGAATATCCTTTGATCATTATCTGTTGCTAGCAAGCCTCTTGGGATTTTTGCAACGCCAGTCTGACGACGTTGTCACTCTTTCTTTTTCAGAACCTAGCAATGGAACATGTAGACCATTCAGCTGGAGATCTCATTGACCTATTGAGAGGTCTGCTCAAGTATGAACCCTTGGAGAGGTTGACTGCTCATGAAGCGCTCAGGCACCCTTTCTTTTCTAAGAACCGGGGAAGGTCCTCGTCCTAAGTATTCAGCTACTTTGCTTTGTATCAATGCTCCAGTGTACAGTGGTCCAAATTAATTGCTGCACCTCGCTGCTTTCTGATACCCATCTGTCTAGCGATCCAAAGGTGTTTCCCAGAAGTCTTTGTGCCTCGCTGGTACACAATTTAATTCATGGGCCAGTAAATTACATTGAACTTACTGATCATGTAGATGGTTAGAGATGACAATTAACCCTTGTCTGTAAGCATAGGAGGCCTGCAAGGCTGTTGGTTATTCTATTTTTTTTTAACTTTTTAGGAAATTGCTGAGGACCTCAATTTTGTATATTGTGTTAAAAAGTCTGATCAAGCAAGCTGATAATTTATCAGTCAATAGATTTTGGAAGGAAAGTGCTGTGTTTATCCATTCAAATGGTTTATTTTGCAATGACACGAACAGATGTTCTTATTCTTCAACTCTTTTGTGAGTGATGAACTTTCTTTGAGAATGAACTTTCTTTTGTGAGTGATGTTCTAAATTTGTTTCAAGTTTTTTGAGGGTTTGTTTGCAGTGGGTGTATGTTCTGTGTGATGTGGGTGTGTATGCACTCTTCTGTGTTCCGTTCCTTCAAGCATCTTCTAACATTGAAGTTTGATTAGAGGAAGAAGAATTGGAAAAAAAAAATCAGTAAGTATTAATCATATTGGTCATGAGTGCACACATGGTTGGTGAGATTTTGGTGAGATTCTAACGTCAAAATGACAAAGTAGATGAAGTAGGTTATTTTTATTTCTGTTGTGAATGGGTTTAGTTAGTTTTTTTCTTTGTTTTTTTGGGTGTGGAGGAAACTTTCTGTGAGAAAGCAGGCGGCGTGGTTTTGAGGGAAAAGGGAGGCGGTGTGTGTGGAGGAAGAGGGATTGGAGAGAGAAAATCATTTATTTTAGAAAATTAATAAATAATTGTCAATTTTATTTTTGCAAATGAGTCATTTGATTAAGACTATGATCTAACGGCTCTTATTTTGACACATCACTTTGTATGAGAAAATTTCCTCATACAAATATGAGGCTCACTTTTCTCATATGTAATTGTCTCTTTATATTCTTTGTGAGCCTATAAATAGGCCATTGGGTGAATCATTTGTAAGAGAGATGAAAATATTATAAATGAGAATAATCTTCTTTCCTCTTGTCCCTATTTTCATTGTTTATTGTTTCTATTCTTTTACAATAGTTTTTATTCATTTATATTTTATATTACTTCATTTCTCACTTTAATGTAATTAAGCAGTTGAACCAATTAACGGTTTTAATCGACCAAAAACAATTGACTCTTATTTTATTATTCTTATGGACTGAAGATAAACTCTTTTTAAAATATCTTACTTTATAATGGCTTATGTTAACAACAATAAAATTGTCACAGGATTAAACACCCATGGAACTTGTCTTGTGCTTTTAATTCCAGGAGTCACTGTTAATGAGATTTTACGATATTCGTCCTGATATTGTCATAATCTTTATATCTGACCCCACTATCTATATAAGAAGTAAACCATTTAAAGAGGTATAGAAGTCACGAAACACACCACCGTCTGCTCTGAAAATTAAGGAACTCCTTATTGCTTCATTTTACAACCACCCCCCCCCTCTTATGAAAAAAAATTTATCAAAGTATTGTAGGGTGAAGGTCTCATATATATTTTACGTCATCTTCTCAGTGTCAAAAAAAAAAAGAAAACCCTACTCATCTCCTTCTTTCTCTCCGCCGACCGAATACCTGATCACCATCATATAGTGTAGGAATATTTTGGTCATTTCATATATCGAAAAATTCTATTGTAGGGGTATGTTGCTGCTAACTTTGACGTGGAAGCAAACAGATAGTGAGTTTATATTTTGAAGGAAACTACTAAAGATACAACTTTTAATCGTCGCCGTGAAAAGTGGTTAGAGCTTCTGAGATTGAATTTGGATCGTTGAAAGAGCATCTGGATCAGGATCTGATGGTTTTTTGACTCGGCCGATGGACCTGCAAAAAAGCCTAAAACATCGATGTTGGCCCCAGCGATAGACCCTTCGACGCTCAGGTCAGAACCAGAGAGAGGAAGAGAGTATGAGAGAAGAAAGAGAGATTTCAGATTACCTCTCTAACTGAGGGAGGGAGATGGTATTTATAGACCTGGAAATCGATTAAAAGATTGACATATATCTGTAATTTTCTGTACATTCTCCCTATTAAGAGATAGAATCAATTACTCTCTTGTTGGGGATAAAATATTTAACTTACAATCCTGATGGGCTGGGTCTTTCCTAATGGGCCTAGTCACTTTTGATGGGCATGGAAGCGGCCCATGTCTTGTTAATGAGCCTGAGGAAGGTATGGACATGTTAGGGAGACCCATTACTGTTAATATGCCTTTAGAAGATTTAAGATATGTGCTGGAATCATACGACCCTGATTTATTATGATTTTTACCATTATCATAAGCCCCACTTCCGGAGGATGATTTTCTCGGCTTTCGGGGAGTAGTGTGCCTTATTTCGGAGTTCTGGAGTACTATCTTGACTTTTAGGGACAATTGAAGATTCCTAGAATATGTTCAGAGCTTCTAGAGGCAGTAGATATTTTCCTAAACTTTCAGAATTTTTATGAAGTTTCTCATAATTTTTCTGGAGTTTTCCAGAATTTTTAATGATTTTTTCATCAATTAATAATTGCTTTTTCAAATTTTCAAATAATTATTCCAATTTTTAATTGAATTTCTGAATTTTAAAGTATATTTTGGTGATTTTTTGTTGATTTATCGGGATGGCAAGGATTTTGGAGCGTTCTGGATCTTCCATCTCGCGCGTGCTTGGTCGTTGAGTGAAGTGAGAGGTCCTTATAGAGCGACGACATAGCGCAATCAGGGACGTCCATCTTGTGATGGACTCGTGCGTTGAGGGAAGGCGGGGTGGCTTTGGAGGTGACATGGAGCGATCTCGCGCGTTGATCACGTGAAAGCTCGCGCACAAAGTGAATTGGATAGCTGAGAGGCAGAACGATGGAATAGCTGTAATGAAGCGACGACGTGGAAAAATCTCATGCGTTGATCACACACGTGCTCGTGTATTTGGATGATCCGACATTCAAAATTCGTGCGAGGGTGGTGCTTGGTCGCCCGACGAATTTGGGCAACCAAAAAGCAGATTTGTGTTTGGGTAGCGTGTTTCGGGTCGACCCGCACCACTTGCGACCGCTTGAACGTATATTGGAGCGATCAGAATGCAGGGGAGGTGCCACAAACACTCCTTAGGTCAGATGAAAAATTTGGCGACCAAGGGTTTAAGAGTTGCAGCGACCTTTTACTAGTTCCTTGTCGTCCTTCTCCTATTTTTCCTGGACCTAGTTGCTGTCGACCAACCCTTCGTCGAGCAACCACCGGCGACTAGTTGCTTGTCGAGCAAATCCTCTTAGTTGACCTTCTATTCATCGACCAACCTTTTCATCGGCGAACTCTCTTGTTGACCAAGCTCTTTTGCCGAGCTATTACTCTGTCGACCAACCTTCTCATCGAGCTACTCTCCAATCTCAGTGACCAAGCCTTCAATCTTTTCGTCGACCAAGTCCTCATTCTGTCATCAACTATGTCTTCTGTCGTCAACCAAGTGTTTTGTCGTCGACCAATCTTCGTCGAGCTAGGGTTTTGCCAAGCTTGGGTCCTTGCTGAGCTCAATTTGTGGCCAACTTCGGAGCTTTGTCGACCTACAATTTTGGCCGAGCATGAGTTTCTAGTTGAGTTCAGTCTTGTGGCCAACTTAGGGTTGTGATCGAGCTTGATAAGTTAGTGATCTTTTTAGGCGACGTCGGATTCAGCTTGGGGATTCTTGAGTTTGGTTTGATCTTGAGTTTGACTTGGAGATCGAAGGTTTTTTTGTCATTTGCTTCGTTGAACCGCTCTTTCGTCGACCAAGTATTGTGTTGTTCACTAATTTTGTCGATCAAGCGTCCCATCGTTCGTTCCGTTGAACCACTCTTTCGTCGACCAAACATTGTGTTGTTCACTTATTTCCTCGATCAAGCATCCCGTCGTTCATTCTGTTAAACCGCTCTTTCATCGACTAAGCGTTGTGTTGTTCACTTGTTTTGTCGATCAAGCATTTCGTCGATTATGGGCCTTGTTGGACGAGCATTCTATTGATTTGGTTTCTTAGTGTTTCGACCGTTGGATCTTGTGGGTGGCTCAAATGCTGACACATGGCGATTTGGGCTTAACGGGCCTATAAATAGGACCCAACCATTTGCTTATTTTCTTCTTCCACTTTCTTTCTTTTGAATTTTTTGAGAGCTTCTCTCGCTAGCTCTTGTGGTGGTTCGCCGGGCAGTGCTGACGGTTTTCCTGGTGGTTTGACGGTGGTGCTAGCGGTCGTTGCATCTTTGGAGTTCTTGAAATCTTGGTTAAGTAACTCATTTTCAATTATTATCAATTATGTCTAGCATTTCATCGAGCGACTCCTCTTCTGTTCTGGTTTGTTTAGAGGTAGACGATGATGCAGAGTCTAACTGTTTTAATATAGATGAAAAGGAGAAGAGTGTGGCTAGTCGTTCCATTATAGTAGAGACAGTTGTTGAGCCGGTGAGAGATTTTGGGAGTGCACTTAAGACACCGTTATTTCTAGTTCTTGAGTTGATTAGGGAGTACCCCAAAGTGGATCAGGATTTTCTTTGGAACGATATGGAGTATGATGAGCCAGACCCAGTCCAAACTACTGAGCCTAACCTTGTCACATGATCCTCTCTCGAGAGAAGATTGGCATGATTAGTACGGCCTTCGGGATCCCTCATGAATACGTGTTACTCCTACCAGGTCCAGAAGTTAAGGCATGCTACGAGATGTCCTGCAAGTATTTTTTTTCCCATGTGATGCCTTCCACGTCGAGCTTCGTTTTCCCCTTCGCCCCTTTGCTCGAGAGGTCCTGAATTGGTATAGGCTGAGTCCGATTCAGCTTATGCCGAATATGTAGAGTCGTGTGGTGGGATTCGTCCTACAGTGTCATAGACTTGGAGTCAAACTGAATTTAACTATTTTTAGGCGGCACTTTAAGATTGCATATTTAAACAACATGAAGGAGTAGTGGTATCTTTTTCCTCATAATAACCGGGGAGTGATCAATGTTCCTAAATCGATTAAGTTTTGATGAGAGAAGTTATTCATCGTTTGTAGCCCTGAGCCGTGGGGAATTCCCATGACATGGAAGAGGACCATTCCGACGACACTGAAAGCATAATCGACAGTGACTAAGGCGGAGATGATTTTTAGTGATGCTCTTCTCATGCAGAAGGCGTTTGCATGACAAGATATCACCGAGGAAGTTCTCTTTGAGGGTGGTCTCAGTCGGGTGGACCCTAGTACTACTTTCATTTCTTTTCATACTTGTTGTACTTAGTTGATGTTCTTGTCATTGGTGTAACCCCTGTTTTCATAAATACGTATTTTCTGTGTATTTTTGGTATTTCAATTTTTTGTAAATTAGTTTTCCGCTTTCAAATTATTTTTGTTAAAATGTATTGTTGGATCTTCTATTAAAGTCTATTTTTAATCAATAATTTTATTTGTAACTATTTTCCAATGAATTTATATTGTAATTCAAATCATATTATTTGTGTTATTATCATCATCATCTTCCAATGAATTTATATTGTAATTCAAATCATATTATTTGTGTTATTATCATCATCATCATCATCATCATCATCATTATTATTATTATTATTTTATTATTATTATTATTATTATCCTGAAGTACAAACCAAGTACATTATTTGTATACGACTACTTTAATTGTTTGTGAAAAGTTAAATATTAATCTAATTGTATTCTTTTTTTTATAACACGGATAGAATCTTACGATTCCAGCCCAATAAATAAATAAATAAATCATAGAAAGTAACAAATTACAATTTTACCAACAGTAAAACCAAATGCAAACAGCAACAACGACAAATACACGATATGTAATTGAGAGAATTGCCACAGAAAAACATCGAAACACAAGGAGACCCGAAAGAGAGGGTTGAATGGGAAGCAAGCGACCAACACAAAAAACCAGACCTAGAGTGAGCAGCAGGTCCTTCCGACTCTGAGCGCAAGGAGAAACCGCAAGCCCCAGGCCCCAGGGAGCGCAGCACGAACACCATCCACACAACAGAGAGGCCCTACCGCTAAAAAGAAACACCCGAGAGTGGAGCACAGCCAGAGGAGGGCCGCCAGCCACCGAGCCAACTTCACCACAAGGGGAAGCAAGACCAAGGCAGACTCCGAAAGGAGAGAAAAAAACACCACATAGCCGGTGCTGATGGTATGAGGCTTCTAAAAATGAAGGCTCAATACCGGCATCAGCGAGGCAGGATCGAAGAAGCAACCAACCACCAACCAAAACGACGCTAAACACTAGCCACAGCAACACAACAAGGAGCTACGAGAACCACAGGCTACCAAAACGAAACAGAGAGGGGAGGAGCGAAACAGAGAAGATAAGTGGGCAATACCGCTAACAAAGCCCAAATAAACAGAGCTCCCAAAACACAGCAAGCCAGAAAAAACTCATAAACAACGAAACCACTGATAACCGCCTCTCAATCAAAACAAACAGAAACACAGCTAGCTGAGTATACCCATACAACAAAAGAGAGAGGCCAAAAAAAACATACGATACATCTAGTGGCCACAAAAGAAAAGGGTGAGCCAAAAGATGGCTAGCAGAGCATACCCAAAGACCTCCTACCTTACATCACCATAAAGGAGGAGAACACGCTATACATCCAAAGCAAAACATCACAGCCAAAGCCCCCACCTCAGAACCAGAGTTCCCAAACACAGCAAGCCAGCAATTACTCACAAATAACGAAACCACAGGAAACAGCCTCGCAACCGAAACAACAAGAACACAGCCAGATGAGTATACCAATAAAAAAAATATAGAGGCAAAAAACCATACGATGCATCTAGTGGCTACAAAAGAAAAGGGTAAGCCAAAAGATGGCTAGCAGAACATTCCCAAAGACCTCTGACCTTACATCACCGTAAAGGAGGAGTACAAGCTATACATCAAAACCAAAACATCACGGCCAAAAACCCCCACATCAGAACGAGTGGGCCAGGGGAACAAAGACCAAACCTGGTGGTCCAGAACAAAAACCCCAAAAAGCTAGCCAAGAAGAAGGCATGCAACCACCACAACAGCATCAGGTTAGCATCTAAATGTATTCTTCAAATTAATTTTATTGAACCATGTAAAATATTGTTTTGCAACCAATGAGAAATGATGTGAATATTTGCAAGTGAACAAAATCTCAACAAGTAATATAGATAGGTGAATAGAGTGTCGAACCCACAAGGACTAGATATTTTATTGAGTACTGAATTTACTAGATTAATCACAATTTGGAAGATCGAATTTTATAAATGATAAAACAACTAAATTAACTTAATCTAATTAAAACTAACTAAATTGGTGAAGAGGGAGAGGGCAGTGAAACTATGAAGCTCTTGTACTTTATTAAGGGTAAAATTAGTTCTAGGGCTCTTGGTTCACCTCGTTTATCACACACACAAATTATAACTCCTTATGAATTAAAGATATTATCTTTCCAAATTGTAGACCAAAATCCCAAAGATATTAACCACTCTATCCACGTAGTCTAAAAATTATTCTCAACTAATTATTTGCCTATCCATCAAATTATTAATTTAAAATTTGGATTTCTTAACGGTGATGTCCTCCAATAACGGTATTCAATTTTTATTAATCACAAATCACCTGTTCGGTCTCATCATGATTTAAAAGGTCATACAAATGTCTATCCACCATTTTGTACACATAAATAATAAAAATTAAAACACAACCAGGAAAAATAAAATAATAATATGGAGTTAAAATTTGTGTTCTACAAACCTCGGCTACATCTTAGCCTCTAGAACAATAAATTCAGTTCATGTTTGATTTGCAATTAATAGAAATGTTTTGGGATTGCATCTAAAAATTGGAGAAGAAGAGATACAAAAAGAATACAAAAATTTAATGCAAACCAGTCCTTTCTCTTTCTTCTTTATAAAAAATCGGACCCCAACTTGTCAGCTTCGCCTCGAAATCCAAAGTCACCTCTGCGGAAGACGCGTCGTGTCAGAGCCTTGGAGTGGGTCCCGCTAAGTCTCTGTCGCCATGTCAGGAAGCATGCCAACTGCACGTGCCTGCTGCTTCCCCTTTTCTGCTTCGTTCCACACGCCAAAAGAAAGGAGAAGAAGAGATCGCCACGTCAGCACCACTGCACACTGTCACCTTTTCGCGCTGTCACGTCGCCCCAAGGTCGCTGTCGACCTGCTGCTCTCTCTCTCTCTCTTTGTTTGAAAACGTGACACCTTAGTCTCTGTCTGTTTCTCTTATTAATTTATTGTTTTTTTTTCTGGTTTTTTTTTTGTGTTGAGCCGTCACCTCTTACTCCTTCTCTCCTTTGGTTTGTATTTATAGAGAACGGGAAGAGAGGTTAGGGTTTGCACTTTTTGCAGAAAAGTCCTTCTTCTTTTATTTATTTCCTTCCTTAATTGATCTGAATTTTATTTCTTTCCTTTTTCTCCTTTTATTTCCTTTTGTTTCAACAACATGCTTCTACATACACAAAATAAGACCAAAATTTAGGATTTAAAAATAAAATTAATTAATTAGTTTAAAATTAATTAAACTAACTACAAATCATAATAGCTCATTAAAATCCTTCTAAAATTATTTTTACTCAACATTTTTCCACAAATCTTTATTTTTTGCATCAAAAATATTATTTCTTCAAAAATAATTAATTAAATAAAATCTTATAGAAATAAGATGAATTATAGAAAATATCAACGAAAACAAGAAATTTTAATTGGTAAATGAGTACAAATATTTGTATATAAATTAGACACATCAAATACTCCCAAACTTAAGATTTTGCTTGTCCTCGAGCAAAAAGTAGAATCATGAACAACGAAATAATAATAGTAGACTCAACCCATCACACTAAGAATTTTCATCGTGCAAGCATCAAAATTTCAAAATATAAACAATAGCAAATAAAGTAAAACCAAGCATACCCACTTTCTCCAGTGCAATTATTTATTCATAATTCCCAACCCAATCATATTTGTCATGCAATTAATGTAGTTATAGCATGTAACAACTCAATCTGTGATTATCCCTTCTCACTACTACAAACCGAGTAGCAAACTAGAGTTTTTTTTTTCTTTTTTTAGAGTCCCTTCTTTAAGTTGTCATTTGCCTTTTTACGCGAATGCAAATTATTTGTGATGAATTCACCCGGTTACTCAACATGTCACAAACTTAAAGTGCTTTGCATACTCATATTTCAAGTTATCATTTTACGTAAGTGTAAACATTTGTGATGAATACCCCTAGTTACTAAGCAACTCCAAACATTAGAGTAGATTGAATTTATTCATAATTTTTTTTCTTTTCATTATTACTCTATTTACTTAAACTCTGTTTAGGACTAGATCAAAGGGGATAATCACAAGAAAAAGCATCACATTTGTCTTTTATGTATAATAGCATGACCCACACAATTTTGTAAGGAATTTTGAAACTCAATAATTCTAAAGTAAATAAGTATGCTTACTCGTGCTTTATAAGCAATTGTCTATCCCAAAAACAAAAAAAAAAAAAAAATCAATGCTTATCACAATAAAGAACTCAAAAGTGTAATGGTGAGCTTAATTGAAATCCTTTTATTTTGTTTTTTTTTTCAAAAATAAATAATAAATTTCTAAACCTTCCCTCAAACTTGAATATCACATTGTCCTCAATGGGAAAGAAAAAGAAAAACAAAAATAATGCAAAAGTTCAGAATTTCTCCCCTGATTCGTCCTTACATTTCTGCACGCGCGGCGTTCAGTATTTTGGCGATATCTGGAGTTGTAGATATCCAAATGGGCTGATTGTTTTTTTGCTGGAAAGCTAAGACAATTGTTTACAATTTCTCTTTGAATCAGTTTTCGAGATTCTGACTCCATACTACTCAAAAACAGCCATCAATGAAGGTATTCAAAACAGCTCCGCCCGGCGACTTCCAAAATTTATGCAATCCCACAAGATAAAATCAAAAATTAAAATAAAATAAACTAAAAGATAAATCAAAACTAAATGCAATAAAATAAAATATGGGTTGCCTCCCAAGAAGCGCTAAGTTTTTAGTCTTCAGCAAGACATGGGGGTGAGATGGTTAAGTAACGCCAAGATCCAACAACATTAACACATCCTTTCTAATTTTTCTCTTCAGGTGTGGATCAGGTTCAAGCTCTAGTTTGAGGCGTTTCCTTTGTGATGATGATGTCTTTGATTTCCCCACCTCCTTGAATTTTTGCTGAAAAAATAAATAAATAGAAGGTTCAACATCCAAATACATAACACATTCTGAAAATTTTTCTTTCTGAGTTTCAAAAGTTTTTGAATTTATTGGACATACTTCGATTGGTGATTTTTCAAATTTAGCCTTATGTTTCTCGCCCACAATTATATCAGTTTCACTTACTTGAATAGATGACTGTTCTTCAGGAGGAAAATTTATGGAATTAAAAACATCAAAAATTACTTGCTCATGCTGAATTTGTTCCTCCACAATTTGTTCAAGCTCACTTTCTTTTCAACCACATTCTGTTCGCCATTTTCTTCTTGTGGTTGCTTAATTGTCCTCCCGCTTCCTAGTGTTATAGCCTCGACATGCTCCTCGGGATGAACAACTGTGTTGCTTGGTAATGTTCCTACAGTTTTTTCGTTAAGAATATTTGAAAATTGACTAATTTGTACCTCAAGATTGTGAATGGAAGCCGAAGTTGAATTTGCAACATTTTGGATTTCCAAATCTGTCTTTTGTATGTATTGTTCTGCCCTTTCCATGTAGTGCATAAACATGTCTTCAAGTGTCGGCTTCTTTTCTTGCTGTGAAAAATTTTGAGGTGGTATAACTGCTCCTTGATTGTTGTTCCATGGATAATTGGAGGTGTTTCTCCATTCTTGATTGTATGTGTTTGTATAATGATTGTTTTGCATTTGAAAGTTTGACACAAAATTTTCATGTTCGGCATTTGATGGAGCAAAATGGTTCCCCACTTGACAATCTGAACTTGAATGATTTCCTGCACAAAGATCACAAATCATATTAGATTGAATAGCATTAAAATTCATATTTTCTATTTGTTTAGATAAAATATTATTTTTTGCATTTAAAGTAGAAAAATGATCAAGTTCAAAAATTCCAGCCACTTTTCTTGGCATTGTTCTCTCTGAAGACCACTGGTAAGTATTTGATGCCATCTCCTCTAAAATATCATAGGCTGCTTGGTAAGTTTTGCTCATCAGTGCACCACCAGCTGCTGCGTCAACCATAGATCTATGTGTAACTCCCAAACCATTATAGAATGTTTGCATTTGCAGCCATTTCAGTAGTTCATGATTAGGACACTTTCTCAATAACTCTTTGTACCTTTTCCATGCATCATACAAAGACTCAGTCTCAAATTGAATAAATGTGACAATATCATTCCTTAGTTTTGCTGTCTTTGCTGGAGGAAAATACTTGGCTAGAAATTTTTGTACAAGTCCCTCCCAAGTAGTAATACTACCGGGTGGTAGATAATGTAGTCAAGCCTTCGCTTTATCTCGTAGTGAAAAAGGAAAGAGTTTCAATCTAATTGCATCATCTGATACTCCATTGTGCTTGAAAGTGTCACAAGTTTCTAGAAAATTTGAAATGTGAGCGTAAGGATCCTTGTGCGGTAGTCCCCAAAGCTGAACAGTCTGATGAATCATTAGAATAATCTCCGGTTCAATCTCAAAATCGTTAGCTTCAATAACCGGCTTCTTTATGCTTGATTCATAAATCGAGGGAATAGCATAGTCTCTCAAAGGCCTGTTTTCATCATTCCCCATGATAATGTACGTGTATGTCCTGAAATATAAGTGTTAAAAAAAATAGAAAAACTAAAAAAAATAAAATAAGAAAAATAAATCAAAGTAAAAGTTAGTCAAAAGAAAATAAAGATGTAAAATAAAAATAAAAATAATTACAAAAATCCAAACTAGCAATAATCTAGCAATTTTCAATATCAATAAAAGAATATCTAGTCCCCGGCAACGGCGCCAAAAACTTGATGTGAATATTTGCAAGTGTACAAAATCGCAACAAGTAATATAGATGGGTGAATAGAGTGTCGAACCCACATGGGCTAGATATTTTATTGAGTACCGAATTTACTAGATTAATCACTATTTGGAAGATCGAATTTTATAAATGATAAAACAACTAAATTAACTTAATCTAATTAAAGTGTTAAAAAAATAGAAAAACTAAAAAAAATAAAATAAGAAAAATAAATCAAAGTAAAAGTTAGTCAAAAGAAAATAAAGATGTAAAATAAAAATAAAAATAATTACAAAAATCCAAACTAGCAATAATCTAGCAATTTTCAATATCAATAAAAGAATATCTAGTCCCCGGCAACGGCGCCAAAAACTTGATGTGAATATTTGCAAGTGTACAAAATCGCAACAAGTAATATAGATGGGTGAATAGAGTGTCGAACCCACATGGGCTAGATATTTTATTGAGTACCGAATTTACTAGATTAATCACTATTTGGAAGATCGAATTTTATAAATGATAAAACAACTAAATTAACTTAATCTAATTAAAACTAACTAAATTGGTGAAGAGGGAGAGGGCTGTGAAACTATGAAGCTCTTGTACTTTATTAAGGGTAAAATTAGTTCTAGGGCTCTTGGTTCACCTCGTTTATCACACACACAAATTATAACTCCTGATGAATTAAAGATATTATCTTTCCAAATTGTAGACCAAAATCCCAAAGATATTAACCACTCTATCCACGTAGTCTAAAAATTATTCTCAACTAATTATTTACCTATCCATCAAATTATTAATTTAAAATTTGGATTTCTTAACGGTGACGTCCTCCAATAACGGTATTCAATTTTTATTAATCACAAATCACCTGTTCGGTCTCATCATGATTTAAAAGATCATACAAATGTCTATCCACCATTTTGTATGCATAAATAATAAAAATTAAAACACAACCAGGAAAAATAAAATAATAATATGGAGTTAAAATTTGTGTTCTACAAAACTCGGCTACATCTTAGCCTCTAGAACAATAAATTCAGTTCATGTTTGATTTGCAATTAATAGAAATGTTTTGTGATTGCATCTAAAAATTGGAGAAGAAGAGATACAAAAGAATACAAAAATTTAATGCAAAACAGTCCTTTCTCTTTCTTCTTTATCAAAAATCGGACCCCAACTTGTCAGCTTCGCCTCGAAATCCAAAGTCAGCTCTGCGGAAGACGCGTCGTGTCAGAGCCTTGGAGTGGGTCCCGCTGAGTCTCTGTCGCCACGTCAGGAAGCACGCCAACTGCACATGCCTGCTGCTTCCCCTTTTCTGCTTCGTTCCACACGCCAAAAGAAAGGAGAAGAAGAGATCGCCACGTCAGCACCACTGCACGCTGTCACCTTTTCGCGCTGTCACGTCGCCCCAAGGTCGTTGTCGACCTGCTGCTCTCTCTCTCTCTTTGTTTGAAAACGTGACACCATAGTCTCTGTCTGTTTCTCTTATTAATTTATTGTTTTTTTCTTCTTTTTTTTTTGTGTTGAGCCGTCACCTCTTACTCCTTCTTCTCTCCTTTGGTTTGTATTTATAGAGAACGGGAAGAGAAGTTAGGGTTTGCACTTTTTGCAGAAAAGTCCTTCTTCTTTTATTTATTTCCTTCCTTAATTGATCTGAATTTTATTTCTTTCTCTTTTCTCCTTTTATTTCCTTTTGTTTCAACCACGTGCTTCTGCATACACCAAATAAGACCAAAAATTTAGGATTTAAAAATAAAATTAATTAATTAGTTTAAAATTAATTAAACTAACTACAAATCATAATAGCTCATTAAAATCTTTCTAAATTTATTTTTACTCAACATTTTCCCACAAATCTTTACTTTTTGCATCAAAAATATTATTTCTTCAAAAATAATTAATTAAATGAAATCTTATAGAAATAAGATGAATTATAGAAAATATCAACGAAAACATGCAATTTTAATTGGTAAATGAGTACAAATATTTGTATATAAATTAGACACATCAAATACCCCCAAACTTAAGATTTTGCTTGTCCTCGAGCAAAAAGTTGAATCATGAACAAGGGAATAATAATAGTAGACTTAACCCATCACAGTAAGAATTCTCATCGTGCAAGCATCAAAATTTCAAAATATAAACAATAGCAAATAAAGTAAAACCAAGCATACTCACTTTCTCCAGTGCAATTATTTATTCATAATTTCCAACCCAATCATATTTGTCATGCAATTAATGTAGTTATAGTATGTAACAACTCAATCTGTGATTATCCCTTCTCACTACTACAGTGCGCCGCCGCCAGTCATCGCCAAGCCAGACCGAAGCCCCTTTGCCATGGGTTTCTGTTTGATCAAGTGGTTCTTGATCATGTTGGATCCTGGCCGTCCGATCGAATTGGTCATCTTGATCATCATGATCTCCATCATCTGATCTGGACCATTCGACTGATTTTGATCATCATCAACATTAGAATCAATCTGAATCGTCCAATCATCGATCGATCTTGATCAACATCATTTTCATCATTAGGGAGATCTGGACCGTATGATCTGATCGTGATCATCGTCTCCATCATCATCAATCTTGATCCGGTCGTCCGATCTGATTCGATCATCAGATCTTGATCTCTTGGATCTAGCCGTCCGATTATGTTCGTGATCTTTTCGTGTCTGATTGCTCGTGTTATTGATTTCGTACCCGGGAATCCGTTCCCGTTATTCTCGCTCTTTGCATCGTTTCTGTCGTCGTCTATAAGGCAAGTAACTTTTATTCTTTTTGTTGTATAATACAAGTACTAGATACCGCCTGTAGTGTAGTTGTTTCAAAATCTATCCCCATGAAACCCTTGTTATATCATGTCTCTATGTATTGGTCCGCCCGTAGTTGTCACATTACACACACGACATGAAATAACTTGATCTAATAAGCTCTTGATGTATAAATGCATGTTGTTCGTGATTTATGAGGTGTCGTATGATCTTGTATACTTGATGTGTTAGTAGTAGTATAACTTGTTGTGAACTTGTTAAACACCCTATCCCATGTTGCTTGAACATCTAGTATACCCTATTCAGGTTTTGTTATGATTTGGATGTGTTTCGTATGACCTAGTTGATTTTATGCTTGAAGAATATTGCTGTTTTTGTTGTTACCCCGTTTCTGTTTAGTATTTTAGACCCTATTAAGGTCAGTATATAAAAATTATTTGTGAATATAAATTATAGAGAATTCTGTCTACTTTCCAGAATTTTTGACCGATCTCAGTTTCGATTTATAAGTTGCATGTTATGGCTATTTTACTACAGATGTGTAGAAAATTCCATATCCAATTTTATACGAACTCTGTATAGTAAATTATTTTTATACTGAGGTTAAAGATAATATTTTGATTCAACATTTTTTTCAATACAACTAGACTTGATTGGGATTAACCCCTAATTTTTGTGGATTTAATTGCCGACTTTCATAAACTATTCTATACTTACAAACAACTACTATACTTCCAGAAATTTCGTGCTGTTCTGTAAAGAAACATAATTTCGATCTGATTCTATTTGCTTTTTATAAAAATGTTGTGAATATGAATTTTATCCTACTGTATCTATTTTATTACCCTTTTGATGGATCTGGATTTCGATTTATATTTTATAAGATATTGTTGTTTTAGTACTACTGAGTTTATAATTTCAAATTTACAAATCTGCTGTATCTTGCTGCTTTTTGATTTTACTTGACTATTCTATCTATGTTGGAAAATTATGAAAATTTATTTTCTGATACTAAAAATAATAGGGAATACCCCAGATTTTTCTTGGATTTAATCAGTAAGTTTTTATGCCGTTTTCCTGTTCTTGAATACAAACTCCTGATTTCTGGCTGAACATATTTTCTGGATACAATTCTGTTTTGAGTCATGTTTTTGTGAAGTAACATGTGACTTATATATATTTATTGGATTCGGCCGAGAGTCTATTTTTCAGATTTTCTGACGGATCAAAATTTTCATGTTTGTGGCAACAGGAATCCCAGATTTAGTGCAGTACTGTCTTGCTGTCTTGAACTAGAATTTTTGTTGTCATGTCCTTTTATGTATTGTCTATCACCTGTACATGTTTTTCTTCCAACCTGAACCTATTACTTGTTTGTACCTTGCTATTCCTGCCCTGTTTTGTGACACGTACATTTCTATTTGATAATGATAACAAATAACCAAGTCGGGGTTAAGGGAAAGATCTAGTAGTGGACAATATAAGAGCCTTAACTCGGAAAAGGACTCGTGTTTCCCATGTGACATGTTAACCGACCACGTTACCAATCAAGTTTACCGACCAAGTTTACCAACCAACTTAATTTTTTGTTACCGATCAAGTTTTGTAATCCTGTGAATACCCGAGTACATGACCTATAGAATCCCCTACGAAATCTAAAACATAGCTTGTTTGAATGTAGCAACCATGCGGTAAATGGATGGGACGCATGAAGTTCTACCTAGATAGAAATAAATACAACATGTCACATACACCTGTATCTCACCACATTACTTGATTCTGTTCATGATTCATGTTAATTGTTCTATTTTTTTACCATATCTATTTCATACTATATTTATTTATCTTTTCCTATGCACCAAATTTCAAATAAAGCGTTTTGTTTTTTTTTCTCTTCCTACAATTTGTTAAATTGTAGACTTTGGTGACCAGCTGCCCGATGGAGTAGGTGATCTAAGATTCTAGTTGGCTGGAGCTCTTGCTATATCTTTTTATTTCTTGTTGCTTATCTTGAATAATTGTACTTGGTTACATGGCTTTTTTTGTCCCAGACTTGTGTTTTTGTTCCAGGCATGATTATTTGAAATTCAGTATTCTTGTTTCTTTTCAAGTAATCTCGTTGACTATATTGATTCAGTTATGCATACGTGGTTGACTATTTCTCTTATATATCTCTTGTTTATACTTGTGCTTGTTGTAAAGATCCTGACAGCTTATGGATGATGAAAATTATTCGCTGGACTTAGTCACGTATCTGTATTCCGTATCTCCTTTTAGAAGCAGGGCGTGACAATTTGTGTTGCTTTGCATTGTGAATTCTTATTCCTTTGTGTCTCTTTTCACAAGAAAAGTAGGAATGAATTTTGATGACTTGATTGCCGATCGGGAGACTCTCTGCAACAAAAGGGCTGATGAGCCAAAGAAGCATAAGAGGATGGCGAATCATACTCCTACTTCAAAGGTGTCAAAGGATCCTTCTGGTCCAGCCCCAACCGTTCCGATGGAGATGCCTTTGGGGGCATCGTCTGAAGTTGGCACAGGGGGGTTCTTCCTTGGCAGCTATTGTACCAGGTGATGCGTCTCTCCCCCTAATTTCCCAGGCCATGATGATTCTTATTAATGAATGGGAGATGATCCATATTCGCAGTTGGAGCGTGAGTAGCATGAGAGCTTTCTTGGTAATTCAGCCCCTTGTATGGATGGGATCTGCCATCTCCCGACTTCGGCTGATCGAGAGAAGTTGAAGATGGATCCACCTGAGAGGTCCGTCCTGGAGATCGCTCAGGCCCAGATGATGATATGTTTAGTATTTTCGAAGTATAACTTTCATATTTCTCTTTATAGATCAAGGACTTGAAAGTTTTTTTTTCTTTTTCCTAGGTGGCTTATCACTTCGGCCACTTGGTCGATTTCTAAGGTACCGAGGAGAAGGAGTTGAGGGTATAGTCTCTCGTGCTCTGAGAGAGAAGAAATGAGCCATCAAGGGGCTTAAGGCAGAGTTGGAGGCAGTGAAGAAGAAGGAGGAGGAGTTACACCAGAAGCTGGAGGTGTCAGAGAAAAGAGAAGAAGAGTTGCATCAAAAGTTTGAGACATCGGTGAAGAGGGTTGTTGATCTTGTGTCAGAGTTACAGAAGGTGAAGGCCGCAGAGGCCAAGGTGGATGCTGAGGCCAAGGCTAAACTACATAATGTGATCGACAGGGCTTACGTCCGGGCTATTTCATACGTGCCTGAGGGTGTTCCCAGCTTCACCGAAAAAGGGTACCATGTGATGCTTCATTTTGGAGAAACTCCAGGGGAGGATGGAGATAGGGAGGACGGTGATGAAGAAGGAACTCCTGCGGTGGGCGTGAAGAGTTGTTTTGGAAAGAATGGTAAGGGGAAGGAGACAGATGGGGGCTCCTAGCCTGTAGTCCCGCCGAGGTAGGTGGATCTCTGATTCCTGCATCACGCTTTTGTTACTTTTGTTTTTTTTTTTGTATGATGTCATATAGCGGACTGGCTACCGCATTTTTTATCTTCCCTTTTAGTTGATGAAAATGCTTCATTGCTTATTAATACTTGTGTATTGTTTTTCTAACGCCCCTGCTTCTAGCTCCGACAATTTATACAATTTATCAAACAAATTATTTATAGTATAGTACAACTGCCCACCACAGGCTGCCACTGAAAAGGTGGTTAACCGGATTTGTGACTCTAGATCATAGACTATTATATTTATAGTTAATTATTCCTAGACCAATTCCCGATATGGGACAATTTTAAACTCATTTTTCCTCTTCTCCCGTGACACAGAGGCCAAACTAGTGGGCCCCATGTGCCACGTCACCAAAAGAGAACAAGCAGCACAGTTCACTGCTTGTCTTCCTCTCACAGCCGGGTGTGCTGACATCAGCCAGAGCCAGCACTTCATAGACCTCTGAACCTGTGGGCCCCTCTATTCACAATAGTTACACCTTTTGCCATTACCACTTATATATATATATATATATATATATATATATATATATATATATATATATATATATATATATATATATATATATATATGTACCTCTTTAGAAATTACGGGATGTTACATACACCCCCCCTTTAGAAATCAGCGTCCCCGCTGAGCACAGGACATGCACAATCTAGTGCAGGATCTACTTTCTAGTCGATGTGGAGCAGTCCGCGAGCGTCATTCTCGTCTTTGGAATACTGGAGACCAATCCCACTCCGCGGATCATTCTGTGTCCCTTATGTCCACCGTCCCGGAATACTGGGGGATTGTCTCACTCCGTCGATCATTCTGGAGTCCATAACTCACGACTCTTCCACACCCGGTGTTGAAAGTCGGCTCTATACCATTTGTAACGCCCCTGCCCCAAGCTCAGACAATTTATACAATTTATCAGATAAATTAATTATAGTATAGTACAACTGCCAACCACAGGCTGCATCTCAAAAGGTGGTTAACCGGATTGGTGACTCTTGATCATAGGCTATTATATTTATAGTTAATTATTCCTAGATCAATTCCCGATATGGGACTATTTTAAACTCATTTTTCCTCTTCTCCCGTGAATCACAGGCCAAACTAGTGGGCCCCATGTGCCACGTCACCAAGAGAGAACAAGCAGCACAGTTCACTGCTTGTCTTCCTCTCACAGCCGGGTGTGCTGACGTCAGCCAGAGCCAGCACTTCATAGACCTCTGAACCCATGGGCCCCTCTATTCACAATAGTTACACCTTTTGCCATTACCACTTATATATATATATATATATATATATATATATATATATATATATATATACCTCTTTAGAAATTACGGGATATTACATACACCCCCTTTAGAAATCAGCGTCCCCGCTGAGCACAGGACATGCACAATCTAGTGCAGGATTTACTTTCTAGTCGATGTGGAGCAGTCCGCGAGCGTCATTCTCGTCTTTGGAATATTGGAGACCAATCCCACTCCGCGGATCATTCTGTGGCCCTTACATCCACCGTCCCGAAATACTGAGGGATTGTCTCACTTCGCCGATCATTCTGGAGTCCATAACTCACGACTCTTCCACACCCGGTGTTGAAAGTCGGCTCTATACCATTTGTAATGCCCCTACCCCAAGCTCAGACAATTTATACAATTTATCAGATAAATTAATTATAGTATAGTACAACTGCCAATCACAGGTTGCATCTCAAAAGGTGGTTAATCGGATTGGTGACTCTTGATCATAGGCTATTATATTTATAGTTAATTATTCCTAGATAAATTCCCGATATGGGACTATTTTAAACTCATTTTTCCTCTTCTCCCGTGAAACACAGGCCAAACTAGTGGGCCCCATGTGCCACGTCACCAAGAGAGAACAAGCAGCACAGTTCGCTGCCTGTCTTCCTCTCACAGCCGAGCGGGCCCAGTGCTGACGTCAGACAGAGCCAGCACTTCACAGACCTCTGAACCCGTGGGCCCCCCTATTCACAATAGTTACACTTTTTTCCATTACCCCCCCCCCCCCCCCCCCACACACACACTCATATATATGTGTGTGTGTGTGTGTATATATATATATATATATATATATATATATATATATATATATATATATATATATATATATATATATATATATATATATATATATATATATATATATAATAAAACACAAAGAAAGCTATCAAGTGGCTCTCCTTCAATCCCCCCAAAATCAAAGGCTCAGATCTAACCTCACAAAACACTTCCCCCCGCAAAACAACTCCTTTATTTGTTTAATTCTCTCTCTCTCTCTCTCTCTCTCTCTCTCTCTCTCTCTCTCTCTATATATATATATATATATATATATATATATATATATATATATATATATGAAAATCTTCTATTGTGCACCACCCCCCCGTGTGCACTCGGCCATCCCGCCTTCGTATCGAAGATCCGAACCGTTCACATTGATCTACACATCTAAATTAATTTAGATATGTAAAATCAAATCATTTGAAATTCATTTGCCTATCCATCATGCGACTATAAAAACATTGATTTTCAGCCATACGATTTTGTAACACTTCAATGGATGGGCAAATGAATTTTAAATGATTTGATTTTATATATTTAGACAATTTAGATTTGTAGATCAATGCGAACGGTTTGGATCATCAATACGAAGGCAGGAAGGCCAAGTGCACACGCCATGTGCACCATAGGTGGTGCACAACAGAAGACTTCCATATATATATATATATATATATATATATATCAACATGAACTTTTATTTACAAGTAATTATTGTCATACTATTTGATATGGCTAAAAATAGGGTTAAATCGGAACCGTCCAAATCGGGCGCGAATCTCAAAGCCTGGGGGCAAAATGGTAATTTTACCTAAAAATGGGTCTGAAGTGGGTACTGGGTCTTCTCTTGGGGAAACCTAATAGCCCGCGAACGGGCCCATCTCAACTGGGTGCTGGTTTCAACCCGCAGCGAACCCGGTCCAGCAGGATAGAATTAGGGTTTTTGATTAATCCTAATCAACGGCCCTGATTCATATTTATCATTTCACTGGGAATTAGGGATTACATTCCTAATCTAATCCTAGGGATTACATTCCTAATCTGATCCCAAAGATGGCTATAAATACCCCCACCACCACCATTAAGAGGTAATCAGACTTTTGCCAATTTACGCTCTCTCATAATCTTCCTGATTACTGACTTGAGCGTCGGAGGGTGCATCGCCGGGATCAACCCCGGTGTCTCGAAATTTTTTGCAGGTGAATGGCGGGAGTCAGCGGTCAAACTCCGGCGGAAGAAGTTAAGGTCTGATTATTCGGTTCCCCTAAGAATCCACAAATACTATCTGTTTGCCCCCACACCAGATTTAGCGGTAACAGATTGGCACCGTCTGTGGGAAACAACGAATAGCAGCCCTTCCTCTTCCCGTTGGTCAGATCTTACCCAGCCATGCCTCCAAAGAAACTTAGATCTAGGGGGTCCAACAGTGGACCTACTCCTCAACAGGAGGACCCCCTAGAAACGGTCTAACCACAGGGACTCCCTCCTCAACCTGACCAAGCCCCGCAGCAGGACCAACTTCCTCCTCAGAATCTTCAACCCCCTCACGGTCAAACCGGTCCCCAGAATGCTGGTGCGGGGGGCTCCCATCCCAACCCTCAGAAACAACCTTTCCAATATGATCGCGTCTCCGTACACAATCCCTCTACCGATTCCATGGCATCCCACAACCCCAGAGCTTCCGATGACCTTCGCAATACCATCCTCAACCGGCAGAAGAAAGAGGATCTTCGCCACCATTTGGATAAAAAGCGGGCCGGAGAGGGAGCCTCCCGCCAACAACGTCCGAATGAGCGATCTCCTCATCCCCGAGACTACAGAAGGTTTCCTCCTCGCCGAGGGCGGAGAGAGTCCCCCGGCCACCAGAGGAGAAGACCTCACTCTCCTGCTGGTCGACAACCTCCGAGGAACGATGACGCACCCATCACTCGTGCCGAGTTCCAGCAATTCCAAGCAACCATCTTACAAGCCCTCAATCTCCGACCCAACAACAACAATGCTCAGAGGGTCCCCACTCCTCCTCCAGTCCAAAGTCCTCGCCGATGGTCCCTAACTCCTCCCCCAGCTCCTAGCAACCCCCAGCACATTCCTAGTCCTCGCCCCTCCCGGAGCTACTGTCGTCATAGCCCCGCTCTCCCTCGTATGAAGACGAGTCCAGAGGCTCTTTTGATTACCGTCGAAGGGATGACACTGTCTACCATCGTCTCCATGAAATGGAGAGGCGCTTGGATCAGCTAGACAGAGAAGAAGAGCTTAGAGGAAGGACCCTCCGTCCAAGCCGACCTCCTTTCTCTCGAACCATCATGGAGGCGCCCGTTCCAATAGGCTTCAAGCCTCAACAATTCAAGACTTATTCCGGAGAGTCTGACCCCGTCGATCACATTGAAAGATTTAAGACCCCTCATGCTAATCCACCAAGCTTCTGATGCTCTGATGTGCAAGACCTTCCCCGCTACTCTCAAGGGTCCGGCCCGGGAATGGTACTCTCGCCTCGCCCCATCCTCAATATTCTCCTTCGAGCAATTCGAGACCCTCTTCGTCACCCACTTCGTGAGTAGCCGCCGAACTGAGAAGACCAGCATTTTGCTACTCTACCTCAACCAGAAGAAGGGTGAGAAGCTGAGAGACTATGTGAAAAGGTTCACTGTGGAAGCTAGGTCCATCGCTTCCCTCGACCGGTCGGTCGCTGCAGCAGCATTCCAATCAAATGTCCTTAACTCCAGCCTTCGGTCCTCCCTTGCCAAGAAGCCCCCGCAGAACTTCTCCGACCTCCTTCTCCGAAGCGAGAAGTATATCCGGGCTGAGGAAGCTGAGCATCGCCCCACTTTTGAGGGGCCTTCCTCCGGAACCAAAAGAAAGGCAGGTGAAGAAGAGGGAGCCAAGAAGCTCTAGAAGGACAATGGCGGTCAGCGGCGCCCTCCCCCCAGATTTGAAAAATTCACTCATCTTAACGCCAACATTTCCACGATTCTCATGAAAGTTGAGAAGGAAGGGGTGATACCTCCTGCCCCGAACATGAACACCCCTGGTAAGAAGAGGGACAAAGAGAAGTGGTGCCGCTATCACCGGGACCATGGCCACGACACCAATGATTGTCGGACCTTGAAGAATGAGCTTGAGGCCCTCATCCAAAGGAGGCAGCTGGCCAAATTTGTGAGAAAGGACTGAACCGATCTTCTTCCCCCCCTCAGGGGGCTAACAAGCGTCCTGAACGACGCGATGAGACACCCGAATTCTAAGAGGAGCGTATCCTAAACCTCATCCATGGGGGCCCATAGGAGGCACCTCTAACTCCTCTAGAAAGGCTTTCATAAGGGAAGTCAACTCAGTACATGGCATGCCCCCTCCCAAAGGCCTTGGAGTACCGGTCACTTTTTTCAGATGAAGATCTTGAGGGTGTCCGAACCCCCCATTGTGACGCACTAGTCATCAACCTCCATATGGCAAATTTTAAAGTGGAAAGGATACTGGTGGACAATGGTAGCTCCGTTAACATCCTCTTCCTCGTTGCTTTCAAAGGGCTCAAACTATCCCAGGACAGGCTTAAGCCCACCGGCTACACACTCCACGGGTTCATGGGAGTGCCAGTGACTATCGAAGGGGTAATCACCCTCGACATAACTGCTGACAAAATTCCTACTACCCGCACGGAGCCAATGGACTTCATGGTAGTCGATGTCCCCGCTGCTTATAATGTGATTCTAGGATGACCTGGCCTAGCTGCTCTAGAGGCCGTCCCATCGGCTTATCACCTCAAGATGAAGTTCCCCACCAGGGCAGGGGTAGGGAAAGTAAGAGGCAGTCAAGAGATGGCCCGAAAATGCTATATGACCTCCACCGGGGGTCCAGTTCTCTCCCTCGAGACTCTTGAAATTCCCCAAGAGGGTGTTCGGCCAACGTCCGAGCCGGTGGATGAATTAGAGGAAGTGCTCTTCTCCGAGCAAGATCCGAACCACAAGTTCTTTATCAGCAAGACCCTCCCATCTGCCCTATGCTCCGACATAGTCCAATGCATTAGAAAGAACAGCGACCTCTTTGCATGGTCGGCTGCCGACATGCCAGGAATCTCCGAAGAGCTCCTCGTCCACCACCTGAGTGTTGCCCCGGGGTCCAAACCGGTCCAACAGAGGAGGCGAAAATTTGCTCCCGAGCACCAACAAGCAATCAAAGAAGAGGTGGACAAGCTCCTTAAGGCTCGGTTCATACAAGAGGTCAATTACCCCGAATGGCTCTCGAATGTTGTGATGGTAAAGAAGGCCAACGGGAGGTGGAGAATCTGCATCGACTTTACCAACCTGAACAAAGCATGCCCCAAAGATCCGTTCCCTCTTCCAAGCATCGACACCCTGATTGACACCACTTCGGACCATGAGCTTCTCAGTTTCATGGATGCTTTTTCCGGGTAAAATCAAATCCGCATGTTTTTCCCGGATATCCCGAAGACCTCCTTTGTTACCGATCAGGGCCTCTACTGCTACAGAGTGATGCCTTTCGGGTTGAAGAACGCAGGTGCCACCTATCAACGCCTTGTTAACAAAGTCTTTCAAGAACAGATCGGCCGAAATATGGAAGTATATGTTGATGATATGCTTGTTAAGAGCATCCATGGGGCCGATCATGTGGCCGGTCTGCAAGAGGCGTTCGATGAACTCAGGAAGCATGATATGAGGCTCAACCCAAACAAGTGTGCATTCGGAGTCTCGTCGAGGAAGTTCCTAGGCTTCATGGTCAGCCAAAGGGGAATTGAAGCTAACCCCGAGAAGATCAAGGCGATACTGGACATGGCTCCTCCCAAAAATGTGAAAGAGGTTCAGAAGCTGACAGGACGCCTCGCTGCCATAGGACGCTTCCTTTCTAAGTCAGGGGAGAAGTGCCTTCCCTTCTTCAAAGCACTTAGGGGGGCTAAAGGTTTTGAATGGGGACAACAACAGCAGGAATTGTTCGATCAGCTCAAGGCCTACCTAGTCAATCCCTCTCTCCTCAGCAAGCCAATCCCCGGGGAGACCCTCTACCTCTACTTAGCTACCTCCGAGCAAACCCTCAGTGCTGTCTTGGTGAGGGAAGAAGATAGGGCTCAGAAGCCCATCTACTATGTGAGCAAGGTACGTCGGGATGCCGAGCTCCATTATCCAAGGCTGGAGAAGATGGCGTATGCCTTGGTCATGGCAGCTAGGAAGCTTTGCCCGTATTTCCAGTCCCACTCGGTGGTCGTTCTTACCGACCAACCGCTGAAGCAAGTCCTCCACAAGCTGGAGACCTCTGGCCACCTCATGAAGTGGTCAATCGAGTTGAGCCAGCATGATATATCATACCAGCCTCGGACCGTGATCAAGGCTCAAGCCTTAGCTGAATTCATCGTGGAAAGCACCATTCCCGAGGTCAGTCAGGCGGCAAACGGACCTCCTATTTAGACGGTATATGTAGATAGATCCTCTTGCACCGAAGGGAGCGGAGCCGGGGTCATTCTGGCTGGCCCAGATGACTTCGTTCTCCAATACTCCCTCCGCATCAACTTCAAGGCCTCCAACAATGAAGCGGAGTATGAAGCCCTTATAGCCGGTCTCGGAATGGCCCGCAAAGTAGGGGCACAACGTCTCCGGATATTTAGTGACTCTCAACTGGTCATAAATCAAGTCTTGGGCGAGTACGAAGCGCAAGAAGACCGAATGGCTAAGTATTTAGCCAAGGTCCAAAATCTCATGGCTCTATTCGAAGAGACACTTATTCAGCGAATCCCCAGGGAGGAAAATGCCCAAGCAGATGCCCTCTCCAAGTTAGCCTCTTCTTCCCTCCAAGGTCTCGAGCAGACCGTCCTGATTGAAGTGCTCTTGAGACCAAGCATAGAAGAAGAAACTTCCGACTCGATGGAGTCACTGCCTGTTCAACTTCAAGATAATTGGATGAAACCCCTGGTAGAATTTCTTAGGGATGGGCTCCTCCCCGAAGACCCTAAGGAAGCTCGTCGAGTCAGAACTAGAGCGGAGTGGTACACCCTTGTTGAGGGGGTCTTGTACAAATGCTCCTTCACTCAAGTAGACGGCAGGCCTTATTTGAGGTTCCTCTCCCTAGAGCAAGCCACATATGCCTTGCAAGAGCTTCACGAAGTCATAGGCGGGCACATTCAGGGTCAAGATCCCTTGCCTGGAAGGTGTTGAATTATGGATACTTCTGGCCAACCTTCCTACAAGACGCCGAACGACACGTTCGGCAATGCAGCTCTTGTCAGAAGTATTCCAACATTCGTCGCCTACCCCAAGCTCAGCTCACCTCCCTATCAAGTCTGATCCCTTTCGCAATGTGGGGGATGGATTTACTAGGGCCATTTCCACCAGCTCCCGGCCAACTCAAATTTTTAGTCGTGGCAATCGACTACTTCTCGAAGTGGATATAGGCCGAGCCCTTGGCTACAATCACTGAGAACAAAGTACTTCAGTTCTTCTGGAAGAGCGTCATCTGCAGGTTCGGCATCCCTCGGGTCCTCATAGCTGACAATGGAACACAATTTACAGGGGCCGCATTCCGAGCTCTGTGTGAAGACCTCGCTATCCAACAACGCTTCTCCTCCGTCTCCCACCCGCAGTCGAATGGTCAAGTAGAAAATGCCAACCAACAAATCCTCTCTGGTATTAAGAAGAGGCTGGACAAGTTCGCCAAATGCATATGGGTTGATCAGCTCCCTAACGTACCGTGGAATTACCGCACTACGAAACGGAGCCCCATAGGAGAGTCGCCGTTCAATCTCACCTATGGGTCCGAAGCTATGATCCCCTTGGAAGTTGGTGTACCCTCTCCTCGCCTTATTGCTTATGAAGAAGAGCAGAATGCCAGAGAGCTTCAGGCGAATTTGGATTTGATTGACGAGCTCCATGAAAGAGCTTCAATTCGCCAACAAAGCTATCGAAGGAGGATTGAGCTGGCCTACAACAAGAGAGTCCGTCCCACCAACCTCAAAGAAGGGTACTTGGTCCTCAAAAAGTTAGCAATCTCATTCCCTAGTCAGAAGATTAAGCTAGCTCCAAATTGGGAAGGACCCTACAAGATCACCAGAGTGGTTTGGCCCGGGACATACCGTCTAGACGACCTTGAAGGTAGAGAGGTTCCCAGGACTTGGAATGCCAACCATCTCTTAAAGTACCAAGAGAGCGCTTGAATGCCTCTCTAAGTACCTTCAGATGTAGAACTGTTCCTTTCCTTTCACTTGTATTTTTCTTCTTTATTTCTTCAATGTAATAACGGCTCGCAACTTAGAAGTAGCCGACTATTAGTTATCAATAAAGAACTCTCTTTTCCCGTATTCCTCTTGTGATTGTTTTCATCTCTCTGTTTTTAATTACTTTTATTTAAATGACGAGTTCGGAGTCCAACACTTGGCTCGACTCCGCTTCGCAAGTTCGCTCTTAAGCGAGCTAGAAGTGGTTCGCCAATCGGAATTGCTCCCACAACCGTTGAAATACAATCAAACGACGAGTTCGGAGTCCAACACTTAGCTCGACTCCGCTTCGCAAGTTCACTCTTAAGCGAAGTAGAAGTGGTTTGCCATTCGGAATTGCTCCCACAACCGTTGAAATACAATCAAATGACGAGTTCGGAGTCCAACACTTGGCTCGACTCCGCTTCGCAAGTTTGCTATTAAGCGAGCTAGAAGTGGTTCGCCATTCGGAATTGCTCTCACAACCATTGAAATACAATCAAACGACGAGTTCAGAATCCAACACTTGGCTCGACTCCGCTTCGCAAGCTCGCTCTTAAGCGAGCTAGAAGTGGTTCACCATTCGGAATTGCTCCCACAACCGTTGAAATAAGCCCTCGCTCCGCCGACGCACACGAAATTTCTACAACTAGACTAGACAGGCGAGAAGAGCAAAATTTCTACAACTAGAGTACTCGGAAGAACTAACATTTGGATCTGATGGTTCGTTTCCAAAACTAGAGGGGCCACCCTACATCTCCAACACATGAACATCAAAAAGTAAACAAACTTTTATTTTATTAAAGAGTTCAACAAACAAAACGTTCGAGTTACAACACCAAGTTACTACAACAAGGTACTACAACTTATTTAACGCTTCTTCGGAATGGGGACGTTTCGGTTTAGGGACACACGGGGGCGGTGCCGCTTAACCTCCGAGCTCATTTCTAGGCCGACGAACTGAGACGCCTCTTCGGCACTGCCTCTAACTGTGGCTCCGACAGAGGCGCCACTAGACGAGACAATCACACCACTCTGAGCATCAGCCGGACTCCACCTGATGGCAGATGGACGAGTCGCGAGCTTGTAGAAGGAGATCCCCCTCTCGCTCTCTTTGCGAGTACACGTAGTGCTTCAGATGTTAACTCTCACAGGCTGAGGCTTAAGGCGGGCGACCGCTTCCTCGAGTTCGACAATCCTATCCTTCAAAGTATCGTCCTTCACAGATATTTTGAACCGAGGAAGTTTAGCCAGGCCTGCATCACTAGCACTTTCAGCGATGATGCGACGAAGGTTGGTCACTTCGATGCTTTTGTCGACTGTAACCCTCCTCAACTGCTCGACCTTCGTCGTGAGCTCGTCGCGCTCGGCCATCAGCTTTCCTACTACCGAGGTTAACTCATCCTCCTCTGCCAAAAGCTCCTCTTCAGCTATTTCCAATTGGCAAACCTCCGCCAGCAGCTCGCTTTTCTCTTTCTCAACGTCGAATAACACCCTCCTGAGCAACTCCACCTCGCCTTCGAGACGAGCTTCGCGAGACCGCTTCCGTAGTTCTGCACGAAGGCGGGCTGCTTCGGAGTCCGAACTGAGTTCGACGATCTGAAAGACGGAAGCATATCAACACAAAAAGACAAAAGGCAGTGCTCAACACTTGCCGAGTTTCAAAGAATTTCCGAGCCCAACACTTAGCCAAATTTTGAAAAGAAAACTCAACACTTGGACAACATTTGAGAAAAAAGTTCAAACAAAATTTTATTCACATCAGAAGAGCGGTGGCCAGTCCGCTATAAGGCAGTACATTAAAAGAAAGAAAAAATTACAAAAGCGAGGGGATCAAGGGTCCACCTGGGGCGACAGCTCGGACACAGGCACCTCGGTAGATGTCCCCTCGCCCCCGTCATCACGGCTTGGGGGCCGGCCGCCACAATCTTCGAATCGGCAGGCACCTCGCCGTGCCGCTGCTCGCCCTCTTTATCTTCTTCCTCCTCATCTTCTCCCTCCTCCTCTACGCCTTCTTCCTCGCCGCCGGGCCACAACCGGTACCCCACCCTCTCGAAGCCAGGGACTCGAGCCTCGACATGGTCGAGCGCTCTTGCATAAGACAGCTCCATGTTTTTGGCCATGTGGTTCTTCGCCTCGGCTTTGATCTCCTTCCTCGCCTTCTCCACCGTCTCGGCTTGTTCCGCCTTCACCGCCTCCAAGGCCTTCGCCGCTGCGGCCCTCTCCTCGTCGGCCTTGGCAACCTCCGCAGCGAGCTTCTCCTTTGCTCGCTCCAAGGTCGCCTCGAGGTCGGTGACCCGAGCCTCCAAGGCCTCCGAGCGACGCTGCTCCGCGTCGAGCTGCTTCATGGCCCTCGCCCGTTTCGCTTGGTCCTTGTCACTGAGGGCCTTCAGCTCCCTCTCCTGCTCGGCAAATTCTTGGACGAGGTGGCCTAAGTGGCAAGTGGCCTACAAAAAGCAGTAGTTAGGACGCAGTAAAAACCAAGCTGTGGACTTAGAAAATTTTCAAAACGAAAGAGTCAAGACTTACCGACATAAGCAACCGAGCGATTTTGAAGGTGTCGTCTCCGGCCGTCCCCGCCTTCAGGGCGGCTCGGTCCTTCGAGGTCGTAAGATGTTTGACCGCCTGCATGCACATCTGCGAATCACCCAAGAAGCCGTCGTGGTTCTTCACCCGCCAGTCGGGGACGAACAACTTCTTGTGGGCCTCGGTCAAAATCTTCTCGGCCTGAGGAGTCAAAGAAGGGGCTTCGAGCGCCAGCACTGCCGAGATGGAGAAAGTCTCAACTTGCCGGGGTAGAAGGGGCAGGGGCAGACAGGTCAGGAAGGACGGCCACCATCGAAGATGGTGCCTGAAGAGCAGGAGTTGGAGTGGCAACGACGTAGGACCCGCGCTCGTCCTCTTCCTTTTCCTACCGTCAGCGGCTTTGCTCCGCTCTGTCATCATACCCATAAAGTCCATTTTCGGCGCCCTGTTCAAAGCAACAAAAGAAAAAAAAATTAGAAAAACATACAAGGCATTGGAAAAAAATTGCAGTGAGATGTCAGGAGCGTACTCGGGTCGATCGGACTAAGGCCCGACCCGTGTAGCACCTCCTCGGTCATCTCTCTCCAGCTCAACATCGGGAGAGCGATTATCTTAGCCGCCCCCTCCTCCTCGGCAGTTGTTAACACCGGGTCGGCCCTTGCAAACTTCGGCACCTCCGCCTTCCACCGAGTCGAGAAGCCCAATGACAAAGGCCCCTTTATCAGGAAAAACTTCTCCTTCCAATGTTTTATCGAATCTGGATTCTCTATTAACTTAACGCCTCTCCGGGGTGACAAGTAATAGCAAGGCTCGAGCTTGGTCATCCGGTTGATTCGGTATAAGCTTCGAAGGATGACAAGGTCTGGCTCGACTTCGGCAATACGTTACTGGAGCAAGAAGGCGAGCACATGGCACCAAGTGTTATGCATGAACTGCACAGGGGCCAGACAGTACCAGTGAAGGACCTTCAACACAAAGGGGTGAAGAGGGAAGCGCAGACCAGCGTTCAAGGAGTCGAATTCGAAGACGCACATGTCCGATGACAGGACAGTGTTCGCTCGCATCCTGCGACCGGGGAGGATCAGCCTATACTCCGGAGGGATGGCGAACCCCTTCCTGATCTGGAGGAGATACCGCTCGGATAGCACCGAAGCGAGATCATCCACCTCGGTGACCTCCCTCGGGTCATTCTCCTCATAAGTCGCCAAGCGAACAACGATCGCCTTACTCAGGAGATCGCCGCTGTACTGCCTTATCCTGGCATGACCGGACAGCGGGCCAGGCATCCGACCCAACTCGGGGGCTCGTCTCTCAGTCTCCACAATCTCCTTGACTATCGAAGAACCGGCCACTACTCTCTTCTTCTCCTCTGCCGCAGACGACCCTAATACCTCCTTCCCCTTTCGACAACTCACTACTCCCCTGCTCTCCTCGGCGCTTCGGCCTCCCGAGGACGATGCCTCACTTCTCGAGCTCACTCTTGACATCTCGAATAAATATCTAAGGCAAAGAGGACTAACCTTGATGTGATATAGCTTTGAAGTGACGTTCACGGTCGGAAATAGTTCGCCAGAAATTGCCTGGCCCATGCGACAGCTAGCACAACCGCCTTGGAGCGCAAATCACCGCTAGCAGAGCAAATCGAGAGCAAAAGTTAAAACTTGGGAGTAAAAGTGAGAAATGAGCTAAGAGGGGGGGTGAGAACTTATAGCCAAGAAAGCGACTGTTGGGCTTTTGAAACGTTTTATGACCCACTAAGGGAAGGCAAAACGACAAAACAGGGAAAGCTGCGACGTTCCGAGAGAAAGGCTCGTCGGTTCGCTTAACACCATCACTCGATGACTCGTGGCTCGCTGAGCCACGAGGCAATCTGACGAGGTGACGAGGTACCGACCTACACATATGGGGAAAAATACCACCGAGCCAGTTTAACCGTCAGATTGTCTCAAAATTCACGTCAAAACATGGTGGATGGCTCAGATCACACCACGCCCACAAAACGACAAGATAACGTTTTTCGTGATCTGAACCTCCAACTTCGTGATATGCGCCATGATGAACGCCTTGGATCTCACCACGTGGTTCGAAGATTCGATCCGAGCTCCTAATTCACCGGAGTGCTCGGTCGAACCACCGAGCCACCATCCTCCCGGGCCGAAGTGACGAGGAACCGACCTCCACATATGGGGAAAAATATTGCCGAACCAGTTTCACCGTCAGATTGTCTTAAAATTCACGTCAAAACATGATGGACGGCTCAGATCACGCCACGCCCACAAAACGACAAGATAACATTTTCTCGTGATCTGAACCTCCAACTTCGCGATACGTGCCATGATGAATGCCTCGGATCTCACCACGTGGTTTGAAGACTCGATCCGAGCTCCTGATTCACCGGAGCGCTCGATCAAGTCACCGAGCCACCATCCTCCCGAGCCGAAGTGATGAGTTTGGAATTTTAGAAATCAAAATCATGATGCATAAACCGAGCTACTAGGGGTAGAGGACGAGCTGCCGAGCCACCCGAGTGCTTAGCTGAGCTACCTAACAGCTTAGCTGAGCCACCGAGCGACGGAGGCAGAGGACGAGCTACCGAGTCACCGAGCCGAGGTGACGAGGTACCGACCTCCACATTTGAAGAAAAATGGAGCCGACCTGCCTCAGCCGTTGGATCTTGTCAAAAAACGTGCTAGAACACGATGGACGACTCAGATCATGCCACGTCCACAAAACGACAAGATAGCATTATTTTGAGATTTGCGCCATAATGGACGCTCCGGATTGTGCCACATAGCTCGGCAGATCGCTACGTGCTGAACTACCGAGCTACTGAGGATCCGAGCCGAGGTGCCGAGGTGCCGACCCTCGCATACGAAGAAAAAACTCACCGGCTACCCAGACTGTCCGATCCTCCAGAAAACCATGCTCAACTGTAATGGAGGGCCCAGAGCGCGCCACGACGTAATTCAGTATTAAAAATTAATTTTTATTTATTAAAATCATTTTATTTATTTAAAAAATTGCGAAAAAATGATTAAAAATTCGGGAAAATTAATTAAAAATTCTAGAAAATAATTATAAATTCGGGAAAATATTTTAGAGCCCCTGAGTAAATAATTATTGCCTACACTGGTTGATTAAGACCCTCGAACGACGAATCAACACTTCGCAAAATTAAATAAGTGATCCGAAAAATAGATAAAAATTAAGGAAAAATGCCAGAAAACCAGAGGGGCTCAAGAAAAACTTAGAGCGCGCAACTAACCCGGAAAATCACCATACTGCCTCATACAAAGAATCGAAACCTCCCATTTGGACTCCGATACAACTCCGCAAGCCATCAAAACAGTAAAACTACTCCTCAAAGAATCAAACTCAGTCTTCGGGAGTGGGGGGCTCATGATATGGCTAAAAATAGGGTTAAATCAGAACCACCCAAATTGGGTGCGAATCTCAAAGCCTGGGGGCAAAATGGTAATTTTACCTATAAATGGGTCTGAAGCAGGTACTGGTTCTTCTCTTGGGGAAATCCAATAGCCCGCGAACGGGCCCATCTCAACTAGGTGCGGGTTTCAATCTGTAGTAAACCCGATCCAGTAGGATAGAATTAGGGTTTCTGATTAATCCTAATCAACGGCCCTGATTTGTATGTATCCTTTCACTGCGAATTAGGGATTACATTCCTAATCTAATCCTAGGGATTACATTCCTAATCTGATCCCAAAGGTGGCTATAAATACCCCCCATCCACCACCATTAAAAGGTAATCAATCTTTTGCCAATTTACGGTTTCTCATAATCTTCCTGATTACTGACTTGAGCGTCGGAGGGTGCATCGCCGGGATCAACCCTGGTGTCTCGCATTTTTTGCAGGTGAATGGCGGGAGTCAGCGGTCAAATTCCAGTGGGAGAAGTTAAGGTCTGATTATTCGGTTCCCCTAAGAATCCACAAATACTATATGTTTGCCCCCACACCAGATTTAGCAGTAACACTATTCAAACTTGAGGTACATAATTGTTGATTTACTATATACAAGGTTTTTTATATGCTGTATCGTTCTGAAGATGTGCTGTAGGCACGTGCCCACGGACAAATCTAGTATATATATATATATATATATACCGCTTTAGAAATTACGGGATGATACAGTTTTGGCATACTTGGGGTTATTCTTGGTTGAGATATTATGATGTTTATCTCTTTTAAGATTGTATCCTCTGCTCTGCTAACGTAGAGATAACTCTTTGGTCATTCTCGTTAGCAGATGGCTGCAAGTGTCGAAGGGAATCCCTGAGGCGGTGAGGTTGAGAAACATTGCAACAGGCTACACATAACGGAATTAGCGTTCGATCGTTTGCATGATCAGTCAAGTTTTGTCTCAAGCCAGTGTTAGTTGAGAGGGACTGTGAGATAACTCTTTTATGTGTCGATCGACTCATTGGCATGCCCTTACCCCTCAAATTGACGAAGAACAGTATTAGGGAGGGTGCACTTCGTAGGAAGGTGCTTATTGAGAATGATCTAAAGATATACCATCTCCAAGTGAGGCTCGGGGGGCTGTGTACGACCAGACCCTCGTGTACTGCTGTTGTTGGAGCGGGAGTGACAGTTGGTGGAGCAGGGTCGAAAGCTGGAGGAGCGACAATTGGCAGAGCGGGATCGGCAATTGGAGGAGCAGTCTCGATTGCACGGGTGGAATCTCATTATCCTGGTGAAGCTCAGAGTGAGGCAATTATGTTGTTAAGTTTGGTTTCTACCCGGGGAGGGTCGCGTGCGTCAGGTTATGGCCTCTAGACTCAGTCCACGAGGTTGGAGATTTCTACCAAGAGTTCAAGCCCCCCAAGGGTGGTGGTGTCTAGCAGAAGGCATGCGAGTAGGATTGTGTCCTTTAGGAGGAACATCCCTCCCTCACAATGCCGAAAGGATGACCTGTTGATCAACTTGCATGACTACTATGTCGCTTGGCATTTAACCAAACTTTTTTATTGATGCTTATACCTGAAGTGTAAACTCATTGTAATTCTGGGGAATTATCCCGAAATACTGGGGGATTGTCTCACTCCGCCGATCATTCTGGAGTCCATAACTCACGACTCTTCCACACCCGGTGTCGAAAGTCGGCTCTGATACCATTTGTAACGCCCCTGACCCTAGCTCAGACAATTTATACAATTTATCAGATAAATTATTTATAGTATAGTACAACTGCAAACCACAGGCTGCATCTCAAAAGGTGGTTAACCGGATTGGTGACTCTTGATCATAGGCTATTATATTTATAGTTAATTATTCCTAGATCAATTCCCGATATGGGACTATTTTAAACTCATTTTCCCTCTTCTCCCGTGAAACACAGGCCAAACTAGTGGGGCCCATGTGCCACGTCACCAAGAGAGAACAAGCAGCACAGTTCGTTTCCTGTCTTCCTCTCACAGTCGGGTGGGCCCAGTGCTGACGTCAGACAGAGCCAGCACTTCATAGACCTCTGAACCCGTGGGCCCCCCTATTCACAATAGTTACACTTTTTTCCATTACCCCCCCCCCCCACACACACATATATATATAAATAATAAAACACAAAGAAAGCTATCAAGTGGCTGTCCTTCAATCCCCCCAAAATCAAAGACTCCGATCAAACCTCACAAAACACATTCCCCCCCCCCCCAAAGTTTTCCCCCAAAACAACTCCTTTATTTGTTTAATTCTCTCTCTCTCTCTCTCTCTCTCTCTCTCTCTCTATATATATATATATATATATATATATATATATATATATATATCTTCCATTGTGCACCACCCCTCCGTGTGCACTCGGCCTTCCCGCCTTCGTATCGACGATCCGAACCGTTCACATTGATCTAAACATCTAAATTAGTTTAGATATGTAAATTCAAATCATTTAAAATTCATTTGCCTATCCATCATGTGACTATGAAAATAATGATTTTCAGCCATACGATTTTGTAAAACTTCACTGGATAGGCAATGAATTTCAAATGATTTGATTTTATATATTTAGACAATTTAGATTTGTAGATCAATGTGAACGGTTTGGATCATCAATACGAACGCAGGAAGGCCGAGTGCACACACCATGTGCACCATAGGTGGTGCACAACAGAAGACTTCCCTATATATATATATATAAACATGAACTTTTATTTACAACTAATTATTGTCATACTATTCAAACTTGAGGTACATAATTGTTGATTTACTATATACAAGGTTTTTTATATGTTGTATCGTTCTGAAGACGTGCCGTAGGCACGTGCCCATGGGAAAATCTAGTATATATATATTCGATATGGCTAAAAATATGATTAAATCGGGACCGTTCGAATTGGGCACGAATCTTAAAGCTCAGGGGTAAAATGGTAATTTCACCTACAAACGGGTCTGAAATGGGAACTAGGTCTTTCTTCAAAAGACCAATAACTTATGAACGGATCTGTCTTACTGGGTACGGGTCCCAATCCATTACAAACCAGTTCAAAAGGATAAAGAAGAATTCAGATTCATAATTATCCCTAAGAAGTGATCTTAACCGCTTTATTGTTTTCTCCAAGAATCCACAAATTCTATCTGTTTGCTCACACACCAAAATCAGCAGCAACATATATACATATATACCGCTTTAGAAATTACGGGATGATACAGTTTTGGCATACTTGGGGTTATTCTTGGTTGAGATATTATGATGTTTATCTCTTTTAAGATTGTATCCTCTGCCTTGCCAACGTAGAGATAACTCTTTGGTCATTCTCGTTAGCAGATGGCTGCAAGTGTCGGAGGGAATCCCCGAGGCGGTGAGGATGAGAAACATTGCAACAGGCTGCACATAACGGAATTAGCGTTCGATCGTTTGCACGATCAGTAAAAGGTTGAATGGTTGGAGAAGTTTTGTCTCAAGCCAGTGTTAGTTGAGAGGGACTGTGAGATAACTCTTTTACGTGTCGATCGACTTATCGGCATGCCCTTGCCCCCCGAATTGACGAAGAACAGTATTGGGGAGGGTGCACTTCGTAGGAAGGTGCTTATTGAGAATGATCTAAAGATATACCATCTCCAAGCGAGGCTCGGGGGGCTGTGTACGACCAGAACCTCGTGTACTGCTGTTGTTGGAGTGGGAGTAACAATTGGTGGAGCAGGGTCGAAAGCTGGAGGAGCGACAATTGGCAGAGCGGGATCGACAATTGGAGGAGCAATCTCGATTGCACGGGTGGAACCTCATTATCCTGGTGAAGCTCAGAGTGAGGCAATTATGTTGTTAAGTTCGGTTTCTACCCGGGGAGGGTCGCGTGCGTCAGGTTATGGCCTCTAGACCCAGTCCGCGGGGTTGGAGCTTTCTACCAAGAGTTCAAGCCCCCCAGGAGTGGTGGTGTCTAGCAGAAGGCATGCGAGTTGGATTGTGTCCTTGAGGAGGAACATCTCTCCCTCGCACGACCTAAAGGATGACCTGTAGATCAACTTGCATGACTACTATGTCGCTTGGCGTTTAACCAAACCTTTTTATTGATGCTTATACCTGAAGTGTAAACTCATTGTAATTCTGCAGTTGTAATAATGCTTGTAGTTTTGTGCTTGTAAACTTTTGGTAGTGATATTAGGCCCAAACACATAGTTCCGTTGTAATTCGGTAGTTGTAAAAAACTTGTTGTCTGTGCGATAAAAGATCTTTTACACATTTGAGGCATGTTGTGTGATTCGTCGTCATTGGGTTAGCCAACCGTAGGAGCATCTCTAGGGAGGAGTTGGACTCCAGACCTGCTGTTTTGTGCTTAGCTAGTTGTAGGAGCAACTCTCTGGGGGTGGACTCCGAACTTGCTATTTTGTGTTTAGCTAGTTGTAGGAGCAACTTTTAGGAGAGAGTTGGACTCAGAACTTGCTGTATGGGTCCTCCAACGAATTGTGAGAGTCACTTCGAGTAGCGAGTTGAGCTCCAAATTTGATTGTTTGCTGGTTTGATGGAGCAACCGCAATCCACGATTATAGACTTCTTATCCATCTTTAAGGTTTTTAACAAGTTTCAATAATAGTTTGAATAATGAGTTGAGTTCTGAACTTACTTATTTGCAGGTTGCTAAAGCAACTCCAAGCCATGGGTATTGATTCCGAATTGGTTGTTTTTAGGGATTTAACAAGTTACAAGAGCATATCAAATGGAAAGTTAGGCTTTGAACATTTTTGATTGCAGGTTGTTCGAGTAACTCTGAGCCATGCGTATGGACTCCGAACTTGTTTTGTAAGATTTTAATGGGTTGCAGGAGCATGTCAAATGACGAGTTGAGCTCTAAACTTTCTTCGTTTCAAATTACTAGAGCAACTTCGAGCCATGGGTATGAACTCCAAACTCGTCTTATAAGGAGCTTCTAATTTGTTTTTAATGTCGTTTTAGGAGTAAGCTTGGCATTTTAACTCATTATTTGCATCCAGAGAATTGTACAAGAACTTTTATAAAATAAATAGCGAATTCTTGAAGAAATAAACTATGTGGGTAATTTCATTTCTAGCCTTTATTACATGTGGGGACCGGTATTGAAGAATAAAGCTAAATGGCTGCTCTAGTGGATGACCTTTATTACATGCAATTATCGGTTGGAAAAACGGTGTTTGTTAGAAATTATTGAAAATATATAAAGGAAGGGGGGCGTCAAGCACCCTTATTAAAGTTCAAGAGGCGTTCCACATTCCAAGTCTCTACTAATATCTCCTTGCCCCCTGGGTCTTAAACTTGTTGAGCCGCTAGGCGAACAACTTGTAAGATCTTGCATGGGCTTGCCTGTTTTGGAGTGAGTCTCCCCTTATTTTGCAGAAAGAATGAGAGATCTTCAAACTCACCAATGTGTTTAGGCAGGACTATTTCTTTACATTGAATGAGCAGAGTGGCTTCAGACGGGGGATTCAAGTCAATTACTGTATTCTGACGAAGATGATTTTGGACTGGATGGCAAGAGCTTGGCAGGTTTGGATGCTCTTGGTTGGATCGTCTAAGGCGGTCACTTCGAGCTTGTTTGCAGGCTCGAAGTTATTGTGCATGCTTTATGGTGGCAGTTCTATGGCGTCGACGGGGAGAACCGAGCCCCTTTTCTAGCGGTGTAGCATGCTCGTGCTATCTATTGGCTCCCGACAACTTGGCCTATGCCTGTTGTTATGGAAAAATTCATTTACATGAGGTAGGTGGAAGCAATTGCATGAATGGCCGCTAGGCCTGGATGGCAAAATATTGCGTTTTATGCGGCTCTGATGTCGACTACCATAAAGTACAGCAATTCCGTTTGAGTGGCTGGAGTCTTTCTTACTGTCACATTGAGTGTGATGATTCCTTCGACTTGAATGGGGACACCGGAGAACCTGTGGAGTGTATAGCCGGCTAGCTTGAGTTAGGGGTGGCATCAGGGCTGGACTGGCCCGTGACCGGCCCGGTCCGGCCCGCCCAATACCCGGGCTGACCCGGAACCGGTCCCATCCCATACCCGGTCCAGGCCGGGCCTGAATTTCCCCCTGAAAGCCCGTGAAAGGCCCGACCCCGCTTGAACCGGCTCGTCCGGGCCAGGCTGACCCATGTGGTTTTTTCTTTAATTTTTTTTTGGGAGCAAAATATATGTATAGAAGTATATATATACTACAAAATTTATGTATATATGCATATAAATATACTTTAAATATTTTAAATATTTAAAAAAATGAGTGTGGACTTCAAAGTTAATTGATCACAACTCATTAATCAATTTGTCAATCCCCACCCTAGCTATTTATCTCAAACTCCACCTCTTCACTTCTTTCATCTCACCAATGTGGGGCTAAAAATTTTCTACTTCAAATGGTCTTTGTTACATATATATATCTACTATTAAATTTTTTATGAAATACAGTTTCAGATTGGATTTCTTGGCTAGTGTGCGCAAATTAGTGCGCTGAGTTTGGGTGGTTGTGGGTTCGATCCTTTATGGGCTTAGATTTTTTTTAAATGAATTAATCAAAATTATTTTTAGCTGTTGTTTTCTTCCTTTTATTTTTATTTTATTTTTATTTTTATTTTTATACTGTAATTTGATAAGATTTGTTTAAAATATTAGTTATCTATATGTTCTTATAATTATTGTCTTCATTCATTATTTTCCTTTATCTTTTTAGTTTGTACTCTTACCAAAATGATAATGTAGAATATTATATTTGAATAACTAATCACTTTTCTTGATCAAAATAACTTTTAGCTGTTATTTTTATTTTTATTTTTATGTTGTAATTTGATAAAATTTGAATAAAATGTTATTTATCTATTTGATTATATTTGAAATTTTGTAATTCATTAAACCAATCTAAAATATTATTTATCTATATTTAACATTTTTTAATTCATTAAATCAATTTAAAATACCTTTTGATACTTTTATATATATGTTTTTTGCAATTGTTAACAAATTACCTTTTAATACTTGATCTATTTTATTTTTTTTAAAAATACAAAACCCGGCCCGACTCGCGAATCGGCCCGACCCCCGACCTAGGGGCCAGGGGCCAGGTCCGGGCCACAATTTCAACAACTTGGCCCGGCCCGGCCTAGCCCGCGAGTCTCTTTGGCCCGGCCCGCCTTAGCCCGGGCCCGGCAAATCCCGCTTGGTTCCTGCCCGACCCGGCCCGCAAGGCCCGAATGCCATCCTTAGCTTGAATCGGTCTCGGGAGAGCTTGAGACCGTTGAATGCATTCCAGAAAAGGATGCTTACTGAGCTTCTATTTTCCACCAGGATGTGGCGTACCTCATGATTTATCATGCAAATGCTTATAACCAATGCATCACAATGAGGTATTCGGACACCCTCTAAGTCCTTGTCAGAGGAAAATACTGAAATTCCTATTCTTTTGGTAGGGAGGATGTTGTGCACAGAGTTTATCTCTCGGACAAAGGCTTTGTAGAAGGAGTTAGATGCTCTCCCTATTTGACATCCGTGGATGGAGTGGAATACTGCAATGTGCTCTGAACCTTGGGATTCTTTTGACCTCTCTTAACACTTATTGCACGCAAATTAATGCGCCGAGTTTGGGTGGTTGTGTGTTCGATCTTTTAAGGGCTTAGATTTTTTTTAAATGAATTAATCAAAATTAGCTCTTGTTTATTTCTTTTATTTTTATTTTTATTTTTATATTGTAATTTGATAAGATTTGTATGAAATATTATTTATCTATATGTTCTTATAATTATTGTCTTCATTCATTATTTTCCTTCATCTTTTTAGTTTGTACTCTTAACAAAATCATAATGTAGAATATTATTTTTGAATAACTAATCACTTTTCTTGATCAAAATAATTTTTAGCTGTTATTTTTAGTTTTATTTTTATTTTTATTTTTATGTTGTAATTTGATAAAACTTATATGAAATATTATTTATTTATTTGATTATATTTGAAATTTTGTAATTCATTAAACCAATCTAAAATATTATTTATCTATATTTAACATTCTGTAATAAATTAAATCAATTTAAAATACCTTTTACTACTTTTATATATATGTTTTTTCCAATTGTTAACAAATTAACTTTTAATACTTGATCTATTTTATATTTAAAAAAATATGCAAAACCCGACCCGGCTCGCGAACCGGCTTGGCCCCCAACCTAGGGGCCAGGGGCCAGGTCCGCAAGTCTCTTTGGTCTGGCCCGGCCTATCCCAGGCCCGGGCAAAGCCCGCCCGGTTCCGGCCCGGCCCGCGAGGCCCGAATGCCATCCATAGCTTTGAGTCGGTCTCGGAAGAGCTTGAGACCGTTGAATGCATTCAAGAAAAGGATGCTTACCGAGCTTCTATTTTCCACCAAGATGTGGCGTACCTTATGATTTATCATGCAAATGCTTATAATCAATGCATCACATTGAGGTATTCGGACACCCTCTAAGTCCCAGTCGGAGGAAAATACTGAAATTCCTACACTTTTGGCAGGGAAGATGTTGTGCACAGAGTTTATCTCTCGGACAAAGGCTTTGCAGGAGGAGTTAGACTCCCCCATTTGACATCCGTGGATGGAGTGGAATACTGCAATGTGCTCTGAATCTTGAGATTCGTATGGCCTTTCTTAACACTTATTAGCCCCCCTAGCGTCCGGATGAATTTCGGCGTTGTTCTTTTGTTGGGCAAATTAGGTGAGATAGCCCCAAAGAATCAGACCTTCGAGTTCTTCTTTGAGTACTCGATAGCTATCGTTGGTGTGTCCATGATCTCTATGAAATGCGCACTACACGTTCATGTCTCTTCTCTTGCCAGCTGTGGTCATCTTTGGGGGAGGGGGATTATTCGATCATTTTTAACTTCCATGAGGATGGCTGATACATTTGTGTTAAAGGGAGTGAACTTATCGATGCATGGTGCTGAAGGAGGGTGACATTGAGCTGCACAGTCTTTCTGAAACTTCCTGGATCCTTCCACATTGGTATTCTTTTGTTTGTTCCCGGAAGATGGATCCTTCTGGCCTTGAGGATACAGGGCTTCCTCAGCTGTGATATACTTGTCACTCTTTTTCATGAGCTAGGTGAAATATGTAACGCCCCGCAAAATGAAATGATTTATTTTGTATTATTAAATAATATTAAATTGGTAAAGTTGACTATTTTGACTATTTTCTTGAAATTGTAATTTTGCACGTGCAAAGTTAGAAAATTTTGAATTCTTAAAATTTTATGGTTAATGATTTACTTTTCTCATTAATTTATGATATTTTAATTTTTCTGATTTATTGAAATTAATTTGACTATTTTATGACTTTGTCAATTTTACACGTGCAAAACACGTACAAATATTGTTTTGGTGCAAATATCTAATTTTGAATTTCTAAATAAATTCTCCTATTTATAATTGAGTATATCCTAAATTTTGGGATTTTTCTGAATAAAGAAACTATTTTATTTTTATAAATACTTCGAAAGAGAGGGGCTTTTTTGTAAAAAGCCGATTGGATCTCAAACAGACAATAAAAATTCGTTTTTGCTACTTTTTGGGCCGAACAAGATCAGTATTAAAGATTATATTTATTTAAAATTTATTTAGAGTTGATTTGGTAAAGATTTAAACAAATATGATATTTTTGCAAATATGGAATTTAAGTTGAACCTTGTGCAAATATTTTTCTTGGAAACTAAAATTCTGAAATTTTATTTGGAAAATATAATATTTATTAGTAGGTATTATTTATGAATTTTTTGGATTTTTCTGATATTTATTTGATATATTTGCAAATATTACACAGATAGAGACTTTTGTGCAATATTACTACTTGGAGTACAAATCCTATTTTTTTTAATTTCTGGGCTATGCTTGATGGCTGGATAACTCAGTAGTTAAGAGATTTGGTTTTATTTTAATTTATTTAATTTATTTAAATATTTTATTAAAGAAAGGTCTATATATGTAAAGTAATAATTTGTTAAGGGATGTTTCCATATAACTTGTAAAACCCTAAAAACCCAGATTTCGGTCTATTAAAGGGCCACTACAGTTGTCCCCCTCCTCTGCAAAAACAGAATATTATTTTACTATTGGTTTTCTTGGAGTTTCGAAGCAAAGATATTGGATTTTTGCGAAAGGAATGACTTTTCTTATTCTCTTTATAATTTCGGTTGATTCTTCAATAAGGTGAGTGATATATGTTTGATTTCTTGCTGCTGTATGCATATTATATGTAGTGATTTGTCTATTAGAAATCATGTTAGAGCATTGTATGATGATATAATGAATTATTGATGGATGGATGAACAAAAATTGAATCTTTTCATGAAAACTATGCTATTAATGATTAAAATTCTATATAAATGACTTGAGATTGTTAAAGAACTTAATAGAAATCATGGGTAGGTTGTTTTCCTTCATATTATTGCTGATTTGAACATACACTATGAGATTGTATGATGTTTATTGCATGAAAGTGAGTAAAGTAGGGTTCTTGCTGTGTGTGAATGTATATACTCTGTTCTTGATGTTTTGATTAATACTTGTTGTGTGAATGGATAAAACTTGATTAATACTTGTTGTAGTTGCATATATGGGTAAACTAATGTAATCAGTGGGTTATGTGTATGAAAAGTTGTGGAAGGAATTTTGGATCAAAAAGATCAATTCTTGAAGTGAAAAGTGGGGTTGAAGTTTTCGGGTCTGATGCGTTCAGCCGAAATTGTGTTTTTGTGAGTTTTTGCGATGTTTTCAATTGGATCTTGATTGTTTTGATACTGAGATTGATTTGAACAATATATTACCTATATACGATATTTTCTTGACGCTATTACTGATGCAAACCCACAAACATACACACTTATATATCTATGTTTTACTATTTTAAAGATTTTATGAAAAATTGCTCTTTTATGAACTTGATGAGATTTTGATTTGATTTATGAACTCCAGTATGTTAGAAAACTTGTATTTGATCATCTCAGGGTTTTAATCTTTTAAATTCATGCTTTTAAAAAGTTTAAATTAAGTATCAGTTGAGAAGTGCACGAAATTTAAAGCTGCTGTATGGGCTGTTTTTGACATAAAGGTCGACTGTCCATTTTTTGAACAAAAATAAAGTTCGACTGTTATGTCAGTCGACTGTGACTTTTGAAGGTCGAACGACATCATTGTTTTTTATTGTTTTGTTGAGTTTTTCTCCATTTTTCTTGAACGATTGTTTCTTCGATATTATGGATTATTGATCAACTGTTTTAGATGATGTTTTTACTACAGATTACAGCATTTTACAGAGAGTTATATTTCGATTATAATAAAATTAAAATTGTATTTCTATTAATTAATAAAGTGGAATATGTACTGTTTTCGAAGAAATTGATGTTTGTGATTTTCTACGACTTCAAAATATGATTCTCAGTTATTTAATAGATTTAATACCTTATTTCAATTCTTGAATTTGCGAGTATACTGAGTGAATTTGGTTTTGTTGATTAAAGAAGTTTTCATTGATATAAACATTTTGAGATTTGGAATTAAGAGCTTTATTGAAAGTTTTGGTGTGATATTCGTTTTGTGAATCTCTAGAAGTTGAGTGGGAGTCCTATGTACTGTTTTCGAAGAGATTGATGTTTGTGATTTTCTACGACTTCAAAATATGATTCTCAGTTATTTAATAAATTTAATACCTTATTTCAATTCTGGAATTTGTGAGTATACTGAGTGAATTTGGTTTTGTTGATTAAAGAAGTTTTCATTGATATAAACATTTTGAGATTTGGAATTAAGAGCTTTATTGAAAGTTTTGGTGTTGATATTCGTTTTTTGAATCTCTAGAAGTTGAGTGGGATTCCTATGAACCGGCAGATGGATTTTGTTGATTTGGACCAGTTGGGTCTTAGGGTTGTTTTGTGGAATTAAGTTCGACAGGATATACTAACTCTAGAGAGGGAGAACTTGTGTTTTATTAATAATAACCAACTTAAGGACAGACACTGGTGAAGATGTGATGAAACTTGGGAAACGTAAGTATATGCTCTTGGGGTCCATTCCAATGGATGCGTTTCGGGACTTGTGTGTTCTGTCTCGAGAGGACTATTAGTATGTTCGCGTGTCGAAGGTCTGCAGTACCTATTCACGGAACATATAGGTATATTCGTGTGTCAAGGGATGATGGGTCTATTCACGGGATGTACCTGTGTACTTGCACGTTGAGGGCCGACGATGGGGTACACGGCTAGGAGGTGATTATCTGGTTTCATGATGCTTGTGCATCGAAGGTTTTGATGCCTATTTGCAGAGTAATCTGGATCTTGTTTCCATCACCGTAGTAGGATTTGTTGCATAACGAGGGATTTAACCCTATAAAGTGGAGAATGATAAGGGCTTGCACCGGACCTATGTAGTATGGAATGCATAGAATCCGACAAGTATGAATTAGAGAGTCATCATATTGCATTTATGTTTTCTTGACTTTGTTTTATGCTTGTTTGTTTTCTGTTTTCCTACACTTGACACTTAGCTTAGTTTCACTTGATTTTTTCATGCTTTATTTATTGTTGTTTCATGATCTATTTGTTATTACTGTTGGTATATGTTGTTTATAATTTTATTCCTTTATGTTTCATTTATATCATATTTCTTTTAATGCCACTCACACCGTTATGCCTAACCCCGTAGTTTTGAAAGTTAGAGTTATCTCTAGCCTCATGTTTCACAAGTAGGTACCATTAGCTTGGGATTGGATGCATGTGGTAGAATTATAATATGGCTTAGGCAAATTGTAAAAGAATGTGTTGTAAAAGAAAGAAAATTTAATTCAAGGTGTTTAATTTTCTGCTGTGCTATGTAAACAATTGATGTAATAAAAAGTTTTAAAATTCTCTGTATTTGGTTGCTATGTTTATGATTATATTGAAGTTTATTCTGGATTTGTGCCACGTATTTCTGAATTTATTTATTGAAAATTCGGGGCGCTACAAAATATTTGGGCGATTTTTTCACAAGGGAAGACTTCAGGTCTTTGTAAGTGACGTTGTGCCAGAAAGCGGCAGCAACCACTGACGAGTTGAGAGAGGAGATAGACCTTGCCTCGGTTGTGACGCGCTTGACAAAGTCTTTTAACAGATCTCCCTCCTTTTCTTTAATTCCAACAAAGGAGCACTTATTTTTTCAGCCTTGCGTTGGTGACAAAATGCGCTATAAAGAGTCCCTCGAGTTGTCGAGGGAGAATATCGATTCCGGAGTAAGGCGAGAGTACCACTCCCTTGCCATCCCTTCATGGTTGTGGGGAACATTCGACACAGGAGCGCATTGATAATGTTGTAAATCATCATGAGAGTTTTAAAACTCTTAATATGATCGGCCGGGTCAGATTCACCATCATAAGATTCGAACCAAGGAGCTTTAAAGTTCTTAGGATTGAGTGCATTGAGGATGGATTCACTAAATGGAGGTCGACTGGGGCAATAAGCCTAGCTAGATCGGTTCCCTTCATGCTTTATCTGCTCCAAGCGGTCCTCTACTTCTCATCCCTCCCTTTGCACCTAGTTGAGTCACTGGACTCTCCTTCTTTTGAAGGAGTAGAGTAGTAGCTCCACGAGTGCCGGCCCTGATCATGAGTACTTCGGATGGGTTGGAGGATGTCGTGCTTGAAGTTTTCGAGTTCAGTCCTAGTGAAAGTGGTCTCTTTCTCTTTGTACTTCTCACGAAGCTTTCGACTTTCACGATTCAGACTTCTTTCTTCACTGCGCCCCTATGAGAGGAGGAGCATCTTGATCTCTACCTTCGAGGAGAGTTGATTCCCAAATTGAAGGAGTAAAGTAGTGGCTCCACGAGTGTCAACCCTGATCATGAGTACCTCGGATGGGCTGGAGGATGTCGTGCTTGAAGTTTTCGAGTTCAGTCCTAGTGAAAGTGGTCTCTTTCTCTTTGTACTTCTCATGAAGCTTTCGACTTTCACGATTCAGACTTCTTTCTTCACTGTGCCCCCTATGAGAGGAGGAGCATCTTGATCTCTGCCTTCGAGGAGAGTTGATTCCCATATTTTTCTGATGTTCTGAATGGGAGGCCTCTTCCCGGGCATGTCTCTTATTCAAGCGGATCCGAAGGTCGGACCCCTGTTGTATGGAGTTGATGACTTGGCAGAGGTCTTTTGACCCCCGGGGATCTGCGAGGGCGTCGAGTGGCTGGCAAAAAAATGGGCTGAGGCATGGTCATGTAAAGGGTATCGCTCATGATGTGATTCATGACGGCTTAATCGGGAGCCTCCCGGTGCATCTCAGTTAAAAGAAGCTTGATTAAGTTGTTGGGATTAATCCGGTTGATGAGAAGGAATAAGGTCCTCCACATGAGGAGCTTGCTAACGAAGTGGGTTGACTTGTCGGTGTGAGGACGCTGCTATCTCTCTTCCCTTCGGTGGCATGACATGATAACTCAGTGTTTCTCATGGAAAGTTCTGATCTGTGATGTAGATCTGTGTAGTTTTCTACAAACGACACCAATCTGTTGCTACTAATTTTGGTGTGGGAGAAAATAGATAGTGAGTTTATATTTTGAAGAAAATTACTAAAGATCTGACCTTTGATCGTCACCGTGAAAAGTGGTTAGAACTCCTGAGATTGAATCTGGATCGTTGAATGAACATATGCATCAGGATCTGACGATTGTTGACGCGGCCAATGGATTTGCAAAAAAAGCCAAAAGTACCAGGGTTGGCCCCGGTGACAGACCCTCCGACGCTCAAGTCAGAACCAAATAGATGAATAGAGTTTGAGAGTGGAAAGAAAGATTTCAGATTGCCTTTCTAATTAATAGAGGGGGAATTTTATTTATAGGCCTATGAATCCGTTAGAAGATTAACATAAATCTGTTATCTTTTGTACATTCTAGAGATAGAATCAGTTACTCTCTTGTGGGGGATAAGAGAATTGACTTACAACCCTAATGGGTTGGGTGACTCTCTTAGTGGGCATAGTCGCTTTTGATAGGTATGGGAGCGTCCAATGTCTTGTTAGTGAGCCGAAAGAAGGCCTGGACGTGTTAGGGAGATACATTACTGTTAATCTGCCTTTAGAAAATTTAAGAAATGTGCTGGAATCGTACGACCCTGATTTGCTATGACTTTTACCATTATCAGAGTGAATATATTTTTCCCTTTTTAATATAGTATAGGATTTTATTTTTCATTTCCTATATTATAATACTATACAATTATAAACAGAAAAGATGACATTATGTGGGGTTATTTGATCGATTGGGAGGTATTTAAATTTTAAAAGCAAACATCTAGAGAGTTTTATTACATTTACCAAAAATTAAAAATAAAATATTTCAACCTACGCAGAGGATGAGTCATGTCAAGAATATATTATAAGGACTTGATTGGACTTTTGGTGTTGGGTAACAAATGACCCACAAATCACATGGAGGTTGGCCAGAAATAATTTGGAGAAAAATTAACTTCAACTGTAGATATAGAGGTTAAGTCCATGCATGTGGTGAATTGAACATAGACAGCATGAGTTCCCTATTTGGGGAAATGTTTTTTACACCCCCACTATTTTCCATTACTCTCTTTGATGTTATATGATGCGAAGACACATCTGGTAGGGAATGAAGAAGGAAGGGAGAAGGAAGAAATGAAGCCTGCAGGTGAAGTCACTGTAGCTACTGAACATGCACCAAATGATATATCAGCTGATACATTGAGAGTGAAGAGGATTGGAACTAGGCCTGCACACTTTAGAGATTATGTGATGAGTCAGTGAGGTACGGGTCATGTACGGAGTGGTATAGGGACAACTGAGATTCAAAGTTGAAGGGGGCGCCAAATGAACAGTGTAGATGTGAGGAATACTCTGTACTCTGCTTGTATAAATAAGAGGAATGTAGTGAATGAATATATCAAGAATTGTAACAACTTCTTTTGTCCTTTTCTTCAAGAATCACCTCTTAGTTCTTCCCTCTTTCTTCAATCTCAATCTCAATTTCTTAGAATTCAGATATGTAATTGGTCAAATTCTCATAAATTCAATGAAGAGAAGTGTTATTTTGATTGTTCAATACTTGCTTTGAGTTTAGCTGTATCAATTTGGTGCTTTCACCAGTTGGATTCAGAGATTTGATTGTATCAATGGCAGAAGGGAGACGATCGTTGGATGAAGTGAAGGAAATCATTCGATTTCATGGCGATCAGTTACAGACCTTGACTAATGATGTCGAAGTGTTGAAGATGCGAATGGTGAATATGGGTCGTCATTTCCAATCAGTTGAAGAATGACTTGATCAAGTTCTTAACAGAGCAGCAACACCAGAGAGTAACTCGATTGAAAATCCGATCACTGTAAGGAATTCTAACTATGCTCATAATCACTCAAATTCCTTTAAGAATCCTAGATTGAATTTCCCTAAGTTTGATGGCAGTAATCCAATAGGGTGGCTTTTTAAGGCTAATCAGTTCTTTGCATATCATCAAACACCTAATGAGCATAAATTGAATCTAGTATCATTCTACATGGAAGGGAAAGCCCTAGCTTGGTTTCAGTACAAGTTCAGTAATGGGGAATTTCCTTCTTAGGAGGTGTTTATTAAAGAGATCGATGTGAGATTTGGTGTATCTCCTTATGTCGATCACACTGGTCAATTGTTTAAATTGACGCAAACTGCATCTTTAGCAGAATATCAAGATCGGTTTGATATATTAATGAATAAGACTAGTGGATTATCACAAGCACATATTATGAGTAATTACATTGTAGGATTAAATTCAGATATTCGACGTGAGGTGTTAGCTCATAAACCAGCGTCATTATCTAATGCAATTGGGTTAGCTAGATTGCAGGAAGAAAAGTTTGCGGATAAGAGGTTGATGCAGAACAAAGGCAGCAATTATAAACCCCCTTGGCAACTTCCACCTAGTACTCTTCCACCTTTACTACCAACAACAACACCTACAGTAGCCTCTACTTCATCACAATCTCCAGCTTCGTCAAAACTGGCAGTGAAGAGAATACCCCCAGCTGAATGGGCTATAAGAAAGGAGAAAGGGTTATGTTTCAATTACGATGAAAAATATGTACCAGGTCATCGATGCAAAAAGCAATTAGAGAAAGATGACCAAATGGTTGATTATAGTCAAGTTGATGGCCTGGAAAATGATATCTGTGCACCAGAAATTTCCTTCCATGCTTTTGCAAGTCAAGATTCACTAAGAACATTACGAGTTCCAGGCCTCATTGCTACAACTCCTGTGCAAATCTTTATAGATTCGGGTAGTACTAACAACTTCATTCAGGCAAGATTGGCTAAGTTCTTGAGTATACCTGTGCAGCCATTTACTAACTTTAGTGTGAGAGTGGGTAATGGCCAGGTCATGCATTGTGAAGGAAAGTGTACAGGAGTACCAATTACAATACAGGGCTATTCATTTACAATCGATTTGTATGTGCTGCCTATATATGGTTCTGATATTGTATTGGGTGTGCAATGGTTGAAATTGTTGGGTAGGGTGACATTTGATTACACAGAGATGACTATGGAGTTCTCTCACAATGATCAAAAGGTGAAACTGCATGAGGAGAATGATTTGAGTCCACAACAAATGCAATTAACAACATTGCAAAGGGAAGTACATACTGAGGCTATATGCCATTATTTACATTTGGTACTACAGGAAGAAGAACCAGATCAAGTCATTCATGGTGATATAGAGCAAATACTCGGCCAGTACCCTTCCTTGTTCGATGAGGTTATTGGTATTCCACCTTCCAGAGATTGTGATCATCCAATTCATTTGTTACCTGGATTCCCTCCTACAAATGTCAAACCATATAAATAACCACATTTTCAAAAGGGAGAGATAGAAAAGCAAGTGGAGAAAATGTTAGAACAAGGCATTATAAGGCATAGTAAGAGTCCATTTTCATCACCAGTCCTCTTAGTTAAGAAGAAGGATGGTACATGGAGATTTTGTGTAGATTATAGAGCTTTGATCACTATAACTATAAAGGATAAGTTTCCAATACCTACTGCAGAGGAGTTGTTTGATGAACTCCATGGGGCAAACTACTTTACCAAACTTGATCTTAGGGCTGGTTATCATCAAATTAGAGTCCAAGCTGCAGATGTGGAGAAGACTGCATTTAGAACTCACGAGGGTCATTATGAGTTTTTGGTTATGCCATTTGGCCTTACAAACGCACCCTCTACTTTTCAAGCTGCAACGAATGCGATATTCAAGCCAAATTTAAGGAGATTTGTGCTAGTTTTTTTTTGATGGCATATTGATATATAGTAGGGATTGGGATTCTCATTTGAAACATTTGTCACAAGTTTTGCTCCAGGCAAGGGGATTGGGGTAGTTTTGCAGCAAGAAGGTCATCCATTGGCATTCTTCAGTAAGAAAATGAGTCCAAGGATACAAGCTGCATCTACCTATGTGAGAGAGATGTATGCTATAACGGAAGCTGTCAAGAAGTGGATGCAATATTTGTTGGGGAGAGAGTTCCTCGTTTATACAGACCATCAAAGTTTACGTCACATGGTGAGTCAAGTAATACAAACTCTTGAGCAGCAGAAGTGGATCTCAAAGTTAGCAGGATATGATTTTCGAATCTTGTACAAGCCAGGTAAACTTAATTCAGCTCCAGATGGGTTGTCGAGAATGCATGAATTTGAGTATCAGCAACTAGAGTATGCAATGTCAAAGGCAATTCTTGTGATATTAGGCAGACTTAAAGAAGAGATTGTGAAGGATGATGAGTGCAATCATATTGTTGAGGAACTTAAAGTCAACCCAGCTGCCAGACCTTTCATGTTGTTGAGGGAGGGTTTGTTATGGTATAAAGGTAGGATTTGGATGCCAAAGACACTATAATAGGAGGTGTTATTTGAATGGCATTCTACACCAGTGGGGGGTCGTGCAGGTGTTGCAAAGACATTGGCAAGGGTGAGAGTCCTTTTATTGGAAGAATATGCACCAAGATGTAAAAGACTTTGTTAAAAAATGCAAAGTTTGTCAAGAAACTAAGTATGAAGCAACAAAGTCAGGAGGTTTACTTCAGCCACTCTCTATTCCTGAGGAAATTTGGGAGGATTTGACAATGGATTTTGTGATTGGGTTACCAAATTCTCAAGGAAAGATAACTATTATGGTGGTAGTAGATAGATTGTCAAAGGGGAGTCACTTTATACCATTGATGGATAATTTCACTGCAATGAAAGTGGCTGAAGCTTTTACAGCAAATGTAATCAAATTGCATGGGATACCCAAATCCATAGTCTCAGATAGGGATCCTATATTCTTGAGCAATTTTTGGAAAGAGCTGTTTAGGATGCAGGGTACCAGCTTGAAGACAAGTACATCCTACCATCCACAAACAGATGGCCAATCTGAGGTAGTGAATAGATGCATTGAACAATATCTGAGAGCATTTGTGCATGAAGAACCAAGGAGGTGGGTGAAATTCTTACCACTTGCAGAGTATTGGTACAATACTTCTTGGCATTCTTCAGCAGGTATGAGTCCTTTTGATGTTATGTATGGTCGAAAAGCTCCAAGACTATCTGATTACATACCTGGATGTGCAAATAATGAAGCAGTAGACTTTGATTTGAGTCTAAGGCAAGAGATACTTAGTAAATTGAAACAAAATTTGCTCCAAGCTCAAGTGAGGATGAAGAATAAAGCAGATGCACACCAAAGTGAAAAGGAGTTTACAGATAGGGATTTGGTGTATGTAAAGTTGCAACCATATCGCCAGCAATCTACAGCGCATAGAAGTTATCATAAACTAGCAAAAAGATATTATGGGCCTTATAGAATTATCAAGAAGATAAGTAAAGTTGCTTACAAGTTGCAATTGCCAGCAGATGCAAAGATCCATCCTGTTTTTCATGTGTCCCTTTTGAAGAAATTTTATGGTGAGATCATAGTAGATTCACCCCCAACTTTACCTGCAATGCAATGGGACACTGGTGTGTATTTTCAGTCTAGCTCAATTTTGGGCAAGAGGACAATCAAAAAAGGACCTATGAGTGAGGATCAACTGTTAATCAGATGGGAGGGGTTGGATGCAGGAGAGGATAGCTGGGAGAATGCAGCAGCTATCATGAGTTCTTTTCCTCAACTGAACCTTGAGGACAAGGTTCTTTCGTTAGGGGATGTTATATGATGCGAAGACACATCTGGTAGGGAATGAAGAAGGAAGGGGGAAGGAAGAAATGAAGCCTACAGGTGAAGTCACTGTAGCTACTGAACATGCACCAACTGATATATCAGCTGATACATTGAGAGTGAAGAGGATTGGAACTAGGCCTGCACACTTTAGAGATTATGTGATGAGTCAGTGAGGCACGGGTCATGTACGGAGTGGTATAGGGACAGCTGAGATTCAAAGTTGAAGGGGGCACCAAATGAACAGTGTAGATGTGAGGAATACTCTGTACTCTGCTTGTATAAATAAAAGGAATGTAGTGAATGAATATATCAAGAATTGTAACTTCTTTTGTCCTTTTCTTCAAGAATCACCTCTTAGTTCTTTTCTCTTTCTTCAATCTCAATCTCAATTTCTTAGAATTCAGATCTGTAATTGGTCAGATTCTCATAAATTCAATGAAGAGAAGTGTTATTTTGATTGTTCAATACTTACTTTGAGTTTAGCTGTATCATTATATCCATTTTTCTAGCTGTCCAAAATGTTTGGATAATCCCTTATATTAGTAAATTAAACTAGTTAAAAAGATAATTGTTTACCTAAAAAATATCCCTCTCTTCTTCATTTCTTGATAATTTGGTCAAATATTCTTGTTGGGTTGTAATTTATTTTGCTAACTTTACTAGAAAAAACTTATTTTGTTAGCACAGCCCTATTATCCACTACATTATGAGAATGCCCCATTGTAAATGTACTCCGATTCTTGTATGCGAGTTGGGCTTTCGAAAATTTATGTTGAACTACTCTATGTAACTCAAGGAATTCTTGCAAAATGGTTTGGACAAGGGTTTGTTTGACAACCTTGCAAATGGCAACCCATTTGCTACAACTGGCACAATTGCAGCCAGGTTCGTAATAGCTAGGGGCTGAGTTGTGACTCCAATCCCGTCCAATTTTATTACAATTAATCTCATCACAGCAGTCAGTCCCTCCAAACTGCAACCTGTGCCAACCAAAGAAAATATAAAAAGTTATTATGTAGTAAGTGATTTAATTTGCGACTACAATTAAGTTGCGGTGCTTCCAATATATGGTCTTAAAGTGTATATAGGAAATATAGATCAAAAGTAGCTAATAGAAAGTTACAGTCGAATGTGGGACCAAAGGTATATAAAATTTTCCTACTTTCTTACATTCTTGCTATGAGACAAAACTAGGAGATGTTGCTCTCATGTTGACTACTTTTCTTACATTCTTGATAGTTCTACCCGTTTTATCTCCAATTTTGTTGTTGGTTGGATATTTGATTCTGTTGATTGATGGGTCTTCCTTTTCCCCCCTTTTGGTTATTGCGTGATTTTTTTAATGAAGTTGATCGTGATTGTAATTGTATAGTTATTTTTGTTAATCTATATATCTTTCTATTATAAATTGATTAGATGCAAATAATTTGCTAGAAATAATTGTTAGAGATTATGAGAGACAATAACAATGAAATTAGGATTAGGGTTAATATCCCTATTGCTTGAGATATTATACCTTGCTTATCATAATTGGAATATCACAAGGGCACTACCTCTAGATCAATATATATGAGATGAAACTCGGTTTAGGGTACTGGGCTTAAAGCCCTAGTCAAACAGATCGAACAATTAACAGATAACACGTGAAAACACATGTTGTCCCATAGAACATTATACACAATATTATTCTATTATATTGAGAATATATCTCTATATCTAACAATCTGCTCCTATATTCTCAATATATTAGACAAAGCCTTGTTATATCATTAGATCACAAAGAATATAGTTCATAAACTAAATCAATTATAACTCGAATAGTTCAAATGAGACTAAACCAAAATAGTCAAATAGTTCAAAGACCATATCAGAACAGAATAGTTCATAATGACTAAACCAACTGGAGAAATCTGTCATAGTTTCAAATCAATCAAAGCAAAAAAACTTCAAGAACAAAATAAGAGTTTTAAGCTTATGAACACAAGAGTCAACTCAATAGAAGTTTTACCAAGTAAGTGACAAATTTATTCTCGAGAGAAATAAATCGATACTCTATCCTTGCAAAGTGCTTTATGTTTACTCCTCCATTTTTGAGCAAATCATTATTTTGAAATCTATAATGACATATTCAACTCCTCCATCGTTGCTAGCTTATTGAAAATAAGAATATCAAGAGACACATCCCTAAGAGTTTGTTTGGTTGGAGGGTAATGGAGGGGAGGGGAGGTGAGGGATTTTTAAAAACATTTCTTGTTTGGTTCATTTTTTAGGAGGGGAGGGGAGGGGAATGGAGGTAGGGCTGTTCATCGGTGCTAAACCGAACTGAACCGAAAATAACCGAACCGAACCGAAATTTTCGGTTTGGTATATTTGAAACCGAAATCCGAACCGAAACTGATAAAATTTGGTTTGAACTGAACCGAATTTTATCGGTTCGGTTCGGTTAATAACCGAACTAACCGAAATTTTTAGTACATACTAATTTTCTACTATGACTCAGAAGAGTGGCAGATGAGTCAGAAATATTCATGCTTTTCGCTCTCATCCCTCAGACTATCTCAGAATGAAAATGGTGCTGGTTCTCCATTTGAGAAGTTGAAGATTGAATCACCGTCTTATTAGGCTACACATCAGCGTGGTTCACATGGTAATAATCTATTCTTCACTTAAAATAATTCACCCTAAATCAGGATTCACATTTCACATAAATAGCCTTGGTAGTATTTTGATTTCATTTTTATTTCATACACATAGTCAGGTATGCTATTATTAGCTGGAAGTGCACTTGCATAGCAGCTTAGTTTGAGATGGATCCTAGGAGTATAATTTATTTTGGTCCAAAAAAAGTTCGGTTTTTTGTTCGGTTCGGTTTATTTAGAAGCCAACAAAAACCGAACCGAACTCTCTAAAAAAACTTCGGTTTGGATCAGAACCAAACCGAAAACCGAAAAACCGAACCAAATTGGTAAATTTCGGTTCGGTTCGGGTCGGTAATCGGTTTTAACCAAAGTATGAACAGCCCTAAATGGAGGGGTGAAAAATCCCTCCTGAGCCAATTTTGGCTCCCTTCCAATATTGGGAGAATTTGGATGGGAGAGAAAGTAGGTCTAATTTTTTTAAGTTATTGGACTAAATTACCCTTTTTAGATCTAAATCCCTAAGATCTTTCTTTGTAAAATAAAAAACAGATCCACTTTTTAGTTTAAATTTTGACATGTGTAGTAAACTTAATCTTTATTGTTGGAAGTGCTGGGATTTTGTTTATGGGATTGAAACAAGGTTTTTAGTTTCATGCGCATAGCAACAATATCTATCAATCAAACATCTGTATTGATTGCTATAGCAACAAAATCTATCAATCAATCTACCTTCATTATTTTATTTATTGGTCTTCATTATTTTGTTTATATTACCAAATTAGAATTAGAAATAATAATACATAGACACTCTTAAAATGTAAAAGGGTATAAAAGTAATTTAATTATAAAATGTCTTTTCTCCCCTTGTGAACCAAACAAGAAGATAATTATTTTTCCTCCCTCCCCTCCTTTGAACCAAACAGAGTGTTGATTAAAATCTCTCCCCTCCCCTCCCCTCCCCTCCCCTCCCCTGAACCAAATACCCTAAGAATTCCAACAAATTTCACAAAATATCTAGTTCCACAAAAGAAATGAGTACAATTCATCATTAGCTTAGTAAAAATATAACGCAAACATCACAATCAAGTTTCATTAACAAAATAAAGAACAAGAACTATTATAGTTTCTACACAAGAACTATACTATGTTTTATATTGGAATGATAGAACAGTTAAATCAATTATGGTTAATTCTGAATCATCAAAATTGAAATCAAACAAGAATCCATAAAAGAGATATATACCATCAAAATTGGAATGATATAATGACATTATAAACATCCGAAATACATCGACAAGTTTTCACACTTTCTTTTAGAATAATAAGATGATTCTATGTAAATTATGAGAATATATAGCAATATCAACAAAATTGGAATGAAATTGTATATTAACAAAATATACATAGAACATTCAAATTATTTAAAGCATGCCAACTACCTAAATTGATGCTTAAATTTGAACTTCTCTATGGCTCTAATTGGATACTTATTTTTAAACAACTATGATGTTAAAACTTTTGGCTAAATAGCTTTTAACTCCATTTTCCCCACAGTTTTGATAATTAGATCACTTTCAGGTCTCTTAGCAAGAGCATTAGGCATATTTTATCTCAATTGCACTTGATTTATGAGAAAGTTCAACTAGGCTTCTTTCAACCTTAATATACTCCTCTGACTATTATAGAGTAAGTTATGAGCTACAATGCATTTAGCTTGATAGTCGACGAATAGAATTAGAGAGTAACTTAAATTTCTTAATGGATGACTAGCAACAAGTTCTTCATTCCACTCAGTCTCTTTCCCTACAGAAGATAACACATAGAAGTCTGATTTCATGGATGATAGCACAGTCCCTATTTGCCTTTTAAATTTCATAACATTTCTGTTCCTCCTAGTGTAAACACATATTCACTAGTTATTGATTTTCATTAAATTCTGAGCATTATAATGCATCAGATCATCCATTCATTCCTGAATGATGACTGGAGTAGCACAAAGAAAACTTTTAAGTACCTCTCAAGTATCTCATTAGCCTCTTTGGGCTGTCCAATGTGTATTAATAGGACTACTACTGAATCTGCATATTATACCTACCTCAAAGGCTATGTCTGTTAGTGCAGATCTTTATATATATGAGACTTTCAATAAGTTTCGAATGATCTAACTGTCTCATAGTTGTACCATATTTGGTGTCAACCTTTATCATAATCATAATGTATTTCAACACACATTTTCAGGCACTATATCCCCACTTTTAGAACATTATTGATTTAATGAGTTTGACTAAGGGTTATCCCTTGCCAATCGAAACTCACTCTTATATCTAATATGGTGTCCACAACACCTAAGTGTTTCATGCTGAAATCTTTGGATAACATAGTTTTAACTTTATTTATAATAAAGATGTCACTTCCAATCAACAAGCTGTAGGATTATATGATTAGACAGAAATAAATTTATTTATTTGTCATTTTATTAATAGAGAAATATTTTGTTTATTCACAAATATTTATATTGCGCATCAATAAGGTCCATGCTGCATAGTAATTAAGTCTTTGCACAAGGAACATATTCACAGTCTATAATAGAATTGCGTATTCTATTTGGTAGACTGTAGCACAACAAGTGAGAGAGTCGACTCGAACTTGTTGTGCTAGTTTGTTTAGTACGAATTGATGGAACAAAGAATGATTACACTTATAACTAATTATAAGACAATGTTATCATTAAAGGCAATATAAACATGACCTTTAAATCCTGAGCATATAGTGAACTCATTTTTTAATATCGTGCATTTTGATAATCAAAGAGTGAAACCTTCTAAACCAATTCCTTGATGCATTGAATGTGTCTTATTAGAAATATGAGAACATGTATTTTCAATACGGAATTCTATCTCTAAAAGAGAAGATATTCCTTTGTTCATTTAACGAAGGTGATAATCTGACAGTAAAATCTCATGGGTATATTTTACAGAAAAATATTTTATTACATACATTTTTTTTTGTAAAATAATAATAATAATAATAATAATAATAATAATAATAATAATAATAATAATAATAATAATAAATTTTAGAGTCATTGTCAGATTGTATAAAAGGTTAAATGTGAAAACAAGGTTTAAGTTACAAATTGACCAATGGAGGTGGTATCACGAATTCCAATGGTGCGTTTGTGAATATTAGTAAATGAGGGGTGTCTTGTAGAATTATATTGTGAAAAGGGTCTCATAGTAATTTAGATTTTTAGTTGGGGAGCAAAATACAAATATATAGTGGATAGTATTGTAATTTTATCCCAACTAGAATTTCCTAAAGTTCATAATCCTAGACTTTCATCTCCTCTATAAATATGAAAATAAGGGTTAAACCTTATGGACTTTCTTGTGCCTCCCACCAGGATATAGAAGAAAATGAGAGGAAGGACTAGAGTTAGAATTGAAGGGAGAAAAGAAACAAGAAATCAAAGCTTGAAGGTAAAATATATTGATTTATGTTCTTATTATTTTATTTGAGATTAGATTAGATATTAGATCATTGTGATCTTGGAAATAGGATAGAACAAAATTCTAACAGTGGTATCAGAGTCACTTTGATCTAATTTTAATCAATCGTCATATTGAAGCGGCCATGCTCCAGACCCATTCAAAACCTTCGTTACAGATTTTGTGAAGATGCATCACAATTGTTTTCAAGGTGTTACAACCATAAATATCAGATTAATATCAAAAAATCTAATATGATAGCAAATTGCTAGTTCCTTGACTTTAGTTACATGTAAATTTGATTTCTATGTCAAATTTGTGATTAGATTATCAGCCATGTAACCAGACAATAATAAAATGACCCAATTTGATAGAAAATTGGGATTCTTGATTTATTTATGCATGTGATATTTCCATTATAGGCTAGGTAGTTACTATGCCATAGTTACATGGGATTTGTTAAACAATTATACCCATTCTAGGCTTTTAGCCATGTAAGCTTTTTTTTTACGGGAAAAAAGTAGGGTAAGTCCCTACCTCACAAAAATATATATTAAAAACTAAGTTTAAGTTTAAAGTACAAAACAGATCAAGCTAGTTCAGTATGTAACCTGAACCCTTGATCATGGTGCTATAGTATCCAAAACAAGAAAAGAAAGAGTACTCGAGCTGCTGTCATGCAAGGCCCCAAAAAATAACCCATACAGAGTATAAAAGAAGCAAAATACGGTAAGATAATCTTCCTACTGATGAAGCTACCATGAGTAGCTCCCCTCCTCGCTCTCAGTCTGGCCAATGCGTGCAAGGGTCTCGTGAAGAAGTAAGTCCTGCACATTTGCTTCTTCCATTTCTTTCTCCATAGCCTTCTTCTTCTTTTCGCTGTCGATCCCATATAACCATGATCAAAACCAGAAAATAGCATTAGAAATGATCCGATGAGTTGTAGGAGACTTAGCAGAAAAAACACAATCATTCCTAGCTATCCAAATGCTCCAGCATATTGCGACAGTAAAGAGGTGCCAAGTGTGCTTGTGTGCCCGTGTGCTAAAACACCATGAGGTAAAGCAGTCGTGCATGTCTGTAGGGATGGATTGTATGTGAAAGGGTGCAGTGAAAAACTTCCAGGTTTCAGATGCAACAGGGCAAAGGAAGAAGATATGATAAACTGTTTCGACAGGGCACGCACAAGCTGTGCATGCGGTGTCTCCCGTCTAGCCTTTTGATTGCAGAAAGTCCTTCGAATTGAGTCTCCCCCGACTCAGTTGCCAGATGAAGATCTTGCACTTCAGGGAAGCCACCGAAGCCCATATCGCCTTGTAGAATGGAGATCTCATTCCTGAAAAGATGAAGAAGTTATAGGCTGATTTAACTGTGTAAGTCCCAGCTGCAGTAAGGCTCCATGTTGGCTTATCACTATCGTTTGAGGGCTGTTTATCTTTCGGAGCTAGGAGGAGGTTATGCTTCTCTGCAAGAATAAGTGGCGAAGCTATACAGTTTAGCCTAGGGTGCCATTCCCAAGCACCATTGACCCATGCTCCTTGTCAAAGGACCTCAGTGTGAGGGTTCCACGCTGCTGCTGCCATTGAGGGAAAGAGTGTGGTGATGCTGTGCCCATCAATCTATCTAGATTGCCAAAATTTGATGTTGTCTCCGTTTCCAAGCTTCCAGTGTACATTAATGAGGAATTGATCTCTGAGGTTGAAGATGCCTTTCCAAAATTGGGATGCTAATGGCGTGCATAGAAAATCATTCGCAGATCTTCTAAAATAGAGGTTGTGCAGTGTTTTGCTGATAAGGGAATCTGTGTCTAGAAGGTTCCAACACCACTTCATAAGAAGTGCCTCATTAAAAACTTTCAAGTCAAGTACACCGAGACCTCCTTGGTCCTTGGGTTGGAAGATGGTGTGCCAATTTGTGCAAGCAATGCCCCTTGCGTCTTTGTCAGCTCCACAGCAAAAGAATTTGCTTCGAATTTGGTCTATGCGTTTAATAACCCATAGAGGTAACCTGAAGAAGGATGCAAAGTAGACGGGGAGAGCACTCAGCACTGCATTGATGAGAATCAGCCTGCCTCCTCTCGAGAGCATTTTGCCCTTCCATACCGATAGTCTCCATTCGATCTTGAGAATGAGAGGTTGCCAATATCGCTTGCTCAATTTGCCTTTGGAGATAGGCATTCCAAGATATGTGATCGGAAGGTTGTCCTCCTTGCATTCAAGGATAGTGGAGAAGGCGTGTAATTTGGCCTAAGATCTTCCAAAATAAACAATGGAAGACTTAGTGAAGTTTATAGCTAAGCCAGAGATGTTTGCAAACAGTTACAGGGCTATTTTGAGATTCAGAATCTCTTTCTCATCACCTTTGCAGAAGATCAGCCTGTCGTCTGCGAATTGGAGGACAGAGAGGTTAGCAAGTTGGCCTCCGATAGGCAGCTGTGAGAAGGTGCCATTCCTACATCCACAGTAGAGCATTTGTGCCGGGACATTAACCACCAAGATAAATAGCATCGGCGAAAGAGGGTCACCTTGCTTGAGGCCTCTTTTGGAGTTGATTTGTCTGCCCTTCTCACCATTAATGATAACAAAAGACTTTGCTGTTGTGAGGATCATTTCAATCCATTTACACCAAGATGGTCCAAAGCCTCTGGCCTTAAGCAGTTGAAGAAGGAAGTCCTAGCTTACAATGTCGAAGACTTTAGTGAAGTCGATTTTGAAAAGGAGGGTGTCTGAGCTTCTTCTACTGCATAAATTAATGGTCTCATGTGCTACAAGGAAGCAATCGACTGTTGATTTACCTTTGAGGAATGCACTCTGAGAGGATGATACTAGTGAGTGTAGGATAGGACAGAGTCTGTTGGCTAGGATCTTTGTGAAGATCTTAAGAGAGCAATTGAGCAGACTAATTGGTCTGTACTCAGTAAGTAGGCTGGCTCCCTCACACTTGGGAATAAGAATAATATTTGAGTAGTTCAGTCGCCCAATGTCTGTGTCTCCCCTAAAATCTGATTGCATCATATCAAGTAAGTCAGCCTTGATGGTGTCCCAGAATGTGTGATAAAAGCCCATTGAATAGCCGTCGGGACCAGGGGCTTTGTCACTGCTCATATCGAATACTGCCTTGCGGAGCTCCTTCATAGTGATGGGCTCTTCGAGGTGACTTAAACATACATCATTCGAAGAGTAGAGGGATGGCCAGTCAATATTGAAGTATGAGGAAGAGGTAGTGCCACAAATGTCTTGGAAATGAGTTTCGAAGGCCATTCTGATAGTTGAGGGAATGGTTGTGATGTTGTTATCAATATTGAGGCTGTGTATGAAGTTTCTTCGTCTTCTGCCATTTGCAATAGAGTGAAAGAATTTTGAGTTTGCATCGCCTTCTTTAATCCACTGCACGCGAGATCTCTGTCTCCAGTACACAGACTCTGCTTTGATTAAATTCTGAAGCTCAAGATGAGTGGTTTTGAGAGAGGCGGGAGGGGAAGGCATTTGTTCAGCATCAATCTCAAGCCGAAGGAGGAGATCTTAGAGTTTCTTCTTGCGGGTGGGGATATTGCCAAAGGTTTCAGACTTCCAATTGCGGATGCGCCTTCTGAGTAGACCCAGTTTGCAGGCAAAGGTGTCGACTGGGTTGCCGTTGCAAGAGAACTGCTACCACCATATACTTACTTCAGGAATGAAGGAGGGGTGAGTGAGCCGTGCTTTCTCAAACTTGAAGTAATGACTCTGGCATTGAAGAACTTGAGTGTCTAGCATGATGGGACAGTGATCTGATGAGTATCTAGGCAGGGAGAACTGGATGCAGGTTGGGAAACATAGGTCCCAAGTGGCGGAGATGAGAAATCTATCAAGCCTGGCCATTGAGGGGGAGGCTCGGAGATTTGTCCAGGTGAATTTCCTTCCGGATAATGGGAGGTCAATAAGTGCAAGATCTTGGATGAATTCACGGAAAATTCTCATGTCTCTGGAGGATCTCATCCCTCTTGACCTCTCCGTATTAGAGACAGTAACATTAAAATCCCCACAGAGTACCCAGGCAGCATGAAGGAGGCTACGTCTCTGTTTGATCTCATGGAAGCAAAGCTCTCTATCTTCTAGTTCAAAGGGGGCATAGACGGATGTAATTGACCATGCAACAGCAGAGCATCGGCTCTTGAAGGATGCAGAAATAGAAAAAATGTTGCAGGCAAAGTAGGTGCATTCTAGAACATTGTCATTCCACCCAAGTAATATACCACCGCAGCTGTTGAGGGAGTCTAACTGGATCCAGTTAGTGATGATATTACCACCAATTGAGGAGAGTTTATTAGCCGTTGAGTTGCTCAGTTTAGTCTCTTGTAAGCAGACGACGTACGGGGAGCAGCTTCGGATCCCTTCCTTTATTAGTGAGCATTTACCAGGGTTGCCCAAACCTCTTACATTCCAACTTATAATCTTCATGAGGAAAAATTGCATCAAAAAGCACCAAAAAACAGGAAAAATATAGCCAGAAAGATCAACAAGCTTCCAAGGACAGATAAAACCAACTAGTCAGAATGTCCTGGTTGATCAGTGTGATCAACGAGGGCCTTCTGATCAATCTTAAGGGTGTGCACTGAGTGTTGCCCCTTAGCCTCCGCTCCAATAGACTCGGCTACTTCTAAGATATCCGCATTTGAAAGGAGAGCAAATGGATTTAGATGTGCATTTGTAACAGAGGCAGCTGAAGATGCGGTACCTGAGGTTTTCTTCTTGATTGTGGTGGACAGGTGCTTCATGAATGGCCTTGTACACTGTAGCTTGGAAGCTGATTTTGCGCGCTTCTGACGCTTCGATGGGCTTGCCGAGAATCCTGGGGGGAGTGACATAGAGGAGTTGGAAGCATGCTTCAGTGGCTTGCTGATGAGGGAACGAGTGCGGAAGCTCGCAGCTCCCACTTTGGTGGTACCTACTTTAAAAAATCCTTGCTCCTCTACATTGAACTTGCTAAGTTCCTCTTGCATTGAATCTCGAAGAGCTCCTTCAACAGCTGGCTTAATCTTAGTGAATAGGGAAAGAGGGAGTGTGACCAGTCTCCCTTTCCAGTACATCTCTCGCACTTCTTCGCAAGATTCTTCCTCGGTGGAAATAGCTTGTTTAGTCGAATGATTTGGTGGGGTACTTTACAGAATCTTTATTATTGCTTTCTGAGGATTCGGTGATTGGAATAATCTGTGGGGCTGCATTGAGGGGTTGTGGGATCTTAGGGGGGACCTCTGCGGAATGTGGGGTCAGATTCTCAGGGATCATTGCATTCATGTTAGGGTCTATCAAAGGAGGAATATTAGGAAATAATTCAAAATTACCCCCCTCAAGCAGAGAATCCGTTGTATCTTTCCCTCCCAAATCAGTGGGATTTTGATCAACTACCTCCGAAAATTTTGCAGTACCAGAGGGGCCCCCAACATCGCCAGCAATGGTTCCTTTCGGTGCCTTGGGATGCCAGAAGCTCGCATTTCCTGAGTTTCTGGCTAAATTGACCATAGTAAAGAGTTGTACTTTGCCGCTTTGAACATCCTTGACTGCAATCGAATCTCCAAGGAGCAACACCGGCACCTCGTGTATATGTCTCTCAAGGCTCCAAGGTACGGTGTATCTGATGCAGAGGACTTTAGGGATGAGCATAAGGTCAGCCACCTCTATGAAGACCAAGGCCTGATCTCTGGCTTTCACATCGAGCATTTCCTGGCTGAGAGTAATCAGTTTTCCAAAGGGGGAGATAAGCTGTTCCAGTGATTCACTGTTCCAATAGTGGAACGGGAGAAGAGGAAGGTTAATCCAAATGAAAGAGGGCTTAGGTCGGAGTTTGGCTCCAAACTCCATGGACCATGGAGAGAAGGTAGCAGTGAATCCCGAAAAGCTAAAAATGCCTTCCGCAATGGCGCTTTCCGCCTCCATTGCAGTGGGGAACTGAACGTGATAGACCCCATCGCTTTCCCCAAGCAAAGTTAAAAGCACTCTCCAGATCTTTGGTAAGGGGGATGCGTCTAGGGTTAATGAGGTGGAGGAACGCAGTAGCATGGAGGGCCGGCAGTGCTTGTGCGATGGCGTTGTTGTGGGGAAGGTCGATCTCTAGGCTCTCCACTCTGTTGTTGACCAGGCAGTCCCGCACCTTGTGGCCAAACTTTTTACAGTTGAAACAGTGGTGGCCGAGGATGCGGCATTCCTGGGTGCTGTGGTCACCTCCGCCGCATTTGAAGCATCGTCTTTCCATCTTCTTAGAACGGTGATTTTTGTGGGTAGGGTTTTTTTGGAAGTGAGTGTGGTTTTTTGGTGATGGTTGGAAGGCAGGTCGAGGGTGAAGGGTAGTGGGATTAATGGGAGGGAAGTTGATGTGACGGGTTGGGGTTTTGGAGGTGACAGCAGGGAGGCGCGGAGAACGAAAGGGCATCTGGAGATTCCCATGATGACGTGGGGGAGGGGGTTGGCGAAGTATCTGAGCATATGATTTGCTCGGTTCCCTAGGGAAGAAGACATTGTCTCTCCTCACCCCACTCTCCATCTCCAGAAAAAATATTTTTAGCCATGTAATCATGTTCTAAAAGGTCTATAATAAATCCTGCATGCGTAGATTTATCAATAAATCTAGTGGTTATTTCCTATTCTATAACACCACAGTGTTAAAATCTGTCAGTGTTACAGATTTTATGAAGATGATGCTGATGATATCAATAAATTTATATGGATTCAATTTTTAATCTAATTTAGATGGATTCAATGTTTAAATTATTAGATCATGTGAATTAGATCACCGTTTAATTTGGATGTATTCAACCGTCGCAATCTTCGGGCTTTCCGGTTTTTTTTAATGTATTTATGATTCATTTTTTTTAATCTAAATTGTTTTCAATTTTTTTTATTATTAACTATACCAATAATGTAGATCTCATTTTTAAAATATAAATTTAGATCTAATAATTATTTATGATTGTTAGATTATTTTTTTACTTATTGGTATTAACTTGTTAATTTGAGATCTTAGATGATATTAGTAGAAACAGTTATAATTATAGGATTTACATTTTTGTTTTCCGCTGCCATGCATTATTATACTACCTGTGGATATATATGTATGTTTGTGAGAATCCCCTTATGGCCAGAACTTGTTATTTTTTATTTTGTTGTTTATTGTTGTAAACCTCCTTTTGTTGAAGAAGATTTGTTATTCATTGATGTAAATCTCCTTATGTTGAGGTAGTTTTATTGTAATTTAATGTAAGCCTCCTTATGTTGAGGTAGTTTAAATTTTGTAAATATCGATGGAGCAAAGACAAAGCAAAGAAGGAGGACATGAAGACTAGATCTCTAGGTTCTCTATTGCAGTGATACATCTAAATATTGGTCTGGCTATGTGTTTGGTTGGGGGATGAATGCATTTATTTTTTGTTGCTATTTCTATTTTAAATTGCATTGGATGTTAATTGAGATACAGCAAATATGTTCTTTAATTTCCTCATATAAAAATATCGAGTGGGAGAGGGTTCTTAATGAAACCCACGACTTTCCATTATCTATTCACAATACTATTGAAACGATACCTCGTCTTCCTTTGTGAAGCTCCCTAACGGAGGGTATGTAACATGGACTATAAGTGTGAATTTCTTTAAGTTAGAATATGAATTGGTAGCATGAAAAAAGATTCTCCCATCGATGACTTAATTCATGCAATCAATTTTAGATTCTTGATAATGGTGCACCCTCGACCAATAAATAATGGTAAACTTCCCAATGGATGTTTATCGTTAAGTATTGGAGGCCAAAGAAATCAGATGTTAATTTGAGATATCATGTCTAAGATAATTAATAGGTTTCCCGCTTGTTAGTGGGAACAAATTTTTCCAACAAAAATTTGTAACCATAGGACTAGTCATCCGATTTTTCTCTATAAGTTTATGGTTTGAGAAAACCCATATTGATTATGATGAGAATTTAAATTTTTTTGTTTAAATCAATTTTGCTCTAATTCTTATATTATTTTAAATTATTTTAGATGTTTTCCAGATGAACCCACTCTTTATGATTCTTAAAGACAATAAGTTAGAAGGACCTAATTATGTTGACTAGAAACGCAATCTTGACATTGTTCTTACCTCTCAGAATAATAAATTTGTACTTCTAGAAAAGAAACCTGATAAGCCCATGGATGAAACTTCCCAGGAAGATTTTGATTATCATGAAGCATGGGTTAAGGCTGATGACATGGCTAAATATTACATTTTAGCGTCCATGTCAAATGTGCTTCAACACCAACACAATGAAATGTCGCATGTTTTAGATATGATAACAAGCTTAAAAGAGATGTTTGCCAGTCAATCGCGAGCCCCAAGGCAAGTTGCGATGAAAGCAATATTGAATACTGAGATGGCTAAGGGTACTCCTGTTAGTGAGCATGTCTTGAAAATGATGGGGTTCCTTAATGGACTTCATATTCTTGGTGCAATAGTCGATAAGGAAACCCAAGTTGACTTGATCCTTCAGACGCTACCACACTCATTCAATCAGTTCACACTTAATTACAATATGAGCAATATGAATTTGTCCCTTTCCGAACTGATGAATGAGTTGATTGCGGCTGAAGGTATCGTTAAGTCAAAAAGTAGTGTTTTCATTGGTGAAACTTATTCTATCAAACCGAAAGGTAAGATAGGAAAGAAGAAGCAAGGCAAAAATTTTAAAGGTAAATTAGGTTCTGGGAAACCAAAAAAGCTGGTGAATAAGGAGAATAAACCAAAGGAAAAATGTTTCCACTGCGGTATCAAAGGGCATTGGAAAGGGAATTGCGTGAAGTATGTGGCAAAGAAAGAGGCCAACTCAGGTATGCCTGAATCACTAGTTATTGAAACATGTTTTGTGGAGAAGTCTATAGACACTTGGTGTTTTGACTCAGAAGCCACTGACCATATTTGTAATTCCATGTAGGGGTTCAAGACAACAAGGGAACTAAGTGATAGCGAAGTTGACATTTATCTAGGATCGCAACATCAAGTTAAAGCAATAGCAGTTGGATCAGATGATTTGCAGTTTAGTGATGGAAGATCTTTAGTTTTGAATAATGTTCTTTATGTTCCAGATATGAGGAGAAATTTAATTTCAGTTAAATCCTTATGGAAACATGGATATTCTACTTTATTTGAGGACAAAACCATAGTTCGTAAGAATGGTAAGTTTTTTTGTTCTGGTACAATAAAAGATGAAATTAATGCTTTACATACTACTATATCAAACAAAAGAAAAACAAATTTCAATAATTCTAAGGCTTTTTGGCACTTACGTCTAGGACATATCAACCCCAATAGGACTGACAAATTGGTGAAAAGTGGATCTTTGGGTCTCTTGGTAGAGGAGCCTATGCCAGTTTGTGAATCTTGTTTGCAAGGGAAAATGACTAAAAGATCGTATTCTGGAAAAGGAAATAGAGCCAAAGAATCTTTAGAATTGGTACACACAGATGTATGCGGACCTATGAGCACTAATGCAAGGGGAGGCTAGGAGTATTTTGTGACTTTCACAGATGATTACCCAAGATATGGCTATCTATACCTAATGCGTCACAAGTCAGAAACTTTTGAGAAATTCAAGGAGTTTAAGATAGAAAGTGAAAAACAACTAACACTTGAAGATTCTTCGATCAGATCGAGGAGGGGAGTACCTCTCTCGTGAGTTTCGGGATTATCTTACGTAGTGTGGGATTGTACCACAGTTATCTGCACCTAACTATCCCCAACAGAATGGTGTGGCCAAGAGGAGGAATATGACTTTACTTGATATGGTTAGATCTATGATGAGTTACGCTACATTACTTATATCTTTTTAGGGATACACCCTACTTATAGCAGTTTATCTTTTGAACTTGGTTCCATCTAAGGCTATTGATAACACACCTACTCAGTTATGGAGTGGGAGACAACCAAGTATACCACATTTGCGTATATGGGATTGCACTGCATATGTGCGGAAGCAACAACCAGATAAACTGGAAACAATATCAGAAGCTTGTCTGTTCATTGGGTATCCAAAAGGAAATCGTGGAGGCAAGTTTTATAGTCCTAGTGAACAGAAAGTATGTAACCCCTGTTTCCGATTATACGGGTTTTCCATGTATTCTTGTATTTCAAATTCCGTATAAATCTCTTCCGATGCATTTAAATCATTTGGATCTCCTATTGAAACCCAAATTTATATTCCAAGTTAGAATTGTCTCTCTTCTTTTATTTATCTCATTTAGAACCCATTGATTTTGATACATGTTATGTTATTTAATTGAAGCCCAACAATTCCTATTGGATTTATTGTATTCATTTGAAGCCCAAAATCAAGCCCATCCCCTATTGGACTCTACCCTAAACCCAAACCCACAAACCCATGCACACACCCGTATACAATCTCTCCAATTTTCTCCACATTCTCCTCAACTGCACACACCCCCACTATCTCTAACCACCCCCGTTATAATGATCATTTTATTATTTTAATAAACCCCTCACTCTCCTCTCTCCCCGTTAATCTCTCTCCCTCTCTCCTTTTTCCCAACAGAACAAACAAACCAAACCAAAACAAAACCACAGAGAACCCCAATGTCGCCATCTCCTTCCTCCTCCGAACCCACTCCAGTCGACTTCGCCAGCGTCGCGGCACCCATCAGAGTCACCGATGCTCCTCCACACCCGAACCCTCTGTGAGCCTCCACCATCGTCTTCAACCCCCGAAGCACTGTCGTCATTGCCGAACTCAGAAGCTCTGCCATTACCGCGTCGTCTTCAACCTCCATCAAACCGTCTCCCCATCTTCTCGCCATCGTCGCACACCCCCATCGTCATCAACAACTCCGAAGAACTCCATCGAACCCATTGAAGCGTTGCCAACTCTCGCTCCGTCGACCACCACAGTGCACCACCTGCCTTCGCACCATCGCCTCGCCGCCTCCAACACCATCCTCTCCGTTCGCCATCGACCACCGGCTCATCCCCTGTTCGTTGAACCCAACCGCAAGGTCGTCGCCGCGCCGTCGCTTCTCGACGTCGCACTAGTGTCTCCGCCGTCATCGTCCTCCGCTCAGGCTTCGATCACCTCGCTGCTCTCGCTCGATTTCCGCTCGAGCCCAGTCATGCCAGCGGCTTCCTCACCATTGCCGAACCTCAGTCGGACTCGACTCATCGCCGTCGACACCGCCTTGCACCAACGCGCAGTCGCACCACAATCGCTGCCGTCGAAGACCCCACTGGCGCTGCTCTCTCGCGCTCTGTATTTCGACGAAGAAGGGAACGAAGAAGAAGAAGGCAGCTGATGGGCGGGATCGAATTTCAGCCGTTTGATCGCATCGAGATCCGAGCTCAGCTCTCCGATCTGATCACTGCTTCGCTATTCTGCCACAGCCGATCCGAGAGTCACTGTCCCCTGTTCGTCTGGATCCTGTGCGGGGCACGTTTTTGATTCGCTCGTTCCGCTGTTTGCTGTTCTACCCGCAACAGATCCTGTCGCTGCTGCTGCTGTTTTGGGCCGATCTTTTGTGGAGATTAATTCAGTGTTGCTGTTTGTTGCTTTTGGAGTTTCCGCGCGTACTTTACACGTACCTCTTGGGATTGTTCCCCGGGATACTGATCCCGTTATTCTTAAATTATTCGGATCAACTACTATAAAAGGCAAGTCCACTTGAACTCTCTTACTTATTCTAGTTCAAGCTTATTGATCTCCTGCAAGTAGTTCCATTTTTAATCATCTTAAATTGCCTTGTGTCCCGTCTCGTTAGGAGTATTGAGGGTTTAAACGAGCTAACCCGACATACTCTTAACCTCCTAAAATTGTCCATTGACTCAAACCTAAGCCCGTATAGATATAATCGAAATGAATAAAATGAATAGAATTGTGTACAAAGGAAAATGAATGGTAATTGTATACATTGATTGAATGAGACAATTGTGATTGGATTAATGACTTCATAAAGTGGATTGTACACAGAAATGACATCATAATCGTTATATGACATTGTGATGGGTCCCATAATTTGTAGTAGCACATTAATTGGCATTTAATGAACGTATGTGTGATGCCCTTTATAATTTCTTGTTGATTGTACTATTTAGCACAGAGGTTTTGACCCTGTTAAATTGAGAATTTGCACACAGGATATAAAAGTGAATCTTAGCCTATTGAGTCTAATTTCTAACCCAAGTAATGGATTCCAATATGGAGTCCCGAGCGGTGAGTTATCATCCATTGTCCTTATTAGTCTACATCTTCTTTTACTGCTGAATTGTTGTGCCATTGACATAATTGGTAATGAAATATAATGCAATTAGTGTTAGAATGCCCCTAAACTTACCAGGAACCTTGCACACATGCTGAGGGTTCGCCCCAAATTTTTATAGATTTTTATAATACATTTAGACACTGTTTACACTCCTTAGGAATTGACATCTAGTTGCTGCCAGAACAGCTGGACCGTAAAGAACAGCATGTTTGACCTAGATACAGTCCGAATTAGGAGAAAGCTCCTGAATGAAACTTGTAGCCCTGTCTGTCTAGATGTCCGTAGCATACTGGAAGTTTGAATTTGGAGTTTTAGTCTAGGAGTTATGCCTATTTTAGTGCAACTGTGTCAGCTACTGCAGATTTATTACTTTTGCTTATTATTGTGTAATGTATCATATTGTTGCATCATATCGTCCCCTTGACATCCTTATATACACTTGTATGAGCATGAATGATTTAATAATAAAATACTAAACAAGCCGGGGTTTATAAGGGTTGACCTAGTAGTGGGAAATCTCAGAAAATGTACTCGAGGGCCTATATTGATATGGTATTGAAATGGAAGGAGAAGTAATGAATGTGAATGAATGAATGAAAATGGTAAATGATTGTTATTGAAACCGAGTACACGCTCTGTAGACCCCACCACTATGTCTCAAACGTACACTGTTTTGCGTGCACCGAACCTGTGGTACGGCACACATGGGACACAGAAGTACGTGCACTAGATAGGAGAAATGACACTCTAATGAACATAAATTGACATATATATTTTATTAAGACCGTTGTTTATTATTGCCATTATTGCCCTTGCAAATTTGATCTTGATTCATATTCCTACATGTAACCTGTTCCTTTACTCTCTGCTTCTACTACTTGCTGTCCGTACTTGCTCTAAGGACAAATTTTCTTCTTTTTAGATAATCAAGCACAGGTGCATAAAGAGAACTTCTAGGAGGCATTGATTAGCAGATCTTCTACAATTGGAGTATGAGTCTCTCAAGTTATTTGGTAAGTCTTTATTTTCCAGATTGGTTATTGAATTTCATTCTCGTTTATGTTATTATTATGTTTCTGCGTGGTTGTGATTCATTTTTCTTATATTGTTGAGCTAAGACTGGTACAGCTTATGGATGATATGAGTTGGCGTACTTATATCATTCGCTGGGCCTCAGTTACGTGCCTGTGTTTCCGTATTCCGGGAAGCGGGGTGTGACAAAGTATTTGTTTCAACACATGCTGTTTATCTAGAGGAAGACTATGTGATGAAACATATTTCATGAAGTGACTTGATTTTGCATGAGTATTCAGATAATCCGACACCAAGTCCTGATAGTATATATGCAAATTTACCGGATACTACTTTAGTAACCACAGAAATTTCTAATATTGCACCGATACTTCATCGTAGTGGGAGAAAAACCAGACTACCTAGCAGATACATGCTTTTGGGGGAAGCCTCTGGGCCCATCCCTGTTGAGCATGACTCATATCCCAGACACTATAAAGAGGAACTTAAAGATGTTGACTCAGAATCCTGGCAAAAGGCCATGAAATCAGAAATAGAGTCTATGTACTCTAATAAAGTCTGGAATCTTATAGAACAACCTGCAAATATTAAACCTATTGGATGTAAGTGGGTATACAAGAGAAAGAGAGGAGTAGATAAGAAGGTTGAAACCTTCAAAGAACGATTAGTGGTAAAGGGTTTTAATCAAAAGGAAGGCATTGATTATGAAGAAACCTTTTCGCCAGTGGCTATGTTGAAATCTATTCCAACTCTCTTATCCATTGCAGCTCATTTTGATTATGAAATTTGGCAAATGGATGTCAAGACCGCATTCTTGAATGGGCATCTTGAAGAAGAGATTTACATGTCTCAACCAGATGGTTTCATAGTTAAGGACCAAGAGGATAAAGTATGCAAGTTGGATACATCTATTTATGGACTAAAACAAGCATCTAGGAGTTGGAACATGTGCCTTGATCAAAAGATAAAGTCCTATGGTTTCGATCAAAACGAAGATGAACATTATGTGTACAAAAAGATTATGGGCAAAGTAGCGGTATTTTTAATTCTTTATGTGTATGACATTCTGCTCATTGGTAATTGATATGGGTTAGATGACGTGGCCCCTCCTGGGCCATCAGATCCCCTCAAATCCTGCTCTTCCCTGATCATCAGGTCAACAGAGGTCCAACGGGCTTCTGCCGCCTCAGGCCCACAGGCAAACGGCTCCAACCCGGCCCGTTAAGGTCCCAAACCCGTTTTCCTCTGCCTATAAATAACAGACCCCCTCTCCACTTCAAAAGGTAATCAATCTTTCCCCACCTGAACCCTAGCTACCCAGTCTCTCTTAGTGACTGAAAAGATCGTCGGAGGGCTTGTCTCCGGGACTTCTCCCGGTGTTTCTAGGCAGTGTGTAGGTACAGAAGGCCGAGCCGAGCATCAAAGATCCAAGCCGAGCTCCTAGATCCGAGAAGAGAAACCGGCCTCTACCTTTCGGCTGCTACTCCTGAGCTGGTCCCACTCCCTAGGGCCGGATCGACGCCAGTACTACAGTTTCCTCTTCACAAATTACAAGAACTAACACCTGCTGTCCCCACACCCAAAAAAAAAACACATCAGGTTGGCACCGTCTGTGGGAAGCCTCTCTTAGTACTGTCGCCAGACAGAGCCCGGTCAGGGACGTCACCTCGAGCCTAAGCTCTCCTATGGATCCCAAAGCCAGAAGGGCCTTAATCTCAGCCCGACATCCATACCCTCCACATCACAGCCATGCACAGGGTTCCAACCAACCTCGGGTCAATGGCGCGGCCAGAACTTTGAATGCGACTGATTTGTGCCGCGTCATCTCAGATCGGCAGGCCAGTCGGACTAGGGGAGAGACTACTTCCAACTTGGTCTCGAACCATCGCTGATGGCCGTCCCAGGAGAGCGATCCAGAACACAGCCGCTCACCCCGTGGACCTCCGCCCCTGCAGGACCCGGTGGGGCAAGGCCCAATCACAAGGGTCGAGTTCCAAAATTTTTTAGACGAGATCCTCCAAGCCATCGAGGCGGCCAGAGCACCGAGGTCCGCAACAGTTCCGACCCACGATCAAGAACAGGAGGCGGTAAATCCCAAGGATCGGCCCGCCCCTTGGAACTAGCAGGCACCGTCCTTCGGCATTTACAGGAGATGGAGAACCACCTCGCCCATCTCGGCGAGGGCGGATCTATACTGGTTCACTATCGCCGCCAACTATACTCCCATTCTCCCCCCAGATCCTTGAAGCCAAGATCCCCCGGAATTTCCGGCCTCCTCATTTCGAGGCTTACAATGGAGAGGGTGATCTTGCTGATCACATGGAGGGGTTTAAGACCCTCATGATGATTCACAACGCTGCGAATCCCCTCCTCTGCCGTACCTTCATTGCTACCCTTCGTGGTCCGGCTCGGGAATAGTTTTCCAAACTCAGCCCCAGCTCGGTCTTCTCATTCGAACAACTGGAGGTGGGCTTCCTAGCCCACTTCGTGACCAGTAGGAAGGTCGAGAAGACGAGTGCTTCCCTTCTGGACTTCAAACAGAAGGAGGGGGAGTCCCTCCGTGAGTTTTTTTGGAGATTCACTGCCGAGGCAAGGTTTGTCTCCTCCCTCGACGCAGGGGTCGCCTCCATAGCCTTCCGACACAACATCCGCCACGGCCAGCTCAAGGCTTCCTTGGCCAAAAAGCCACCGTGGACTTTCCCGACCTACTCAACAGGGTCGAGATGTATATCTGAGCCGAGGAAGCCCTTAATCCGGAGGGCGCAAAGGAAGCCACAGCCAATGTAACATCCCGAATTCCAAAACAAACTGAATTCGAAGTTTCACAAGATCTTTACACTTCTCTTCGTACAATTTTACATGGAAATTAAAACTTTATTACATCAGAGTTACAGCATGAATTACATTTAAACAGCGGAAACGATTTAAAATAGTTACATGGGCAAAGTATACAACACTTGAAACATCTTTAAGCAACATGCACACTTTAATCTTGTCAATCTCTTTACCCTGCATAGAAACTGTGGGCTCGTCAGTTCATTCAACTGATGCAAGGATATAAGACATTAATTTTCTCCCACTTAACAAGCACACACTTATCATAAGCAAAACTACGGGGACTATCCTATAGATGTCATGTTGTGCTGTGCGCTTAGTCCTTAATGCAGTTGTTATGTTATATGACACTAATGCGTACTTGTTCGGATTCTATGCATCCCATACTACATAGGTCCGAGGGCAAGTCCTTAATCGTACTTCATCTTGTAGGGTTCAATCCCTCGCCAGGACTTAACTACTACAGTAACCACGGTAAGTATCCTAGATATTCTATGATTTACGAGCCCATGTCCAGATAGACCGGAGGGGAATCCCACGCACTGACAAGATGCATCCAGCAGGCAGACTATGGACAATTCAACCTCCGTCATGGAACGATGGCACCACCCGTAGTCACCAAACACCCCACAAGCGTCACCACCGGGACGATAATTCTGGAGTAGTGCTCACGCCATGACATGACGCATCAAGCAGGCAGTCTGTGAATCACACTCACACTGCCAATCCGATGGCCCTCATACTCGTGTTTTTCTCTCACTTTCGTCACATCACCACTATGTGTCTAGTTCTTAATTATTTGAATCATGAATAAAATTAACCCCTAGAGTTAGCTCTTTCCTCTATACCGGTCTTAATCAACAACTTGACCAACTTGGTCTTTCATCTCAAACATTTCATTTCAACAATTATGATTCATTCAATTGCCGGTAATAGGACTTAGCTACCATCTAGTTCAAATCTCATTCCATGTTCATATATTGAGTATTCACACACATCAATATTTTCATAAGTTATCATGATTTTTCTTCATTTCAATTCATGCATTTCTTTTCATAAATAAAAGACAAGCTAATACATATTGCTTAAATTATCAAAGAAACACTCTTATAATCTCTTAAATCTTGATTCACAATTTTTATCAATCCACAGAAATTTTCTAGATAAGTTCAAATTAATCACAGGATAAATAACATAATTTTTCCTAATTTAATTCTACAAAAAGAATCATTAAAAAATATTAGTTTCTCCCAAAAAATCAAAATTTAAAAACCTAGGCCGAAGCCAGGTTTCGAACCAGCAACAACAGCAGCATGCGCTACAGTAATGTTACTGTGGCGCAGTTGCTGACCAAAGGGGACAAGGCGCCCACGTGATACAAGGGGGGTCTTAACTCTCTTATTCTCAGGGTCTCGGTAATGGGTTATTTTCAAAATAAAAAATAAAGAGTCTATGCCAAGATTTGAACCCATGACCTCCTATTATAGTGACGTTTTTAATTTGCACCCACTGACCAGTATAGATAGAGTGACTAACCCGTAAAGAAATAATTCTCACTTGTTTTGTACAAGACTGTAACTATTCTAGTTCATTAAAAAAAAAACTCATTTCTTTAAAAATGTGGTTTGTTCTTCTTTACAACTAAATAAATTCCTGATTCAAATTAAGCAGTAATTTAAGGATTTTTAAAGCCATTAAATCTTATTTTTCCCATATAAAGTTATACTCTTTATTCATACAAAGTGTACATGAAAATCACATAATGTTCTATTAACAACTTCTTTTTCAAAGAGACATTTTTCTTGATTTCTTTCAATCATAGTTTAGTTCCTCTTGATTAGACAAAGAGTTTTTCTTCTTTCTTTTTGATTACCACACAAATTAATCGTTTCTTGAACTTGGCCTAAATAATAAAATGTTCATTTTTCACAACAATTGACATACAACTTTAGGATTATTTAGTATCAATCATACTATCCATAAACATGCATAATTTACTAATCAATCTTATTTTAATAATATGGAGATTCTCACAATTTGTATTTTTCACATAAACACATTTCTTAAAATTGCACTTTTTCCACATACGCGAATATTTTGACATGGAGAAAAATTTATTCTAATTGAGCATGCTAGATCAATATCAAAATATCACAACAACAATCATGTCAGTCAATCAATTTCACTTAGTCATTTCATGCAATTTCACATGTGTTAATTTTTCTCCTTAATCATGGTATTAACAAAGAGCAATATTTTCACTTAGCTATTCTAGCATGATTAAAACACAACCTAGCATGATACTACTTAGAAGTTAGAGAAAATTGCCCACCTATTTGAAGAAACAAAAGAAAGAATTCCTAAAAATCTCCTTGAACAAAGAGCGATCCTTCTCCTCCTAGATCCAGCTGCAAATTGCCTTCACCGCCTTGTGTTTGATAGAACCCGAGCTCCCCTCTTCTTGTTGATTTGGCCGGCCTCCGAAAGATGCACACACACACACACTATCATGCAAACTCAATCTTTCTCTCACTTTCTCTCAATCTTTTCCTAACTATTATGTTTCTTTCTTTCTTTCTTTTTCAAGTGCCAAAGTGAGTAAATGAGAGGGGGTATTTATACATATTTTTGGGTGAATTGAATGGCTAGGATTAGTCAAAATGGTTAGGGATCAAGGGCTAGGATGAGTTTGGGAGTTGTAGCAACCACCCATGAATGAGATAACCACCTCACCACTACTCCCATCTCTCCCTCTCTCTTATACAATCCGGCCATACTCCTTGTGCATTTGCACGTGCAAGTGCAATGCACATGCAAACTAGTACCCCCTACCAACATTTGTTCATGCACTTTTAATTAATTGTTTATTAAGTTGGTCTACACTACAAGTTAGGTTAATTGAAAGAGAAATTAAATTAATTGGGCTCACTAATGGGCCAAAAGACCATGGGCTATAGTGAATTAATTAATAAATTAATTATAATGCGCTAGTAAGAGATAATTAGTCCTAGGATTTTGTTTAGGCTTCAAAAATAGATCTTTTTTAGAAAATAAAGAGAATACTTGCTAGCTTAAGCAATAAAAATATTTTGTCTCTAGAAAAATGCATATGAAATTATACGTGCAAAACACGTACAATCACAAACTCTTATAAATAAAATTCAGGATGTTACAACAATCCCTCCTTAGAATAGTTCCGTCCCCGGAACTATACTTAAATGGTGAGAAAACCGCAACACAACAAGAAGATAAGCAAAGGAAAAGGAAAGAAGATACAATCAAACAAAGAGCTCAGGATGATCTTCCATCATCCTCTCCTCAGATTCCCAAGTAGCCTCTTCAACCAAATGGTTTCTCCAGACTACTTTGACCATCGGTATCGTCTTATTCCTCAAGACTTTCTCCCGTCGGTTAACAATCTCAACCGAAAGCTCAATGTAACTCAGATCCAACTGCAAATCTTCCGGCACTTCAGGCAATTAATGACTGGAATCTGGAATGTTACCTCTCAGCATAGACACATGAAAAACATTGTGCACCTGAGACAAATCTTCCGGTAACTCCAACCGGTAAGCAGTTTTCCCGATCCTTTTCAATATCTTGTTTGGGCCTATGAACCTCGGGGCTAACTTCCCACCTCTGCCGAAGCGAATCACACCCTTGCTAGGTGAAACCTTCAGAAAGACAATGTCACCAACCTCAAACTCAAGGTCCCTCTTCCGGTTGTCTGCATAGCTCTTCTGCCTACTCTGAGTATCCACCAACCTGTTCCTGATTAGATCGATCTTTTCAGAGGTCTGCACATCTGCCGCACGATCTCAGGCCTGAACATCTGCCGCTTCCCTGTAATACCCTGAATTTTTATTAAATGTAAAATTGTAGATTTTACATGTTGTGCTCGTGCAAATTTGTGTATAAATATTTTTTTCTTAAGAAATGATTTTATATATAACACGAGCAAATAATCAATTTCTTTCCTTCTCTTTTTTCTTTTAGGCCCATTTTTTAAAGAAGCCTAAATTTGATTTTCTAAATAAAGCTCAGCCTAGTAAATTAATTATTTTATTCTAAAGCCCACTATTTTTGAAGCCCATGAATTAATTACACTTTTAAACAACTTGTCATGTAGACACATTTTTGTAGACCATTAGTTAATTTATAATGTACAACTTTAATTAGGGGGACACTAGTTGGGACCCATGTTTGCACGTGTGTGTGCATTGCACACCATTTCTTGGCCGGAAATGCTTAGGAGAGAAGTGGGGGTGTGGGTTAGTGGAGAGGTGGTTTTTAGTTCATGGGTGGTTGCTACAACTTCCCATTGTATCCTAGCCATTGATCTACAACTATCTAATGCAATCCTAGCGCTCCATTTCACCCTAAAAACTAGTATAAATACCCCTCCCTTATGTGCAAACAACACTAAGATTTTTTAAAGAGAGAAAGAAGTATATAGGAGAGTAAAAGATTGAGAGAGAGTAAAAAGATTGAGAGCATTAGTTGTGTGTGTTCCATCTTGGAGGCCGGCCCATCATCAAGCACAAGGAGGAGGCTCGGGTTGCACCAAGGAGCAAGGAAGAGGAGCATCTTGCAACACAATCTAGGAGGAGAAGGCTACTCTCTTGCATTCTAGGAGACTCTAGGAGCTTTTCATTTCGTTTTCTCCAATAGGTGGGTGTTTCTCATGCTTCTAAATGTAGATGTCATGCTAGGAATAATTTAATAAATGGTTATAGAGAAATCAAGAAATTCCAGTCTCATGTTTGATAAATTAGAGATGGAATGATAATTTAGAGAATGATTGTGAAGATGATTGCTAGTTGATAAATGTGTGAAATTGAAATGCTAGAATCTATCTTATTGTCATGCTTTATGTTTATAAATCATGCTATGTGAAGAAAGTTGTGCTTATGAGACACAAATTGATTGAATGCATAATATGGAATTAATTGTTTAAGTTGAAACAACTTTATTGTAGAAAGATGAAAACTTGTGTTCTAAAATATTATTTTGGGGAAACCTTGATTTTAAATAATATGAGAATTGTGATCTTATTTTCAATGCCAAAAATATATCCATTGCAACCTGGTGCAATCAACAGTCGACCGGATTAGAGTCGACAGTAGATTGTCAAGTAATAGATTTCGGACTTTTTGTTATGGAACAGTCGACCGACTATTGTAACAGTCGACTTCCCTAGTTATTTGTTTTGAGTTCTTAAAACATTTACAGAATAGTCGACTGCCCTGATCATCTTATTTTTGAGATTTTAAATCATCGCGGAACAGCCGACTGGCCATGTTTTAACAGTCAACTGCCTTGATCATCTTATTTTTGAGATTTTAAATCATCGCGGACTGGCCAACTGGCCATGTTTTAACAGCCGACTGCCCTGGAGTTCAAATAATACCTGTATTTTGTGAGATAATTTCTATGACCTGTGGCCTAGTATAAATGAGAATTTGAGACTGCTTTTGCAAGAAGGAACTTATTTTAATTATTAACTTAAATCATTTTTTGTTATAAAGAAAATTGAATGGATTGTTTTAAGAAATTTAAAATGAGATTTATGGTAATGAGAAATTTGAAAAGTGTGAATTGTGAAACTAAGTGAAATTGTGAACTGTGGAATTAGTATGGATTAAAATAAAGATTAGGAGAATTATGTGAAAATATGAACTAGTGAATGTGAGAAGAATTGCATTTTTAATTATTTATGCAAGATATTTTACTCGAAAAATTGAAATTAGATGACATGATGAGTTATGAAGAGCATTATGAATATGAATACATGAATACTATGAATATGAAATGTGAATTTTGATTAATCATGAGAAAAAGACTTTATGAGTATGAAAACTCGATGTTGTAATTATGAGTTGAAATTAAGAACTAGGGTGTAGCTAAGCCTTATACCGGCAATAGAAAAAAAATGTTAAGATGAAATTTGAAATGAAAAGACCAAGATTTGGGTCATATGAAATGAATGAATAAGACCGGTATAGTGGAAGTGCTAACCCTAAGGGATTGATTTTGTTCATGATTCAATTAAACTAAGGATTAGATACATAGTGAAGATGTGACGAAAGTAAGAGAAAAACATTGAGTATGAGGGCCATTGGATTGGCGACGTGAGAGTATTCACAGGATGTCCCATGATGCATCATGATAGGGCGTGGATACTACTCCAGAGTACCATCCCGGTGGCAACATTCGTGGGGTGTTTGGTGAATACGGGTGGTGTCATGTCTTTGGTAGGAGCTGAATTACCACAGAATGCCTGCATGATGAGTCATGTGTCAGTACGTTGGGATTCCTTCCAGGGCGCCTAGACATGAGTTCGTAGGTCATAGAACATCTAGGATACTTACCGTAGTTACAGTAGTAGATTAAGTCATGGCGAGGGATTGAACCCTACAAGATGAAGAACGGTTAAGGGCTTGCCCTCGGACCTACGTAGTATGGGCTGCATAGACTCTGAACAAATGCACATTAGTGTCATATAAACAGAAATAATTGCATTAAGGACTAAGTGCACATTCATAACACGACATCAATAGGATAATCTCATTAGCTTTGTTTGTGAACAAGTTCGTGGTTTGTTAAGTATTGAGAAACGTTATACTGTTTTCGGCATAGAGAGGATGGCCGTGTATAATATTTCGTCGGTGAATGAACTGAATCGCCCACAGTTTTAAATACAGGGTAAAAATGCTTGACAAATTGAAGTATACATGCTGCTCAAAAATTGATTTAAATGTTGTTTCATGTAATTACTGTAAAATTTGCTTCCGCTGTACAAATGTTAATGTAAATATAACTCTGATGTAAAGTTAAGTTTTATTTTCTTGTAAAATTGTACGAAAGAAGTGTAAAGATCCCGTGGAACTTCTAATTTAGTTGTATTTTGAAATTCGGGATGTTACATTCCTACATTCCCAACCTCACATGTGTTCTGCACTTCCTACCATATAGATCTTCGTACAGCGCCATCCTAATAATAGTCTGAAAGCTATTGTTGTAGGCAAACTCCACCAGAGCTAAATGTCTTTCCCAATTACCACCAAAGTCTAGTACACTACACCGAAGCATATCCTCAAGAACACGGTTGACTCTCTCGATCAGCCCATCGGTCTGCGGATGAAAAGCAGTGCTGAAATCGTCTTGGTACCCAGAGCTGCCTGAAGACTCCTCTAGAAATGCGAAGTAAACTGTGCATCTCAGTCAGACACAATGGTTAACGGAACACCATGAAGCCTGACGATCTCACCAACATACAGCTCAGCCAACTTGTCCATCGACGAAGTGAGTTTCATCGCCAAGAAGTGAGCGGACTTGGTTAGTCGATCGACTATGACCCAAATCGCATCGTTGCCCTTTGAACTCAAAGGCAAACCCGTGATGAAATCCATACTGATGTTATCCCACTTTCATTCCGGAATAGGTAACGGTTGCATTAGACCTCCTTGTTTCTGATTCTCGGCTTTGACCTGCTGCCAAATCTCACACCTCGCCACAAACTCGGCCACATCCCGCTTCAAACCTGACCACTAAAAGTGCAGTTTAATGTCCTTATACATCTTAGTACTCCCAAGATGTACCGAAAAAAGAGTTGCATGCACCTCTTGAAGAATAATTTCTTTCAAGTTTGACTGATCCGGAACACACAACCTCTCTCCAAACCACAGCACCTCATCCCTGATTTGAAATCCGGGCAACCTGCCTGCAACAAATTGCTCCTTCATCTTTAGAATCTTAGCATCTTCCTTTTGACTTGCGATAATCCTTTCATTCAGTGTTGGTTGGAACCTCAACTGAGCTAAAGATGATCCCAAACCTTGCAGAACGAATTCAATACCTGCCCGATCCAACTCCTCTTCCAGCTGCCTCTGAGTTGTAATCAACCTAGCCAGACTGCTCTTGTCGCTAAGTGCATCAGCAAAAACATTAGCCTTCCCAGAATGGTACTTAATCTCTGGAAGAATGTTCTCAAGCACCTCCAGCCATCTCCTTTGCCTCAGATTCAGATCCTTCTGCTTGTAGATGTACTTCAAGCTTTTGTGCTCAGTGTACATGCTCAGCTTCTCACCATACACGTAATGTCTCCATTGCTTTAAGGCGAAGATAATCACAGCCAACTATCATGCGGTCGTAGTTGCCTAGACCCATAAGCGATCACTTTCCCTTCTTGCATTAAGACACAACCAAGCCCACGATGTGAAGCATCGCTGTAGACATCATACTTAACACCTGCTCTAGGCAAAGCTAAAATGGGAGCAGTTTTCATCTTCATTTTCAACTCCTCAGACCACTTGAAGTTCACATTCTTTTTGGTCAGGCCAGTGAGTGGCACGGCTATCTGAGCATAGCTCTGAATGAACCTTATGTAGTATTCAGTTAACCCAAGAAAACTCCTGATTTTCTTCACTGTAGTAGGCCTTGCACAATCCTTCACCGCCTCTATCTTCTGCGGATCAGTTGCCACTCCCTCCTTAGAAAGGATGTGACCTAGGAATGCCGCTTCAGATTTTCAGAAATCTCACTTGGACAACTTGACATACAACTCATGCTCCTGAAGCTTCCTTAAAACTGCTGCCAGATGCTCCGTGTGCTCCTCCTCCAACTTGGAGTACACAAGAATATCGTCGATGAACACTACGAAGAAAGAATCAATAAACAACCTCAGAACTCTGTTCATCATATCCATGAACATTGCAGGTGCATTCGTTACTCCAAACGACATAACTAAGAATTCGTAATGCCTGTGTCGAGTTCTGAACGTAGTCTTATATACATCTTCAGTCTTCACTCGAACTTGATGGTATTCTGATCGAAGATCTATTTTGGAGAAAAAAGCTGCTCCTTGTAAATGATTGAACAAGTCATCAATTCTTGGAATCGGATATTTGTTCTGAACAGTGACCTTTTCAGCTCTCGGTAATCGATGCACATCCTCATCGAACCATCCTTCTTCTTTACCAACAGCACCGGTGCTCCCCAAGGTGACGCACTCGGTTGAATAAAGCCTTTCTCGAATAGTTCCTAAATTTTCCGTTTGATCTCATCCTGCTCCACATGCGCCATCCTATATGGTGCCTTGGAAATGGGTGCACTCCAAGGCTGAATAGTGATACTGAACTCTACATCACGATGCGGGGGTAACACAGGAAAATCTTCCAAGAACACAGTCGAATAATCCCGAACCACAGGAATTTGCTGCACCTCTACAGGAATCCCCTTCTTCTTGCTGATAGCAGCAACCAAGCCTGAACATCTCCTCTATCCTTGGAAAGTAACTTCAGGTCCACCTGGAGCCTTCACTGTTATTTCTTTGGTCTTGCACTCGATGCTTGCAGTGTACACCGACTTCCAATCAATGCCAATGATAACATCGAATCCCAAGACATTCAGCTCGATCAGATCAATCCCGAAAATTCTATCTCCAATCACGATCTCCCAGTTTGCATAGTTTAGATCAGTGGTTAAAGTCTCCCCTGATGGAGTAGCTACTGCTAAAACCTTGCTTAGAAAGACTTTCGGTTCGACTCCCAAAACTTTAGCAAACTTAGGTGATACAAAAGTGTGAGAGGATCCAGTATCGAACAAAACAACAACTTTCTTTCCATTCAAATAAAATTCTCCTATTACATAACACAGAGTCGTTACATAACAGTTTCACTAAATAAAGCGGGAAAAGAAGAACAACAGAAAACAATCTTAAACATCCTCCCTCGTACCAGTGACGATGTGAACCACCTTATCAGCGTCAGCTTCAGTCAAGGCAAATACTCGCCCCTGCTGGTATGGCTTCTTCCCGGCCTGCTGAGTTGGTCCCTTACGGACGACATCCTGTGGCTTAGGGCACTGGGATCGGTAGTAACCTGGCTCCCCAAAATTGTAACAAGTCACCACAGGAGGTATAATACCCTAAATTTTTATTAAATGAAAATTGTTGATTTTACGTGTTGGGCACGTACAAATTTTGTATATATGTTCTCTTATAAAATTGTCTCTCATAACATGAACAAATATTTCCTTTCTTTCTCTTTGTTTTCTAAAAGCCTATTTTAAAAAGCCTAAACTTTTTTTTCTAATTTAAGCCCACCATAATTAAATGTTTTATTATTTGACCCATGAGTCTAAAGCCCACTATTTTGAAGCCCACAAACTAATTAATCTTTTAATTGTCATAACTTATCATGTAGACACAATTAGTAGACAATTGATTAATTAATTTTTTACAACTTAATAGTGGGGGACACTAGGAGCCATGTGCATGCATTAGAGTGTGCATTGCACACCCTTTCTAGGGGTGGCCAGATTTGAGCAAAAGAGAGAGGGAGAGTGGATGAAGTTGTTGGGCCGGGGGGGGGGGGGGGGGGGGGTAGTTATGTGATCAAGGAAGTTGCTACAACTTTCCAATCCATCTTGATCCTTGATCTCTAACTCCTTGATTGAATCCTAGCCATCTATTCTCTTCCTAAAAGTGTATAAATACCCCTATATTTATTCTCATTAGTTCACTAAACAATTCTTTAAGAGAGAAAAAGATTAAGTAGTAATAGGGAGTAAAAGATTAGAGTGTAAAATTTTGTGTGTGTTCCAACCAAGAGGAGGCGGACAACCATTCAAGGAGCACAAGAAGGTTCGGGTTCCAAGCTTTCAAGGAGAAGGCAAATTGCAATACATTCTAAGAGGAGAAGGTCACTTTCTTGCATTCTAGGAACTTTCAATTCGTTTGGCTCCAATAGGTGGGTGTTTCTCATGCTTCTAAATTTAGATGCCATGCTTGGAAAGATTTGATAAAATAGTTAAAGAGAAATCAAGAAATTCTAGTCTCATGTTTGATAAATTAGAGATGGAATGATAATTTAAAGAATGATTGTGAAGATGATTGCTAATTGATAAATATGTGAAATTGAAATGCTAGAATCTATCTTATCGTCATGCTTTATGTTTATAAATCATGCTATGTGAAGAAAGTTGTGCTTATGAGACACAAATTGATTAAATGCATCATATGGAATTAATTGTTTAAATTGAAACAACTCTATTGTAGAAAAGGAGATCTTGTGTTCTAATTATTGTAAGGTGTTAATAAGTAAATGAATAAAGACATAAAGTGAATTTGGTAGAAACTTAGATTTATAGATTATATAGATATGGAAAATGTTCTCAATGTCGAAATTATAGATATTGAACATAATAATGGAACCAAAATGCATGTTTTATGAAGCAAATAATGACTATAAAAATACCGGTTTACTGTATTTTCATATAATTTACATTCTGGAAATTTTGAGTTCAAAAAGAGAAGAAAAAGAAACAAAATCGTTTTGAGAAATTATGAAATTTAGAGATGAACAGAGAACTAGTTCAAATCCAACCAAATTCTTTTCAAAACAATCTGGCCACTTAGACCATTTGGTCGAAATGATTTCAATCGCTACTGTAATACCCTGACTTTTTAATATATGGAAGATTATTCATTTTTATATAGTATACTTGTGCATTATTACTGACTAGTATTTTTCAACATCGTTTTATAAAGCATTAATTTACTTATTTCTACAAACTAACTAGTTTGGCCCAAATTGATTTTAAGCCCATGAAATTGAACCATCCTACTATTTTCTACAACTTGTATTGTAGCATTTCTTACTCCTTTTATTCCCGGGTATTTAATGTACATATTGTAGTGTGGCTTGTGCCTACACGTGCACTTTATGTACACGTGCAATAAGCACACTTCTTGACCGGATTGTGGAGTGATGGGTGAGATCATGGGTGGTTACATTTTGAGGTGTGGGTAGTTTCTAAACTTCCGATTTAATCTCAGCCCTTGTTTCTTCAACTCCCTAATAAATCTCAACCCTTCATTCTATCTATCTTCTAGTATAAATACCCCTTCTAATCCCTATCTTTTTACACTTAAAAATTTCCTGAGATTTTAAGAGAGTATCTGTGAGTTGTGTGGGAGCTCTTCGGTGGAAGCAAGCAGCATTGCTGGAGATTTCGGTGTGGAGTAAAGGAACAAGAAGTGCTGCGCTATATTGAAGGACTTGCGGGATTTCGTTATTTTTCTTCATAAAAGGTGGGTGTTTCTCAGGACTTCTAACGTAGGAGTAATGCTATAATTATCATGATGGATACCATGTTACAAAAGAGAATTGAATGTGGTAGAAATTGCTTGAACATGCCATAAATTTGAGGCTAGACTGTCGGTACAGTCGACTGCCATATGAGCCAGCCGACTGCTACGAGACATTTACCTTTATAAAGTGCTGATAAAATGTGTATGAATAGCCATGATAGTGTGATTATTAAATGCATGTTTTTCCCTATGACACATATGATGGAGGGAAGGTAGACAAACAAAAAGAACTAAAGGTGATAAATATCTGAAGTTGTCGGCTCAGTCGACTGACTTGGGGTTAAGTCGACTGGTGCTCGTTCTGAAAGTGACTGTTTGTTGGTTCCTCGAATAAAAGATATTCTATTTATGTAGACCCATGATGATGACTAGAAACTTATATCCCCATTGTCGTATGTAAGTATGAGCAATGTGAATGCATGTTTAGAGTAATTTTCTCTAAAGAGCATGTTAATAACTGGGAAAATTGTGCTGTGAACGCTACTGAACAAGAGGAACTCTGTTTATGAAACATGAATTGGTATATATTGTTAATTGATATCATGATGCAAGTATATGTAAGAAACTGTAAGTAAATTCCCAAATTAAATGGATCTGTCCAGTCGACCGATGCTTGTGGCAAGTCGACTGATCTGGACTTAGAAATATTGCTGTTGAAATCTCCAGGACAGACGACTGATGGGTGAAACAGTCGACTGTCATGTGGTTAATATTGTGAATATGGAAGTTGCGGGACAGGCGACTGGTCGTGTATACAGTCGGCTATCCCGAGCATTATGATAACCCTGTATGACTGTATAAGTCGACTGGTGTTCTTCCAAGTCGACTGTACAGAGTGAACTTTGGTATACTTGAATTCATGTTATTTGCTGTTAGTACTGGTGAACTTTGTGATTTAAGGCAATGAACTCTGTTTATGGATGCATGAATTGTGTAAATGAATCATAGATGAGAATTGAGAATTAAACGAAATTATGAAATGTGAAATCATGATGAGAAAGCCTGTGAGATTCTAAAATGAATGATGAGCTGTTGATGCTCAATTGGATATTGTGAATTTGAAATTGAACGAAGGAGTAGCTAAGTCTCCCCGGCAGTGAATGAAATGATATTGAGAATTAGACCAGGTTGGTCAAGTGAAATGAATGATAAGTCCGGATGATGGAGAGGCTAACTCTAGAACTTGATTTTATTCATGATTCTAATGTAACTTAAATACATAGTGGGGAGGTGATGAAGGTGAGAGAAAAACATGAGTATGAGAGCTAGGGTACGGTGCAGGTGTGTGAGCCGCAGAATGCATGCTTGATGAGTCAAGACATGGCGCGGGCACAACTCAGTAATGATCGGACTCTAGTCACGCTTGTGGGATGTTTTGGTGACTGCAAGAGGAGTGTGTTCAGGGAGGAGACTGAGTTGTCGCAGAATGCATGCTTGACGAGTCAAGACATGGCGCGAAATTCTACTCCAGGGGCCAGGATACATGCTTGTACTCATAGATTCATCTAGGATACTCATTGGAATTACAGAAGTAGAATAAGTCATGGCGGGGGATTGAACCCTACAAAAGAATGAAGAACGATTAAGGGCTTGCCCTCGAACCTATGTAGTATGGGATGCATAGAATTCGAACAAGTGCACATTAGTGTCATGTTAATTAAGTAGATTGCATTAAGGATCTAAGTGCACAATCACGACACGACATCATTAAAAGTTCCCCCCTTATTTGCATGCTTATGTTGAACCAAATTGTAAATTTGTAAGAAATGAGATTCATTATACTGTTCCTGGCATAGAGAGGATGGCCATGTATAATTATCGTCGGTTGAATAAACTGACGTACCCACAGTGTTTTATGCAGGATAATTACATGTAAGAGGAATGGATGCACAAGAGTTTATTATGTTGTTGTTCTTTTATGTAAATATTGTACATTTTGCTTCCGCTGTGTAAATTCAAATGTAATATGTTGTAAACTCTGATGAGAAGGTGAAGTTTTTAAATTCCTTGTAAAATTGTATGTGAAGAAAGCGAAAAGATCCTGAAGGACATCTCGAATTCAGTAAATTGGGATTCGGGGCGTTACAGAGTGGTATCAGAGCCACGCTTTCTATGCTTTCACACTCGTACAAATTTATAAGGAACGACACCCTAGATGTGGACATTAGAGTGTGTGTTTGGATTTAGAGATTTAAATGTAAGTAACTTACATTTGTGTTGCTCTATGATTTATGCTTCTTCCTCTCTATTCTAAGATGGCTGATCACTTCGACCCTACTGGAGGCGACGACTGGCACATTATTGAGGAAGAGTACCATCCTGGACAGGCTGATTCTGAGGACGAGTATCACCCCGGGCAAGCTGATTCTGATGATGAGGAGTACCCTGAATCCCGAGAGATCACCCCACCGCCGAACTCACCTGATGATTCTTCTTCTTCCGATGAAGAAAAGGGACCAGCTCTGGGTAATGCTGTAGCTTCTCTGCAGAGGGAAGTGGATACCTTGAAGTATAGAGTTGGAGTTTTGGAGGCCCAGCTGGAGAAGCGAAATGCTGACTATTCTGTTCTTAGCCATCGGATTTGGGAACTTGAGAAGAAAAAGAACCTAACTGATGTGCTGAAGGATGAGGTGGATGAACTGCGGGATGAACTTCGAGCAGCGAAGAGGACCCGTAGAGATTAGATTGTCTTGGTTTCTTTTTCTTCTGTTCTGATGTTAAAATGTTTTTTTTAAATTCGAATGTATAAACTTTGGAATTCAATGAAATGAAAGTTTGTTAAATTCTTGTTTTATACTTCGAGTTTAATGGATCTTTTGCATCAGAATATGGCGAGAAGGGGAGCCAGGAATGGTGAAGGTTTGGACCTGGATGCCGAGTTTGCAAGGGTTTACCAGACGCTGAATGCAGTGGCTGCAAACCAAGGAAGGGGGCCGGTGAATCCAGTACCCGAGGTAATCAAGCTAGTGGAGTCGTTCAAGAGAATGAAACCACCAGTGTTCGAGGGAAAGTCCGACCCGGATGCGGCCGATAACTGGATTCGGCAAGTGGAGACAATCTTCGAGGTGTTGGAAACACCGGAGGGCAGCAAGGTCAAGTTGGCGACTTTGCAGTTGGAGAAGGATGCGGCTGTTTGGTGGCAGTTGATGAAGAGGACTATGGGCGGCTTGTTGCTTGGCTGGGAGGAATTTTTGGAAGAATTCCGCAGCCATTATTTCCCCTCCGACGTCCAGGAGAAAAAGGCCATGGAGTTTCTGTCACTTCAGCAAGGCAGCATGTCAGTAAGGGAGTATGAGACCAAGTTCACTCAACTCTCCAGGTATGCTCCAGAACTAGTGATGGATGAGGCGAAGAAGGCTCGCAAATTCGAGCATGGTCTGAGGCCGAGCTTGAGATCTCGTATGATACCCCTTGGTATCAGGAGATTCGATAAGCTGGTGAAGAGGGCGGCAGCAACGGAGGCGGATATGGAGCAGTCCCATGTTGCTCAGCACCAGAGGAGCAACTGGCAGTCTGGGAAGAGGCCCGCGCCATCGGGGAGTTTCAAGGGGCAACCATCTGCACAGAGGTTCAAACCGACAGGGGCGAATGCCGTCAGTGTAGCTGGGAGACCTGGAAACGATGCAGGGAGACCTTCTGCAGTCACTTGCTTTAACTGTGGTGAAGTGGGACATTACCAATCTCGGTGTCTCAAACCACGGGCTGGCAATCACAATGTGCCAATACAGCAGACTGGGAAGAGGCCGTACCAGTCAGGGCGAGTATTTGCTTTGACAGAAGCTGATGCTGAGGAGGCGGATCAGGTTATCTCTGGTACGAGGGCTGATGTTTAGTGTGATTTCTTTTCATTTCTTCTTCCCGATCATAGTGTAAAACTGTTATGTAATGATGTATGTTATGTAATAGGAGAACTCTATATTAATGGAAAGGAAGCTGTGGTGTTGTTTGATACTGGATCCTCTCATACTTTTGTGTCTCCAAAGTTTGCTAAAGTGTTGGGAGTTGAACCGAAGATTTTTCCAGGCAAGATCTTAGCAGTAGCTACGCCATCGGGGGAAACTTTGACCACTGATCGGTACTATGCTAATTGCGAGATAGTGGTTGGGGGACGAATCTTTGGCATTGATCTGATCGAGCTGACTATCTTGGGAGTCGATGTTATCATTGGCATTGATTGGATGTCGGTGTACAGTGCCAGCATCGAGTGTAAGGCCAAGACCGTCACAGTGAAGGCTCCAGGTGGACCTGAAGTCACTTTCCAAGGGAAGCAGAAGTGTTCTAAGCTGGTGGCAACTATCCGCAAGGAAGAGACTCCTGTGGAATTGCAAGGGATTCCTGTGGTTCGGGACTATCCAACAGTGTTCTTGGAAGATTTTCCTGGGTTACCTCCGCATCGTGATGTAGAGTTCAGCATCACTGTTCAACCAGGAAGTGCACCCATTTCTAAGGCACCGTATAGGATGGCTCCAGTGGAACAGGATGAGGTGAAACGGCAGATTGAGGAACTGCTGGGAAAAGGCTTTATTCAACCTAGTGCGTCACCTTGGGGAGCACCAGTGCTTTTGGTAAAGAAGAAGGATGGATCGATGAGGATGTGTATCGATTACCGGGAGCTGAATAAGGTCACTGTTCAGAATAAGTATCCGATTCCTCGAATTGATGACTTGTTCGATCGTCTACAAGGAGCAGCTGTATTCTCCAAAATAGATCTTCGATCAGGATATCACCAAGTGCGAGTGAAAGCTGAAGATGTGCATAAAACTGCATTTAGAACTCGGCATGGGCATTACGAATTCTTAGTTATGCCATTCGGAGTGACGAATGCACCCGCAATCTTCATGGACTTGATGAACAGAGTTCTGAGGCCGTTTATTGATTCTTTCGTCGTGGTGTTTATCGACGATATTCTCGTGTACTCCAAGTCTGAGGCGGAGCACACCGAGCATCTGGCAGCGGTTTTGCAGAAGTTGGAAGAGCAGCAGTTGTATGCCAAGTTATCCAAGTGTGATTTCTGGAAATCTGAAGTGGCATTCCTAGGTCACATCCTTTCTAAGGAGGGAGTGGCAACTGACCCTCAAAAGATAGAGGCAGTGAGAGATTGGGCAAGGCCTACTACAGTGAAGGAAGTCAGAAGTTTCCTTGGGATGACTGGATACTACAGGAGATTCATTCAAGGTTATGCTCAGATAGCTGTACCGCTTACCGAGTTGACCAAGAAGAATGTGAGCTTCAAGTGGACCGAGCAGTGTGAGGCGAGTTTTCAGGAGTTGAAGGATAGACTGACTACTGCACCTATTTTGGCTTTGCCTAGAGCAGGAGTTGAGTATGATGTCTATAGCGATGCTTCACATCGGGGGCTTGGTTGTGTCTTAATGCAAGAAGGTAAAGTAATCGCTTATGGGTCTAGGCAACTACGACCGCATGAGAAGAATTATCCAACTCATGATCTAGAGCTGGCTGCGATTATCTTTGCTTTGAAGCAGTGGAGGCACTACGTGTATGGTGAGAAGCTGAACATGTACACGGATCATAAGAGCTTGAAGTATATCTACCAGCAGAGGGATCTCAATCTAAGACAGCGGAGATGGTTGGAAGTGCTCGAGGATATGCGACCTGAGATCAAGTATCATCCCGGAAAGGCTAATGTGGTGGCTGATGCACTTAGCCGCAAGAGCAGTTTGGCCTGTTTGATTACAACTCAGAGGCATCTGATTGAGGAGTTGGACCGAGCAGGTATTGAGGTTGTCTTGCAAGGATTGGGAGCATCTTTATCTCAGTTAAAGCTTCAGCCTACCTTGAATGCAAGGATCATTGCGAGTCAGGAAGTTGATGCTGATATTTTGGAGATGAAGGAGCAGGTTAGTGCTGGCAGGTTGCCCGGATTTCAGACCAGGGATGGAGTGCTGTGGTTCGGAGATAGACTGTGCGTTCCAGATCAGGCGGACCTGAAAGAGAGTATTCTTCAGGAGGCGCATGCTACCCTTTTGTCAGTGCATCCTGGGAGTACTAAGATGTACAAAGACATCAAACAGCATTTCTGGTGGTCAGGTTTGAAGCGGGATGTGGCCGAATTTGTCGCGAGGTGTGAGGTTTGTCAGCAAGTCAAAGCCGAAAATCAGAGACCCGGAGGTCTATTACAGCCGTTACCTATTCCGGAATGGAAGTGGGATAACATCAGTATGGATTTCATTACGGGATTGCCTAAGAGTTCTAAGGGCAATGATGCTATTTGGGTTATAGTCGATCGACTTACCAAGTCCGCTCACTTTTTGGCGATGAAACTCACGGTTTCGATGGACAAGTTGGCTGAGTTGTATGTTGGTGAGATTGTCCGACTTCATGGCGTTCCTTCGACTATTGTGTCTGATCGAGATGCGCGGTTTACCTCGCATTTCTGGAGGAGTCTTCAGGCAGCTTTGGGTACCAAGACGGATTTCAGCACTGCTTTTCATCCACAGACCGATGGGCAGACCGAGAGAGTCAACCGTATTCTTGAGGATATGCTTCGGTGTTGTATACTAGACTTCGGAGGCAGTTGGGAAAGGCATTTACCTTTGGTGGAGTTTGCCTACAACAACAGTTTTCAGGCTAGCATCGGGATGGCGCCGTATGAAGCTTTGTATGGCAGGAAGTGCAGGACTCCTGTGTGTTGGTATGAGGTTGGGGAGCGTCAGTTGTTTGGTCCTGAGCTTGTGCAGCTGACTTCTGAGAAGATTGATCTGATCAGGAAGAGGTTGGTGGAAGCTCAGAGCAGGCAGAAAAGCTATGCAGACAACCGGAGGAGGGACCTTGAGTTTGAGGTTGGTGACTTCGTCTTTCTGAAGGTATCACCCAGTAAAGGTGTGGTTCGGTTTGGCAAAGGCGGGAAGTTAGCCCCGAGATTTATAGGCCCATATAAGATATTGAAAAGGATCGGGAAAACTGCAACCGGCTTGAATTACCGGAAGAGTTGTCTCAGGTGCACAATGTTTTCCATGTGTCTATGTTGAGAGGTTATATTCCAGACCCGAGTCATCATTTACCTGAAGTGCCGGAAGGTTTGCAGTTAGACCTGAATTACATCGAGGCTCCTGTTGAGATTGTTGACCGTAGGGAGAAGGTCTTGAGGAATAAGACGATACCGATGGTCAAGGTAGTCTGGAGAAACCACTTGGTTGAAGAGGCTACTTGGGAATCTGAGGAGAAGATGTTGAAGGACTATCCTGAGCTTTTTGCTTGATTGTCTTATTGTTTGTACTTTGTATCTGTATATTTTGTATCTCTTGTTGTGGTATTTCTTCGTCTCGTTCTTGGCTGTAGTTCCGGGACGGAACTATTCTAAGGAGGGAGTGATGTAATACCCTGACTTTTTAATATATGGAAGATTATTCATTTTTATATAGTATACTTGTGCATTATTACTGACTAGTATTTTTCAACATCGTTTTATAAAGCATTAATTTACTTATTTCTACAAACTAACTAGTTTGGCCCAAATTGATTTTAAGCCCATGAAATTGAACCATCCTACTATTTTCTACAACTTGTATTGTAGCATTTCTTACTCCTTTTATTCCCGGGTATTTAATGTACATATTGTAGTGTGGCTTGTGCCTACACGTGCACTTTATGTACACGTGCAATAAGCACACTTCTTGACCGGATTGTGGAGTGATGGGTGAGATCATGGGTGGTTACATTTTGAGGTGTGGGTAGTTTCTAAACTTCCGATTTAATCTCAGCCCTTGTTTCTTCAACTCCCTAATAAATCTCAACCCTTCATTCTATCTATCTTCTAGTATAAATACCCCTTCTAATCCCTATCTTTTTACACTTAAAAATTTCCTGAGATTTTAAGAGAGTATCTGTGAGTTGTGTGGGAGCTCTTCGGTGGAAGCAAGCAGCATTGCTGGAGATTTCGGTGTGGAGTAAAGGAACAAGAAGTGCTGCGCTATATTGAAGGACTTGCGGGATTTCGTTATTTTTCTTCATAAAAGGTGGGTGTTTCTCAGGACTTCTAACGTAGGAGTAATGCTATAATTATCATGATGGATACCATGTTACAAAAGAGAATTGAATGTGGTAGAAATTGCTTGAACATGCCATAAATTTGAGGCTAGACTGTCGGTACAGTCGACTGCCATATGAGCCAGCCGACTGCTACGAGACATTTACCTTTATAAAGTGCTGATAAAATGTGTATGAATAGCCATGATAGTGTGATTATTAAATGCATGTTTTTCCCTATGACACATATGATGGAGGGAAGGTAGACAAACAAAAAGAACTAAAGGTGATAAATATCTGAAGTTGTCGGCTCAGTCGACTGACTTGGGGTTAAGTCGACTGGTGCTCGTTCTGAAAGTGACTGTTTGTTGGTTCCTCGAATAAAAGATATTCTATTTATGTAGACCCATGATGATGACTAGAAACTTATATCCCCATTGTCGTATGTAAGTATGAGCAATGTGAATGCATGTTTAGAGTAATTTTCTCTAAAGAGCATGTTAATAACTGGGAAAATTGTGCTGTGAACGCTACTGAACAAGAGGAACTCTGTTTATGAAACATGAATTGGTATATATTGTTAATTGATATCATGATGCAAGTATATGTAAGAAACTGTAAGTAAATTCCCAAATTAAATGGATCTGTCCAGTCGACCGATGCTTGTGGCAAGTCGATTGATCTGGACTTAGAAATATTGCTGTTGAAATCTCTAGGACAGACGACTGATGGGTGAAACAGTCGACTGTCATGTGGCTAATATTGTGAATATGGAAGTTGCGGGACAGGCGACTGGTCGTGTATACAGTCGGCTATCCCGAGCATTATGATAACCCTGTATGACTGTATAAGTCGACTGGTGTTCTTCCAAGTCGACTGTACAGAGTGAACTTTGGTATACTTGAATTCATGTTATTTGCTGTTAGTACTGGTGAACTTTGTGATTTAAGGCAATGAACTCTGTTTATGGATGCATGAATTGTGTAAATGAATCATAGATGAGAATTGAGAATTAAACGAAATTATGAAATGTGAAATCATGATGAGAAAGCCTGTGAGATTCTAAAATGAATGATGAGCTGTTGATGCTCAATTGGATATTGTGAATTTGAAATTGAACGAAGGAGTAGCTAAGTCTCCCCGGCAGTGAATGAAATGATATTGAGAATTAGACCAGGTTGGTCAAGTGAAATGAATGATAAGTCCGGATGATGGAGAGGCTAACTCTAGAACTTGATTTTATTCATGATTCTAATGTAACTTAAATACATAGTGGGGAGGTGATGAAGGTGAGAGAAAAACATGAGTATGAGAGCTAGGGTACGGTGCGGGTGTGTGAGCCGCAGAATGCATGCTTGATGAGTCAAGACATGGCGCGGGCACAACTCAGTAATGATCGGACTCTAGTCACGCTTGTGGGATGTTTTGGTGACTGCAAGAGGAGTGTGTTCAGGGAGGAGACTGAGTTGTCGCAGAATGCATGCTTGACGAGTCAAGACATGGCGCGAAATTCTACTCCAGGGGCCAGGATACATGCTTGTACTCATAGATTCATCTAGGATACTCATTGGAATTACAGAAGTAGAATAAGTCATGGCGGGGGATTGAACCCTACAAAAGAATGAAGAACGATTAAGGGCTTGCCCTCGAACCTATGTAGTATGGGATGCATAGAATTCGAACAAGTGCACATTAGTGTCATGTTAATTAAGTAGATTGCATTAAGGATCTAAGTGCACAATCACGACACGACATCATTAAAAGTTCCCCCCTTATTTGCATGCTTATGTTGAACCAAATTGTGATTTGTAAGAAATGAGATTCATTATACTGTTCCTGGCATAGAGAGGATGGCCATGTATAATTATCGTCGGTTGAATAAACTGACGTACCCACAGTGTTTTATGCAGGATAATTACATGTAAGAGGAATGGATGCACAAGAGTTTATTATGTTGTTGTTCTTTTATGTAAATATTGTACATTTTGCTTCCGCTGTGTAAATTCAAATGTAATATGTTGTAAACTCTGATGAGAAGGTGAAGTTTTTAAATTCCTTGTAAAATTGTATGTGAAGAAAGCGAAAAGATCCTGAAGGACATCTCGAATTCAGTAAATTGGGATTCGGGGCGTTACAGCTACAGTAGGGGGGGGGGGGCTTGGTCTCTGGTCTGGGGTTCGATCTTGAGTAGGAGCTTTAACTTTTTATTTTTTTTAAAAAAATCCCGAACGCCAAAAGTCAATACACAAGGGTTAAATCCGAACTCATTATGCCTCAGTGGTCTGGCGCAGTGGTCTTGGGCGGTGTCCTTTGGCCGCTGGTTGTGGGTTCGATGCCGAGTTTGGGGTTTGATTTATAAAAGAAAAAATGTTTTTTTTGAGGATTTTATTAATAATTTGAGTTATATAAATAAATTAAAAATTGAAAAAAAAAAGTGTGCACAAAATTCCTGTAATTATTTTAGTCTTCATGAAATAAATTTCTATGACTTTTAATGAAATGTAATTGAGGAATTGAGATCATTTTTTTAGCAGGGACTTGTGTTTAATTATTAAATTGAATTGTCTCTTAGATAAAGAGAAAAATCACTCCATTGTTTTTAAATGAGAATTTGTAATGTGAAATTAAGTGTGAATTTGTGAAGTCAAGTGAAATTGTGAATTGTGAAACTAGATTCGATAAAATGAGATTAAGAGAATTATGTGGAAATATGAACTAGTGAATGTGACATGTTAGAAGAATCGAATTTAATCGTCTGTGCTTGATATTGTGTATAAAAGTGAAATCAAATGATATGGTGAGTTATGAATGAATTATGAATATGAATGCATGAATGCTAGGAACATGAAATATGAATTATGATTAATCATGAAAGATACTTTATGATTATGAAAAACTCGATGTTGTAATTATGAGTCGAAATCAAGAACTAGGGTGTGGCTAAGCCTTATACCGGTAATAAAGAAATGTTGAGATGAAATTTGAAATGAAAAGACCAAGAGTTGGGTCATGTGAAACGAATGAGTAAGACCGGTATAGTGAGAGTGCTAACCCTAAGGGATTGATTTTGTTCATAATTCAATTAAATTAAGGACTAGATACATAGTGAAAATGTGATGAAAGTAAGAGAAAAATATGAGTATGAGGGCCATTGGATTGGCGGTGTGAGAGTATTCACAGGATGTCCCATGATGCGTCATGAGTAGGACGTGGATACTACTCCAGAGTACCATCCCGGTGGCGAAACTCGTGGGGTGTTTGGTGACTACGGGTGGTGTCATGTGTATGGGAGGATGTGAATTACCAGAGGATGCCTGCACGATGAGTCATGTGACAGTGCGGTGGGATTCTCTCCAGGGCACCTAGACATGAGTTCATAGGTCATAGAACATCTAGGATACTTACCGTAGTTACAGTAGTATATTAAGTCATGGCGAGGGATTGAACCCTACATGATGAAGAACGGTTAAGGGCTTACCCTCGGACCTATGTAGTATGGGCTGTATAGACTCTGAACAAGTGCGTATTAGTGTCATATAATATAACAATTGCATTAAGGACTAAGTGCACATTCACAACACGACATCAATAGGATAGTCCCCTTAGCTTTATTTGTGAACAAGTTTGTGGTTTGTTAAGTATTGAGAATCGTTATACTGTTTCTGGTATAGAGAGGATGGCCGTGTATAATATTTCGTCAGTTGAATGAACTGACGTACCCACAGTTTCTATGCAGGGTAAAGCACATGAAAAAGACTAAGGAGGAATTGATGCTTAAAGAATTATTTAAGTGTTGTTGTATTTCATTCATATAATTGTTGTAACATTGCTTCTGTTGTATAAGTGTAAATGTAAATGTAACTCTGATGTAAACTAAAATTTTAATTTTTTTGTAAAATGGTACGAAGTGAAGTGAAAAGATCTTGTGGAACTCGAATTCAGCAGTATTTGGAATTCAGGGTGTTACAGGAGGTCTCACCCACGCATTCCCGGGTCTTCCTACCACACTGACAGCGTTCGCCCCAGTCGGTTTGAACTTTTGGGCCGGCAGCTGTCCCCTGACATTTCAACAAATGCAGGCCTCTTCTCCACATTCCCGTTGTTCCTCCGATTCTGAACAGCGTGGAACTGCTCCATGTCCGCCTCAGTGACTGCAGCTCATTTGACCAACTTGTCAAACCTCCTGATACCGAGGGGTATCATCCGCATCTCAGAATTGGCCTCAAACCATGCTCGAACCTTTGAGCCTTCTTTGCCTCGTCCATCACCGATTCGGGAGCATACCTCGAGAGTTAGGTGAACCTTGTCTCATACTCTTTGACCGACATGCCACCTACTGCAGCGCCAGGAAATCCATGGCCTTATTCTCCTGGACATCTGATGGAAAATAATGACTGCGGAATTCTTCCAAGAATTCCTCCCAGCCAAGGACAATATCTCTCATCGTCCGCTTCATCGACTTCCACCACACAGCCACATCCTTCTTGAACTGCAGCGCTGCCAACTTCACCTTGCTGCGCTTCGGAGTCTCCAAGACTTCGAAGATAGTCTCGATCTGTCGAATCCAATTGTCAGTCGCGTCAGGGTCTGACTTCCCCTCAAACACTGATGGTTTCATCTGCTTGAATGATTCCACGAGTTTGATTGCTTCGGGTACTGGATTCACAGGCACCCTCCCTTGGTTCTGATTCATGGCAACGGCTTTGAGTGTCTGATAGACCCTCGCTAACTCCGTTTCCAAGTCCAGACCTTCACCGCTTCTAGCTCTTCTTCCAGCCATGTTCTGATGCAAAAGATCCATTAAATTCGAAGTAGAAAATATGAACTTAAATCAATTCTTCATTTCATTGAATTTCAAACTTTATACATTCGAATTTAAAACATTTCTGACATCAAATGAAGGCAGTAAGAAGATACAATAGTCTAGTTCCTATGGTTCCTCTTGGCTTCTCGAAGCTCTTTTCGTAGTTCCGTCATTTCCTCCTTCAGTACATCGTACATGTTTTTCCTCTTCTCGAGTTCCCAAACACGATGACAGAGCATGCCAATGCTCTCCTTGCACTTCGCACACTGTACTTGCAGCAGCTCTGCTATCTTCCTCTGAGTCTCAACCTGTCTCTGAAGAGACACAATGAGACTACTCGGAACTGGTTCTTCCTCGTCGGAGGAATCATCAGATGAATCCGGAGGTGGAGTGATCTCTCTGGACTCAAGCCATTCCACTTCGAATTCTTCAGGATCTTCTTCGTCTGAATCAGCTTACCCGGGGTAGTAATCCTACTCAACTATGTGCCAATCATCATCTCCAGCTGGGTCGAAGTGGTCCGCCATCTTAGAGAAAGGAGAAGAAGAAGCATAAACCATAGAGCAACACAAATGTAAGTAACTTACATTTAAATCTCTAGACTCAACACACACTCTAATGTCCACTTCTAGGGTGTCGTTCCTTATAAATTTGTACTACTTAGAAGCGTGGCTCTGATACCACTCTGTAACACCCCAAATTCCAAAACAGACTGAATTCGAAGTTCCACAAGAACTTTACACTACTCTTCGTACAATTTTACAAGAAAATTAAAATTTTATTACATCAGAGTTACAGCATGAATTACATTTAAATAGCAGAAACAATTTACAATAGTTACATGGATAAAATATACAACACTTGAAACATCTTTAAGCAGCATGCACACTTTAATTTTGTCAATCACTTTACCTTGCATAGAAACTCTGGGCTCGTCAGTTCATTCAACTGACGCAAGGATATAAGACATTAATTTTCTACCACTTAACAAGCACACACTTATCACAAGCAAAACTATGGGGACTATCCTATAGATGTCGTGTTGTGCTGTGCGATTTGCCCTTAATGCAGTTGTTATGTTATATGACACTAATGCGCACTTGTTCGGATTCTATGCATTCCATACTACATAGGTCTAAGGGTAAGCCCTTAATCGTACTTCATCTTATAGGGTTCAATCCCTCGCCATGACTTAATTACTACAGTAACTACGGTAAATATCCTAGATGTTCTATGATTTACGAGCCCATGTCCAGACAGTCCGGAGGGGAATCCCACGCACTGACAAGACGCATCTAGCAGGCAGACTATGGACAATTCAATCTCTGTCATGGAATGATGGCACCACCCACAGCCACCAAACACCTCACAAGCATCGCCACCGGGACGATAATTCTGAAGTAGTGCTCACGCCATGTCATGACGCATCAAGCAGGCAGTCTGTGAATCCCTCTCACACCGCCAATCCGATGGCCCTCATACTCGTGTTTTTCTCTCACTTTCGTCACATCACCACCATGTGTCTAGTCCTTAATTATTTGAATCATGAATAAAATCAACCCCTAGAGTTAGCTCTTTCATCTATAGCGGTCTTAATCAACAAGCTGACCAACTTGGTCTTTCATCTCAAACATTTCATTTCAACAATTATGACCCATTCAATTGCAGGTAATAGGACTTAGCTACCCTCTAGTTCAAATCGCATTCCATGTTCATAAATTGAGTATTCACATACATCAATATTTTCATAAGTTATCATGATTTTTCTTCATTTCAATTCGTGCATTTCTTTTCATAAATAAAAGACAAGATAATTTTATTATCACAATTTCTCGAATTACAAATTTAATCTCATAATTTTCTTTGCATTCATAGGTCTCAAAATATCATTTATTTAACCTAAATAAGTTATTCACATTTGCATTAAATCACGAATTCTCAAAATAATTTTACATAATTTTCCTTAAAGAAGAGAAATACATATTGCTTAAATTATCAAAGAAACACTCTTATAATCTCTTAAATCTTGATTCACAATTTTATCAATCCCTAGAAATTTCTAGATAAGTTCAAATTAATCTTAGGATAATTAACATAATTTTTCCGAATTAAATTTTGCAAAATGCATCATTAAAAAATATTAGTGTTCCCCAAAAAATCAAAATTTAAAAACCTAGGCCGAAGCCAGGTTTCGAACCAGCAACAGCAGCAGCATGCACTATAGTAACATTACTGTGGCGTAGTGGCTGACAAAAGGGGACAAGGTGCCCACGTGATACAAAGGGGGTCTTAACTCTCTTATTCTCAGGGTCTCGGTAATGGGTTATTTTCAAAATAAAAAATAAAGAGTCTATGCCAAGATTTGAACCCATGACCTCCTACTATAGTGACGTTTTTAATTTGCACCCACTGACCAGTATGGATAGAATGACTAACCCGTAAAGAAATAATTCTAACCTGTTTTGTACAAGACTCTAACTATTCTAGTTCATTAAAAAAAATTCATTTCTTTAAAAATGTGGTTTGTTCTTCTTTACAACTAAATAAATTCCTGATTCAAATTAAGCAATAATTTAAGGGTTTTTAAAGCCATTAAATCTTATTTTTCCCATATAAAGTTATACTCTTTATTCATACAAAGTGTACATGAAAATCACATAATGTTCTATTAACAACTTCTTTTTCAAAGGGACATTTTTCTTGATTTCTTTCAATCATAGTTTAGTTCCTCTTGATTAGACAAAGAGTTTTTCTTCTTTCTTTTTGATTACCACATAAATTAATCGTTTCTTGAACTTGGACTAAATAATAAAATGTTCATTTTTCCCAACAATTGACATACAACTTTAGGATTATTTAGTATCGATCATACTAACCATAAACATGCATAATTTACTAATCAATCTTATTTTAATAATATGGAGATTCTCACAATTTCTATTTTTCACATAAACACATTTCTTAAAATTGCACTTTTCCAACATATGTGAATATTTCGACATGGAGAAACATTTATTCTAATTGCGCATGCTAGATCCATATCAAAATATCACAACAACAATCATGTCATTCAATCAATTTCACTTAGTCATTTCATGCAATTTCACATGTGTTAATTTTTCTCCTTAATCATGGTATTAACAAAGAGCAATATTTTCACTTAGCTATTCTAGGATGATTAAAACACAACCTAGCATGATACTACTTAGAAGTTAGAGAAAATTGCCCACCTATTTGAAGAAACAAAAGAAAGAATTCCTAAAAATCTCCTTGAACAAAGAGCGATCCTTCTCCTCCTAGATTGAGCCGCAAATTGCCTTCACCGCCTTGTGTTTGATAGAACCCGAGCTCCCCTCTTCTTGTTGATTTGGCCGGCCTCCAAAAGATGCACACACACACATACTAGCACAAAAACTCAATCTTTCTCTCACTTTCTCTCAATCTTTTCCTAACTCTTATGTTTATTTCTTTCTTTTTCAAGTGCCAAAGTGAGTAAATGAGAGGGGGTATTTATACATATTTTTGGGTGAATTGAATGGCTAGGATTAGTCAAAATGGTTAGGGATCAAAGGCTAGGATGAGTTTGGGAGTTGTAGCAACCACCCATGAATCAGATAACCACCTTACCACTACTCCCATCTCTCCCTCTCTCTTGTACAATCCGGCCACACTCCTTGTGCATTTGCACGTGCAAGTGCAATGCACATGCAAATTAGTACCCCCTACCAACATTTGTTCATACACTTTTAATTAATTGTTTATTAAGTTGGTCTACACTACAAGTTAGTTTAATTAAAAGAGAAATTAAATTAATTGGGCTCACTAATGGGCCAAAAGACCATGGGCTATAGTGAATTAATTAATAAATTAATTATAATGCGCTAGAAAGAGATAATTAGGCCTAGAATTTTGTTTAGGCTTCAAAAATAGATCTTTTTTTTAGAAAATAAAGAGAATAATTGCTAGCTTAAGCTATAAAAATATTGTCTCTGGAAAATGCATATGAAATTATACGTGTAAAACATGTAGAATCACAAACTCTTATAAATAAAATTCAGGATGTTATAGCCGAGGGGAAGCGTAAGGCCGATGATGTCGAGCCCTTCAAGAAACCCGCAAAAGAAACGGATGGTCTCAAGAGGGTCCCACCGGTCCCCCGTTTCGAGAGATATACGCTCCTCACTCAGAACGTCTCGACAATCTTCATGGGGATCGAAGATAAGGGGATCTTCCGATTCCCTCCCCGACCGAACAACAACAGCAAGAAGCGAGATCAAAGGTTCTACTGCCACTTCCACCGAGACACCAAGCACAAGACAGATCATTGTCGTGCCCTCAAAGACGAGATCGAAGCCCTCATCCAACGAGGGTATCTGAGGGAGTTCACCCAGGCCAACCCCAAAGACCGGAGAGAACCGAGGAGCCCGAGGCCTTTGCCTCCCCTACGGAAGACCAGCTGGCAGCCTGAGCAGCAGCCTGACCCTGAAGAAATAGAGGGACCGACTATCCTGCACTGCATCCACGGCGAACACATGGGAGGAGAATCCAGTACTTCTCGCAAGGCCTTTATCCGAGAGGTCAACTCTGTTCGGGACCATCCCTCCCCTCGGGTTCTGCAGTGGGTGGTCTCCTTCTCAGGAGAAGACCTCGAAGGTGTCAGGCTTCCGCACTACGATGCCCTCGTCATCAGCCTTGTCATGGCCAACATCGAGGTCCGCCGTATCCTGGTGGACAATGGCAGCTCGGTCAACATCCTTTTCTTTGAAGCATTTGAGAACCTCAAACTCCCCCGGAAAAAGCTGAAGTCGACCGGTTACACCATTCATGTGTTCTCGGGCGTCCCTGTGCAAATTGAGTCGATTGTGACACTAGATGTAACGGAAGGCACGACCCCCATCCTCCGAACCGAGCCAATGGATTTCATGGTGGTCAACATCAAGGCGGCATACAACACCGTCCTCGGTCGACCCGGGCTCTTTTCGTTCCAGGCCGTCCCATCGGTATACCATTTGAAGCTAAAATTCCCCACCGACCTTGGGGTTAGGGTCGTCCGAGGTAACCAGGAGTCGGCACGTTCGTGCTACGTGACCGCAGTCGAAGGCGAGATAGTTCCCCTCGATGCAGTTGAGCTCCCTCCCAAGAGGGACCATCCGGAGTCAGAATCGGCGGACGAATTGGAGGAAATCTCGTTCGAAGCGGAGGACAAACCCAAATATTTCCCTGTGAGCCGCACCCTGTCCCCCGACTTGAAGACGGGCCTGATTGACTGTGTCCGTCGCATCATTGACCTCTTTGCCTGGACTCCAACCGACATGCCCAGGATGTAACCTCCATTCCCGCTAATAAGTATTTTTTTTCTTCTGTGTATTTCTATAATTTGATTTTTCATAAAATTATTTTGTGCTAAATTCATTTCGGTCCTTTATTAAAGTGTATTCTAATCGAATTTTTTAAATTCGAATAATTGTATATTTGAACTTGTTTTCTATCCCTAATTAATTGACTATTTATATTATTAGGATTTCAATGAATTTGTGAACTCAAATCTTATTTTGATATTCATATTATTATTATTATTGTTACTATTACTATTATTATTACCGTTATTATTATTCTTTTATTATTATTATTATTATTATTATTATTATTATTATTATTGATGTTGTTACAATTATTATTATAATTACTCTTATTATCATTACTCGTATTATTATTTTTTTTTTTGTAAAGCTCGAAGATACTTTATTTTATATGTATCTTATTATTTGATTAATGTATATTTATATGTATATCTTAAAAACCGTATAGCCTAATTTTCTTATTGGATCTTTAACCCAAAAGCCCAGAACCCAATATCTTATCTAAAAACATATATATACCACCCTAATAACCTTACCCTAACCTAACCCCTACCCTAGCCGCCACTGTTCAGACTTACCATACCCCTTCTTCAACCTCCAGCTCTCTCCTCTTCTGCTCCGTCTTTGAAACCCAATCCGCCCCATCGCCGTCCGCTCCTCCCGTCTTCGACCTCTGTCCTCACCCCTGTTTCCTCACCTCGCCTGCGTCACCCTTGACTTCCACCACCACCGTTGCCTTCCCGCTCACCGCCTCCACCGCTGTTCATCCCGCTCATTCCCTTCTTCTGTTTTGAAACCCGAAACAAGGTGCCACCCTGTTCACCTTCAACTTCCAGTCCCCTGTTCCTCGCCAGCCATCTCTCGCTGCCCCGTCGACCGTCGCCTAGGCTTCCCCACCGCTCGAAGCTGCCGCAGTCACCACAGTACTCGAGAACCACCCAGCTCCTCCCGTCGTCTTCTTCCCCTGTTTTGGTGCCAAACCCGTCGACTGCTCCTCCTCTCACCCCTACGCCAGTGATTACCCTCCACCTGTCGTCGAGCCACCGCTCATCGTCCAGTTCACAGCCACTGTCGAAGCCGAAGTCCCTGCCCCCATGTGCCGCTGTCTCTCTCCCTCTTGGAGTGCTATTTAGTGTTTTGGGAAGGGGGAGTTGAAATTGCTGTTTGGAGTTTGTGAGAAGGGGATCCGGTGTGGGTGTTCGCTGTTTTGAGTGGGATTTGGTGTTTTTCTGTTTTGGTATTTCACGTTGTTTGCACGTGCTTTTGTGCATGTTCTGTTCGTGGGTTCGTTGCTTCGGAATTCTAATCCCATTATTCAAGATTTTCGATCTAATCCATAAGGCAAGTCACCGTTCTCTTGAATTGCTAATTGTATCAAGTCTCATTGAAACTCTTGCAAGTAGATCCTTTGTTCATCGTATTATACATTGTTTGTCTCTTTCGTTGGGTTTATTGAGGATTTACACGAGCTAACCCCAATACTCTTGACATCATGCCAATTTGACTCCAAAAATATTGAATCTTGCATATATCATATAGTATGGATAATAGGGTTACACATATAGTCACGACGCAAATAAATTATTGTAGAGACAATTGTTAGGTTGTATGTTGTTTGATCGATTGATGGTTGATTGATGATAAACTTATATATGTATGTGTCCTAATTTTTATTTATCATGTTTTGAAACCCATCATGTTGATTACACAAATTATTGACTAAAGAATCGATACCCATCATGTTTAATTAAATTATTTCAAGAAAAACTACCCAAAATCCTGTATATTGCTTGCTGACCTGTATATTGACTGCTATTTTTGAACCAGTAAACGATCTTAAAAAGAAATATTTTCTGAACATGAATTGTAGCCTTATCTTTCTAGTTTCCAGAACATCGTGAATTTTTGGAATTCCGAGTTTTGTAGCAAAAGTTATGCTCGTTTTACTACAGCTGTGTTTCTATTTCCAGAATTATACTTTTCAGATTTTCTTGAATTAATTATTCCTATATCGTAGTATAGTATGAATTAATGTATGTATGTTGCATTGCATGATCCTAATATCCTATTGTCATCATTCTAAGTGTCCTACCTAAGTTATTGTCCTATTGTTCTCCTATTGTCACCATCGTTCATCTCATGTCTCTAGATTGCATATTGTATTGTATTGTTGCATTGATAAAATTGTTAACATGATAGGATTTAAGGGTTGACCTAAGTAGTGGACAATATAGAGACTGTACTCGGAAGGGAGATTGTGGTTTTCCTACAATTACTGAATGACTGAATGACTAAATAACTGCATATTGTTCTATGGACATTGATATTGAATAACTGAATACTGAAGAGAATCGTTTACATCGTTCCTGAGTACAAGAACTATAGATTCTACCACTTAAGTCTAAATGAAACTGATTGTATGCATCGAACCTGTAGTGTGGGATGCAGTAGTACATGCATTAGTTAGGTTGAAAATAATTAATAGACTTAAGGATCACACCACATTGACACTGCATATTGTTCATTATTGTTCCTATTGATATCGATTATTGGCTAAATGTTATTGTTATTGATCATCAATTATTGTTACCAAATAATGAACCATTGTTTATGGCCATTGTATCGATTACCGTGACATTGATTATTGATTATCATGCCATGTTATTGGTTCCTATTGATCCATTGATTTCATTGTTATACTGTTATTCCATTGTTCCTTGTTTTCTCTACTTGCTGTCCATGACTTGCTCTAAGGATAATTTTTCTCCTTTTTTTTAGATGAAGTATTTATAGGTGTTGATGGAGAATTGCATGCTAGAATTGGAGAACAAAGATTCTGAAGATTTAATGCTTTTTTGTTCATTATATTATTGAACTATTATTATTTCATTGTATTGGGCTTTCATCCCGAATATTTCTATTTGTTTCCAGACATTGGATTATTATTGTATTTGGATATTTTATACTGCTTCATTCCAAGTATTATTGTTCATGAGATTATTATTATTGTCTGCGCATTTGTTTTGTATTGATTATATTATTGAGTTGATCGGATAAACAACTTATAGTTGACGTTAGTCATTCGCTGGGCCAAAGTTACGTGCTCGTATTCCGTATTTTTGAGAAGCGGGGCATGACACGAGATTTCAGAAGATATGATCATGCATCGACTGAGCGTCACCCCAGGCTCCAAGCGTATTCATCAGAAGCGGCGCAAGTTCGCCCCGGAGAGGCAACAAGCCCTAAAGGTTGAGGTGGACAAACTGTTGTCCGCTCAGTTCATCCAGGAGGTCAGCTACGCCGATTGGCTGGCTAAAGTCGTAATGGTAAAGAAGGCCAGCAGAAGCTGGAGGATTTGCATAGACTTCACAGATCTCAACAAGGCATGCCCGAAAGATCCTTTCTCTCTCCCGAGCATCGACACCCTAATCGAGGCAACGTCGGGTCACGAGCTGCTGACCTTCATGGATGCCTTTTAAGGCTATAACCAAATCCGCATGTTTTCCCCCGACATCGCCAAGACGTCTTTTGTTACCGACCAAGGTCTGTACTGTTACCGGGTTTTGCCCTTCGGGCTCAAGAACGCCGGAGCCACCTACCAGAGACTAGTCAACCGGGTCTTCAAAAATCAGATCGGTCGCAACATGGAAGTATACGTCGATGACATGCTCATCAAAAGCCGACGAGGTCAGGACCATGTGAACGACCTTCAAGAAGCATTTGGCGTACTTCGAGCCCATGACATGAGGCTCAATCCCGCCAAGTGTGCCTTTGGCGTCTCCTCCAGAAGATTCCTTGGGTTCATCGTCAGCCAGTGCGGCATAAAGGCGAACACCGAGAAAATCCAGGCCATTATCAACATGAACCCTCCTAGAAATGTTAAAGAAGTTCAGCGCCTAACGGGGAGGCTGGCGGCCATTGGCAGTTTTCTCTCGAAATCCGGGGAGAAGTCACTCCCCTTATTCAAGGCTCTACGAGAAGCAAAGGCTTTGAGTGGGGGGACTCCCAACAACAGGCATTCGAACAGCTGAAGTCCTACCTCGCCAACCCTCCGCTCCTGAGCAAACTCGAACCAGGCGAACCCCTATTCCTGTACCTCTCATCCTCGGATAACACGTTCAGCGCCGTACTCATCCAAGAAGAAGACGGCATCCAGAAGCCTCTCTACTACGTGAGTAAGGTCCTGCTGTCGACGGAGACCAGATATGCTAAAATGGAGAAGGTGGCCTACGCACTTGTGATGGCCGTGCGGAAACTTCGCCCTTATTTCCAAGCCCACTCTATTCAAGTCCTGACGGACCAGCCTCTCAAAGCCGTCCTTCACAAGCCCGAAACTTTCGGCCGCTTGTTCTAGTCGTCAATCGAGCTGAGTCAGTACGACTTCAGCTACCAACCCAAGACAGCCATCAAGAGGCAGGCCCTTTCCGAACTCATCACGAAATAAACTATTTTCGAGCAATCCGACATCCAGGAGACCGACCCGATGTGGGAGGTATATGTCGACCGATCATCTTGCGAGGGAGGAAGCAGAGTGGGCGTCATCTTGAAGGGTCCCAATAATTTTGTCCTTCAGTTTTCTCTCCGTCTGAATTTCCCGATTTTGAACAACGAAGCAGAATATGAAGATATGATCGACGGGCTCACCCTAGCATGCAAGGCTGGATCCGAACACATCAAGGCCTTTAGCGACTCCCAGCTCGTGGTCAACCAGATCACCGAGGAGTACGAAGCTCACCACACTCGAAGGGTGTAGTACCTGGTGGTAGTCCATCACCTCTTGGCGTCTTTCGAATACCACTCGGTAGAACGGATCCCCAGGGAACAGAACGCCCATGCAGATTCATTGTCAAAACTCGCTTCGTCATCCTTCGAGGGGCTCGACCATACCGTTCTGATCGAAGTCCTCCTCAAGCCCAGCATCAATCTCCCTAAAGCCTCCTGCCTCACCACTGATCTCCAACCAGACAACTGGATGGGGCCATTCGAAAATTCCTTTCGGATGGCGAGCTCCCTCAAGATCAGGCCGAAGCAAGAAGGATTAGGGTCCGCTCCGAAAGATTCACCCTGATCGACAGAACGCTCTTCAAGCGCTCGTACACAATAGCAGACAGTAGGCCCTACCTCCGTTGTCTAACCCCCGACGAGGCAAAGTATGCTCTGAAGAAACTGCACGAGGGGATCGGTGGATGTCACATGGGGAGCAGGTTGCTCTGCCGAAAAGCCCTAAATCATTGGTACTACTGGCCTACCATGCTGCAAGACTCCTAGGATCTCATCAAGAGATGCAACCCTTACCAAAGATTCTCTTTGGTGAAGAGGCTCCCCCAGGCCAACCGATCCCTGTCCAGTCTGACCCCCTTTACTATGTGGGGAATGGACCTAGTCAGCCCTTTCCCGCAAGTAACGGGCCAAAGGAAATTTCTGGTGGTGGCCATCGACTACATCACAAAGTGGATCGAGGCATAACTCCTGGCCATGATCACCGAGGATCAAACTCAACAATTCTTCTGGAGGAACATCATCTGCCGATTCAGGATTCCACAGGTGCTCATCACCAACAACGGGACCCAGTTCGCAGGTAAAAACTTTCGAAAGTTCTGCGAAGACATCGGCGTTCATCAACGCTTCTCATCGTTATGCCACCCTCAATCAAACGGCCAAGCCAAAAATGCGAACCGCCAAATCCTAGTCGGCCTCAAAAAGTGGCTGGACAATTCGCCGAAGGGGCTATGGGTCGATGAGCTCCCCAACGTACTCTGGACGCATCGAACAACTAAGAGGATCCCTATGGGAGAATCCCCATTCAACCTCACCTACGGCACCAAGGCTGTTATTCCGCTAGAAATCGGCCTCCCCTCGCCCAGGATCATGGCCTCCAACAATGAGGACAACTCTTTGGACCTCAGAGCCAATCTGGACCTCATCGACGAGGTCAAGGAAAGATCCTCCATTCGAAGAAGAATATACCAACAAAGGATCGAGAAATTCTACAACAAGAAGGTTTGCCCGACGAACATCAAACAAGGTGACCTCTTGCTCAGAAAGCTCGTGGTATCCGACCCTAGCGGCAAGCAGAAGCTATCACCTAATTGGGATGGCCCTTACAAGGTCTCCGAAGTGGTATGCCCAGGCACATACCGACTCGCAGACCTGAGGGCAGGATGATCAAGAGGCCCTATAATGCGGAGCACCTCATTAAGTTCCTTGAAGGAGAGGGCTAAACTTATGTAACCAATCCACTGTAGTCGGCACTTACGTGCTTTTCCCTTTTTTTTGTAAATAATAAAGTGTAATTTTGGTTTCTCCTACAATTTTTAAAATTTTTCCTCCAATGTTAAGGGGGCTCGACATTCGGCATTGACCTCGAGCCACGCCCTAACTTTCTCAAGCTACCAGGGCTTCGCGCTCGGCAGTGGCCTCGAGCTGCAACTCGACAACTCTCCCACGTTAAAGGGGCTCAACATTCGGCATTAACCTCGAGCCACGCCCTAGCTTTCTCAAGCTACCAGGGCTTCATGCTCGGCAATGCCCCCTAGTTGCAACCAGACAACTCTCCCATGTTAAGGGGGCTCGACATTCGGCATTGACCTCGAGTCGCGCCCTAGCTTTCTTAAGCTACCAGGGCTTCACGCTCAGAAATACCCCAGAGCCACAACCCAAAAACTCTCGCATGTTAAGGGGGCTCGACATCGGTATTGACCTCGAGCCACGTCCTAGCTTTCTCAAGCTACTAGGGCTTCGAACTCGGCAATGCCCCCGAGCCGCAACCCGACCACTCTCCCATATTACTTTTCTCTCATGTTCAGGGGGCTCGACATTCGGCATTGCCTTTGAGCCATGCCCTAGCTTTCTCAAGCTACCAGGGCTTCGCGCTCGGCAATACCCCTGAGCCACAACCTGACAACACTCGCATGTTAAGGGGGCTCGACATTCGGTATTAATCTCGAGCCACGCCATAACTTTCTCAAGCTACCAGGGCTTTGAGCTCGGCAATGCCTCCGAGCCGCAACTCGACAACTCTCCTATGTTAAGGGGGCTCGACATTCCATATTGACATCAAGCCATGCCCTAGCTTTCTCAAGCTACCAAAGCTTCATGCTCGGCAATGCCCCCGAGCCACAACCTCAAAACTCTCACATGTTAAGGGGGTCTTCGAAACCTCTCGCTCTCGCGGCTCGGGTCGGACCTCCGAGCGCCCAAAGGGTTTTTGTAAAAGCAACCAAGTTAGAACCTTCGGCTGGGATTTCAGCTCTCCCCCTACCCAAAATTTTCATTAAGATTTAAGGTGCTCGCCTTCGGCAAGCGCCCCGAGCCCCGAACCATGGATCGAACCACCTTTCACCCGCTGGCAACAGGGGATAAACAGCACTCATAGCCGTTACCCCCAATTGTCAGATGGTGGCAAGAGAGCCACCGATCTGGGACTCTTGACCAAAAGTTTCATTTGGGGCGAGCGCCCTGAGCCCCACCTCCAAGACCGACCCACCTTTCACCCGATGGCAACAGGGGATAAACAGCACTCATTACTGTTACCCCCTATTGTCAGCGGGTGGCAAGAGAGTCACCGGCGACGAGAACTCACGATGAAGTGAGATGATTTTTGATGAAATTCTGATGAAGGGGTGAGGGTTATATAGCCCTCCAGGAAGGTGCATTTATGACATTGGGAAGTCGAAACACCGGAAGATGAAACGTCCCCCATTAGCGACGTTGGAAGACGAACCGACTCGGATCCCAAGTAAAACAGGGATCCTCCCCCCGAGTCACAACCCTAATCAGGGCAAATCTACATTCGACACGGATCTCGAGTCACCCCCTCATTTTCTACGAAGCAAGGGGTTCGACACCCGGTTCGAGGAACAGTCAACATCCTAGTTTTTCCCAAGTCAAAGTGGATCGGACAAACCAAATCTTATGCATAAGAGCCTTCAAAGGCCACAATAAAATTAAGAAACGTTACAACATTCTACCTCTACCTCTACCTAAGGGTCTCTCACCAGACCCTCCAGGCTTATAAGAGCCACCTCGAGTCCTGCGGAATGGGTCCGCCCTCCGGCAGCCTCATCCCCCATCTTGGGTCTAGCCATTGTCGATGTCCCCACAACATATTTCTATGCATCAGTGGGCCTCGCCATCTCCAAATACAGGGTCGACGAGGAACCCAAAACAGAGGGGACTCCTAGCTCTGGATGGCCGAACCGAGACCGTCCAGCCCCTAGCAGGACCTTAAACCTCTGAATCTCCAGCTCCTTTTCAACCATAACCCCGTGAAGAACAGAATCGGAGGTCAGTCATCTTGTGTAAGCATCCGATAGGGACCAGTTCGTCTCGGCACTCCCCCAGTCCCGATCGGCTATGGCCTTCTTAAGGCATGCCGCCTCTAAGCTGAGCTCCTTGGACTTGTTCATAAAATAGCCTACCGTGACTTCTCGATCGCGAGCCTGCTTGCGATAGCGGATCAAGACACTCTCCTTGGACTTTAGCCTATCTCAAAGTCGACGGACCTCGGCAGAATTGAGGTCGGCACCCACGGCCTCTTTAATCTGGCAAGAGAGAAGGAAACCACAATTCATTAAAAACCCACACAATTCATAGAAGGTCAGCCAAAAGAACTATTGTATTAATTCAAAAATTGATTACAAAAGGCGGTGGCCAGTCCGCGTTCGATAATACAAAAAAGGAAAAGAGAAAGAGAAAGTATATTAACTACTTCGGAGAGGGGATCTACACCTCTTCGCCGGTTGCCGTACCCCCCGCATCCTTTTCCAAGAGGGGGTCTCTCGGAGCCTCATCTCCCTCACCGTCGAGGGTTGGCGGATGCACCGGAGGCTCCCATCCACAGTGGAGGTGGTCGATCTTCACCTCGGGGTAAAGGAGCAGAATGTGCTCCTTCTCCTTGTCATAAGCCTCGTCTTGGGCGCTGATCACCTCTTCCAAAGCCGCCATCTGTAGCTCCTCGTACTCTGCCTGTGCCTTTCCCCCGGCCGCGGCCAGTTCACAGAGATGCCCGTCCTGTTGGGAGGCGAGCTCGGCTTGGAGGGCCTGCACCTTCCCCTGAGCTGTCAGCTCGATCTTCACGTCCTTCGCTTCTCGAAGATACCGATCGGCATTCCGCTTCTTGGTGTGGACCTCTTTCTCCAGGCACCTCCTCATCTGGTCCCCGGTCATCAGTTCCTAGTCAAGAAGGAAGTGTAACACCCCACAAAATTGGAAATGACAATTTTACTCTTGTATGTTACGCACGTGTATTTTGTGACGTGTTTTCATTACGTATTGTGATTTCTGACTATTTATGTATTTTCCATACATTTATCCTATTTGGGTTAACTAAAATATTGAATTTCAATCTCCGGGTTTTACGTGTTTTTTACATATTTTTGTGCACGTATCGATTATGTGCTTTCACCGCTACGTGTAATATTTTCTATGTGTTTAAATTATTTATTTTAAGTATTCAAATCTATTTTATAAAACAAAAAATTCATTTTCACATTTTCTACCTAAATACTTTTCTTCGTGTAATGCACGTGGTTTCTACGTATGTAGTAATTACGTCATAGCATATATAAAAATTAGTAAATAATTTTCTTATATTGTATTTTAATTATATTGATGATATGGCAAAAAATGGGGTTAAATCGGAACCGTCCAAATTGGGCACGAATCTTGAAGCTCAGGGGTAAAACGGTAATTTCACCTACCAACGGGTCTGAAGCGGGTACTGGTTATCTTCCCCGAAGACCCACTTACCCGCAAACGGATCCACCTCAACTGGGTGCGGGTCTCAACCCGCAGCAAACCCGGTCCAGAAGGGATAGAATTAGGGTTTCTGGTTAAATCCTAATCAACGGTCCTGATTCATATCTATCCCTTCACCGGGGATTAGGGATTACATTCCTTATCTAACCACAGGGGGATTACATTCCTAATCTGATCCCAGCGGCGCCTATAAATACCCCCCATCCATCTCCATTGAGAGGTAATCAATCTTTTTCCAGTTTTACACTCTTTCTTAATTATTCCTGATTACTGACTTGAGCGTCAGAGGGTGCGTCGCCGGGAACAACCCCGGTGTCTTGCACTTTTTACAAGTGTACGGTAGGAGTCAGCGTCAAGCTCCGACGGAACAGGTATACAGGTTTGCTATTCAGTTTTTCTAAGAATCCACAAATTCTATCTGTTTGCCCCCACACCAGATTTAGCGGCAACAGATTGGCGCCGTCTGTGGGAAACTAACGAATAGCAACCTCCCCTCTTCCCGTTGGTCAGATCCGCTCTGGCCATGCCTCCTAGAAAAGTCAGATCCAGAGGGTCCAACCGAGGACCCAATCCCGATCAGCAGCAAGAGATTCCCATCCAGCCTACCCAACAGCAGGGGCAACTTCCTCCTCCAGCGGAAGATCCGATTCAACAAGACCTTCCTCCTCCTCCTCCGAATCAGCCACCTCCTAAGGGTCCTAACCCTCAGAAACAACCTCTCCACCAGGACCATGTCTCAATCCACAATGCCTCTTCTGATTCTATGGCTTCCCATAATCCCCGAGCTTCTGACTTCCAACAAAGAGTCCCCAATCGGCCGAAAGATGTGGATCTTCGCCACCGTCTGGATGAGAAGCGGGCCCGAGAGGGAGCCTCCCGCCAACAACGTCCGGATGAGCGAAGCCCCCACCGCCGAGACTACAGAAGGTCCCCGATCAGGAGGGAGCAGAGAGAGTCCCCCGAACTTCGCAGAAGAAGGCCACACTTCCCTGCAGGTCGGCAACAGCATAGGAACGATGAGGCACCCATCACCCGTGCTGAGTTCTAGCAGTTCCAAGCAACCGTCCTACAAGCTCTCAATCTTCATCCCAACACCCATGCTCCAAAGATTCCCTCTCCTCCTCCGGTCCGAAGTCCTCGCCAGCGGTCTCCAACTCCTCCACAAGCTCCTAGTAACCCCCGCTACATACCAAGTCCTCGCCGTTCCAGGAGCTACCGTCGCCATAGTCCCCGCTTTCCCTCATATGAAGACCAGTCGAGAGCCTCGCCAGATTACCATCGGAGGGACGATGCAGTCTATCGCCGTCTCCATGTGATGGAGAGGCGCTTGGGTCAGTTGGACCGAGAAGAAGAGCTTAGAGGAAGGACCCTTCGTCCTAGCAGACCTCCTTTTTCCCGAACCATAATGGATGCACCCGTACCAATCGGCTTCAAGCCTCCTCAATTTGAGACCTACTCCGGGGAGACTGACCCCGTCGATCACATCGAGTGCTTCAAGACCCTAATGCTCATCCACCAAGCTTCCGATGCTGTGCTCTGCAAAACCTTCCCCGCAACTCTCAAGGGTCCAGCTCGAGAATGGTACTCTCGCCTCGCCCCCTCCTCAATATTCTCCTTCGAGAAATTCGAGACCCTCTTCATCACCCATTTTCTAAGTAGCCGTAGGACTGAGAAGACCAGCATCTCGCTACTATACCTCCACCAGAAGAAGGGTGAGAAGTTGAGAGACTATGTGAAGAGGTTCATAGCTGAAGCCAGGTCCATAGCATCCCTCGACCAGTCGGTCGCTGCAGCAGCATTTCAATCCAATGTACTCAATTCCAACCTTCGCTCCTCCCTCGCCAAGAAGCCCCCACAGAACTTCTCTGGCCTCCTCCTCCGAAGTGAGAAGTATATTCGGGCCGAAGAAGCTGAGCACCGCCCCAACCTGGAGGGGTCTTCCTCCGGGTTTAAGAGGAAGGGAACAGAAGAGGAAGGAGCCAAGAAGCTCCAGAAGGATAACGCCGGCCAGCGCCGACCTCCCCCCAGATTCGAGAAATTTACTCCTCTCACCACCAATGTCTCTACCATTCTGATGGAAGTTGAGAAGGAAGGAGTCATACCCCCTGCTCCGAGGATGAACACCCCCGCCAAGAAACGGGATAAAGAGAAGTGGTGCCGTTATCACCGGGACCACGGCCACGACACAAATGATTGTCGGGCCTTAAAGAATGAGATAGAAGCCCTCATCCAGAAGGGGCAGCTAACCAGATTCGTGAAAAAGGACCGAGCAGATCTTCCTCCCCCGCCTCGGGGGGCTAATAAGCGTTCAGAGCGCGATGAAACACCCGACTTCGAAGAGGAGCGTGTCCTGCACCTCATTCATGGGGGCCCAATGCGGGGCTCCTCAAACTCCTCTCGAAAGGCGTTCATTAGAGAAGTCAATTCAGTCCGCGCCACCCCTCCTCCCAAAGGCCTCGGAGTGCCCATCACATTCTCAGACGAAGATCTTGAAGGTGTCCGCACCCCTCACTGTGAAGCACTCGTCATAAACCTCCACATGGCGAACTTCAAAGTGGATAGGATCTTAGTGGACAATGGCAACTCCGTTAACATCCTCTTCCTCGCCGCTTTTAAAGGCCTCAAGCTGTCAAGAGAAAGACTTAAGCCCACCGGTTACACACTCCATGGGTTCACGAGAGTGCCAGTGACTGTTGAAGGGGTAATCACCCTCGATGTAACCGCTGGCAAAACTCCTACTACCCGAACGGAGTCAATGGATTTTATGGTTGTGGATGTCCCTGCAGCTTACAATGTTATCCTTGGCCGACCCGGCCTAGCAGCTCTAGAAGCCGTTCCTTCGGCATACCATCTCAAGATGAAGTTTCCTACTCGGGCCGGAGTAGGGGAAGTAAGAGGCAATCAGGAAGCATCCCGGAAGTGCTATATGACCTCTACCCTCGGTCCAGTCCTCTTCCTAGAAACTCTGGAAATCTCCCAAGATGCTGCCCGGCCGACGTCCGAGCCGGTGGACGAATTGGAGGAAGTGCTCTTCTCTGAGCAGGATCCAACTCGCAAGTTCTATGTTAGCAAGACCCTCCCGTCCGCCCTATGCTCGGACATTGTATAGTGCATCCGAAGGAACCGAAACCTCTTCGCTTGGTCAGCTGCAGACATGCCCAGAATTTTCGAAGAGCTCTTAGTTCATCACCTCAGTGTTACTCCGGGGTCAAAACTGGTTCAGCAGAAGAGACGCAAGTTTGCCCCCGAGTGCCAGTTAGCTATAAAAGAGGAGGTGGACAAGCTCTTGAAGGCCCGGTTCATACAGGAAGTGAACTATCCTGAGTGGTTGTCAAATGTAGTGATGGTGAAGAAGTCCAATGGGACTTGAAGGATTTGTATTGATTTAACGACCTCAACAAGGCTTGCCCCAAGGATCCCTTCCCTCTTCCGAGTATTGACACTCTGATCGATGCCACCTCGGGACACGAGCTCCTCAGCTACATGGATGCCTTCTCAGGATACAATCAGATCCGGATGTTCCCTCCGGATATCCCGAAGACCTCGTTTGTGACCGACCAAGGCCTCTATTGCTACAGAGTCATACCGTTCGGTTTGAAGAATGCCGGTGCCACATACCAATGCCTCATCAACAAGGTTTTCCAAGCTCAGATCGGCCGTAATATGGAAGTGTACGTTGACGACATGCTCGTAAAAAGCATCCGAGGTCCCGATCATGTAACCGACCTCCAGGAGGCGTTTGATGTTTTGAGAAAGCACAATATGAGACTCAATCAGTACAAGTGTGCGTTCGGTGTCTCGTTAGGGAAGTTCCTCCGCTTCATGGTCAGCCAACGAGGAATTGAAGCAAACCCTGAGAAGATCAAGGCCATACTAGACATGGCCCCTCCCAAGAATGTTAAGGAAGTTCAGAGGTTAACAGGCCGCCTGGTCGCCATAGGGCGCTTTCTCTTGAAGTCCCGGGAAAAATGCCTCTCCTTCTTCAAAGCCCTCAGGGGGGCTAAAGGTTTTGAATGGGGTCAATAGCAACAGGAGTCCTTCGACCAGCTCAAGGCTTACCTTGTCAATCCTCCTCTCCTCAGCAAACCAATTCCTGGAGAACCCCTCTACCTCTACCTGGCAGCCTCCAAGCAAACCCTCAGTGCCGTTCTGGTAAGGGAAGAAGACTGGGCTCAAAAGCCCATCTACTATGTGAGCAAGGTACTTCGGGATGCCGAGCTCCGCTATCCGAGAATAGAAAAGATGGCTTATGCCCTGGTGATGGCTGCGAGAAAGCTTCGCCCGTATTTTCAGTCCCATTCGGTGGTCGTTCTGACCGACCAACCGCTGAAGCAAGTGCTCCACAAGCCGGAGACCTCCGGTTGTCTTATGAAGTGGTCTATCGAGCTGAGCCAGCACGATATAACTTATCAGCCTCGGACCGCGATCAAGGCTCAGGCCTTAGCGGAATTCATAGTTGAAAGTACCATCCTCGAGTCCCATCAAGAGACGAAGGGGCCGCCTATCTGGTCCGTTTATGTGGACGGATCCTCCTGTAACGAGGGAAGCGGATCAGGAGTCATTCCGGCAGGCCCAGATGACTTCATCCTCCAATACTCCCTCCGTATAAACTTCAAGGCCTCGAACAACGAAGAAGAATACGAGGCACTCATAGCTGGCCTTGGAATGGCCCGAAATGCAGGGGCGCAGCGCCTCCGGATCTTCAGCGACTCTCAGATAGTCGTGAATCAAGTTCTCGGCGAGTATGAAGCACGTGATGACAGGATGGTCAAATACTTAGCCAAGGTCAGGAGCCTCATGGCACTGTTTGAAGAAGCCCTCCTCCGAAGAATACCCCGAGAAGAAAATGCTCAGGCCGACGCCCTCTCCAAACTAGCCTCTTCCTCCCTTCAAGGTCTCGAGCAGACCGTCCTGATAGAGGTCCTTCTGAAGCCGAGTATAGAGGACGAAACCCCCGACTCCATGGAGGCACTACCTGTCCTGCTCGAAGACAACTGGATGAAACCCCTCGTCGAGTTCTTAAGGGATGGACTCCTCCCCGAGGATCCCAAGGAAGCTCGAAGAGTGAGAACCCGAGCCGAGCCATACACACTAATCGGAGGTGTCCTATATAAATGCTCCTTCACACAGGTGGACGGCCGGCCTTACCTGAGATGCCTCTCCCCCGGACAAGCCGACTACGCCCTGCAAGAACTTCATGAAGGCATCGACGGGGCACATTCGGGGTCCAGAGCTCTAGCACGCTAAGTGTTGAATTACGGATACTTCTGGCCCACTCTCCTACGAGACGCCGAACGGCACGTTCGGCAATGCAACCCCTGTCAGAAGTACTCCGACATCCGACGCCTCTCACAAGCTCCACTCACTTCCCTATCAAGTTCGATCCCCTTTGCAATGTGGGGGATGGATTTACTAGGGCCATTCCCGCCAGCTCCCGGACAGTTCAAATTCTTAGTCGTGGCGATCGACTACTTCTCGAAATGGATAGAGGCCGAGCCCCTAGCCACGATCACCGAGAGCAAGGTTGTTCAGTTCTTTTGGAAGAGCGTGATCTGCCGATTCGGTGTCCCTAAGGTCCTGATAACAGACAGCGGAACACAATTCACCGGGGCTGCCTTCTGAGCCCTATGCGAGGACCTTGCCATCCAACACTGGTTCTCCTCCGTTTCTCATCTCCAGTCGAATGGCCAAGCCGAAAATGCTAACCGACAGATCCTCTCCGGCATTAAGAAGAGGTTAGATAAGAGTTCCAAAGGCTTATGGGTCGATCAGCTTCCCAACGTGCTGTGGAACTACCGCACCACCAAACGGACCACCACAGGAGAGAGCCTATTTAATCTCACCTATGGGTCCGAGGCCATCATCCCCCTAGAAGTCGGAATACCCTCTCCTCGTCTGATAGCTTATGAAGAAGAGCAAAACGCCAGAGATCTCCGAGCAAGTCTAGACCTGATAGATGAGATCCGAGAAAGAGCTGCCATTCGTCAACAAAGCTACCGAAGACGGATCGAGTTGGCATACAACAAGAGAGTCCGCCCCACGGACCTCAAAGAAGGGGACCTGGTCCTCAGAAAATTGGCCATCTCATTCCCAGGACAGAAGAGCAAATTGGCCCCAAATTGGGAGGGACCCTACAAGATTGCCAAAGCAGTCCGCCCCAGCACATACAAACTAGAAGACCTCGAAGGCAGGGAGATCCCTAGGACATGGAATGCCGACCATCTCTTAAAGTACCAAGAGAGAGCACCAACGCCTCTCTAAGCACTTTGAGATGTCGAACCGTTCCTCTCCTATTACATGTAATAATTTTCTTTTATTTTTCTCTTGTAATAACGGCTCGCAACTTTAGAAGCAGCCGGCTTAGTCATCAATAAAGAAAGTTTTTTCATATTTTACTTGTAAAGATTGCGTACATCTCTCTGCCTTTACTCTTCACTTAACCGATGGTTCGGAGTCCCACACTCGGCTCGATCCTACTTTGCGAGTTCGCTCGTAAGCGAGCTAGAAGTAGGACGCCGTTCAGAACTGCTCCCACAACTGTTGAACAACTATACCGATGGTTCGGAGTCCAACACTCGGCTCGATCCTACTTCGCGAGTTCGCTCGTAAGCGAGCTAGAAGTAGGTCGCCGTTCGGAATTGCTCCCACAACTGTTGAACAACTATACCGATGGTTCGGAGTCCAACACTCGGCTCGATCCTACTTCGCGAGTTCGCTCGTAAGCGAGCTAGAAGTAGGTCGCCGTTCGGAACTGCTCCCACAACCGTTGAACAACTATACTGATACCGATGGTTCGGAGTCCAACACTCGGCTCGATCCTACTTCGTGAGTTCGCTCATAAGCGAGCTAGAAGTAGGTCGCCGTTCGGAACTGCTCCCATAACCGTTGAACAACTATACCGATGGTTCGGAGTCCAACACTCGGCTCGACCCTACTTCGCGAGTTTGCTCGTAAGCGAGCTAGAAGTAGGTCGCCGTTCGGAACTGCTCCCACAACCGTTGAAAAACTATACCAATGGTTCGGTGTCCAACACTTGGCTCAATTCTACTGCGCAAGCTCGTTCCTCGACAAGCTAGAAGTAGGTCGCCATTCGGAACTGCTCCCACAACCGTCGAGCAACTCTAACGGTGGTTCGGAGTCCAGAATTCGGCTCGATTGCTCAACCCATACACCCCGAGCCGAGCGGACGAGGAACCGACCCTCGTATATGGAGAAAAATTCTGCCGAACCAATTTCACCGTTGGATCATCTCAAAATGCGTACTAGAACGTGATGAACAGATCTGATCGTGCCACGTGTCCACAAAACAACAAGATAGCATTTTCTTGGGACTCGTGCCTCCCCCCTCGTGATACGTACCGCAATCAAGATCGACTGTCTAGATTTTGCCACGTAGACTGAGTCAGAAGACTGAGCTGTCACACCTCGGAAACGCAAAATCGCCTCGGTATATTCCGAGCAACAAAACTCAAGTTCCACAGCTGAAACACTCGAAGAAGATAACTATGGGTCCTTATGGTTCGAGTAGGGCAACTACGGCACAACGATGAACAAAACAACTTCGATTTTATTAAAACTCTTGGTAAATTTACAAGGCAGACAGTTACAGCAGGAAAGAAACTAAATAATTTTACAAGGCGTGTTATTACAACAACATCGTCTAAGCAAGAAGCAAATGGCCGACGTAACTCGTTCAGTGCCTCCTCGGGATAGGGACGTTTCGATTAAGAGACAATCGGGGTTTCCGCCTTTTTATCTCCGAGCTTGTCTCTAGGCCGACGAACTGCGACGCCGCCTCGCCACTAATCCTAACGGTGGCTCCGACCGAGACTCCACTCGAGCTAACAGCTACTCCGCTTTGTGCATCGGCTGCTGTCCGACCAATAACTTGGCCGCGAGTCGCTAGCTCGTAAAAGGTGATCCCCCGTTCTCTCTCCTCGCGAGTGCAAGAAGTGCTGCGGACATTAGCCCTCACAGACTGAGGCTTCAGCAGAGCCACCTCCTCCTCGAGCTCGACGATCCTATCCTTTAGAGTGTCATCCTTAACCATTATCTTGAACTGAGGGAGTTTTGCCGAACCGGGGTACTCAGCGCTGTCGGATATAATACGACGTAAGTTAGTCACCTCAATGCTCTTGTCAACCGTGACCCTCTGCAGCTGTTCGACCCTCTTCCCATGCTCATCTTGCTCGGCCAGCACCGAACCTAGCTCTGCCTCTTTCGCCGATAGTTCCTCCTCGACTATCCGGAGATGGTGCACCTCGGCCAGAAGCTCGCTGTTCTTCTTCTCCACGTTGAACATCAACCTCCTGGTGAGCTCGATTTCACCCACGAGACGAGCCTCGCGAGATTGCTTAAACAGCTCGGCGCGACGCCGAGCTGCTGCGGTGTTTGGGGGGTGTTCGAGGATCTGAAATACAAGAACATCGCAATTGGAAAACTATACACCGACCCAAACACTTGGACGAATTTGAAGTAAAATTTTCATTCATAAAAAGGAGCGGTGGCCAGTCCGCAAAAAGGCATTACATTTTTGAAAAAGAAAACAAAAACTACAAAAAAGGAGAAGATCAGGGGTCCACCTGCATCGCCGGTTCAATCACTGGCGCTTTGTCAGATGGCCCCTCATCTCTCGCCCCGATCTGGGGGTTGGCCACATCCACCTCGGCATTCACCCCGTCATCGTCGTCGCCCTCACCGTCCTCTTCGCCTTCCTCCTCCTCGCCGTCTGATGCAGACCCGGGCCACAGCCTGTAGCCGATCCGCTCGAAGCTGGGGACGCGGTCCTGAACATGGTCGAGCGCCCTCTGGTAGGACTTCTCCATGTTTGAGGCCATGTGCTTCTTCGCCTCGGCCTCGACCTCAGCCTTGATCTTCGTTGCCAAGGCCTCCTTCTCCGCCTTCACCTCGGCCAGTGCCTTCGCTGTCGTCGCCAGCTCCTCGGCAGCCTTGGCAGCTTTGGCAGACTCCTCAGTGAGCCGCCCCCTTACTCGCTCCAGGTCGGCCACAAGGTCGGCAACCTGGACCTCCAGGTCATTGGCTCGCCTCTGCTCAGCCTCGAGCTGCCGAACCACCTTCACTTTGTCCGCCCTGTCCTTATCACTAGCAGCCTTCAGCTCCTTCTCCTACTCGGCGAACGCTTCGAGGAGATGGCTAAACTGGCAGGTGGCCTGCCAAAACGAAAAGATAGTGAGAACAAAGTAACAGCCGAACGGTGAACGGTGAACTTGAAAACGTAAGACACTTACCGATACGAGGGACCGAGCGACCTCATAAGTATCGTCGCCGACCGTCCCTGCCGCCAGCGCGGCTCGGTCTCTCGGGGTCGCCAAGTGTTTGACGACCTGCATCGACATCTGCGAGTTCCCGAGGAATCCATCGTGATTCTTGACTCGCCAGTTCGGAACGAACAGCTGCTTGTGCCGCTCGGTCAAGATCACCTTGGCATGAGTAGTCAACGGCGGAGTCTCAAGCGACAACGCCGCGGATACATCGAATGCTTTGCCGACTGGGGTGGAGGTGACAGGAACCGAGGGCTCATCGACAGCAAGCACCGTCGGCAAAGGGACCTCACGAGGAGGAGGTGGAGTAACTGCCGAAGCAACTTTGGGAGGCCGACCTGTCGTGGCGGTCGTGCTCGGCCTCTTCCTCTTCCTTCCATCGGCCACCTTACCCCCCTCGTTCATCATGGCCGTAAAATCCATCTTCGGCGCTTCTGTACCAAACAACAAACAAATCAAGAGTTTGTAGCACCCCGATTTCCAATACTGGGAAAACCGAGACACGAGCCAAGACATTTTCTTCAGTTAGTCACAATACACAGAAAAATAGGAGAATTTAAAAACTTTTTATTCAACACCCAATGTGTTACAAGTCTGAATATTATACAACTGCAATACCTTACAATAGAGTTACAATATTACCTTTACATTTCCAAGTATTACAACCTTCGACATCTTACATCAGAGTACTTTTCAACTAATACACACATTACAGTGGAACTAAATATGACATTGACTCCTTGCTTTTCTTGCCTTGAGTCCTCCTGAATCTCGCCCTTGTACTTCGGCGATCCAGTACCTATGGAAGTGGGGACGTCAGTATTCACTGACGCTTAAAGGCTGATAACAAAGCAGCGAATCTCCCAAACAACATACAAAACATGGCAATGGTGTTGGTGTAGTTTAAGTGTTCGTAAGTGCTATGACTAGACTCTAATGCGATATTTTAACTATAACTAGGATGCTTCCTATTCTAATGTCAGCGAGTCTCCGAAGCAACATGCAGCCCATACTACATGCGACCCCATCTCAAGCCGTTTCTCCGTCTATAGGGATTTGAACCCACGTTATGAATTCTAATTGTACACAACCTGTTCCTGACAGATACAATGTGACTAATGAGGTTGCAGACGTGGTCAAGTCCCACTAATGCAGTCCGCCAGTGGTGTCCATGTTTGCCACTGCTACCCGGCTAACCAGACCTCACTCAAAAACAGACGAACCCAATGTATCGGGCGTCATTCCAAAATCCAAATCATAGGGTTTTGCAAGTGCAGGGTAGCGCGAAGCCTACCCTGTGGCACCCCCTGGGGTCTCGCAAGCGCAGGACTGCACAATGCATCCTGTGGCACCCCCAGCCACAGCACTTCAGGAATTAACAGCGCGAGATACGCAACCCGTGTTCCCAACTTGTGAGACGCCACCGTACGTATCCCTTTGACGGGAAGGTACAACCCAATATCACCACCTAAGGCCTGCCTCAAGGGACAAGTTGGTCATAAGGCGCCCCCTACAACCAACTCCTCTCTTTTCGGCAAGGGTCTAAGTAAAATGATCTTTATAAGTCACTACCCTAATGATGTCCCTGACTCGAACAATCCTAGGGATGACAATATTATAAACACAACATGCTAGGTCTTAAATTAGACTTCACAAGACAACTCTACTAGGCTGCTGAACCTAGACTTACCAGAAACCTTCGGGATCCGGTTCCTGGTCCATCGATCCAGGACCTCGGCCGTGCGAATATACATGCTTGCAGCTACCCTGAACTTGGATTCTGTCTATATTCCGGTCCTCGATCAACCTACACTGGTTAAGATTCAACGGTACACAAGGAGTGACTCCTCCACAGTTCCTTAGGGTAAGAAAACATATGTCTTGATGGTCGATAGCCCTTAGGGTGGTAATATCACCCTAGACGAGCACAACGAACAGTGTACTAGCTAACAAGCTATATATGAGTAACAACCACATACGAGCTAATAAGCTACGTATGAAACAATAGCTACCTACGAGCCAGGCGGGCCTCGTAGGAGATAACCACGTACATACCAGCCCAATAAGCCGCGTATGAGACCAACAGCTACGCACGGGCCGGTCAAGCCACGTACGAGACAACAACCTACATACGAGCCAAATAAGCTACGTATGAGACCCACAGCTACATACGGGGCAGTCGAGCCATGTACGAGCACAACCATATGCAAACAACCATACAGGTAATCAATCCTAGAAGCAACCAAATGTGCTTACTAGCAAACTTGATCTTCTATTACTAGAAGCAATAGAAGAATCTACTAATAGTCTATGATCGGTATTCTACCAATGAAAAACCGAAGGCGACATAGCAACCTTTATCAAACCAACTATTATTAATGACCCTTCTAATCCTTATTACCCCTACGGAATGAGGGATGTCCCCATGATAGGGTCTAATCCTAATTTGAACCTCACATACTAGAACTCACGGTTTCCTTTTAAAACGAACTAGCACAACATAGAACCTACGTTCGTTCAATATTCCACTAGGATGATACACTATACTCTTCAAGCATGTGTGGGCTCCCTACTAACATTAACTACAACAAGGTAGTTGTCATTACAATTTCAACATGATTCTTTCCTTATTACTTCAACCTATAGCACTTTAAGCATGGCATAAAATTGCAAGCGTTTACCTACGACAATCCAATTATGGTACATAACATAACCACCCACCACAATACTCCTAAGTACGAATATGATTTAAGCATGTGCTTATATCAAGCTTAAGCATGAATAATCACTATGGTCTAAACATGAAGTTTACTATAGTCAAGTATATGCTACAACTTGAGCGTGAATACTTACTACTTAGAGTATATATCTCTACTACCACCTTAAGCATGGATCTTCATTACTTAACATGATTAATCATCACAACCCAAGCATGGATATATAATTAGCATTAACCTACAATATTCCTAAGCATGAATTATAACTCCTACAATATTCAAAGCATGAATTATAACTCTTATAATATTCAAAGCATGAATTATAACTCCTACACATTCTAAGCATGGTAGATTAATCCCTACCTTAATCTAACATGGCATTTGTTAAACATGAGTATCTTCTAGTTCGATCTTGAACAATATTTAGGCATGAACACACACTATTTAAGCATAGATATCATCTAAGCATGATCATCTACTAACTTAGCATGAACAACAATTAAGTATGACATCTACTAACTTAGCATGAATAATGATTAAGCATGATCATCTACTAACTTAGCATGAACAATCATTAGCATGGTCATCTACTAACTTAGCATAAACAATCATTAGCATGGTCATCCACTAACTTAGCATAAACAATAATTAGCATGACATCTACTAAATTAGCATGAATAATGATTAAGCATGATCATCTACTAACTTAGCATGAACAATCATTAGCATGGTCATCTACTAAGTTAGCATGAACAATCATTAGCATGGTCATCTACTAACTTAGCATGAACAATCATTAGCATGGTCATCTACTAACTTAGCATAAACAATCATTAGCATGGTCATCTACTAACTTAACATAAACAATAATTAGCATGACATCTACTAACTTAGCATGAATAATGATTAAGCATGATCATCTACTAACTTAGCATGAACATATACTTATCTAAGCATGGATATCATGTAAGCATGAATATTTATTTAATCTAGCATGGTATACAACTTTCCTACAATTAATCTAGCATGGCATACAACTTTTCTACAATTAATCTAGCATGGCATACAACTTTCCTACAATTAATCTAGCATGGCATACAACTTTCCCACAATTAATCTAGCATGGTATACAACTTTCCCACAATTAATCTAGCATGGCATACAACTTTCCTACAATTAATCTAGCATGGCATACAACTTTTCTACAATTAATCTAGCATGGTATACAACTTTCTTACAATTAATCTAGCATGGTATACAACTTTTCCACAATTAATCTAGCATGGTATACAATTTTCCTACAATTAATCTAGCATGGTATACAACTTTCCTACCATTAATCTAGCATGGCATACAACTTTCCTACAATTAATCTAGCATGGTATACAACTTTCCTACAATTAATCTAGCATGGTATACAACCTTCCTACAATATCCAAGTGTAGGTAAATTAATCTAGCATGGTATACAACCTTCCTACAACATCCAAGTGTAGGTAAATTAATCTAGCATGGTATACAACCTTCCTACAACATCCAAGTGTAGGTAAATTAATCTAGCATGGTATACAACTTTCCTACAACTAATCTAGCATGGTATACAACTTTCCTACAATTAATCTAGCATGGTATACAACCTTCCTACAACTAATCTAGCATGGTATACAACTTTCCTACAACTAATTTAGCATGGTATACAACTTTCCTACAACTAATCTAGCATGGTATACAACCGTCCTACAACATCCAAGTGTAGGTAAATTAATCTAGCATGGTATACAACTTTCCTACAACTAATCTAGCATGGTATACAACTTTCCTACAATTAATCTAGCATGGTATACAACCTTCCTACAACTAATCTAGCATGGTATACAACTTTCCTACAACTAATTTAGCATGGTATACAACTTTCCTACAATTAATCTAGCTTGATATACCACTATGCATCTACTAAAACTTTACACAACATACACATCTACAACTACTTTATTTAACCCAACATCTACTATAAAACACCTACTAACTTCTTTATTTAACACAGGCATCTACTACTATCCATATAACCATCCACTAAAGCCTCTTTATTTAACAAAACATCTACTCTACTTCATATAAACATCTACTTCTACTACTACTTTATTTTAACCATGAACATCTACTAACATTTTACATAACATAACCATCTATAACTACTTCTTTTAACATAAACTACTACTACTTTATTTAAACATAAAACATCTACTACTTAAATGTCTACTAAATCTTGATTAGCATCGATTTCTTATTATTACTAGTGATCATAAAAAAGATCTTTTTAACCATTCTACAACTAGTGATTTTAGATTAGTTTCTTTTTCATAATTAGAATTAACATCTACAATGGGTTCTTTCTTACTTAAGATTATAAAAGAAAATAACAATAATAAGATAAAGTAAGAATCCTTTATTTTTTTTGGTCCATCCAACATATGCTTTCTTTTTAGTCCAAGTCCAATGTGTGTCCTACAACCAAATTGGTTGTATACAAGTCCATATGCTTTATGTATGAGTTCACATTCAAGTCCTACAACCAAAGATGGTAGTATACACAAGTCTATATGCATATGTTTATTTTAGTCCCATTTCATAACACAAACAACAACTACAACTATAAAGATTTAATCTTTGTGTTTATTTAGCACTACTACTTGTTTCCATTTCATTTTATGTGATTATTACCTTTAACATTCACAAACATACAAAATAAGAACCACATACAACAATACTATCACAACAACCTACCCAAAAAGAACCAAAGAAAACAAAACAAGGAAGACAAGAAGAAGAAGAAGCCAAAAAATCAACAACTCAACAAACAAAAGAACAAGTGGAGATTAGTGCCTTGTCCAAGAGTACATACTACATAATTTGTACAAGATTCTAATTTGGTACAATACAGGGTGCGTCGTCAGGAACAACCCCGGTGTCTCGCACTTTTTGCAAGTGTACGGCAGGAGTCAGCGTCAAGCTCCGATGGAACAGGTATACAGGTTTGCTATTCAGTTTTCCTAAGAATCCACAAATTCTATCTGTTTGCCCCCACACCAGATTTAGCGGCAACAATTGATAAAATCGATTCCCGCAGATTGCAGTAATTTTGTTTTGAATTGCCACCTAGGTGTCGTCCGGCTTTAGCTACAGCTGCCGAGCGTGATTTCATGCATGACGGTGGGTGTTTGTCTTGTTTGCCGCCCACCTCAGCGGAGGATGTGCGGCGTAGCTTCGCTAGGGAACCAGATGGCTGGTTGTATTTAGTGCGTCTTGTTTTCTTCTGTTTCATTGTCCTTTTTTTCTGGGCTCGGTTTTTTGTTGACTTGAGCTTAGTTCTTTGTCTAGTTTCAGAGCCTTGGTTTACCGCTTGTAAAATGAGTTGTTGTATACTTTGATTTATGATATATATAATTGGTAGGCTGGTGCCGTAAGGCGCTATCCGTTTCATTAAAAAAAATTGATTTTCGTATTTCGGCATTTTACGTGCGACGCACATGTTTCGGTGCGCGTATTTGAGCGTATCCGTTTTCAAAATAAATTTTTGAGTGTGTATATTTATTTTATTTGTGCATAACACACACATATATATAGTAAGTATATAAATGATACGGCAATTTGGTAATGTATATATAATGAATGAATTATATGAAAGGTGGGGCCCGTGATTAGTAAGCTTGGGCAGAATTGTATACAGGTTGAAGTTGATATGTGTAATAGGAGTGGTTTTGATGGGGGCCCCCGGTGGGAATCAAAACAGCACACTTGTGTGTTGTGTGCTGAAGGGATGACCCGATGAGGTTGGGGGTTTTGGAAGAAGAAAGGTTGGGAGTTGAGAATTGGAGAGGTGGAGTAGTGAAAGGTTGGGGGTTTTGGGAGTTAAGAAAATGAAGAGATGGAGAATTAAATTGAGTAATTTATTAAGTGGGTAATTTTGCACTTTGAATCCTAACTTTGTCCTATAAATAGCACCCCTTTTCTTCTCTTTTCACACACAAAAAAAAACTAAATAAGAGAAAGGAAAGAAAAAAAGAAAGAGTGTAGAGTGTTCTCATTTTGGAGGAGTTCTTGCTTTGAGAAGTTCTTTCTAGGAGGAGAAGGTCTTGCTAGGAGCTAGGAGTTGTTCCAACTTTTTTATTTTTTCAATCTTCATAGAGGTGGGTGTTCTCTACTTTCTAATTATAGAGAATATGCATGCTAATAACAATGAATGAGGTGTATAGAAAGTTTGATGTGATAAAGTAATCTATACTATTGTTTGTTGTACTATTGAATCATGTTATGTTTAGTAAATTAAAATTTACATCATATAATTGTTAATGAGAAAAGAAATAATTGATTATTTTGCCATGCACTAGTAATCATGAATGAAGAAATTGTTGATTGTATGAACATTTGTTAGACATTTCTTCTTTTGATGAGCAAATGAATTCTTTTAAAGTAAAATTTATACCATTGATTTCATTTGGTAAGATATATAATTGTGTTACTTTTGATGAAATTAAAATTCATGTTTATTAGTGAGAAGAAACTATTTGAAAGTTAGTCTTGTTTTCTAAAATATGGATTATGAATCTATGAATTACTGTTAGAAAGTAAAACAATCTATAGTCTAATGAAAGATTAGATTGAATGAAAAAGAGAATTTTATGAAAATAATAGAATGACAAAAAAATTGAATAAAAGCATAATAGTATATTTTGATATCAGTAAACACACATGGACTATTTGGCTCGCCAGTGCACCACAGAGCACTCTTTATAAGAGATCTTGGCTTCGAAACTTGATAGTCACATTTATTTTTACTTCTTTAAATTGATTTCCGAAACTGAGAGTCTACATATGAACATTTCGGCCTAGAAGTTGACGCCAGAGTCCATCGGACTTAGCAGCTAGCGGATTGAGCATTGGGCGCTGGTTGAGTTGGGCTTGGATTCAAAACCCGACCTCAACATACTGTTTTTTTGGATTTGTGGATTTTTTAAGTGAATTTTCATGAAAAGGAAAATTTGGGAAAATATCTAATATTTCTATAAAATGAAATAAGATTTATTAAAATTAGTTTCAGAATTTTCCATGTATAATTGAGAAGTTAAAAAGGGTAAATTGAGCTAGAAAGTAAGTTTTGATTAGAAATTTACTGTTAAAAAGTATGACACTATTTTTAGAAGAGTAAAATATGTTATGTGAATGATTTTTTCTTGAAGAGATTGTACTTGATTAAGAATTATTTGGAGTATATTTCATGAGTTTAAATTGCAAATGAGATTGCAAGTGATGAATTCATGCTCGTGAAAAGAATTATTCTTGTTAATTATGAATGATTTATGGATGAATAAGAGAATCATGTATGATGTTAAAAGAGACATTGATTAAAAGTTAGAGATATGAATATAATCTAAGTTTAAGACATGTTTATTGAAGGGTATGTGCACCTACGGATTCTTGTACATGAAAAAGTTATGATTTAGAGTTGGTGAGACCTCGGGTACCAACACTATTGAATTGAAAAGAGTTGAGATATATTTTGAGATATGGGCATGGAGCTATCTCGTATTTGTTGATAAAGTCTGGTAGGAGGTAAAACTAATTCTAGGCTTGAAAATTTATTCATGGCTTGAACTAAATAATTAGGTACATAAGTGAAGATGTAGTGAACCTGGGCAAACGTAAGTGGGTTGCTTCTATATAGTCAGCGGTGGATCTCCGTGGCTATAGACCCAGTTGGTAGATTGTGGTTGCTCCGTGGAGATAGGCTTTTAACTTTTAAATCCTGGACTATGAGGACGGGTCAGCGGTGGACTCTGGGTCTTGAATGGTCGGGCGGATAGTACGCCAAACTTCAATATATATGTGTATACCGGGGCAAGAGGGTCACATGCGGGATGATTCGCACGATGTGGGATCTTTTATAACATTCAGCGGTGGACTCCGAGGCTGGGATTCAAATTCGTGAAATGATCTAAACCTTATCTTATTACTGGATAGTTGTCATGGAGAGAGATTGAACCCTTTATTGTGGAGTACGTAGGCGCTTGCCCTCGAACCTATGTCGTATGGGATGTATAGAATCTGAACAAGTTTGCATTAGTGTCATCCTAGTATAAAAATGTGTGCGTTAAGCATTAAGGCATCGCATATGTAACACCCCGAATTCCAAAATACAGCTGAATTCGAGTTCCACAGGATCTTTACACTTTCTTCGTGCAATTTTACAAGAAAATAAAAACTTTTCTTTCATCAGAGTTACATTACATTTTTATGTTTTCACAGCGGAAGCAATTTTACAATAAATTACATGAAACAAAATTTAAAACAATTTTGCGCAACATGTATACTTCAATTGTGTCAATCATCTTTACCCTGCATATAAAACTGTGGGCGCGTCAGTTCATTCAACTGACGAAATATTATACACGGTCATCCTCTCTATGTCGGAAACAGTATAATGATTCTCATTTCTTAACAAACCACAAACTTATCACAAACAGAACTAAAAGGACTATCCTATTGATGTCGTGTTGTGAATGTGCACTTAGTCCTTAATGCAATTATTTATATTATATGACACTAATGCGCACTTGTTCAGAGTCTATGCAGCCCATACTACATAGGTCCGAGGGCAAGCCCTTAACCGTTCTTCATATTGTAGGGTTCAATCCCTCGCCATGACTTAATCTACTACTGTAACTACAGTAAGTATCCTAGATGTTTTCAGACCTACGAACTCATGTCTAGGCGCCCTGGGGGGAATCCCAACGCACTGTCACATGACTCATCATGCAGGCATCCTGTGGTAATTAAGCTCCTACCATAGACATGACACCACCTGCAGTCGTCAAACACCCCACGAGCGTCGCCATCGGAACGGTACTCTGGAGCAGTATCCACGCCCTATCATGACTCATCATGGGACATCCTGTGAATACTCTCACGCCGCCAATCCAATGGCCCTCATACTCAATGTTTTTCTCTTACTTTCATCACATCTTCACTATGTATCTAAGTCCTTAGTTTGATTGAATCATGAATAAAAATCAACTCTTAGAATGTAGCACTTCCACTATACCGGTCTTATTCATTTAATTCACATGAGCCAACCTTGGTCTTCTCATTTCAAATATCATTTTACAATTCTTTCATTGCCGGTATAAGGCTTGGATATACCCTAATTCTCAATTTCAACTCATAATTTCAACGTCATACTCATAAGATCTTTTCATGATTAATCACAATTCATATTCCATAAACATAATATTCATATATTCACAACTCATCACGATCAATAATTCAATTCCACGTCTAACTTATGTGTAAGAATAAATTTCAAATAATAGTCACCAACAATTCATGTATTCTACAAATCTATTATTCGCATTTCAAAATCTTATTACAAACACATTTTTATAAATCCATTTAATCACACTAGTCACAACTTCCAAAAATTCATCTTTTATAACTCAAAAATTTCCATTTATTTTCTTTTGTTAAAAGGACAATTTAGTTTCCAAAGAAAGCCCTTTCTTGCAAAACCCCCATCTCTTATTCGCACTTTATCAAAAGTTGTATAAATATTTCTTATAAAGTTCTAATAATTTTCCAGTAATTAAAACATAATTTTTCCAATTTTTATTCTATTTTAAAACTCAATTTAATACAAAAATATCAAAAAAAATATTTTTTCTAAACTCAAACCCCCACCCAGATTCGAACCAGCGACCAGAGGTGAAACAGACAGCGCACAAGACCAACGCACCAAAGCAGTCAACCGATATAACTAGGGGTAAAAATCCTTAAGTATCGAGTTCGGCTAGTTGGGTTTTTAACAAAAAAATAAAAACAGAGCCGCGGTATCGAACCCGAGACCTCCGAAACTGTAGCAACCCAAAGATTTGCTGACCAATCAGTCTAGGTGGACATATTAATTAGGAAGTAATTAAAATAGGTTTTGAACTTATTCTCTGTTCAAAACTATGATTCAAAAATTCTCAAAACAAAATTGTCTTTTTTCCTCCTCTTTTGAAAACAAATATTTCCAGAATAAAACTACCTTCAATTCTACAGAATCCAGTATTTTTAAAGGTATTTTTCACTCTTTTTTTTTTGATGAATCGGATAGAGCCAAAAGGCTCCAGCCATCAACAAATATATTAATCAATAAAATCAGATAATGTACAAACAGTAATCACTGGCTTTACAAGATGTAAAACAGAAATCAGCATACATAAGGGAAAAACAATAATGACTAACTAATCTAGAAATACAGGGAGTCAGCGCAAGAAATGAAGCAGCATTTCGAATGGGCTTGAGAAAAAAACATTAATGGAGCGAGCCCAATTGTCACCCCCGAGAAAGAACAGGACCTAAGCCACTGAGCCGTGACAACCGGGAGCCAGCACCTCCCCGCACGAGGACAGTCACCATCACTAGCTGTCCTAGCGAACAAAAGCAACACCATGTGATAAACGCGTAGCCTAAGAGAAGAGACGGCTCTCGCAGAGGAAACACAACAACTCATCCACAGGAGGCAAGCACCAACAAGAAGGGGGGCCTGTCAGCCTGAACTGCGGAGGCTAGGAGGATGACAGCTCAACCGTGCACAAGCTGGAGAGACGAAATGGAAGCTGCTTTCCTAGCAAGAATACGAGCACTCACTCGTGTCTGAACTTTATTGACAACCTTCTTGTTGTATTTCCGCTTAAAGGGGGGCAGGGCTACCTGCACTAAGGTTGATGAACTAGCATCCGGGGCAGACAAAGAAACTCTATCTTTGATGAAACTAGATGAGGGATAGAGACAACTGCGGAGGAAGGGGAGCAGGAGATCCCTCACCCTCGAAAGGAGATCATGTATCCAAGATTGACTCCCTAAAACTTGATACATCGAGAAGATACATCCTGGGAAATGTAGGGAGAACGACGGGCGATTGGGTGCGGAGATTAACATAGTGCAAGGATAAAGGTAATCTAAAGTATGAGCCTTAATATTAGAAAGAGAATTGGCAGATGGCGCCTGAGGGGCCGAAGAGCTGCGATGCAGGGAGGACCCCATTGCACTGCAGCACCAAGATTGGCGCGAGGCAAAGGAATTAAACAATCCTTCGTTAAACCTCGAATTCAAGGTTAATGAAGAAGCTACAGAAACAGAATGAGGACGAGTATTGAGGACGCTCGATCGGGGGAAGGAGGTAAGTTTCGTATAAATCTTAAGATCCTTAAAGCGATTAGCAATATTAGAAGGTTGAAGAATAGCCCTCGAATCGTATAACACAGCTGAGGGGGAAGAGGGAAGTCTAGCTGGACTGGATAAGATCACAGAGGAGTCAACCTTCTTTCCAGAATGAATACTGCGCTTCTTAGAAGAGCAATCAAGAAGTTTGCGCTTTAAGTGTGGATAATTAAGAACTGAGAGAAGTTTGGCAGGTAAATTAACGCCTCTGGGCAAACCAAGGAGTCCTTGGAGGAGAAAACATCTACTGCGTGAGTGACCGAACTTCTTACAGAAGAGACACTTGATTTTGTTCGCACACTCACGTTTAAGGTGCCCAGGAAGAAGGCATCTGTGACAGGACCGAATAGGGTCGGACTTGCCAGGAGAAGGAGAATAAGTGGAGGAAGGTGAGCCACTAGCAAGATAGGAATTACCCAGAAAAGAATCAGAAACATCGCTATTCAAAGCCCGAAACGAAACTAAACTGTTAGGCCTAGCTGTAGATACGGTGGATACCATGCTAGCAGACACCATGATGAACTCTTAATACAACTACCAACTATAAAGAAGGCAATAGATACAACAATCAGAAGTACAATAGTAATTAACGAACATCACCAGCTTAACACAACCGAAGAAAAGAACCAGAACCAAACTAACCGGTGCGACAACACCCACAAATAGGAGAAAGCATAGATGGGAGAAAAAATTGATAAGAAAAGAAACCCTTAAAGAAGAAGGGAAAGAGTCAACTGGAGCTCAGAGGGAGCTTCGAACCAGTTAATAAACTGAGAAAAGAGAATATAACCAGAGCAATACAAACCAGTGATTAAATAGAGCAGAACAAATAAGAACACCTCCAGAAAAATTTCGGAGAAATAACTCTCAGGGAAAGCGCTAACGTTCCCAGAAGAGGAAGAAGAGGTAGCTCAATAGAGCCGATAGACAGGGGAAAAAGACTAAAGTCTCAGTAGTAACCAAAGATAATCAAAGTCCTCCTATAATAGAGAGCCTCTCCTCCAGAAAGAGGAAAACAAAACCGAATATGAAGAACCAAAGAAAGAAACCACGCTGCCCAACACCAGGAGCCTCACTACCAGGAAATGGATAGCTATAGAGATACTTACAGTGGTGTCATGGGCAAGCAAAGAGGGATGGAGAAGGAGGCATCGCTCGCCAGGGGAAGCGCACTCCGAGCACAGCCAGAACCAGCCAAGGCGCAGCGGAGACCCGAAGTAGGAAAGGCGAAAAACAAGGAATCTGACGGACGACACCGAAGCTGGACGAAATGGGAGCGGATAACAATCAGGCGACTGAGGAGGGCTCCGGCGATAAACGAAGAGGAAGCCGCTGCCGAGGAGGGCGAAAACAACCGGAAAACGAAAGAGGGGATACCGAGAGATGGGTGTGAAGAGGAAGATGAGATCTACAACTTTAAAGAAGGGAGGGAGATCGATGGGGGTGTGAGGACGGCGGATCTGGGCTGAGAAAGGCGGACGAGGACGGCAGACGATGAGTATTTTTCACTCTTTAAAACATGTATTTATCCTTATTTTGCAATTTATGAACACTATTTCGATATTCGAGAACTAATACATACTCATTCATAATTAATGATAGTTTCTCCCACAAAACTACAATGATGATTTTCTTACTCATTTACAACCATGATATTTTTAAAGAAAAAACTCATCTTTATAAGCGAAATAAAACTTCTATTTTATTAACTAGTTTACACATGATGCATTCAATCATTCGTTTGCAAAAATACATTCTTTCTGTTTATTCAAATTCTCATATGGCAAATATAGCGATGGGGAATTTCATTACATCCATTAACAATCATTTCTTAATAAATTATTCTATCAATTTATTTATAACATACCATTCTACTTTAGCACTTTAATCAATAAAGATGATTCTAATCTTTTACTAGTGAATTTCACATTATTGCATTTAAAGCATAATTATCATGCATTCTAATGTTATAAACAATGAGAACATACACTTTCACTTATATTAAATGAATCTAACCATCACAATAACACACATTTACTAGTTTATCAATTTCTACTCTAAATAGGCAACATGTATTTCATCTCAACTAATTACTTTTTAATAACAATTTCAATTTATTCCTAACATGATTTCTACTTTAGAAGTCATGAGAAACACCCACCTTTTTAAAGAAAAGCCAATAAGAAATCTCCTAGAGTCCGCTAGAATGCAAGAGAGTGCCTTCTCCTCCTAGATTACGATGCAACGAACCTCCTTCTTGCTTCCTTGCCAAAAAACCGAGAGCTCCAAGGGTGTATGATGGCCGGCCTCCAATGGGTACACACATACACTCACACACACTATATATCTCTTATATAATTTCTTCTTTTAAAGTTGCTTAGTGTAGAATACAAGAGTAGATGGGGGGGAGGGGGGTATTTATACTAATTTTAGGATAGATTGGAGGGCTAGGATTTATTGGATAGTTATAGGATGAATTTCTAGGATAGGAGGGGAAGTTGTAGCAACCATCCATGCACAAAGTAACCACCCATGCACACACACACACACACTTTCCCACCTTCTCCATGCATACCTGGCCCCAAACTAGTGTGCATTGCACACTACGTGCATGCACGTGCCTCCTAGTACCCCCTATTTGAAGTTTTTACACTTTTAATTAATCAAAATGTTCACAATTTGTGTCTACATGACAAGTGTGACCATTTAATTGATTGATTAAATTTGTGGGCTTCACAATTAGTGGGCTTAGGCTTGTGGGCCAAGATAATAAATTAACAAAGAATTATTAAAGTGGGCTCAACAAATAAAATAGTGTTTTAGGCTTTAGAAATAGGCTTTTAGAAAAATAAAGGAAAGGAAAAAATAATTGTTCATACTACCAAAAGAAATTTTGTATATAAAAATAAATAAATAATATACATATGAAATTTGCACGTGCACAACATGTGAAAATCAATATTTTCATTAAAAATGAAAGTTTAGGGTATTACAACACTCCCTCCGTAGAATAGTTCCGTCCCCGGAACTACAAATAAAGAGTGCAAAAACAAACACAAGAAAAGAAAATACAATCAAACAAAGAGCTCAGGATGATCCTTCATCATCCTCTCCTCAGATTCCCAAGTAGCCTCTTCAACTAACTGGTTTCTCCAGACTACCTTGACCATCGGTATCGTCTGATTCCTCAAGACTCTCTCCCGACGATCAACAATCTCAACTGGAAGCTCAGTGTAACTCAGATCTAACTGCAAACCCTCTGGTACTTCGGGTAAATGATGACTTGGATCTGGAATGTAACCTCTCAGCATAGACACATGAAAGACATTGTGCACCTGAGACAACTCTTCTGGTAACTCAAGCTGGTAAGCAGTTTTCTCGATCCTTTTCAATATCTTATACGGGCCTATGAACCTCGGGGCTAACTTTCCAGCCTTGCCGAATCGGATCACGCCTTTGCTAGGCGATACCTTCAGAAAGACAAAGTCACCAATCTTAAACTCAAGGTCCCTCCTCCGGTTGTCTACATAGCTCTTCTGCCTACTCTGAGCTTCCACTAACCTCTTCCTGATCAGATCAATCTTTTCAGAGGTCTACTGCACTATCTCAGGTCTAAACATCTGACGCTCCCCAACTTCGAACCAACAGACAAGCGTCCTGCACTTTCTGCCATATAGAGCTTTGTATGGCGCCATCCCAATGCTAGTCTGAAAACTGTTGTTGTTGGCAAACTCCACCAAAGGTAAGTGTCTTTCCCAACTGCCTCCAAATTCTAGTACACAGCAACAAAGCATGTGCTTAAGAATATGGTTGACTCTCTCGGTCTGTCCATCGGTCTGGGGATGAAAAGCAGTGCTAAAATCTGTCTTGGTACTCAAAGCTGTCTGAAGACTCCTCCAGAAATGCAATGTAAACCGTGCATCTCGATCAGACACAATGATCAACGGAACACCATGAAGCCTGACAATCTCACCAATATACATCTCAGCCAACTTGTCCATCGAAGCAGTGAGTTTCATCGCCAAGAAGTAAGCGGACTTGGTTAGTCGATCGACTATGACCCAAATCGCATCATTGCCTTTAGAACTCTTAGGCAAACCCGTGATGAAATCCATACTGATGATATCTCACTTCCATTCTGGAATAGGTAATGGTTGCAATAGACCTTTAGGTTTCTGATTCTCGACTTTGACTTGTTGACAAATCTCACACCTCGACACAAATTTAGCCACATCCCGCTTCAAACCTGACCACCAAAAATGTTGTTTAATGTCCTTATACATTTTGGTACTCCCAGAATATACTGACAAAAGAGTAGCATGTGCCTCCTGAAGAATACTTTGTTTCAAGTCCGACTGAACCGGAACACACAGTCTCTCTCCAAACCACAGCACTTCATCCCTGATTTGAAATCCGGGCAACTTGCCAGCACCAACCTGCTCCACATCTTCTGAATCTCTACATCTTTCTTTTGACTTGCAATAATCCTTTCATTCAGCGTCGGTTGAAGCCTCAACTGAGCTAAAGATGATCCCAAGCCTTGCAGAACAACTTCAATACCAGCCCGATCTAACTCCTCTGCCAGTTGCCTCTGAGTTGTAATCAAACTCGCCAGACTGCTCTTGCGGCTAAGTGCATCAGCAACAACATTAGCCTTCCCAGGATGATACTTAATCTCCAGACGAATGTCCTTAAATAACTCCAGCCATCTCCTTTGCCTTAGGTTCAGGTCCTTCTGCTGATAGATGTACTTCAAGCTTTTATGGTCTGTATACATGTTCATCTTCTTGCCATACACATAATGTCTCCATTGCTTTAAGGTGAAGATAATCGCAGCCAACTCTAGATCATGAGTCAGATAATTCTTCTCATGCGCTCTTAGTTGCCTAGACCCATAAGCGATTACTTTCCTTTCTTGCATTAGGACACAACCAAGCCCACGATGTGAAGCATCGCTGTAGACATCATAATCAACACCTGCTCTAGGCAAAGCCAAAATGGGTGTAGTAGTCAGCCTCTCTTTCAACTCCTGAAAGCTTGCCTCGCACTGTTCTGTCCACTTGAAGTTCACATTCTTCTTGATCGGACCAGTGAGCGGCATGGCTATCTGAGCGTAGCCCTGGATGAATCTCCTGTAATATCTAGTTAGCCCAAGAAAACTTCTGATTTCCTTCACTGTAGTAGGCCTTACCCAATCTCTCACTGCCTCTATCTTCTGAGGATCAGTTGCCACTCCCTCCTTAGAAAGGATGTGACCTAGGAATGCCACTTCAGATTTCCAGAAATCGCACTTGGATAACTTGACAATACAACTCATGCTCCTGAAGCTTCCTCAAAACTGCTGCCAGATGCTCCATGTGCTCCTCCTCCGACTTAGAGTACACGAGAATGTCGTCGATAAACACCACGATGAAAGAATCAATGAATGGCCTCAGAACTCTGTTCATCATGTCCATGAAGATTGCAGGCGCATTCGTCACTCCAAAAGGCATAAATAAGAATTCGTAATGCCCGTGTCGAGTTCTGAATGCAGTCTTATGCACGTCTTCAGCTTTTACTCGAACTTGATGATATCCTGATCGAAGATCTATTTTGGAGAAAATAGCTGCTCCTTGTAGACGATCGAACAAGTCATCAATTCGTGGAATAGGATACTTATTCTGAACAGTGACCTTATTTAGCTCTCGGTAATCGATGCATATTCTCATCGAACCATCCTTCTTCTTTACCAAAAGCACCGGCGCTCCCCAAGGTGACGCACTCGGTTGAATAAAGCCTTTCTCTAACAGTTCCTCAATCTTCCATTTAATCTCATCCTGCTCCATAGGCACCATCCTATACGGTGTCTTAGAAATAGGTGCACTCCCTGGCTGAATAGTGATGTTGAACTCCACATCACGGTGCGGAGGTAACCCAGGAAAATCTTGCAAGAACACAGTCGGATAATCCCGAACCACAAGAATCTGCTGCACCTCTACAAGAATCCCTCTCTTCTGGCTGATAGCAGCAACCAAATCTGAACATCTTCTCTTCCCTAGGAAAGTGACTTCAGGTCCACCTGGAGCCTTCACCGTTACTGTCTTGGTCTTGCACTCGATGTTCGCACTGTACACCGACATCCAATCAATGCCAATGATAACATCAACTCCCAAAACATTCAGCTTGATCAGATCAATCCCAAAAATTCGATCTCCAATCACGATTTCGCTGTCAACATAGTACCGATCAGTAGTTAGAGTCTCCCCTGACGGAGTAGCTACTGCTAAAACCTTGTCTGGAAATATCTTCGGTTCAACTCACAGAATTTCAGCAAATTTAGGTGATACAAAAGTGTGAGAGGACCCAGTATCGAACAAAACAACATCTTTCTTTCCATTCAAAATAAGTTCTCCTGTTACATAACATACACTCGTCATATAACAATTTACTAATTAACTGGAAAAAGAGACAACAGAAAACATTCCTAAACATCCTCGTACCAGTGATGACGTATCCACCTCATCAGCGTCAGCTTCAGTCAAGGCAAATACTCGCCCCTACTGGTTCGACTTCTTCCTGGTCTGCTAAGTTGGTCCATTACGGACGACATCCTGCAGTTTGGGGCAATGAGACTTGTAGTGGCCTGTCTCTCCACCATTGAAACAAGTCACTGGAGGTCTCGCCCAAGTATTCCCGGGTCTTCCTGCCACTTGAATAGCGTTCGCACCCGTAGGCTTGAACCTTTGAGCTGGTGGCTGTCCCCTGACATTGCCAGCAATTGTGGGCTTCTTCCCCGCATTCCAGTTGTTCCTCCGATTCTGAACAGCGTGGAACTGCTCCATATCCGCCTCCATGGCTGCCACTCGTTTGACCAGCTTGTCAAACCTCCTAATACCGAGGGGTATCATCCTGGATCTCAGACTTGGCCTCAAACCATGCTCGAACTTATGAGCCTTCTTCGCCTCATCCATCACCAATTCGGGAGCATACCTTGAGAGCTGAGTGAATCTCGTCTCATACTCCCTAACCGACAAGCCACCCTGCTGCAGCGACAAAAACTCCATGGCCTTCTTCTCCTGGACGTCTGAGGGAAAATAATGAATGCGGAATTCCTCCAAGAATTGCTCCCAGCCAAGAACCAAGTCTTCCATCGTCCGTTTCATCGACTGGCACCATACAGCTGCATCCTTCTCAAATTGCAGAGTCGCCAACTTCACCTTGCTGCCTTCCGAGGTCTCCAAGACTTCGAAGATAGTCTCTACCTGCCGGATCCAATTATCAGCTGTGTCAGGGTCTGACTTCCCCTCAAACACCGGTGGTTTCATCCGTTTAAATGATTCCATGAGTTTGATTGCTTCGAGTACTGGATTCGTAGGCACCCTTCCCTAATTCTGATTCATGGCAATGGCATTGAGTGTCTGATAGACCCTTGCTAGCTCCGTTTCCAAGTCCAGACCTTCACCATTTCGAGCTCGTCTTCCAGCCATATTCTAATGCAAAAGATCCATTAAATCCGAAGTATAAATGTAATACCCTGATTTTTCAAATATATGAAAGATTACTTATTTTTATATATGGTATGCTTGTATAGCATGTTGACTATTATTTTCAACAAGATGGATAAGAACATTGTTTTTATAAAGTATTTTTTCCTAAAGCCCAATGTTAATTTGTTTATTTTCCTTTTTAAATATTTTGGCCCAAATGGATTTAAGCCCATAAATCTAACTTTTTATTATTTTCTACCACTTGTAATGTGCAGGATTTTTCTTTTTATTTATCCGGGTACTTGGTGTACAAATCATGTGGTGTGGATTGGTGTACACACGTGCATGTTGCATACACGTGTGGAGCACACTCTAGCTTGGCCGGATTATGGTGTAGTGGGTAGGAGATCATGGGTGGTTTCTTAAGGTATGGGTAGTTTTCTTAACTCCCTTATCAATCTCAGCCCTTGATTTTCCAACTTCCTAATGCATCTCAACCCTCCATCTCACTCTAGTTTATGTATAAATACCCCTTCTCATTCCATATCTCTTTTACACTAAGATTATTATTGTAAGAGAGTTATTTGTGAGTTTGTGTGTGGGAGCTTTTCTGTGGAGACGAGCAACAGTTCTGAGGAGTTCGGTGTGGAACAAAGGAGCAAGGAGTGCAGCACCGTATCGAAGAGCTTTTGCGGGATTTCATTTATTTCTTCATATAAGGTGGGTGTTTCTCAGGACTTCTAATGTAGGAAATATGCTATGATGATTATGACTGCTACCATATTGTGAAATGTAAATTCAATGTAGTAGAATTGCCATGAACATGCTGTTGATAATAAGATGAATTGGGTCGGTACAGTCGACTGTCGTATAGATAAGTCGACTGGTACGAGACCATTAATCTGTGATGTGGTGATAAACTGCATGCAAATAGACAAAATGGTGTGATCACTGAGTTGCAATTTCCCTATGACACATATGATGGAGGGAAGATAAATGGATGAAAGAACTAGCGATGATTAAACAAATTAAGAACTGTCGGAGCAGTCGACTGACACTGCGTTCAGCCGACTGGTGCTCCAATTTAATTATGATTATTTGGGGAATGTCATGTAATGAGATGTTCTGTTATGTTAACCCGGTATAATGACTTGAGAGTTATATCTTCTTCTTCGTAAGAAAGTTACGAGCAGTATGAATGCATGCTTAAAGTATTTTCTCCAAAGAAAAGAGTATACTAGTAACTTGAAATTCCATGTTTGTGATGTTCCTGAACAATCAGAGACTCTGTGTTTATGAAACATGAATATATGGGTATGGTAAATTGATATCATGATGCAAGAACATGTAAAAGCCATTAGATAAATCCCTAAATTTGAATTATGAAACTGATCAGTCGACTTAGTGCGTGTAGCAAGTCGACTGAGCTGGACTTAGAATTGTGTTGTTGAAAACCCCAGAACAGACGACTGATGGATGAACAGTCGACTGTCATGTGGTTGACATTGTGAACATGAAAAGTTGCGGGACAGCCGACTGACTGTGTGCAGCAGTCGCCTATCCCGAGTAATTATGATGAACCTGTATTTGACTATATGAGTCGACTGGTGTCCTTCCAAGTCGACTGTACAGAGCAAACTTTGATGTGTATGAATTTCATTTTATTTTACTGTTGGAAGTTTGTAAACCTTATGACTGAAGGCTGTGGACTCTTTTTATAACTGTGTGAATTATGTAAAATGAATCATAAATGGGAATTGAGAATTAAATGAATATGAAAGGCTAAGATCATGATAAGAAAGTCTATGAGACTCTAAAATTGAATGATGAGCTGAAGTGCTCAATTGGAAGTTGTGAATTGTAAATTGAATGAAAGAGTAGCTAAGTCTCCCCCGGCAGTGAAATGAATGAAATGAAATGAGAATTGAAAGACCAAGGTTGGTCATGTATTGAAATGAAATGATAAGTCCGGTTTGGTGGAGAGGCTAAATCTAGAGCTTGATTTATATTCATGATTCTAATATTTAGTGCATAGTGAAGAGGTGATGAAGGTGAGAGAAAAACATGAGTATGAGAGCTAGGGTACGGTGCAGGTGTGTGAGCCGCAGAATGCATGCTTGATGAGTCAAGACATGGCGCGGACACAACTCAGTAATGTTCGGACTTTAGTCACGCTTGTGGGATGTTTTGGTGACTGCAAGAGGATTGTGTTTAGGGAGGAGGCTGAATTGTCGCAGAATGCATGCTTGACGAGTCAAGACATGGCGCGAAATTCTACTCCAGGGGCCAGGATACATGCTTGTACTCATAGAATCATCTAGGATACTCACTGAAATTACAGAAGTAGATTAAGTCATGGCGAGGGATTGAACCCTACAAAAATGAAGAACGATTAAGAGGCTTGCCCTCGAACCTATGTAGTATGGGATGCATAGAATTCGAACAGGTGCGCATTAGTGTCATGTTAATTAAATAAATTGCATTAAGGATTAAGTGCACAATCACGACACGACATCATTAAGAGTTCCCTTTTAATTTACATGCTTATATTGAACAAGTTGTGATTTGTTAAGAAATGAGATTCATTATACTGTTTCTGGCATAGAGAGGATGGCCATGTATAATTATCGTCGGTTGAATAAACTGACGTACCCACAGTTTGTATGCAGGTAAATTACATGTAAGGAGGAATGGATATGTAAAGATCTTATCATGTTGTTATTCATTTATGTAAATGTTGTATATTTTGCTTTCGCTGCATAAATATAAATGTAACATGATGTAAACTCTGATGTATGATGAGAAGTTTTAATTTCCTTGTAAAATTGTACTGAAGAAAGTGAAAAGATCCTGTAGAACATCTCGGATTCAGTGATTTGGGATTCGGGGCGTTACAGAGTGGTATCAGAGCCACGCTTTCTACACTTTCCATACTTGTACAAATTTATAAGAAATGACACCCTAGATGTGGACATTAGAATGTGTGTTTGAGTCTAGAGATTTAAATATAAGTGACTTACATTTGTGTTGCTCTATGATTTATGCTTCTTCCTCTCTATTTCTAAGATGGCTTATCACTTCGACCCTGCTGGAGGCGACGACTGGCATATTATTGAGGAAGAGTACCATCCTGGACAGGCTGATTCTGAGGACGAGTATCACCCTGGGCAAGCAGATTCCGATGATGAAGAATGGCCTGAATCCCGAGAGATCACCCCACCGCCGGATTCATCTGACGATTCTTCTTCCGATGAAGAAGAGGGACCAGCTCTGAGTGGTCTTATGACTTCTCTTCAGAGGAAAGTGGAGACCCTGAAGGATAGAGTTGGAGCTTTGGAGGCTCAGCTGGCACAGCGGAAGGCTGATTTCTCCGTTCTCAGTCACCGAGTGTGGGAACTTGAGAAGAAAAAGAACCTGCCGGATGTGTTGAAAGATGAGGTGGATGAACTGCGGGAAGAACTTCGAGCAGCGAAGAGAACCCGTAGGGATTAGATTGTCCTAGCTTCTATTTTTCTTCATTTCTGATGTCAAAAATGTTTTTAATTCGAATGTATAAACTTTGGAATTCAATGAAATGCAAGTTGGTTTAAATTCTTGTCTTATACTTCGAATTTGATGGATCTTTTGCATCAGAATATGTCGAGAAGAGGGGCAAGGAATGGTGAAGGTTTGGACCTGGAGACCGAACTTGCAAGGGTTTACCAGACGCTGAATGCAGTGGCTGCGAACCAAGGAAGGGGACCGATGAATCCAGTACCTGAGGCAATTAAGCTAGTGGAATCGTTCAAGAGAATGAAACCACCAGTGTTCGAGGGAAAGTCAGACCCAGATGCGGCTAACAACTGGATTCGGCAAGTGGAAACGATCTTTGAGGTGTTGGAGACACCGGAGGGCAGCAAGGTCAAATTGGCGACTTTGCAGTTGGAGAAGGATGCGGCTGTTTGGTGGCAGTCGATGAAGAGGACCATGGGCGGCTTATTGCTTGGCTGGGAGGAATTTCTGGAAGAATTCCGTAGCCACTATTTCCCCTCCGACGTCCAGGAGAAGAAGGCGATGGAGTTTCTATCACTTCAGCAAGGCAGCATGTCAGTGAGGAAGTATGAGACTAAGTTTACTCAGCACTCCAGGTATGCTCCAGAACTGGTGATAGATGAGGCGAAGAAGGCTCGCAAGTTCGAGCATGGTCTGAGGCCAAGCTTGAGGTCTCGTATGATACCCCTTGGTATCAGGCGATTCGACAAGTTGGTCAAAAGGGCGGCAGCGACGGAGGCGAATATGGAGCAGTTCCATGTTGTTCAGCACCAGAGGAACAACTGGCAGTCCGGGAAGAGGCCTGCACAATCGGAGAGTTTCAAGGGGCAACCATCTGCACAGAGGTTCAAACCGACAGGGGCGAACGCTATCAGTGTAGCTAGAAGACCTGGAAACAATGTGGGGAGACCTTCTGCAGTCACTTGCTTTAACTGTGGTGAAGTGGAACATTACCAATCTCGATGTCTCAAACCACGGACTGGCAATCACAATGTGCCAATACAGCAGACTGGGAAGAGGCCGTACCAATCAGGGCGAGTCTTTGCTTTGACAGAAGCTGATGCTGATGAGGCAGATCAGGTCATCTCTAGTACGAGGGCTGGTGTTTAGTAGTTTTGTCATTTCTCCTTCCCGTTTATATTGTGAAACTGTTATGTAATGGTGTGTATTATGTAACAGGAGAACTCTATCTTAATGGAATGAAAGCTGTTGTATGGTTCGATACTGGATCCTCTCATACCTTTGTGTCTCCTAGATTTGCTAAAGTGTTGGGAGTTGAACCGAAGATTTTTTCAGGCAAGATCTTAGCAGTAGCTACTCCATCAGGGGAAACTTTAACCACTGATCGGTATTATGCTGATTGCGAGATTGTGATTGGGGATAGAATCTTTGGCATTAATCTGATCGAGCTGACTATCTTGGGAGTCGATGTTATCATTGGCATTGATTGGATGTCGGTGTACAGTGCAAGCATCGAGTGCAAGACCAAGACGGTAACAGTGAAGGCTCCAGGTGGACCTGAAGTCATGTTCCAAGGGAAGAAGAAGTGTTCTAAGCTGGTGGCAACTATCCGCAAGGAAGAGACTCCTGTGGAATTGCAAGGGATTCCTGTGGTTCGGGACTATCCGACTGTGTTCTTGGAAGATTTTCCTGGGTTACCTCCGCATCGTGATGTAGAGTTCAGCATCACTGTTCAACCGGGAAGTGCACCCATTTCTAAGGCACCGTATAGGATGGCTCCAGTGGAACAGGATGAAGTGAAACAGCAGATTGAGGAACTGTTGGGAAAAGGCTTTATTCAACCTAGTGCGTCACCTTGGGGCGCACCAGTGCTTTTGGTAAAGAAGAAGGATGGATCGATGAGGATGTGTATCGATTACCGGGAGCTGAATAAGGTCACTGTTCAGAATAAGTATCCGATTCCTCGAATTGATGACTTGTTCGATCGTCTACAAGGAGCAGCTGTATTCTCCAAAATAGATCTTCGATCAGGATATCACCAAGTTCGAGTGAAAGCTGAAGATGTGCACAAAACTGCGTTTAGAACTCGGCATGGGCATTACGAATTCTTAGTTATGCCATTTGGAGTGACGAATGCACCCGCAATCTTCATGGACTTGATGAACAGAGTTCTGAGGCCGTTTATTGATTCTTTCGTCGTGGTGTTTATCGACGATATTCTTGTGTACTCCAAGTCTGAGGAGGAGCACACTGAGCATCTGGCAGCAGTTTTTCAGAAGTTGGAAGAGCAGAAGTTGTATGACAAGTTATCCAAGTGTGATTTCTGGAAATCTGAAGTGGCATTCCTAGGTCACATCCTTTCTAAGGAGGGAGTGGCAACTGACCCTCAGAAGATAGAGGCAGTGAGAGATTGGGCTAGGCCTACTACAGTGAAGGAAGTCAGAAGTTTTCTTGGGATGACTGGATACTACAGGAGATTCATTCAAGGTTATGCTCAGATAGCTGTACCGCTTACTGGACTGACCAAGAAGAATGTGAGCTTCAAGTGGACTGAGCAATGTGAGGCGAGCTTTCAGGAGTTGAAAGATAGGCTGACTACTGCACCTATTTTGGCTTTGCCTAGAGCAGGTGTTGATTATGATGTTTATAGCGATGCTTCACATCGGGGGCTTGGTTGTGTCTTAATGCAAGAAGGTAAAGTAATCGCTTATGGGTCTAGGCAACTATGACCGCATGAGAAAAATTATCCGACTCATGATCTGGAGTTGGCGGCGATTATCTTTGCTTTGAAGCAATGGAGGCACTATGTGTACGGTGAGAAGTTGAACATGTACACGGATCACAAGAGCTTGAAGTATATATATCAACAGAGGGATCTCAATCTGAGGCAGCGGAGATGGCTGGAAGTGCTCGAGGATATGCGACCTGAGATCAAGTATCATCCTGTAAAGGCTAATGTTGTTGCTGATGCACTTAGTCGCAAGAGCAGTTTGGCCAGTCTGATTACAACTCAGAAGCATTTGATTGAAGAGTTGGACCGAGCAGGTATTGAGGTTGTCTTGCAAAGATTGGGAGCATCTTTATCTCAGTTGAGGCTTCAGCCTACTCTGAATGCAAAGATCATTGCAAGTCAGGAGGTTGATGCTGATATCTTGGAGATGAAGGAGCAGGTTGGTGCTGGCAGGTTGCCCGGATTTCAAACCAGGGATGGAGTGCTGTGGTTCGGAGATAGGCTGTGTGTTCCAAATCAGGCGGACCTGAAAGAGAGTATTCTTCAGGAGGCGCATGCTACTCTTCTGTCTGTACATCCTGGGAGTACTAAGATGTACAAGGACATCAAACAGCATTTCTGGTGGTCGGGTTTGAAGCGGGATTTGGCTGAATTTGTCGCGAAGTGTGAGGTTTGTCAGCAAGTCAAAGCCGAAAATCAGAGACCCGGAGGTCTATTACAGCCGTTACCTATTCCGGAATGGAAGTGGGATAACATCAGTATGGATTTCATCACGGGATTGCCTAAGAGTCCTAAAGGCAATGATGCGATTTGGGTTATAGTCGATCGACTAACCAAGTCCGCTCACTTTTTGGCGATGAAACTCACTGCTTCGATGGACAAGTTAGCTGAGTTGTATGTTGGTGAGATTGTCAGACTTCATGGTGTCCCCTCAACTATTGTGTCTGATCGAGATGCGCGGTTTACTTCGCATTTCTGGAGGAGTCTTCAGGCAGCTTTGGGTACCAAGATAGATTTCAGCACTACTTTTCATCCACAGACCGATGGGCAGACCGAGAGAGTCAATCGTATTCTTGAGGATATGCTTCGGTGTTGTATACTAGACTTTGGGGGCAGTTGGGAAAGGCATTTATCTTTGGTAGAGTTTGCCTACAACAACAGTTTTCAGGCTAGCATTGAGATGGCGCCGTATGAAGCTTTGTATGGCAGGAAGTGCAGGACTCCTATTTGTTCGTATGAAGTTGGGGAGCGTCAGTTGTTTGGTCCTGAACTTGTGCAGCTGACTTCTGAGAAGATTGATCTGATCAGGAAAAGGTTGGTGGAAGCTCAGAGCAGGCAGAAAAGCTATGCAGACAACCGGAGAAGGGACCTTGAGTTTGAGGTTGGTGACTTCGTCTTTCTGAAGGTATCACCCAGTAAAGGTGTGGTTCGATTTGGCAAAGGCGGGAAATTAGCCCCGAGGTTTATAGGCCCATATAAGATATTGAAAAGGATCGGGAAAACTGCTTACCGGCTTGAATTACCGGGAGAGTTGTCTTAGGTGCACAATGTCTTCCATGTGTCCATGCTAAGAGGTTATATTCCAGATCCGAGTCATCACTTGCCTGAAGTGCCGGAAGGTTTGCAGTTAGACCTGAATTACGTCGAGACTCCTGTCGAGATTGTTGACCGTAGGGAGAAAGTCTTGAGGAATAAGACGATACCGATGGTCAAGGTAGTCTGGAGAAACCACTTGGTTGAAGAGGCTACTTGGGAATCTGAGGAGAGGATGTTGAAGGACTATCCTGAGCTTTTTGCTTGATTGTATTTGTTTGATTGTATCTTTGTATCCTTTGTTTTGTTTTCGGTTTTCTCGCTCTTGGCTGTAGTTCCGGGGACGGAACTATTCTAAGGAGGGAGTGATGTAATACCCTGATTTTTCAAATATATGAAAGATTACTTATTTTTATATATGGTATGCTTGTATAGCATGTTGACTATTATTTTCAACAAGATGGATAAGAACATTGTTTTTATAAAGTATTTTTCCCTAAAGCCCAATGTTAATTTGTTTATTTTCCTTTTTAAATATTTTGGCCCAAATGGATTTAAGCCCATAAATCTAACTTTTTATTATTTTCTACCACTTGTAATGTGCAGCATTTTTCTTTTTATTTATCTGGGTACTTGGTGTACAAATCATGTGGTGTGGATTGGTGTACACACGTGCATGTTGCATACACGTGTGGAGCACACTCTAGCTTGGCCGGATTATGGTGTAGTGGGTAGGAGATCATGGGTGGTTTCTTAAGGTATGGGTAGTTTTCTTAACTCCCTTATCAATCTCAGCCCTTGATTTTCCAACTTCCTAATGCATCTCAACCCTCCATCTCACTCTAGTTTATGTATAAATACCCCTTCTCATTCCATATCTCTTTTACACTAAGATTATTATTGTAAGAGAGTTATTTGTGAGTTTGTGTGTGGGAGCTTTTCTGTGGAGACGAGCAGCAGTTCTGAGGAGTTCGGTGTGGAACAAAGGAGCAAGGAGTGCAGCACTGTATCGAAGAGCTTTTGCGGGATTTCGTTTATTTCTTCATATAAGGTGGGTGTTTCTCAGGACTTCTAATGTAGGAAATATGCTATGATGATTATGACTGCTACCATATTGTGAAATGTAAATTCAATGTAGCAGAATTGCCATGAACATGCTGTTGATAATAAGATGAATTGGGTCGGTACAGTCGACTGTCGTATAGATAAGTCGACTGGTACGAGACCATTAATCTGTGATGTGGTGATAAACTGTATGCAAATAGACAAAATGGTGTGATCACTGAGTTGTAATTTCCCTATGACACATATGATGGAGGGAAGATAAATGGATGAAAGAACTAGCGATGATTAAACAAATTAAGAACTGTCGGAGCAGTCGACTGACACTGCGTTCAGCCGACTGGTGCTCCAATTTAATTATGATTATTTGGGGAATGTCATGTAATGAGATGTTCTGTTATGTTAACCCGGTATAATGACTTGAGAGTTATATCTTCTTCTTCGTAAGAAAGTTACGAGCAGTATGAATGCATGCTTAAAGTATTTTCTCCAAAGAAAAGAGTATACTAGTAACTTGAAATTCCATATTTGTGATGTTCCTGAACAATCAGAGACTCTGTGTTAATGAAACATGAATATATGGGTATGGTAAATTGATATCATGATGCAAGAACATGTAAAAGACATTAGATAAATCCCTTAATTTGAATTATGAAACTGATCAGTCGACTTAGTGCGTGTAGCAAGTCGACTGAGCTGGACTTAGAATTGTGCTGTTGAAAACCCCAGAACAGACGACTGATGGATGAACAGTCGACTGTCATGTGGTTGACATTGTGAACATGAAAAGTTGCGGGACAGCCGACTGACTGTGTGCAGCAGTCGCCTATCCCAAGTAATTATGATGAACCTGTATTTGACTGTATGAGTCGACTGGTGTCCTTCCAAGTCGACTGTACAGAGCGAACTTTGATGTGTATGAATTTCATTTTATTTTACTGTTGGAAGTTTGTAAACCTTATGACTGAAGGCTGTGGACTCTTTTTATAACTGTGTGAATTATGTAAAATGAATCATAAATGGGAATTGAGAATTAAATGAATATGAAAGGCTAAGATCATGATAAGAAAGTCTGTGAGACTCTAAAATTGAATGATGAGCTGAAGTGCTCAATTGGAAGTTGTGAATTGTAAATTGAATGAAAGAGTAGCTAAGTCTCCCCCGGCAGTGAAATGAATGAAATGAAATGAGAATTGAAAGACCAAGGTTGGTCATGTATTGAAATGAAATGATAAGTCCGGTTTGGTGGAGAGGCTAACTCTAGAGCTTGATTTATATTCATGATTCTAATATTTAGTGCATAGTGAAGAGGTGATGAAGGTGAGAGAAAAACATGAGTATGAGAGCTAGGGTACGGTGCGGGTGTGTGACCCGCAGAATGCATGCTTGATGAGTCAAGACATGGCGCGGGCACAACTCAGTAATGATCGGACTTCAGTCACGCTTGTGGGATGTTTTGGTGACTGCAAGAGGATTGTGTTCAGGGATGAGGCTGAATTGTCGCAGAATGCATGCTTGACGAGTCAAGACATAACGCGAAATTCTACTCCAGGGGCCAGGATACATGCTTGTACTCATAGAATCATCTAGGATACTCACTGAAATTACAGAAGTAGAGTAAGTCATGGCGAGGGATTGAACCCTACAAAAATGAAGAACGATTAAGAGGCTTGCCCTCGAACCTATGTAGTATGGGATGCATAGAATTCGAACAAGTGCGCATTAGTGTCATGTTAATTAAATAAATTGCATTAAGGATTAAGTGCACAATCACGACACGACATCATTAAGAGTTCCCTTTTGATTTACATGCTTATATTGAACAAGTTGTGATTTGTTAAGAAATGAGATTCATTATACTGTTTCTGGCATAGAGAGGATGGCCATGTATAATTATCGTCGGTTGAATAAACTGACGTACCCACAGTTTGTATGCAGGTAAAATACATGTAAGGAGGAATGGATACGTAAAGATCTTATCATGTTGTTATCCATTTATGTAAATGTTGTATATTTTGCTTCCGCTGCATAAATGTAAATGTAATATGATGTAAACTCTGATGTATGATGAGAAGTTTTAATTTCCTTGTAAAATTGTACTGAAGAAAGTGAAAAGATCCTGTAGAACATCTCGAATTCAGTGATTTGGGATTCGGGGCGTTACAATAAACATGAACTTTTAAGTAACATTTCATTTCATTGAATTTCAAACTTTATACATTCGAATTTAAAACATTTCTAAATTCAAAATGAAAGCAGTAGATGATACAACGGTCTAACTCCTACGGTTCCTCTTGGCTTCACGAAGCTCTTCCCGTAGTTCCTCCACTTCCTCCTTCAGTACATCGGTCATGTTCTTCCTCTTCTCGAGTTCCCAAACATGATGATTGAGAACTGCAAAATCATCCTTGCGTTTCGCCAACTGAGCCTCTAGTAGTCCGACTCTCTCCTGTAGAATCTCTACCTGCCTCTGAAGAGACACAATGAGATTACCCGGAACTGGTTCCTCTTCGTCAGAAGAATCATCAGATGAATCCGGAGGTGGAGTGACCTCTCGGGACTCAGGCCATTCCTCTTCCACTTCTTCGGGATCTTCCTCGTCTGAATCAGCTTGCCCGAGCAGTAATCTTCCTTAATAATGTGCCAATTTTCATCTTCAGGTGGGTCGAAGTGGGCGGCCATCTTAAAGATAGAGAGGAAGAAGCATAAATCATAGAGCAACACAAATGTAAGTGACTTACATTTAAATCTCTAGACTCAACACACCCTCTAATGTCCACTTCTAGGGTGTCATTCCTTATAAATTTGTACTACTTAGAAGCGTGCTCTGATATCACTCTGTAACACCCCGAATTCCAAAATACAGCTGAATTCGAGTTCCACAGGATCTTTACACTCCTTTCGTACAATTTTACAAGGAAATAAAAACTTTTCTTTCATCAGAGTTACATTACAATTTTACATTTTCACAGCAGAAGCAATTTTACAATAAATTATATGAAACAACATTTAAAACAATCTTGCACAGCATGTATACTTCAATTGTGTCAATCATCTTTACCTTGCATATAAAACTGTGGGCGCGTCAGTTCATTCAATTGACGAAATATTATACACGGTCATCCTCTCTATGCCGGAAACAGTATAACGATTCTCATTTCTTAACAAACCACAAACTTGTCACAAACAGAACTAAAAGGACTATCCTATTGATGTCGTGTTGTAAATGTACACTTAGTCCTTAATGCAATTATTTATCTTATATGACACTAATGCATACTTGTTCAGAATCTATGCAGCCCATACTACATAGGTCCGAGGGCAAGCTCTTAACCGTTCTTCATCTTGTAGGGTTCAATCCCTCGCCATGACTTAATCTACTACTGTAACTTCGGTATGTATCCTAGATATTTTCTGACCTACGAACTCATGTCTAGGCGCCCTGGAAGGAATCCCAACGCACTGTCACATGACTCATCATGCAGGCATCCTGTGGTAATTAAGCTCCTACCATAGACATGACACCACCTGCAGTCGTCAAACACCCCACGAGCATCGCCATCGGAACGGTACTCTGGAGCAGTATCCACGCCCTATCATGACTCATCATGGGACATCCTGTGAATACTCTCACGCCGCCAATCCAATGGCCCTCATACTCAATGTTTTTCTCTTACTTTCATCACATCTTCACTATGTATCTAAGTCCTTAGTTTGATTGAATCATGAATAAAAATCAACTCTTAGAATGTAGCACTTCCACTAAATCGGTCTTATTCATTTAATTCACATGACCCAACCTTGGTCTTCTCATTTCAAATATCATTTTACAATTCTTTCATTGCCGGTATAAGGCTTGGATATACCCTAATTCTCAATTTCAACTCATAATTTCAATGTCATACTCATAAGATCTTTTCATGATTAATCACAATTCATATTCCATAAACATAATACTCATGTATTCACAACACATCACGATCAATAATTCAATTCCACGTCTAACTTATGTGTAAGAATAAATTTCAAATAATAGTCACCAACAATTCATGTATTCTACAAATCTATTATTCGCATTTCAAAATCTTATTACAAACACATTTTTATAAATCCATTTAATCACACTAGTCACAACTTCCAAAAATTCATCTTTTATAACTGAAAAATTTCCATTTATTTTCTTTTATTAAAAAGAAAATTTAGTTTCTAAAGAAAGTCCTTTCTTGCAAAACCCCCATCTCTTATTCGCACTTTATCAAAAGTTGTATAAATATTTCTTATAAAGTTCTAATAATTTTCCAGTAATTAAAACATAATTTTTCCAATTTTTATTCTATTTTAAAACTCAATTTAATACAAAAATATCAAAAAAAACATTTTTTCTAAACTCAAACCCCCGCCCAGATTCGAACCAGTGACCAGCAGTGAAACAGACAGCGCACAAGACCAACGCACCAAAGCAGTCAACCGATATAACTAGGGGTAAAAATTCCTAAGTATCGAGTTCGGCTAGTTTGGTTTTTAACAAAAAAATAAAAACAGAGCCGCGGTATCGAACCCGAGACCTCCGAAACTGTAGCGACCCAAAGCTTTGCTGACCAATCAGTATAGGTGGACATATTGATTATGAAGTAATTAAAATAGGTTTTGATCTTATTCTCTGTTCAAAACTATGATTCAAAAATTCTCAAAAAAAAATTGTCTCTTTTCCTCCTCTTTTGAAAACAAATATTTCCAGATTAAAACTACCTTCAATTCTACAGAATCCAGTATTCTTTAAAGGTATTTTTCACTCTTTAAAACATGTATTTATCATTAGTTTGCATTTTATGAACACTATTTCGACATTCGAGAACTAATACATACTCATTCATAATTAAAGATAGTTTCTCCCACAAAATCACTACAATGATGATTTTCTTACTCATTTACAACCATGATATTTTTAAAGAAAAAACTCATCTTTATAAGCGAAATAAAACTTCTATTTTATTAACTAGTTTACACATGATGCATTCAATCATTCGTTTGCAAAAATACATTCTTTCCGTTTATTCAAATTCTCATATGGCAAATATAGCGATGGGGAATTTCATTACATCCATTAACAATCATTTCTTAGTAAATTATTCTATCAATTTATCTATAACATACCATTCTACTTTAGCACTTTAATCAATAAACATGATTCTAATCTTTTACTATTGAATTTCACATAATTGCATTTAAAGCATAATTATCATGCATTCTAATGTTATAAACAATGAGAACATACACTTTCACTTATATTAAATGAATCTAACCATCACAATAACACACATTTACTAGTTTATCAATTTCTACTCTAAATAGGCAACATGTATTTCATCTCAACTAATTACTTTTTAATAACAATTTCAATTTATTCCTAACATGATTTTTACTTTAGAAGTCATGAGAAACACCCACCTTTTTGAAGAAAAGCCAATAAGAAATATCCTAGAGTCCGCTAGAATGCAAGAGAGTGTCTTCTCCTCCTAGATTACGATGCAACGAACCTCCTTCTTGCTTCCTTGCCAAAAAACCGAGAGCTCCAAGGGGGTATGATGGCCAGCCTCCTTTGGGTACACACATACATTCACACACACTATATATCTCTTATATAATTTCTTCTTTTAAAGTTGCTTAGTGTAGAATACAAGAGTAGATGGGGGGGAGGGGGGTATTTATACTAATTTTAGGATAGATTGGAGGGCTAGGATTTATTGGATAGTTATAGGATGAATGTCTAGGATAGGAGGGGAAGTTGTAGCAACCATCCATGCACAAAGTAACCACCCATGCACACACACACACACGCACACACACACACACACTCTCCCACCTTCTCCATGCATACCCAGCCCCAAACAAGTGTGCATTGCACACTACGTGCGTGACTGCACGTGCCTCCTAGTACCCCCTATTTGAAGTTTTTACACTTTTAATTAATCAAAATGTTCACAATTTGTGTCTACATGACAAGTGTGACCATTTAATTGATTGATTAAATTTGTGGGCTTCACAATTAGTGGGCTTAGGCTTGTGGGCCAAGATAATAAATTAACAAAGAATTATTAAAGTGGGCTCAACAAATAAAATAGTGTTTTAGGCTTTAGAAATAGGCTTTTAGAAAAATAAAGGAAAGGAAAAAATAATTGTTCATACTACCAAAAGAAATTTTGTATATAAAAATAAATAAATAATATACATATAAAATTTGCACGTGCACAACACGTAAAAATCAATATTTTCATTAAAAATGAAAGTTTAGGGTATTACGGCATACACTTATATGTTTAGAATAATCACTTTTGACACTTCATTATTCATTCAATCTTTGTGGTTTGTTAAAGTAATGAGATCGTTATATGTACGGCATAGAGAGGATAGCCGAGTATAACATTTTCGTCAATTGTAAGTGACTGACGTGCCCAAAGCTTAATATGCAGGTAATGGACTTTTCCATGAAAAAGTAAAGATGTTATGATGCAGTTGATGATTTACATTGTCATTGTTGTACAAGTTGTATTTTATTTTATTGTTATATTTTTCTACTGTGTAAACAAAAAAAGTAAAGAACTCTGATGTTGCTGAAAAATTTTTAATTTCCTTGTAAAATTGTACGAAATGAAGTGTAAAGATCCTGTGGAATCTCAAATTCGGTCTTATTTGGAATTTGGAGCGTTACAGATGGTATCAGAGCAGGCTTCACAGGTAGTACAAATTTATAAGAAACGACACCCTAGAGTGGACATTAGAGTGTGAGTTTCAACTTATAGAGATTTAAATGTGAGTGATTTACATTTGTGTTGATCTATAGGTTGATGTTTTCTCTTCCCTTTGGATGGCTGGAGTCGTGAATGAAGGTTGCTGTTGAACTTGCATTCAATTTCATTTTCATGTTATTCTCCTCGTATACATAGATGTGAGATTATATGCGAGCATGTTTTCCCTGTGTATCAGATTGGCGCAGTGGAAGCGTGGTTGGGTGACCCTACATTCATGATACATTACACATTTCCCTTTCAAATTATTTTTTGTGAATTTTATCATAGTACTTTTTCAAAATTCAATATTTTTCAAATGAATATTTTCTTATACTATTAATCACTGGAATATCTATAATTTTGTCTATCTTCCTCAGCCTTGATCTTTTGAATTTGTTTTATATGTTTTTCAATCTTAAAGATTTGTCCTTCGTGTTTTTATCCGTTTACATTTGCAACTTTTCCGTTCACTTTCATATCACTGATTTCAAACATAATACTATATTTAATTAAACATCCCAATATCCAAGTGTGTATGGAATATTACATCTTTCTATCTCTCGTTTTGGTGCAACCGATGTCGAGAGGGCAAATCTGCAACTAGACGTCAATGGAGGCAAACCACAACTGGACGTCGGGGAGGCAAGGTCTACAACCGAATATCTAGAAGGCAAACTGCAATCGGATGCTGTAAAGGGCAATTCTGCAACTTGGGATCGTAGAGGCAAGTCTGCAGTTGGATACCAACGAAACGAACCTACACCTGAAGGAGATTTTCTACTTAGATAACCTCTATTTTGTTTTTCTATAATATTTACATACCACTATTCTATTTTTGTACTAGCTTATACTATTGTTATATTATTTAAATTGATTTCTATCCTACTTGTGTATTTACTACTTAATATCAACTATCTTCTTCCTAGTATTTTGAATCTTTTAGCCGCTTTATCGTATTTTATTTTGCTACTAACCTATCTTGGATTTGGTGTCTACTCACCTAACAAAATATACATATCTTATTAATTATATTTTGTCTATGATCCATAATTTATTTCTATATAATTATTTTCGCATTATTTCAATAATGTATTAATGCTTTTCTACTATGATGTGTGATTTTACTCCTACAAACTATTTATAATTTTCATATCATAACATTGTTTGTTTCACCTTATAAACTTTATGCCTATGTACATATATAATTTTGTATGTTGGTTTTTCTTGCTCTACTTGAATATTTCAAAACTATTTCGATGTATGCCTTTTGTATCTTTTCAGATCGTATGTATAATTATCATATTTGCTTTACAAAATATTTTATAATATTAATTGGTATACAAAATCATTTGTATGTTGTCTATACTTTTGACTATATTTCATTCTCGTATATTTTTTTCAAACTCTTATCCAATGGTCTTGTTTTAAATTACTAATTCGATTTCGTTATACAATACCAATTTAGTTTTGCAATTTTACTATTCTGTCGCTTATTACTTTGATAAATTTTGATTTTTAAATCTATTTATGAATTATTCATTGACTATATTTCTCTTTATTACATTGTTTTCCGAAACTATTCCAAATTAATAACTAAGTTTATTTTTCCATTTTATCTAATGTTTTACCTAATATTATTTTGTATGAAAATTTTTTCAATTTATCCTATCTTTTATGGTCATAATTAATTCCTTATGTTATTTTCCTGAGTTTTCTTGTTTCGTTCTTATAAAATTTTGATGCTCATATTTTTCTCATATCGAGCTTGTCTTGCTGTTCCTCGTTGCATATTTTTATACTACATTTAGTTTTTCTTAAAGTTTGCAGTTTTCTATATACTATAATGATATTTTCTTTGGCTTGTACAAAATACAACCTTTACCCTAGCAAGTTCCGGGGACAGAACTATCCTAAGGGGGGGAGAGTGTAACACCCCGCAAAATTGTAAATGATAATTTTACCCTTGTGTGTTACGCACGTGTATTTTGTAACGTGTTTTCATTTACGTATTGTAATTTCTGATTATTTATGCATTTCCCGTACATTTATTCTATTTGGGTTAACTAAAATATTGAATTTCAATCTCCGGGTTTTACGTGCTTTTTACATGTTTTTGATGCACGTATCGATTATGTGCTTTTACCACTACGTGTAATGTTTTCTATGCATTTAAATTATTTATTTTAAGTATTCAAATCTATTTTATAAAACGGAAATTCATTTTCGCTTTTTCGATCTAAATACTTTATACGTGTAATGCACGTGTTTTCTACATACGTAATAATTACGTCATAGCATATATAAAAATTAATATTGTATTTTTATTATCTTTAACATTTTTCTGTTGATAAAATTGATTTTCGTATTTCGGCATTTTACGTGTGACGCACGTGTTTCGGTGCACGTTTTTGAGCGTATCCGTTTTCAAAATAATTTTTTGAGTGTATGTATTTATTTTATTTGCGCATAACACATTTTTGATTTTAAAGTAAACTATTTTTACCTATATATATAGTAAGTATATAAATGATATGGCAATTTGGTAATATATATATAAGGAATGAATTATATGAAAGGTGGGGGCCCACGTGATTAGTAAGCTTAGGCTGATTTGTGTACAGGTTGAAGTTGATATGTGTAACAGGAGTGGTTTTCATGGGGGCCCACGGTGGGAATCAAAACAACACACTTGTGTGCTGTGCTGAAGGGATGATTGGATGAGGTTGGGGGTTTTGGAAGAAGAAAGGTTGGGAGTTGAGAATTGGAGAGGTGGAGTAGTGAAAGGTTGGGGGTTTTGGGAGTTAAGAAAATGAAGAGATGGAGAATTAAATTGAGTAATTTATTAGGTGGGTAATTTTGCACTTTGAACCCTAACTTTGTCTTATAAATAGCACCTCTTCTCTTCTCTTTTCACACACAAAAAAAAATAAACTAAATGAGAGAAGGGAAAGAAAAAAAGAAAGAGTGTAGAGTGTTCTCATTTTGGAGGAGTTCTTGCTTGGAGAAGTTCTTGCTAGGAGGTAGGAGTTGTTCCAACTTTTTCATTTTTTCAATCTTCATAGAGGTAGGTATTCTCTACTTTCTAATTATAGAGAATATGCATGTGCTAATAATAATGAATGAGTAGTATAGAAAGTTTGATGTGATAAAGTAATCTATACTAATATTTGTTGTAGTATTGAATCAAGTTATGTTTAGTAAATTAAAATTTACATCATGTAATTGTTAATGAGAAAAGAAATAATTGATTATTTTGTCATGCACTAGTAATCATGAATGAAGAAATTGTTGATTGTATGAACATTTGTTTGAAATTTCTTCTTTTGATGAGCAAATGAATTCTTTTAAAGTAAAATTGATACTATTGATTTCATTTGGTAAGATATATAATTGTGTTACTTTTGATGAAATTAAAATTCATGTTTATTAGTGAGAAGAAACTATTTGAAAGTTAGTCTTATTTTCTAAAATATAGATTATGGATCTATGAATTACTGTTAGAAAGTAAAACAAACTATAGTCTAATGAAAGATTAGATAGAATGAAAAAGAGAGTTTTATGAAAATAATATAATGAAAGAAAAGTTGAACAAAAGTATAATAGTATATTTTGATATCAGTAATCACACATGGACTATTTGGCTTGCCTGTTCACCATAGAGCACTCTTTATAAAAGATCTTAGGTTCGAAACTTGATAGTCACATTTATTTTTACTTCTTTAAATTGATTTCCGAAACTGAAAGTCTACATATGAACATTTCGGTCTAGAAGTTGACGCCAGAGTCCATCGGACTTAGCGGCTAGCGGAGTGAACCTTGGGACCTGGCTGAGTTGGGCAAGTTCAAAACCGGACCTCAACATTTTGTTTTTTTGGATTTGTGATTTTTTTTAAGCGAGTTTTCATGAAAAGGAAAATTTGGGAAAAATATCTAATATTTCTATAAAATGAAATAAGATTTATTTAAATTAGTTTCAGAATTTTCCATGTATAATTGAGAATTAAAAAAGGAAAAATTGAGATAGAAAGTAAGTTCTGATTAGAAATTTATTATTAAAAAGTATGACACTATATTTAGAAGAGTAAAATATGTTATGTGAATTAATTTCTCTTGAAGAGATTGTACTTGATTAAGAATTATTTGGAGTATATTTCATGAGTTTAAATTGCAAATGAGATTGCAAGTAATGAATTCATGCTTATGAAAAGAATTTTTGATGTTAATTATGAATGATTTATGGATGAATAAGAGAATCATGTATGATGTTAAATGAGACATTGTGTAGAACCCCGTATTTTCAAATATTATTTTAATTATTTGAAAATGAATTTAAATGATTTTCTGAGAATTTAATTGGTATTTTCTAAAAGATTTATCTTTTGTACACGTGCAAAACACGTGCAAACGACTTTTCAGATGTTTGAAAAATTAAGTTTTCCTTATGAAAAACCATTATTTATTATTTGAGAATTATTTGGTATTTTTCCAGATTTTTCTGAAATTAATTGTGCCTATTTGCAATTTTTGAGAAAAGAAGGACTTATTTGCAAAATTGATATTTTTAAGGGCTAAAATGCAAAATTGGCATTCTGAACGTTTTAAACAGTATTGGTTAAGATTTAGACGTATATTTTCTATTAAATCCTAATTTAAATGAATTTTAGATGAATTTCCAAGAGTAGATATATATATATATGTATAATTGCATTTTGAAGGGATTATTTTGTAAATATATTCCTAAACCCTAATACTTGATCCCGGCCTATATAAGAGAGTTCGCAGCCGTCATTCGCTGCACAACTCAGATCTTATTATATTCTCATTCTTTTGGTGATTGAGGAAGAAGCTTTTGGATCTAGCAAAGGAAGGCTTTTGTGGATTCTTCTTGATTCTAAAAGGTGAGTGATGTAGACTTGTTTGTTTATGTGTATGATTTGCATGTTGTTTTTGTTGATGTTTTTCGTATCTGGTATGAAATCGATGCCATGGTTGTTGTTCGTAATATACATGTGAAATTCATGAAAAATTAGTAGATCTCGATTGACAATTCTTGATTGCTTGAAACATGTTAAAGATTTGATTATGATTATTGAAGATAAGAAATTGGATGGAGGAATCTCTGGACCTTGTTAGTACGAATTGGATTAGATTTGAGTTGAGGAAGAGATTTGGTATTGAGATAAACTCCAGTATTGAGTATTGATTACAGGCCTAATTTATGAGATCTGTAGGCCGACAGTCGACTGGGACTATGTATCAGTCGACTGGTACGAACCTAATATTGTACCTTCAGACTTTTGAGGATTCGTTCGGGACGGTCGACTGAAACCCTATTCAGTCGACTGGTCTGCTGAATATTTGGTTTGTAAAGTGTCTCAGTTTCTCGTCGGGACAGACGACTGATGATGTCTTTAAGTCGACTATAGTGTTTGGAATGTTTCTTGAGAATTATTGATAATTGTCTCGGGTAAGTCGACTGATGGTTTTCTTGAGTCGACTTACTGCACTTGTTAAAATCTTGGATATTGGTTCTCGGGGCAGTCGACTTACTATAGAATAAGTCGACCGGTGCTGATGAGTTTCATGATCTTGAGGGTTCTTGTTATCTTTAGTTTGTTTGTAGATGGATATGTTCGTCGGTGTCATGGCATACCGGGTTCGTATTCGATCTATACCTTCTTAGTTTGTTTGTAGATGGATATGTTCGTCGGTGTCTTGGCATACCGGGTTCGTATTCGATCTATACCTTCTTAGTTTGTTTGTATATGGATATGTTCGTCGGTGTCATGGCATACCGGGTTCGTATTCGATCTATACCTTCTTAGTTTGTAGATGGATATGTTCGTCGGTGTCTTGGCATACTGGGTTCGTATTCGATCTATACTTTCTTAGTTTGTTTGTAGATGGATATGTTCGTCGGTGTCTTGGCATACCGGGTTCGTATTCGATCTATACCTTCTTAGTTGTTTGTAGATGGATATGTTCGTCGGTGTCTTGGCATACCGGGTTCGTATTCGATCTATATTCTCTTTAGTTTTGTAGATGGATATATTGTTATCCGATCTATGGCATTATTGGTGATAGATTGTTGGACATACATTGTGGTACTGAGAATTGTTGATAGTTGGACATATTCTGAGTTGTGGGGATTACTGTTTGTTCAGAACAGTCGACTGGTGCATTATACAGTCGACTGTACAGTGCAGTTGAGCTGTACTATTTTGAGAGTGATTGATTGATTGATACCTGATCGTTGGTATTGTTTCTTGACTCGGCTTCACTCATGTACTGGCCTATCGTTCTTGTTTCAGATTACATGTTTAGTTTATGTATTTTTGTTCAGTACATGTTGCTTATGTTTAGTTGTTTTGTTTATGTTTGTTGTTTATATCACTCACACCATTTATGGCTGACCCCGTAGTTTGGGGGTTAGGGTTCAACTCTAACCTCATGTGATGCAGGTTGCTTAGAGTTGGAGGCTTGGATTAGCTTTGGATTTTAGAGAGTGATATAATAGAGCCTTGGATAAATTTGTAAAGAAAAAGGGTTGTAACAGTTAAATGTATTTTAAGGTGTTTTGTATTTCCACTGCAATTGAAAAAGATTATTGTAATAAAGATTTGGAATAAAATGATTTGAGTTTTTGGCTATGTATGTTGTTACATTGAAGTGGATCGCTGGGAAAGTGCCACGTATTTTCTAAAGTTTCGTATTTAGAAATTAGGGGCGCTACAGTTTGGTATCAGAGCATGCTTCAATGATAATAATAGACATAGTATGAAAACCAACCTAGGTGTGGACACTAGAGAGTGAGTACCTAGGTGTGGACATTAGAGTGTGTGTATCACATAGAGTTGAAATCTGATGACTGGTTTGGGGTAAGGTTATGGTTTTGCCATAGGGTATTGATTTGAGTGTAGATTGCGTGTGATGCTCTAACTTTACCCTCGTTTTGCAGTATTCACAATGGTTGTACCCAGGGGCAGGAATGGTGGCAACAATGAGGATGGATCTGGTAGTTCTCGAGGAACGGGAATTGACCTTGATGCTGAATTCGCTAAGGTATATCAGACCCTGAATGCGCTGATGGCATTCAACTTGGCGCAATAGCAGGCTCAACAACAGAATCCGCCGCCCAATCATGGAGCTGGACATGGATTGGTGAATGCCGACCCCATCAAGCAGATCGAATCCTTTAAGAGGATGAGGCCGCCAGTCTTTGAGGGGCAAGCTGATCCAACCACGGCAGATGACTGGATTAGGAAGATGCAGACGATCTTTGAAGTATCAGAGACTCCGGCAGCTAGCAAGGTAAAATTAGCTTCGATGCAGCTAGAAAAGGACGCAGGTGTCTGGTGGGAGTCGCTGAAGAGGACTCTGGGAGAGCAGCAGCTGACATGGGAAGCTTTTCTAGAGGAGTTCAGAGATCGCTTCTTTCCACTCGACGTTCAGGAGAAGAAGGCGACTGAGTTCTTGAACCTTCAGCAGGGGAGCATGACTGTTCGGGAGTATGAGACGAAGTTCGCACAACTTTCGAGGTATGCACCAGAGTTGGTTGTGGACGAAGCAAAGAAAGCCAAAAAGTTTGAGCAGGGCTTGAGGTCAAGGATGGTTCCATTGGGCATCAGAAGATTCGACAAGCTGGTCAGGAGAGCAGCTATGACCGAGGAAGATATGGATCAGTCCGGGGTAAAGCAAGAGACTTGGAACAAGAAGAAGAGGCCAGCAGATGATCAGGATGGAGAGGAATTCCCAGTGAAGCAAAGCAAGCCCAGTGATTCAGTGCAGAAGGCACCGGCAACTCAGGGGGTGACTTGCTTCTTCTGCGGGCAGACAGGACATAAAAGGAGAGAATGTCCGAAGTTGGCAAAGCAGATTTGTTTCCAGTGTGGTCAAGAAGGGCATATCCGACCACGATGTCCACAGCTGAAGAAAGAGAATGCAGAGAAAGACAAGGATCCGAAGCAAGAGCGAGTGTTCGCATTGACAGAAGAGGATGCGGGCAATCCAGAAATATGATCTGTGTATGCAAGAAATTTTAGAATTTATTCTTTTGTATTAAGTAAAACTTTATTTTGGAATAATTGAAGATTGAGTATTATCTTCATGTAACAAATTTATTTGGATGGATGGAATAAAGATAAAGTTTTATTTAATACTGTTTTCTTGCATACAAATGTGTGGAGCTTAAGGTGTTACCAAGCAAGGTCTTGAGGTGGCTATCCTTAGTCATGCCTTTTTCTAAGGAGGGAGTGACCACAAATCCTCAGGAGAATGAAGTGGAAGGTCAGAGTGGGATGCAGGAGTTCAGTAGTTGTTGCAGCATGGCTTCCGATGGCAAGTTATCAGAGTCGCGCAGCGGAAGTTTGATTTTCTGAATTCCTTGCATGATTGTGATTATTTGGTGTGATGTATTTATTTTATTGGAATGCATTCTATGATGTGATTATATTTCCTAAAGTTATAATTCTATCTATGAGTTTTCAATCATTGTTAGTGGGTTGTTCGGACCTCATTAGCCGTAGTTCTGAGGACAGAACTCTTCTAAGGAGGGAGTGATGTAGAACCCCGTATTTTCAAATATTATTTTAATTATTTGAAAATGAATTTAAATGATTTTCTGAGAATTTAATTGGTATTTTCTAAAAGATTTATCTTTTGTACACGTGCAAAACACGTGCAAACGACTTTTCAGATGTTTGAAAAATTAAGTTTTCCTTATGAAAAACCATTATTTATTATTTGAGAATTATTTGGTATTTTTCCAGATTTTTCTGAAATTAATTGTGCCTATTTGCAATTTTTGAGAAAAGAAGGACTTATTTGCAAAATTGACATTTTTAAGGGCTAAAATGCAAAATTGGCATTCTGGACGTTTTAAACAGTATTGGTTAAGATTTAGACGTATATTTTCTATTAAATCCTAATTTAAATGAATTTTAGATGAATTTCCAAGAGTAGATATATATATATATATATATGTATAATTGCATTTTGAAGGGATTATTTTGTAAATATATTCCTAAACCCTAATACTTGATCCCGGCCTATATAAGAGAGTTCGCAGCCGTCATTCGCTGCACAACTCAGATCTTATTATATTCTCATTCTTTTGGTGATTGAGGAAGAAGCTTTTGGATCTAGCAAAGGAAGGCTTTTGTGGATTCTTCTTGATTCTAAAAGGTGAGTGATGTAGACTTGTTTGTTTATGTGTATGATTTGCATGTTGTTTTTGTTGATGTTTTTTGTATCTGGTATGAAATCGATGCCATGGTTGTTGTTCGTAATATACATGTGAAATTCATGAAAAATTAGTAGATCTCGATTGACAATTCTTGATTGCTTGAAACATGTTAAAGATTTGATTATGATTATTGAAGATAAGAAATTGGATGGAGGAATCTCTGGACCTTGTTAGTACGAATTGGATTAGATTTGAGTTGAGGAAGAGATTTGGTATTGAGATAAACTCCAGTATTGAGTATTGATTACAGGCCTAATTTGTGAGATCTGTAGGCCGACAGTCGACTGGGACTATGTATCAGTCGACTGGTACGAACCTAATATTGTACCTTCAGACTTTTGAGGATTCGTTCGGGACAGTCGACTGAGACCCTATTCAGTCGACTGGTCTGCTGAATATTTGGTTTGTAAAGTGTCTCAGTTTCTCGTCGGGACAGACGACTGATGATGTCTTTAAGTCGACTATAGTGTTTGGAATGTTTCTTGAGAATTATTGATAATTGTCTCGGGTAAGTCGACTGATGGTTTTCTTGAGTCGACTTACTACACTTGTTAAAATCTTGGATATTGGTTCTCGGGGCAGTCGACTTACTATAGAATAAGTCGACCGGTGCTGATGAGTTTCATGATCTTGAGGGTTCTTGTTATCTTTAGTTTGTTTGTAGATGGATATGTTCGTCGGTGTCATGGCATACCGGGTTCGTATTCGATCTATACCTTCTTAGTTTGTTTGTAGATGGATATGTTCGTCGGTGTCTTGGCATACCGGGTTCGTATTCGATCTATACCTTCTTAGTTTGTTTGTAGATGGATATGTTCGTCGGTGTCATGGCATACCGGGTTCGTATTCGATCTATACCTTCTTAGTTTGTAGATGGATATGTTCGTCGGTGTCTTGGCATACCGGGTTCGTATTCGATCTATACTTTCTTAGTTTGTTTGTAGATGGATATGTTCGTCGGTATCTTGGCATACCGGGTTCGTATTCGATCTATACCTTCTTAGTTGTTTGTAGATGGATATGTTCGTCGGTGTCTTGGCATACCGGGTTCGTATTCGATCTATATTCTCTTTAGTTTTGTAGATGGATATATTGTTATCCGATCTATGGCATTATTGGTGATAGATTGTTGGACATACATTGTGGTACTGAGAATTGTTGATAGTTGGACATATTCTGAGTTGTGGGGATTACTGTTTGTTCAGAACAGTCGACTGGTGCATTATACAGTCGACTGTACAGTGCAGTTGAGCTGTACTATTTTGAGAGTGATTGATTGATTGATACCTGATCGTTGGTATTGTTTCTTGACTCGGCTTCACTCATGTACTGGCCTATCGTTCTTGTTTCAGATTACATGTTCAGTTTATGTATTTTTGTTCAGTACATGTTGCTTATGTTTAGTTGTTTTGTTTATGTTTGTTGTTTATATCACTCACACCATTTATGGCTGACCCCGTAGTTTGGGGGTTAGGGTTCAACTCTAACCTCATGTGATGCAGGTTGCTTAGAGTTGGAGGCTTGGATTAGCTTTGGATTTTAGAGAGTGATATAATAGAGCCTTGGGTAAATTTGTAAAGAAAAAGGGTTGTAACAGTTAAATGTATTTTAAGGTGTTTTGTATTTCCGCTGCAATTGAAAAAGATTATTGTAATAAAGATTTGGAATAAAATGATTTGAGTTTTTGGCTATGTATGTTGTTACATTGAAGTGGATCGCTGGGAAAGTGCCACGTATTTTCTAAAGTTTCGTATTTAGAAATTCGGGGCGCTACACATTGATTAAAAGTTAGAGATATGAATATAATCTAAGTTTAAGACATGTTTATTGAAGGGTATGTGCACTCATGGATTCTTGTACATGAAAAAGTTATGATTTAGAGTTAGTGAGACCTCGGGTACCGGCAGTATTGAATTGAAAAGAGTTGAGATATATTTTGAGATATGGCCATGGAGCTATCTCATATTTGTTGATAAAGTCCGGTAGGAGGTAAAACTAATTCTAGGCTTGAAAATTTATACATGTCTTGAACTAAATAATTAGGCACATAAGTGAAGATGTAGTGAACCTGGACAAACGTAAGTTGGTTGCTTCTATATAGTCGCGGTGGATCTCCGTGGCTATAGACCCAGTTGGTGGACTGTGCTCCATGGGAAATGAGCTTTTATTTTTAAATCCGGGACTATGAGGACCGGTCCGCGATGGACTCCGGGATCTTGAGTAGTCGGGCGGATAGTTTACCATACTCCAATGTATATGCATATACCGGGGCTAGAGGGTCACTTGCGGGATGATTCACACGATGTGGGATCTGTTATAACAGTCAACGGTGGACTCCGGGGCTGGGATTCAAATTCGTGGAATGATCTAAACCTTGTCTTATTACTGGGTAGTTGTCATGGCGATGGATCGAATCCTTTATTGTGGAGTACGTAGGTGCTTGCCCTCAGACCTATGTAGTATGGGATGCATAGAATCCGAACAAGTGTGCATTAGTGTTATCCTAGTATAAAAATGTGTGTATTAGGCATTAAAGCATCGCATACACTTATATGTTTAGAATAATCACTTTTGACACTTCATTGCTCATTCAATCTTTGTGGTTTATTAAAGTAATGAGAACGTTATATGTACGGCATAGAGAGGATAGCCGAGTATGACATTTTCGTCAGTTGTAAGTGACTGATGTGCCCACAGCTTAATATGTAGGTAATGGACTTTTCCATGAAGAAGTAAAGATGTTATGATGCAATTGATGGTTTACATTGTTATAGTTGTACAAGTTGTATTTTATTTTATTGTTATATTTTTTCGCTGTGTAAACAAAAAATGTAAAGAACTCTGATGTTGTTGAAAAAGTTTTAATTTCCTTGTGAAATTATACGAAGTGAAGTGTAAAGATCCTGTGGAATCTCGAATTCGGTCTTATTTGAAATTCGGGGCATTACAGAAAAAGTCAGATGATTGCCAAGTACAAAAGAAAAATGAATGGACAGCAAAACCAACACTTCCCCCCACTTGAGCTTGAGCCCACTTCATGTAGGTTGTCTGCGCGGTCTCGGTTGCTAGAACGTTCTGGTCGCGGACCGTAGCAATCTTGGCGGCCACCTCCATGGAGATCGGGCACTCGTCCAGCGAGTCTCCCTCCTTCATCGACTAGTCCAGGGCGTACGGTCTTAAACCCCCCTCGCCAACCATCTGCCTGGCATCAGGACGGACAGCGGGGGTCACGGAGCTCAGGACCTCGGTAACCTTTCGGCTACTCATTCTCGGCCCCGACTCCTTTGCCTCCCGGGACGAGTGCTTCTTCTTCAGCTTCTTGGTGGGTGGTTCCGAAGTGACCTTCGCTGCTTCTTGGGCTGGCCCCGCCACTGATGCCGCCTGCTGGGCCCTCTTCTTCTGGGCCAGCACCAACAGGGCCTTCCTCGCCACTAGCTTGGCAGGTTCCATGACTGCAAAAAGAGAAAAATTATTAATATGAAAGCAGAAGGATAGACAAGAATGATGTAATATCCCGGACGGATATTAACTCGTATAAATTACTATTTTATTATTATTTCATTGTAATTTCAAAATCAAATTATTTTGGTAATTTTTCGCCGGTTTGCCCACAAACAGTGTCTACACGCATATATCGGTCGGTGTACATCCAAAGTGCATCAAATTGATAGCGCGACCCCCCGAGTTAATAATAAAATTTATTTTACTATTATTTTCTAAATTAAACTATTTTATGGGAATTATATGAGGATTTTTAGTATAGACATACATATACACATACATACAATTGTATGATACTTAGTACATCATACAAAATATGTAGCATATACTCAAGGACAATGTACTCATCCTTGTCATGACAACTTAGTTAGATGGTTAGGGTTTGATTAGGAGGCCTAAACTAGGGTTTGTATGCATGAGAAGAATTAAACCCCTTCTAGAAGCCTTATCCCTTCACCATGCCTCCACCTCACCATACCTACACCTTACCCCTCCTCCTCCTAGGGCATGGCCGGCCTCACCCATTCTTGGGGTTTTTGTGCAAAATGTGAGTGCACATTTGCACTTACCCCCTCCTACCCCCTCCTATAAATACCCCCTCCTTCTCCTCCTTCTCTCATTTTAGAAAACAAAAAGAAAGAAAGAAAGGAAAGGAAAAGAAAGAGAGAATCTCATACTAACAAGAGAGTTTTATTGTAGGGTTTTTCCTAGGAGATTCTAAGAGCTAGGGGAAGGAGAAGGTTAGCAAAAAAGTCCTTCCAAAAAAAAAGAGAGAGAGACTAAGGTGGGGGTTCTCCACATTTTTCTTTGTTTGTTTGCTTGCTTGTTTGTATTGTGTTTTGACTTCTTCTCCTATCTTCTTGTTTTGTTTTCTTTTGTTTTGGGGTTGTTCTTGTGATGGGTGTGTTGTTGTTGTGATGAATGTTATGGTGAATAAAAGAAAGAAAGTAGTAGTAGTACCTACTAAACACATAAAGATCACATCTTTATAATTGTAGTTGTTGTTTATGTTTGTTGTTGGACTAAAAGGGCATAATGCATATGAACTTGCACATACAACCGATTGGGGGTTGTAGGACTTGTAGGACTTGATATGAACTATACATAAGCATATGAACATTCTTATACAACCATTTTGGTTGTAGGACTTGTATTGAACTTGGACAAAAATAATAATAAGCATATGTTTTGTTGTATTTTCCTTTCTTAAATAAAAAGATCTTTTCCTTATTAATCACTAGTTGTAGAATAAATAAAAAGATCTTTTCTTTATTAATCACCAGTTGTAGAATAAATAAAAATATCTTTTCTTTTATAAGCACTAGTTGTAGAATGAATAAATAGGATCTTTTCTTTTATCACTAGTGATAATAAAGACTAGTAGGCAATTAAGTAGAAGCATAATAAAATAAAGTAGTAGTATGTTGATTAAATAAAGTAGTAATAGTATGTTGATTAAATAAGGTAGTAGTAGTATGTTGATTAAATAAAGTAGTAGTGGTATGTGTTAAAATAAAGAAGTAATAGTAAGTAGTTGTAGATGTTTTATGTCCATAAAGTAGTAGTAGTAGTAGATAGTTGTATGTTGTGTTCTTGATTAAAATGAAGTAGTAGTAGTAGTAGTAGATAGTTGGGTGTTATGTTCTTGACTAAAATAAAGTAGTAGTAGTGGTAGATAGTTGTGTGTTATGTTTTTGATTAAAATGGAGTAGTAGTAGTAGTAGATAGTTGTAGATGTTTATTTTGTGTTCATAAAGTAAATACCATACTAAGATTATATTAGATTAATTTAGATATGCTTAGAATGTTGTAGGACTTCTTCTAAAAATACCTAGCATGTTTAAGGATGCTTAGAATGTTGTAGGATTCTTCTAAAAATTTCCTATCATGCTTTATGCTTAGAATGTTGTAGGATTCTTTCTAAAAATATCCTATCATGTTTTTATGCTTAGAATGTTGTAGGATTCTTTCTAAAAATATCCTATCATGTTTTTATGCTTAGAATGTTGTAGGATTCTTTCTAAAAATATCCTATTATGCTTTATGCTTAGAATGTTGTAGGATTAATTCTAAAATTCTTACCATGTTTAGATTAGTCTATTTATGCTTAGAATATTGTAGGATTCTTTCTAAAAATATCCTATCATGCTTTATGCTTAGAATGTTGTAGGATTAATTCTAAAATTCCTACCATGTTTAGATTAGTCTATTTATGCTTAGAATGTTGTAGGATTCTTTCTAAAAATATCCTATCATGTTTTATGCTTAGAATGTTGTAGGATTCTTTCTAAAAATATCCTATCATGTTTTTATGCTTAGAATGTTGTAGGATTCTTTCTAAAAATATCCTATCATGTTTTTATGCTTAGAATGTTGTAGGATTCTTTCTAAAAATATCCTATCATGTTTTTATACTTAGAATGTTGTAGGATTCTTTCTAAAATTCCTATCATGTTTAGGAGTGTTAATTATGCTTAGAATGTTGTAGGATTCATTCTAAGAATTTCCTACCATGTTTAGATCAACTCATTTATGCTTAGAATGTTGTAGGATTCATTCTAAGAGTTTCCTACCATGTTTAGATTAAATTAATTATGCTTAGAATGTTGTAGGACCCATGATAAAATTACTTACCATGTTAGAAGTATATATACATATATACTTAGGAATGTTGAATGTTCATACTAGTAGTTACCCATGCTTAGTAAGACATTCATGTTTAGTAGTTATTCATGCTTAATAAAGATTCATGCTTGGATGATAGTAGAAAAGTTATAAGCCATGCTAGATAAATGGTAGAAAAGTTGTATACCATGCTAGTTTAATTGTAGGTAAGTGGTATACCATGCTAGTTTAATTGTAGGTAAGTGGTATACCATGCTAGTTTGAATTGTAAGTAAGTTGTATGCCATGCTAGTTTAAATTGCAAGTAAGTTGTATGTCATGCTAGTTTAAATTGTAAGTAAGTTGTATACCATGCTAGATTAAATAAATACTCATGTTTACATGATACCCATGCTTAGATAAGTATTTGTTCATGCTAAGTTAATAGATGATCATGCTTAATCATTATTCATGCTAAGTAAGTAGGTGTCATGCTAATTATTGATCATGTTAAGTTAATGGTATCCATACTATGATATTCATGCTTAGATTAAAGAAACTACCCATAGTTAGTTGTAGTGATTTTTATGTTATGTTCTATACCATACTAAGGTTCAAATACATGCTTAGAATGTTGTAGGATTAGTGTTAGAATACCTACTATGCCTTGGAATGTTGCATGTTCATACTAGTTATATATCCATGCTTGGGTTGTGGTGATTAGCGATGATAAGTAGTAAGCTTTCATGCTCAAATTATAACCTATGCTTGACTATAGTGGACTTCATGTCTAGGTCGTAGTGATTTTCATGCTTAAGCTCGATGTAAGCACAAGCATTAATCATATTCGTACTTAGGAGTATTATGGTGGATGGTTCTGTTATATAATTAGATTGTCGTAAGAAGATGCTTGCGATTGTATGCCATACTTAAGGCGCTATAGGTTGAAGTAATAAGGGTTGGGAAGACCACTAGTAATAGTTAGTTGATAAAGGCTGTTTTGTCGCCTTCGGTTCTTCCTTAGTAGAATACCGATCATAGACTGCTAGTAGATTCTTCTGTTGCTTCTAATAATAGAAGATTAAGTTTGCTAGTAAGCACGTTTGGTTGCTTTTAAGATTGATTACCTGTATGGTTTTTTGCATATGGTTGTGCTCGTACGTGGCTCGACTGGCCTGTACGTAGCTGTGGGTCTCATACGTAGCTTACTTGGCTCGTATGTAGGTTGTTGTCTCGTACGCGGCTCGACCGGCCCGTGTGTAGCTATTGGTCTCATACGCGGCTTATTTGGCTGGTATGTACGTGGTTATCTCCTACGAGGCCCGCCTGGCTCGTAGGTAGTTATTGTTTCATACGTAGCCTATTGGCTCGTATGTGGTTGTGACTCGTGTATAGCTTATTAGCTAGTACACAGTTCGTTGTGCTCGTCTAGGGTGATATTACCACCCTAAGGGCTATCGACCATCAAGACATATGTTTTCTTACCCTAAGGAACTGTGGAGGAGTCACTCCTTGTGTACCGTCGAATCTTAACCAGGGTAGGTTGATCGAGGACCGGAGTATAGATGAAATCCAAGTCTAGGGTAGCGGCATGCATGTATATTCGTACGGCCAAAGTCTTGGATCGATGAGCCACGAACCAGATCCTGAGGGATTCTGGTAAGTCTAGGTTGAGCAGCCTAGTAGAGTTGTCTTGCGAAGTCTACTTTAAAGGCCTAGCATGTTGTGTTTATAATATTGTCATCCCTAGGATTGTTCGAGTCAGGGACATCATTAGGATAGTGACTTACAAGGATCATTTTACTTAAATCCTTTTGCCGGGAGAGAGGAGTCAGTTGTAGGGGCCCCTTACACTAACTCGTTCCTTGAGGCAGATCATAGGTGGTGTATTGGGTTGTACCTTCCCGTCAAAGGGATACGTACGGTGCCGTCTCACAAGTTGAGGACACGGGTTGCGTATCTCGCACTGTTAATTCCTGAGGTGTCGTGGCTAGGGGTGCCACAGGATGCATTGTGCAGTCCTGCGCTTGCGAGACCCCAGAGGGTGCCACAGGGTAGGCTTCGCGCTACCCTGCGCTTGCGAAACCCTATAGTTTGATTTTGGAAAGACGCCCGATACATTGGGTTCGTCTATTTGAGAGAGGTCCGGTTAGCCGGGTCGCAGTGGCGAACATAGACACCACTGGCGAAATGCAACAGTGGCACATGACCACATCTGCAACCTCACGAGTCACGTGTAGGTGTCAGGAACAGGTTGTGTACAATTAGAATTCATAACGCGGGTTCAAATCCCTATATATGGAGAAACGGCTTGAGATGGGGTCGCATGTAGTATGGGCTGCATGTTGCTTCGGAGACTTGCTGATATTAGAATAGAACCATCCTAGTTCTATGTAAATATCGCATTAGAGTCTAGTCCTAGCACTTACGAACACTTAAACTACACCAACACCATTGCTATATTTTGTATATTGTTTGGGAGATTCGCTGCTATATGATCAGCCTTTAAGCGTCAGTGAATACTGACATCCCCACTTCCATAGGTACTGGATCGCCAAAGTACAAAGGCGAAATTCAGGAGGACTCAAGGCAAGGAAAGCAAGGAGTCAGTGTTATGTTTAGTTCCGCTGCAGTATATGTATTGATTATCTATTAGTTGAGAAGTACTCAAGTGAGAGTTACTGAGTGTTGTTCTTCATTCCTTGTACTCTGATATAAGATGTTAAAGGTTGTAATACTTGGAAATGTAAAGGTAATATTGTAACTCTATTGTAAGGTATTACAGTTGTAGAATATTCAGACTTGTAACACATTGTGTATTGAATAAAAAGTTTTAAATTCTCCTATTTTTCTGTGCATTGTGACTAATTGAAGAAAAGGTCTTGGCTCGTGTCACGGTTTCCCAGTATCGGAAATCGGGGCGCTACAAATGAAACGAAAATGTTTAGGGGTCGGTTGGGCTCAGTCCGGCTCGGGCAAGATGTATCTCGGTCACGCGTGGGCAACCGATGCTGTGTCCCTCCACGATTTTGTCTACATCAGCCCACTCCGCCTCCATCAAGTCCCTTCGCCTCGGGGGTTTGAAGTTCGACTTGTAGAAATTCAAGGCCATAAGAATTTCCCAAGGCTCCTTGCTCCCAACAACGAATTACTTCTCCTTCCTCCCCTTTATGGAATCTGGGTGACCGTGGATTACCCACTTGTGAGGGCGGGGCGACATGTATAATATGCCTTCCATATCCCCGAGCGAGCTCACCCCCAAGACCACATGAAAGTACTTCAACTTAAGGGGGACATTCTTCTCCTGGCACTTCAGAATGAAGCAAATTAGATACTTCCACGAATTAGGGCCGTACTGCATCGGGCTTAGCTCCCCCCACCTCAGCTCCCTCTTGATGAATGGATACAGCGGCAACCTTTTCCCCGAGACGAAAGCATCCTCGGGAAACATGCAGAAGCCGGGGGGCTAATTCGGTGGTGGGGCGAAGACCGAGGCTCGGGATCATCAATTCATACTCCTTAGGAATGAAGTAACTGGCCCTTATGATGGGCAGAAAATAAGTCTTCAGCACACACTGTGTGTTTTCCATCTTTATCTGAGGCCGGCTAGTCGAAGGCACCTCCACGTTGGATTGAACAAGGCTCTCCACGTCGTCAGGATACTTCCTGATCGACCCTGCCCTCCTGGAAAAGGGGACGTCAAATCCAGGTTTCGATCCGAACTCGTCCACCGAGCCCGGACTATCCGGCAAATGCCACTTCCTCTTCTTACTACGAACTCGAGGCTTCCTCGGTGGAGATGGTGTCGACAAAGGAGGGAGAGGCGGGAGAGCCCCTCCTTCAGGCCTCCTCCCACAACACCTCCTTCCTCAGTCCTTCCCCCCTCGACATCCTTGCCTCCTTCCTCAGACTCTTCCTCCTCAACCTCCTCACCTGAGGACTCCACTGTCTCCAGCTCGCGAATCTGTAGGGGGGCCACATCCAGAACCATTTCCCAGGATGTGGAATCTGACTGTCCCTCTCCCTCCAAATGACCCTCTCCCACTTTAGGTCGGTCGTCCAGGTCCCACGATATCGAGTACGAGTCACGATCACCTTCACCCAGACCGAAAGAACTCGCTTCGGAGCCAGACTGAGAGCGCAACATTGCAAAATAAAATACTAACCTGAATATCACTAAAAAAAGAGTTCGCACTAAAAGTCGTTGCCGGTAGCTTAGAGAGAGAAGTTTCTGGTCTTAGAAAAAACGCAAAGTGAAGAAATGAGGGATGGGGGGATTTAGAGAGAGAAATTGACTCCTCAAATCTAGTGCCAAATCCTCACCATCCAATCTTGACCATCATGATCTAACGGCCACTAGGATTTTAAACGCCTCGAATTCCACGCTCATGACGTCAGCATCACATGTAATTTTCGAGTTTTTACTCCCGCCTTTCACAGAAGGCACGGCGGGTCGGAGCTTTTCCAACAAATATGGGGGCTCGGCGCTCGACAGTGACCTCGAGCCACCCCTAGCTTATACAGCATGCTTGGGGCTCAATGGTCGGTAGCGTATCCGATCCATCCCAGCGCTTTTCCAACAAGCAAGGGGGGCTCGACGCTCGGCAGTAACCTCGAGCCACCCTATGGCTTTTCAGGGGCTCGACGGTTGGTAGCGATTCCGAGCCATCCCAGCACTTTTTCAACAAGCATGGGGGCTCGATGCTCGACAGTGACCTCGAGCCACCCCCTAGTTTTTACAACAAGCTTGGGGCTCGACGGTCGGTAGCGATTTTGAGCCATCCCAGCACTTTTCCAACAAGCAAGGGGGGCTCGACGCTCGGCAGTGACCTCAATCCACCCATTGGCTTTTTAGGGGCTCGATGGTCGGTAGTGTATCCGAGCCATCCCAGTGCTTTTCCAACAAGCAAGGGGGGTTCGACGCTCGGCAGTGACCTCGAGCCACCCCATGGATTTTCAGGGGATTGATGGTCGGTAGCGATTCTGAGCCATCCCAGCGCTTTTCCAACATGCAAGGGGGCTCGGCGCTCGGTAGTGACCTCGAGCCACCCCCTAGCTTTTAACAGCAAGCTAGGGGCTCGACGGTTGGTAGCGATTCCAAGCCATCCCAGTGCTTTTCCAACAAGCAAGGGGGGCTCGACGCTCGACAGTGACCTCGAGCCGCCCCATGGCTTTTCAGGGGATCAACAGTCAGTAGCGATTCTGAGCCATCCCACGCTTTTTCAACAAGCATGAGGGCTTGGTGCTCGGAAGTGACCTCGAGCCACCCCCTAGCTTTGAACAGCAAGCTTGGGGCTCGATGGTCGGTAGCGATTCTATGCCATCCCAGTGCTTTTCCAACAAGCAAGGGGTGCTCGACGCTTGGCAGTGACCTCGAGCCCCCCCTATGGCTTTTCAGGGGCTTGACGGTCGGTAGCGATTCCGAGCCATCCTAGTGCTTTTCCAACAAGCATGGGGGCTCGGAGCTAAGTAGTGATCTCGAGCCACCCCCTAGCTTTCAACAGCAAGCTTGGGGCTCAACGGTCGATAGCAATTTCGAGCCATCCTAGCGCTTTTCCAACAAGAAAGGGGGGCTCGACGCTCGGCAGCGACCTCGAGCCACCCCATGGCTTTTAACAGCAAGCTTGGGGCTCAATGGTCGGTAGCAATTCCGAGCCACCCCAGTGCATTTCCAACAAGCATGGGGGCTCAGTGCTCGGCAATGACCTCGAGCCACCCCCTGGTTTTTCAGGGGCTCGACGGTTGGTAGCGATTCTGAGCCATCCCAACGCTTTTCCAACAAGCAAGGGGGGCTCAACACTCGGCAGTGACCTCGATCCACCCCATGGCTTTTCAGGGGCTCGATGTTCAGTAGCGTATCCGAGCCATCCCAGTGCTTATCCAACAAGCAAGGGGGCTCAACGCTCGGCAATGACCTCGAGCCACCCCATGGCTTTTCAGGGGCTCGACGGTCGGTAACGATTACGAGCCATCCCAGCGCTTTTTCAACATGCATAGGGACTCGGCGCTTTGCAGTGACCTCGAGCCACCTCCTAGTTTTTATAGCAAGCTCAGGGCTCGATGGTCGGTAGCGATTCCGAGCCATCCCAGTTCTTTTCCAACAAGCATAGGGGCTCGGCGCTGGGCAGTAACCTCGAGCCACCCCTAGCTTTTAACAACAAGCTTGGGGCTCGACAGTCGATAGCGATTCTGAGCCATCCCAGTGCTTTTCCAACAAGCAAGGGGGACTCGATGCTCGGTAGTAACCTCGAGCCACCCCATGGCATTTTCAGGGGCTCGACGGTCGGTAAGGCTTCCGAGCCATCCCAGTGCTTTTCCAACAAGCAAGGGGGGCTCGACGCTCGGCAATGACCTCGATCCACCCCATGGCTTTTCAGGGGCTCGATGGTCGGTAGCGATTCCGAGGCATCCCAGCGCTTTTCCAACAAGCAAGGGGGCTCAACGCTCGGAAGTGACCTCGAGCCACCCCATGGCCTTTCAGGGGTTCGATGGTCAGTAGCAATTCCGAGACATCCCAACACTTTTCCAACAAGCATGGCAGCTCGGCGCTCGGCAGTGACCTCGAGCCACCCCTAGCTTTTAACAGAAAGCTTGGGGCTCGACGGTCTGTAGCGATTCCGAGCCATCCCAATGCTTTTCCAACAAGCAAGGGGTGCTCGATGCTCGGTAGTGACCTTGAGCCACCCCATGTCTTTTAACAGCAAACTTGGTGCTCGACGGTCGGTAGCAATTCCGAGCCACACCAGCGCTTTTCCAACAAGCATGGGGGCTCGGTGCTTGACAATGACCTCGAGCCACCCCCTGGCTTTTCAGGGACTCGATGGTTGGTAGCGATTCCGAGCCAACCCAGCACTTTTCCAACAAGCAAGAGGGGCTCGATGCTCCACTGTGACCTCGAGCCACCTATGCCTCTTCAGGGGTTCGATAGTCGGTAACGATTCCAAGCCATCCCAGTGCTTTTCCAACAAGCATGGGAGCTCGGCGCTCGGAAGTGACCTCGAGCCACCCCCTAGCTTTTAACAGCAAGCTTGGGGCTCGACGGTCGCTAGCGATTCCGAGCCATCCCAGCGCTTTTCCAACAAGCAAGGGGGTCTCGACGCTGGGCAGTGACCTCGAGCCACCCCATGTCTTTTAACAGCAAACTTGGGGCTTGATGGTCGGTAGTGATTCTGAGCCACCCCAGCGCTTTTCCAACAAACATGGGGGCGCGGCGCTTGGCAATGACCTCTAGCCACCCCCTGGCTTTTCACGAGCTCGATAGTTGGTAGCAATTCCGAGCTATCCCAGCACTTTTCCAACAAGCAAGGGGGCTCGGTGCTCGGCAGTGACTTCGAGCCACCCTGTAGCTTTTCAGGGGCTCGACGGTTGGTAGCGATTTCGAGCCAACTCCAAGCTTTTCCAAGAAGCAAAGGGGGGCCCGGCGCTCGGCAGTGACCTCGAGCCACCTCCTTTCTTTTCAGGGGCTCGACGGTCGGTAGGGATTTCGAACGATCCCATCGCTTTTCCAACAAGAAAGGAGGGCTCGGAGCTCGGCAATGACCTCGAGCCACCCCCTAGCTTTTACAGCAAGCTTAGGGCCCCACGGTCAATAGCAATCCCGAGCCACCCTAGCACTTTTCCAACAAGCATGGGGGTTCGGCGATCGACAGTGACCTCGAGCCACTCCACAGCTTTCCAAACAAACATGGGGGCTCGACGCTCAGCAGTAACCTCAAGCCACCCTAGAGATTTTTTGGGGGCTCGACGGTCGGTGGCGATTCCGAGCCACCCCTTAGCTCTCACAGACGAGCTTCTGGGCTCGACACCCAATCGCAAGCCTCGGCATCCGATCTCATAAAGGCTCGATGGCTCGGCAATAGACCCCAGAATCTGAGCATACGGGAGCTCGACGCTCGACGCTCGATGCTCGACACTCAGCTCACGACCCTTGGTTCTCGACTATCGATGCCCCTCTTATCTCTAAGGGACCCCCTTCGTCCTACCCTACTGGCCTCTCCAGGAAGATACTAACCACATTCGCCGTACACACCGCTCAGCTCTTCCTACAGAGACAAATCACTCCTCCATGGCTGGATTACCCAGCCCTCCAGGAGTGGGGGGCTCCTGATATGGGTTAGATGATGTGGCCCCTCTTGGGCCATCGGATCCCCTCAAATCTCGTTCTTCCGTGATCATCAGGTCAACAGAGGTCCAACGGGCTCTTATCACCTCAGGCCTACAGGAAAACGGGTCCGACCCGGCCCGTTAAGGTCCCAGACCCGTTTTCCTCTGCCTATAAATACTCTACCCCCTCTCCACTTCAAAAGGTAATCAATCTTTCCCCACCTGAACCCTATCTGCCCAGTCTCTTTCTCAGTGACTGACTAGATCATCGGAGGGACTTCTCCCAGTGTTTCTAGGTAGTGTGCAGGTACAGAAGGCCGAGCCGAGCATCAAAGATCTGAGCCGAGCTACTGGGTCCGAGTTGAGCACCCAGCCTCTAGCTCTCGGCTGCTACCCTCGAGCGGGTCCCACTCCCTAGGGCTGGATCGACACCAGTACTACAGTTTCCGCTTCACAAATTACAAGAACTCACACCTGCTACCCCCACACCCGAAAAACAAACCGCATCAGTAATGATGTAGGCGTCATGACAACGATCAAGATTTGGTTTTCAAAACAGATATGAAGGACTGAAAGATGCCAGTTATATTCTTGGCATTAAGCTCTTTCAAGATCGCCGAAAAAGAAAAATTGGACTTTCCAAAGCTGCATATATAGATAAGATACTGGTTCGTTTTGACATGCAAAATTCTAATAAAGGTCTTCTACGTTTTAGACATAGAATACCTCTTTCCAATCAACAGTGTCCAAAAACAGCTGAGGAAAGAGAGAAAATGAGATCAGTTCCTTATGCATCATCAGTAGAAAGTCTCATGTATGCTATGCTTTATACACAACCAAACATCTGTTACGCAGTTGGCATGGTCAGCAGGTATCAATCAGATCTAGGCTTCCAACATTGGTTAGCTATTAAACACATATTGAAGTATCTCAATGCTACAAAAGATTATGTGTTAGTATATAGCAATTCCAAATTGTCATCAAGAAGTTACACCGATTCTTATTTCAAATCAGACAAAGATGCTAGTAAGTCTACTTCTGGATATGTTTTCATCTTGGGTGGAGGGGCCATCAGTTGGAGGAGTGTGAAGGAATCTTGTATTGCTGATTCCACCATGGAAACTGAGTATGTAGCTGCGTCTGAAGCAGCTAAAGAAGCAGTATGGCTCAGACAATTTCTTTCAGATCTTGGAGTTGTACAATTGGCATTGTCACCTATGATTTTAAATTGAGACAAAACTAGTGCAATTGCACAATCCAAAGAACCAAGAAACCACAAAAAGGAAAAACACATTAAGCGGAAGTATCACATCATCAGAGATTTTTTCAACACTGGAGAAATCGCTATAACTAAGATACCAACAGCTAATGACGTCGCAGATCCTTTTACAAAGATATTGCCGCAAAAGAGTTTTGAGTCTCATCTGGGCAGCATGGGTCTTAAGAAGGATCACATTGCTATTTTTTTGAGTGATTGTTAGTATGCCCTCAAAGTTTATCTTTAAACTGTGAATGAAAGTGGGAGTTGTACGGTTATATGATTAGACATAAATAAATTTATTTATTTTCCATTTTATTAATAGAGTAATTTTTTGTTTATTCACAAATATTGATATTATGCATCAACAAGGTCTATGCTGCATAGTAATTAAGACTATGCACAAAGAATATATTCACAGTCTATAATAGAACTGGGCATTTTATTTGGCAGGCTGTAGCACAACAAGTGAGAGGGTTGACTCGAACTTGTTGTGCTAGTTCGTTTATTATGAATTGATGGAACAAAGAATGATTACACTTGTAAATAACCCCAAGATAGTATTATCATTAAAGGCAATATAAACATGACCTCTAAATCCTGAGCATATAGTGAACTCATTGTTTAATATAGCGCATTTTGATAAATCAAAGAGTGAGGCCTTCTAAACCAATACCTCGATGCATTAGATGTGTCTTATTAGAAATATGAGAACATGTATTTGCAATACAGAATCTTATCTCTAAAAAATAAGATATTCCCTTGTTCATTTAACGAATATTAAAATCTGACAGTAAAATCCCATGGGTATATTTTATAGAAAAAATATTTTATTACATACAACTTTTTTTTTGTTAAAAAAAATAAATAAATTTAAGAGTCATTGTGAGATTGTATAAAAGGTTAAATGTGAAAATAAGGTTTAAGTTACAAATTGACCCATGGAGGTGGTATCACGAATTCCAATGGTGCGTTTGTGAATATCAGTAAAGGAGGGGTGTCTTGTAGAATTATATTGTAACAGGGATCTAATAATAATTTAGATTTTAGTTGGGGAGCAAAATACAAATACATAGTGGACAGTATTGTAATTTTATCCCAACTAGGATTTTCTAAAGTTCCTAACCCTAGGCTTTCATCTCCTCTATAAATATGAGAATAAGGGTTAACCTTGTGGACTCGTTTGTGCCTCCCACCAGGATATAGAAGAAAATGAAAGAAAGAACTAGAGTTAGAATTGAAGGGGAAAAGAAACAAGAAATCAAAGTTTGAAGGTAAAATTTATTGATTTCTGTTCTTATTATTTTATTTGAGATTAGATTAGATATTAGATCATTGTGATCTTGAAAATAGAATAGAACAAAATCCTAACGCAAGCATGTCAATAATATAGAAATAAATGAGGGCAATTATATTTGACTCACCACAAAGTTAAAGACATTTATCTGAATTACTTGATTCAAATCTAAGCTCTTCAAAATTCTATCAAATTATTTGTGCCTCAATTTTAACACATGTTTTAAAACATACAATGATTTTACCAATTTATGAATCTTGTTCACTAAAATATTAGTGCAAAACTTTCTGTACAAAACTGTGTAGTGCAGAACCTTTTAATACAAACATCAAGTACAAAAAGTTTACTACAAAACTGTTTCAACATCTTTTATGAATAAAAAAAAATTCAATAGATGTAAGAGCAAGATGAATACTTATTGGAGAAATATAACAGACATATGAGTAGGCTTCAAACAAATCTTCCCCACTTATCTCAGTCAATCCTTTTGCTGCTAAAATTGCATTAAAATTGCTACTGAACATTTCAAAATTAAGTTTCTTCTACAAACCTCACTTACTATAGTTTTAGCCCCTTTCGGCAAATCAACTAATTCAAGGTATTATTGTATAACAACAAATTTATTTCATTATCTACTAAAGACTCTTCTTTTCTCATTTGCCAATGAAGTTTAAGTATCAGTAAGGCTGGTTCTTGATTTTAACTTTGAATCATTTAACATGACTGTAGGCTAGATAATTTTATACATTTATCGTTGATGAGCACATCCTCAAAGAACTCAATCTATCTAGATTATTCTAATAGAAATTAGATAAATTCGAATATCTGTCCATAGAACTACATTCTGCACTTTCTAAGTACATACAAATATTTGTTATAGGTCCTACTTTAGGCCTTCTAGGATCATGTACTCTAACAAATGTACCGCACCACATGTTTTTACTTTAACAAAATTATTTGTGTTTCTATCCCATAGTCTACAAGGTGTAAATAATTTAGAGTGTAGTAACATATTTGGAATATGATTAACAATACAATATCACTCATAATTACACAAAGTCAAACAACAGTCAATAATATAAAATTCAACATTTCACTAAATGTTTGATTCTAACTTTTATCACTACCATTTTGAATGTTGTAAATACAGTGCACTAGAGATTATGCCAAATGCAACTTCTCTTAAAGTATTAAAACATATTCACCACCTGTATCAAATCTGAAACATTTTGATCTTATCATTTAACTAGGTTTTTAATTCAACAAAATAACGAGTGTTGCATCCTCCATATATATGAAAAATATTCAATAATCATCTCCAAGAGTAACTAAATACTTCTGACCAATCATTATCTCATCTAGTCACAAAGCTACTGATATCACAAATATCTGAATATATTGACTAAGAAATTGTGTACTCCTGGAGACCATACTAAATGGTTTTCTAGTGATCATAATCTGAGCACAAATTTCACAATTGTCATATTTAATGTGGTGTTATTTAGCAAAGTTATGAGTTTTTAAAAAAAATACACAATTTAATATATACTTCACAAGTCCTAACCTATTATGTCGTGTTTAAGGACTACACAAATTATAACTAGTACTATTGTTAATTGCTTCGTTTATTAAACTCAACTTACATATGACATTAATTATACAAGCACATTATAAAATAATAATAATATGAGTTAATACAAAATCACTCTACTACAATTTACAGAATAGTTTGCGTTCTCTCGTGGTTTTAACAATGTCCAATTGCTCAAACACATTGAGCGAAGAGTTCTTTCCTATATCCGTTCTTCATCATCTTCAAAATGTTAAACTAGATAATGGCCAATATTTTATAATTCAATTTTGCACACATAGTACAATGAATAAGAAAGAACAAAACGTAACTAATAGAGTCATATCATGCGTAAGAAGATGCCCTCACCTAAGTTATAGACATTTATTATAGATTTTATACATCAATCTTTATTAGATAAACAAACATACAATCTCACATAAAACTGCAAACGATGGGTTTGTCAATATATCTATACATATAGTATGACAAGGCACACTTGACAACCCTAAACATGGTAGTTTTCAAAATGAGAATCATTATGATCTAAAACTCCCATTCATGTGATCAAACGCACAAATGTTAACACATTCATCACATGAAAATACTAAGAAAGATCATGCCGACACTTCTAATAAAATACTAAGAAAATAATAAGAAAGATCAAGTTAGAAGTGTTTTCCAAATTCGATGGAGAAACCTGCGTAGTGCAAACTCATCCTACCGTGATGCAAATCTATTGTCTCCAATACACACAATTTGTAAGTAACTTTGAAGTTCCTACATTCATCAAATTGTTAAAGATTAGCCAATTAGACAAATTATTAGCACTATATAATTCTAACAATAATTTTATTGGAGATACAAATGTATTGTCAAAAGCTATAATTTAACTTATCAAAAATAAATATTTGATCCTTAGAATATAGCCATAACATGTAACACCCCGAATTCCAAATAAGTCTGAATTCGAAGTTCCACAGGATCTTTACACTTCACTTCGTACAATTTTATAAGGAATTTAAAACTTTTATTAAAACAAAGTCTTTTACAACAACACACAGCGGAAAATAAATGAATTACAACAATGATAAATATACAATTGTAACAACTTTAGCATTTAAGTAATCATCAGCATCAAATTCATCTTTATATCTTCTTGTAATTTCCAAGTCCTGCATATGAAACTGCAGGCACGTCAGTTGCTTACAACCGACGGAATATTATATACGGCTATCCTCGCTATGCCGAAAATATAACGATTCTTTAATACTTTAACAAACACAAACTTGATCACAAATAAAGCTAAAGGGGGGACTATCCTATTGATGTCGTGTATGCTTGTGCACTTAACCTTAATACAGTTATTTATATTTAATGACACTAATGCACACTAATTCGAACTTATGCATCCCATTCTACATAAATCCGAGGGCAAGTCCTTAACCGTTCTTCATCTTGTAGGGTTGAATCCCTCGTTATGAGTTTAACTACTACGGTAACTACAATAAGTATCCTAGATGTTTTATGAGTTACGAGCCCATGTCCAGATAGCCTGGAGGGGAATCCCACGTCATGACATGATGCATCATGTAGACAGCCTTTGGACAATTCGCCTCCGTCATGGGATGATGGCACTACGTAGTCACCAAGCACCCCACAAGCGTCGCCACGATCCCGATATTTCCAGGGATAGATTCATGTCATGACATGATGCATCATGTAGATAGCCTGTAAAAATTCTCACACCGTGAATCCGAGGCTCTCATACTTGTGTTTTTTTCTTACTTTCATCACATCTCCACTATAGTGATTATCCTTACGTTTTTAGTTTGTTTTAGAAGAAAATCATCACAACCTAGAGCTAGCTTATCCTGCCAGACTTAAACCAAACAAAAGAGCAAGTCAGTCCACACTGGCTACTTCTCAAAGAGATGTTCAACCCACACTGGCTAGCTCTCAAATCTCTTTAATAAATACTGCCGGTCACTAGGGTCTCGCCTAGCCTCTAGATTCTAACAACTATCTCATTCTAGAGATCAACAATATTTCAATTTCTTTATTCACAAATCTCTTTCTCAAAGAGAAACTTTTTTTTATAATCTTATAACATGAAATAACTCAATTCAACTTTTTTTATCAATTTAATCACTTATATCATCGTGAGAAATTCAAATATTCTCTTAATCAAATGTATTTAGAACCATGAAAATTTAATCAAGAAGGGTCTAATCATAACCCACTTTAATCCTCTTTAACCACACAAAAATCTCTTCTTTAGTTTCGAAACCAAGTTCACTAAACAAATTGTTATAATATGAAATCCACTTCTAAATCTCACAAAATACATCAAAATATTGTGAAAATATTTTTTATGAAGTCTAAATAATTTTAAAGGAATAATAGAATTTTTCCCCAATTTTTATTGCACTTTAAAACTCTTAAAAACTCAAAATATAACAAAAATATTAAAACAAAGTAAAAGGCCACAGTGGTCGGATTCGAACCCAGGACCAAACCCCCGTCCAGCTACAGTAACTGACCCAAAGCGCACCCGAAGACTAGAAGTCCAAGAGTGACTAACTGATATAAGGTAAACTCGAAATACATTTAAATATGTTTTCGATGATTTGGTTTAAATTCAAAATTTAATAAAAATAGAGCCTTTTCAAGACTCGAACCCATGAATACGGTTACTGTACACAGCGCCCTGACTTCACACCGAAAGCCAGTATGCCCAAATTCACTTTCTGTTATACTCATGAATTAAAATTGCTTTATTCTACTAATCTGTATCTAACTCCTTCTTTAATAAACTCGATTTCTCAATTAATTTGTACTCACTCAAAATCTAAATCTTTTTCTAGAATGTGTTCTATCAAAATACAGTATAGTATATTTATTTGAACTTTATAAAACTCTTATTTTTGCCAAAGTAACAAGATTTTCTCCCAAATTGTATTAAAGAACTCATAACATCAATTTTCAAATAAAGTGTTGTCTCTTATCAAAACTTCTTTATAAAATTATTTATACTCAAAAAATGTATACTAGTGAGACTATTTCCACATTTCTCTACTATAATAGCATTTTAAAACCATTTCCGTACATGTTACATTATTTTGACTATTATAAGAACTGTCTACCAAACATTCCATTTTCATTCCAATAATTTCCTACATGATACTTACTCTTTCTCTTTCTAATTTTAGCAATAGCTTTAGTCATTTTTTTGATTCACACTATCATTTCAACACATCATGACACAATTAAATTAAGATTAAGCAATCTACATTTACCACATTAATCAAAATTTAACAATTAAACCATATATCAACTAACATGCACCATATTCCTAAATTAGAAAGGATTTAAGAAACACCCACCCAAAGAAGCATTGATGTATGCAATTAGTCCCTAGAAATAAACTCTAAGAGAAGCTCCAATTTGCCTCCTCAAAATTCGTGCACAAAGAAAACCTCTAACTCCATTCGGCAACAAACAAAGATGGCACAGGAAAACACTTCATCTCATTTTTATTTTCATATACATATAATAAGTATATATACACACGCTTATATATATATATATATATATATATATATATATATATATATACTAGATTTGCCTGTGGGCATGTCTTTGGAACGATACAGAACTCGAAAAGCTCTATAAACCATGAAACAACAATTATGTAGCTCAAGTTTGAATAGTATGACAATAATTAGTTGTAAATAAAAGTCCATGTTTCCATTAGTATATGTTGAAAATAATTATAAATAAGGGTGTAAAATCTAAATTCTTAGAACATTAAGTGTGAAAATGATGAAATTTAACCGTTGAAGAGATATTTGCTTCTTTCAATATAATATGTGCAATAAAAAAACATAAAAATTCTGAAAATTTACAAACCTAAAATCTTAAAATCTAATAAATTTCTAAGTAAATAAAAAAAGAATGGCAGAGTGAGATAGGGAGAGAGAGAGAAAGAGAGAAATATAAAAAAGTGAAGAGAGAAGAGAGAGATAGTAATAAAGTAATGAGTTTTTTAGTTTTGGAGCGAAAATTTTGGTTTTGGGGTATGAAATTTTGGGAGGAAAAATGTGTTTTGTGAGATTAGATCTGAGCCTTTGATTTTGGAAAAACTGAAGGTGAGCCACTTGATAGCTTTCTTTGTGTTTTATTATATATTATATATATATATATATATATATATATATATATATATATATATAGTATGGTGAAATTGAGTGGAGAAAGCAATAGAAATTTGGCTGGATTTGGGGGGGTTGGGGGGGGGGGGGGGGGGGGGGGGGGTGGTTTCGGATCTGACAGAAAAGAAAGAAGGGAGAGATGAGGAGAGAGTGTAGCTGTGGGGTGATTATAAAGGGGATTTAGGAGATAGTTATATTAACTAATTGCCCACTAACACCCATTAATCCACTCATCAAGCCACTAATCTAATTCAAACATTACTTTCCCTCCATCACAAACACACCTGGCCACTACTTCAAAATGCATAAACACGTGCATGTGCATCGCACTTGCACACACTTCAATCATACATATACATATATATATTTAATTTAAAATATAGGTTCAAAATATATAAGAAATATTTTAAGTAAAATTAGTTTAATTTAATTATCAATTAGATTCACCATGCTCAAATAAAATAAACACACACACTTCCGAAATTTCATTTTGAAAAAGAATACGCCTAAATACGTGCATCGAAAACACGTGCGTCACACGATAAATATTAAAATACGAAATCGATTTGACCAATGGAAAAATATTTACAAATAATCAGAATTTACATACGAAGATATATTTCATTATACATATACCGTAGTGTAATCAATACGTACACAGAAAAATACGTGCACCACACGTATAAAAATATTTAAATCGAAATAGGAGAAAAATGAACTTCCGTTTATAAAACGAATTCAAACACGTTATTAAATAAATAATCGATAAACATAGAAAATATCACATTAAGCAGAGGAAAATACGTAATCGATACGTGCATCAATAATACGTACAAAGCATGTAAAACACAGAAATTAGAATTTTATATTTGAGTTGACTCAAATAAGATAAAATAAATTTTAAGAAAACGAGAAATGCATAAATAGTTGAAATACAAAATAATTATGATATTTATACTGAAATGCGTTACGGATATCACCAGTAACGGTACAAAATCCACGTGCGTAACACACGAGGGCAAAATTGTTATTTTCAATTTTGTGGGGTGTTACAAAACAGTTGTTCAACTTGTATTTAATTAAACAATGGTTAACACGGTTTAAAGCTTTAGCACTTAACAACAGCAAATAATTAAACAATATATGCAGGTAAAGAACTTATCTTTAATTTATATCTGATCCAGTCCAATCATACTTGGATCTAGTCCAAACAACACCTTCACTGCCTGCACTATCTACATCAATTACATCCACATCTCTTATTGTGATTTTCACTTTCCAACTGTTAAATTCAGCACTACTGAATCTCTCTAATTTAGGAACCTCGTACGGACGATTATGTTTTTCCATCTCAAAGGAATAAACAATAAATTTTAAAAAATAGCGGGTTCGTTCATGAATAATTACTACTTACGTAATTTCAGTAAATGAAAGAATTTTTCTGTAAAATTGCATAATAAACAATAATACAGAAAATTAAATTAAATAGAGTAGCACAAATCTTAAAGTTTAGAGTGGAACGAATCTTGATGAAGATCAAGAAGTAGTGGAGGGTTTGACCTAAATCGGGAGTACACTACATAAGATCTTGTCTTCTCCCCAAACACTGAACAGCAAATGAAGACCCAATCAAAAGTCACAGTCAAATGTAGACTATGAGTTGAACCGACCACAGTATGGATCAGATCGCAAGTCCCCAACACGCACCAGAAATCCCTCGACCAATGGGATCTAAGTCAAAATGATGCGATGATCCCCTCTTCATGCTCGAACACGAAACACCAGAATGAACCTTCGCTGAGTGCTCGGGAAGAAAGGAGGAGGAGGTTGAAGGCGAGGCTGCAACTTGCGGTGGCGCCGGTGTGAGTCGGCACCGGCGATTCAATCCGACGATCGGTCAGGTACTACTCTCTCTCTCTCTTAATCTCAAAATTAATTGTTAATATCTCAAGAGTGTTAGAGATTATGAGAGTAACAATGAAATTAGGATTATGGTTAATATCCCTACTGCTAGAGATATTATACTCTGCTTATCATAATTGGATTATCACAAGGGCACTACCTCCAGACCAGTTCATATGGGATGAAACTGGGTTTAGGGTACTGGGCTTGAAGCCCCAGTCAACCCGGTCCAACAATTAACAGAAAAAACCTGAAAGCACGTGTTGCCCAATAGAACATTATACACAGTGTTATTAATCTATTATATTGAGAATACACTTATATATCCAACAAGAATAAAGTTAAGTAGGAGATGGTGGATTTGCTCTATTTATCTATTTATTTTTTGTTTTGTGTTTATATGTATAATTCATCATGATAAGTAATCTAAAGGGAAAAAAGTTCTTTTCCCTTTTTTTTTCCATCGCTTTTTGCTCCCTAATCTAAAGTAGTGAATTTTCAACCAACACGAAATTTGTCTATTTCCTGTTATTATTGATGACCTTACTCTTGAATTGATGCTTCATCAATCGGTGGAATTTGAACAATTATAGAACAAAGAGTTCAATAAGAAATCATTTTATCACATATTTCTCTAAGAAGATAAAATACATTCCTACTGTATTCAATTAGTAATAATATATGTTTAGGTCATAAACTTGGCTAACTTGATAGTGTTACCTACTTAGCTTAATAATATCCAATTTAGTTAAGTTTATACATAAAGTTGTTTGCATTAGAATTTTTTTCTCTTTTTTGGAACTCAATCACATTTGTGCAGTAAATAATTTAAGGTGATGGTAACTGTTGCGACCGATCAATGCTCTAGGTGACGGAAAGATTGATGTTTGTTTGTTTTTCGGTGTTTCAGATATTAAATCGAGTGAGGTGGAATCATTGTGCGTTGGAGAGACGTTGGGGAGCGAAGAATTGAAGAAGGTATGTTGGAAAAGTTTGGATATTTTAGATGAAATAGTGAAAAAAAAATTAGACAAGATTGTTGATTGATATAGTTTAAATTTTTAGATGATATAATGGTTTTTAGTTGAGAAAGCTTAGATTTTTAGTTGTTTTTGTATATGTTTGTTTACGGTTATTAAATTAAATTGTTGGTTAATGTGTTGTTTATTTAATGGGAGTGTAGTTAGGGGAAGATTGATGTTTGTTTGTTTTTGTGTTTCAGGTTTTTAAATTGAGTGAGATGGAATCATTGTGCGTAGGGGAGAAGTCGGGAACCGAGGAAATGAAGATGTATGTTGGGAAAGTGTGGGTTTTTTAGATGATAGAGTGATTATCTTTTATATATGATTTTTATTGAGAAAATTTGAATTTTTAGATGAACTGATGATTTTTAGTTAAGAAAGTTTTGTTATTTAATTGTTAATAATTGTTAGGGCATACAGATAACTACGAGATATTATGGTTTTTTCAAAGGTGTTGATTGTTAATTAATATTAGAGATATTCTTTTATCCTGGTTATTGTGTGACTTTCTAAGTGCATGTTTTTTCGGGCTAATTCCAATCATTGGAAGTCTAGTTGTTTCAAAGTTGCCAAAGATAAGTAAACATGCATGTGAAAGTATTCATTCCTATCATTTATACACAAAGTTCATGCACCAGATTAGGGTTTTTTCAAATGTGTTATTTAATCTATATATGTACATACTTTTCCTATACAGTAATTAATATACTCTTTCGATCTTTGACAAAAATTTGGAAGATCTTTTTTCTTTTCCCTCCTTCTTTCTTCCTAAATGAATACTAATAGCATTAAAGATTAGTTGTAGTATAGATTCATGCATAACAAGCTATTCTAAGTGCACGTTCACTGTTGGGTATTAATTTCATTTCTTTATATGATTAAATTGTATGTTCATTACTGTTGTATTTAAGTTAGAATTTACAAATTTTTGTTAGATAAGTAGCATTGTAATTTTTAGGAGAGAACGAACCTCATACATTGGTTTTACACTATACGAAGCAGAAATATTTAGCTTTAATGGAGGGTGGTGTTTTATCTGGAAAGGTTTGTGCATAGTCTATTATACAGGTTAGTATAATTATTTACTCCTGTTCCTAATCTTGAATATGCAAATGTTTTTTTTTTTTGAAGGAAAAGGTGGAATTTGGCCACCCTGTTTCATTAATCAGAAATTAATAAACATAACTCAGGCTACTGAGCTTACAACAAGGTCCTAAAAAGAGACATCATAACCATTCTCCCCCCGAAACATGGTGGGCGGGAACAAAATACAAAAGGAAGAAAACACAAAAACACTACTACCCCCCAACAAGCCCTGGGGTGGTGGGACACACAACTGATGGCAGCCGACTCAGTCAATAGTCGGTCCAATCTCAATCTCGTCGTCGTCAAAGTCCTGCACTTGGAACACTGTAGCAATTCTGCCCCTGGGACCTGCTGCTGCAACATTTGCCCAAAATGAGATTAGATGCATAATATGAGTTAAATTGCCAGAAATGGAATTGCGGGTATTGCGGAAATAAAGGTTGTTTCTATCTAGCCAAAGCACCCAGGTCATGGCGGCGATCGCAAGGAACCACGCCTCTCTCATCGCTCTACGTTCCGACGCAAATAGTGGCCCCACCCAAAGGTCTTCATAAGAATGGGGGTAATGGCTTGCCCCTAAAGCATTGAGGACCTCTGTCACCACCGCCTTGCTCCTATGGCAGTGAAGGAACAGGTGTTCCCTCGTTTCCACGTTGAGGTGGCAGAACCCACACTGTACATCCAAATTTGGTTGTCGTTTACTCAAGTTCTCCCTGGTTAGAATAGCATCATTCAGTACCAACCAAATGAAGACTTTAATCTTCAGCGGCGCCTTTGTTTTCCACACGACGTTAGACCAATTTGGTGTGCATCCCCGAAAGTGAACCCGATTGTACAACGAACGGACTGAGAACTTACCATCCTGCTCCAGGTCCCAGGCCAGCTTGTCGGGGCCCTGAGAGCAGCTGGCACCGGAGCTAGTGATGAAAGCATTAAGTTCCGTCAGCCTGCACTGGGAAGCCGCGTCGAGCGGCTGTTTGAAGGCTGGGTTCCAAGCACCTCTTTTCCAGGCTGTTGCCACCGTACAGTGTGGACGGGAGGCTTGAGCGTATAACTCCAGGAACAAGGAGCTGAGAGAGTGATCTGCGCACCACTGGTCCCACCAGAACCTGGTCAGCCTACCATTACCAATGACTGACTTGACGCAGCTATTGAACGGGCCGTGCGCCTTAGCGATCCTATTCCAGAAGTGAGAGACCCTGGGGCCTACCCTGAACCCCAGGTTTCTCGTACCGTTCCCGCGCAGGTACCCCTGGACGAACTGTTGCCAACCTTCTCCATTGGGATGAAAAACCTTCCACCACCATTTACCCAGCAGGGCCAAATTCATGTCCCGGAGATCGATAATTCCGAGGCCTTCGTGTATCTTTTTCATACACGCTTTCTCCCACTTGATAAGATGATATCCTCCTCGATCTGGGTCTGCCCCTTTCCATAGGAACCGTTTCCTAGTACGGTCAATTATTTGAATCACCCACCGAGGCATCTCGAAGAAGGATAGGTAATAGGTAGGTAGGTTAGTCAGGACAGCATTGATAAGGGTGACTCTTCCTCCCAGGGAGAGGGCTTTCCCTTTCCAACCAGCGAGCCGTTTATCCACCTTGTCGATGATGGGTAGCCAGTCCGCCTTTTTGAGTTTTCCTGGTCTTAGGGGTAATCCCAGGTACTGAATTGGGAACCTCTTGACGGAGCAATTTAGAATGGAGGCGTGCTCCCTTGTTTCTTCCGGATTCAGAGCAATCGGTGTAATAGCGCTCTTGTGGTAGTTAACTTTGAGTCCGGACCACGCCTCAAAGCAGTATAGAATGCCCTTGAAAACAATAGTTTCCCCCAGGTTTCCATTGCCAAAAAACAGGGTGTCGTCTGCATACTGGAGGATGGAGCATCCTTGGCGCTGCGCGCCTTTGGCTACCGGTACAGTCCATCCTGCTCTGCTACATCTGACCATCATTTTCTTGAGGACGTCAGCCACAATGGTGAATATGCAAATGTTATAGTGTCATGGAATAGAACTATTCTATATAGTTCTCATAATGCGCCTCATTTGATGAATTCTTTAATTTTTAGCAAGTTTATTATACCTAGTGTATATTTTGGGGGTATTGTAGTTTTACATTATTATCACGATATTATTAGTGAATCTGTTAGCATTAATAAGTCAAAAATTCACTCTACCACATAGTTGTCTACATAAATTATGTTAATAATGCATACCACAAATTGTAAATTTTGTATTTGTTTATATTTTGTAGGTGTGCATTGAACGTCTATTATACTACTTACCAAAAAAGCAAAAAATAAAATATTTCAACCTGCTCAGAGGATGAGTAATGTCAAGAATATATAAAAAGGCTTGATTGGACTTTGGTGTTGGGTACCAAAAGACCCAAAAATCACATGGAGGTGGGCCAGATATAATTTGGAGAAAAATTAACTTTTACAACTGTAGATATAGAGGTTAAGTTCATGCATGTGGTGAAGTGAACATAGACAGCATTAGTTCCCTATTTGGGGAAAACTTTTTTACACCCCCACTATTTTCCATTACTCTCTTTGACGTTGTATATCCCATTTTTCTAGCTGTCCAAAATGTTTGGATAATCCCTTATATCAGTAAAACTAGTTTAAAAGATAATTGTTTACCAAAAAATATCCCTCTCTTCTCCAGTCTTGATAATTGGGCCAAATATGCTTGTTGGGATGTAATTTATTTTGCTAACTTCACTAGAAAAAAACCAATTATCCACTACATTATGAGAATGCCCCTTTGTTAAAGGTACTCCATTTCTTGTATGAGAGTGCACCCTTCTGAAAATTTATGTTGAACTACTCTATGTAATTCAAGGAATATTCTTGCAAAATAGTCTGGACAAGGGTTTGTTTGACAACCTTGCAACTGGCAACCCATTTGCTACAACTGGCACAATTGCAGCCAGGTTCATAATAGGGGGCTGAGCTGTGACTCCAATCCCGTCCAATTTTATTACAATTGATCTCAACAGTCACTACAACATTTTTGGGCTACACCGGCAAAACTATCCCGGCATTTTATTAGTAGCGCCAAGATAGGATTGGAGCAGGAAGACGTCACAAAATTTTAGACACCTACACCGGCGTTTTATTACAGCGCTGGGGTATGTAGAACATACACCGGCGTTTTTTTGGGAAACGCCAGTGTTGGTATATCCAACACCGGTGCTTTAAGTTAAAACGCCGGTGTAGCGGTTTGGAATAAATTTACCCCATCGAAAACCATTTCAGTAATCGATTCCCAATTCTTTTTTCCCCAATTTTTCTCTCTCTCTCTCCCGCGCTCTCCCGCCTCTGCTTGGCATCATCGCTGTGCCCACCGTCGTCATCCCCGCCGTCTGTCGTCGTCCCCGCACTCGTCCCCGTTGCTGTGCCCTCCATCACCGTCGTTGTGCCCTCCTCCAGCGCAAGGTAACCCCTCAATCTTCTAGGGTTTGGTTAGATTTTTACTGGGTTCAGAAAAAGAGAAAGAAGAAGTCGACCTGGCTGAGGTCAGCTACGTCTGGTGCGCCACCGTGGTGGTGTTCAGGGCGGAAGCATCGGTGGACTGCGTGGTGGCCACCGGCCTCCGACTGAATTTGAAGGAGGAGAATGTGGTGTTATGAGCTAGGTTTAGGTTGCTTTTCATAAGGGGCAACCTTAAATTAACTTTTTTTGGGGAAAATTCATTTGGGAGATGGATGCCCTAGTTGGAATTGTGATGTTTTGATGAGTGCATGAAGTTTTGAAGGCTGACATGATCTTCTTCAGCTTATTGCATCATGATCTTTGTTGTATTGCTTCAATTCATGAATTCTGTCGAATCTTTTGAGTGTTGTTTGTTTTTGTAGAAGTATATAATTAAGCATAAATGGGGATTATTTGGTTTTTAATAAGTAAGTTATTCATCAATTTGATGCTATAACTGGGGAATAGCTTTCTTTCCTTTGTGGTTGTTTATCTTCATTTTAGTATCTTTGATGGATTTGAAACTATATATCTTCTTTAATTTACTGTGTTTAACATTTATCAGTTTTTTGTGTCTCTGGTTCTTTGGTTGTCTTTTATGTTTGATGATGTGGTTCACTACAATAAAAGAGGTCTACTCCGGCATTTCATCAGCTGTGTTTTGTTGTGCTTCTGTGATCCTATTTGTGTAGAATTGTTGTGCTTCTATGATGAAGGAACACCCTATGTCTGGAGACCTACAGTGAACATGGAAATCGAGGTGTTGGTTGTCACAAGTTTGGTTAAGTTTATTTTGTCCTGGTTGGATAGATTGAAATAGGCAAGAAAGAGAAGAAGTTTTTATGCACTCTCCATGGCATACTTATAGCATCCTTCAAGCAATGTGAGAAAGGTCATTATGATTCCGTAAGTTTGTTTCCCTATGTGGTTCATTATGGTTTACATTATTTCTGTATGTAGTTATCAGAAAACATTGATTCACAATGTGAGAAAGGTCAATTGCTTTGTAGGATTGCAAGTAACTTATTTGGTGGGAAAAGGGACCTTACCTTATTTCACATAATGTTTTGAGGAACACGAAGCTATTATATTCTTATTCAATGCTGCACAGGTTGGAAGTTGTAATTATATGAGACTCCGTTGTTAGCATATGCATTGCACGAGCTTTCTTATACTTGACAAATAGAGAGAAATAGACGGTGAACATGAGCTACTCTTTTTCTCATGAGTTACGTTTCAATCTCAAACTTTTTGGCATACTCAATGTATGTTATTGGATTGTTTTACTGGATTGTATGATTTTCCTCATCTAATAAACCAGCTTCATCTTTCTTGCAGTGAAGGCAAACTACTTCAGGTTATTGGATTTTGTATGTTACTGGATTGTATGATTTGAAACTCATGCTTCAGGTTAATGCAGCTTCACGAGTTGCTTTTTTGTCTAAATTTAGAGATGAGATGGATCATGTATCTGAAGTTGCACACTCTGATTTTTTGAGGAGTAACTAGTGATGGAAATTTTTTTATCTAAACTTTATATACAATTATATCATGATGTCTAGATGAGTATCAGTTTCTAAGATAATGTTCATGCATGCTTGTTGCTTGGGTTTGAAAATGAGATTGTTCTTTCTCATTGGTTTTAAGTGATGATGAGTTGGATTATGTAATTGAAGTTGCATACTATGATTTACAGAGGAGTGACTAGTGATGAAATAATCCTGTTTGAACTTATGTTGTGGTTTCAATTGATAGTTATCTCATGAGTATTATAAAAGTATAAGTTTCTTCTCAGTTAGTATCTTGTTTGAATGAATTTGACAGTGAAAATATTCTTTTTCACTTTTTGTAACTCAATATTTTGAACTCCATATTTTGGTAATGAATGTGATGAGATCACATTATTATGTTTCATTATGAGATTACAATTTGATGATATTATACTATTATGCTTCATTCATATTTTAGGGATTGAAGATTTTCAGAATCTGTGCAATGATCAACTTAATTTGGGTCACTTTTAGTTTTGCAATTGGTTTTGCTTCATTCATATTTTAGTGCTGAAGATTTAGTTTTTTATTTTTTTATTATTTTTTTAATAATTATTTTTTTTAAAAAAATATATATCTACCCCGGTGTTTTTACAGGCGTCGGGGTAGCTTTGAGGAAAACAGATAAGCCTACACCGGCATTTTTTAAAACGCCGGTGTAGGTGGTGGCTGAAAACGGGAACCCAAAACGAATACACCCCTTCAGTGGCGTTTTTCAACCGCCGGTGTAGATGTAACCTTTACCGGCGTTCGTAAAAAATGCCGGTGAGTGTCCCGAAGATACAGCGACGCACGATTCAGCGACACTAGCACCGGCATTTTATAAAATGCCGGTGGTATCTACGGCGGCGTTTAAAAATGCCGGTGAATGTGAAAAAAACGCCTGTAAAGATGACTAGTGTTGTAGTGAGTGTTGGGATAGAGTGTATCCAATTACTCCTGTGGTGTAACAGAATTAAATAGAACAATGAGGAAGTCGAAGTAAATGAGTCAAGTCAATGAACTCCCAAGCAAATAGATCCACAAACCCAACACAAACACAACGAGGATTTATCCCGGTTAGCTTTCGCTTAATCCGGATGGAAAATATAGGGAGATATAACATTCAAGTAGAAAAGGTTACAAGGAGTTAATGATTCACTCCATATGAGGAATTAAACTTACTCACCAAGAACTATTTCTCTCTCAAGCCTCTTTTTGCAATAGAGAAAATAATCTATGAAATCTTCTATCTCTCATATTGGAGGAGATTACAATATGTAGAAGAAAGAATAGAGAGATTCCTAGGTTAATCTTGATTCTCAGTCATCTGATATAACCTGAAGATGAAGTAACTGAATAGGAGTCGTATGATCTGACATGGAGTTGAAGATTGGGCTGAAACAATCTAACAAAACGACGTCCAAAAAGAACACAGTGCCGCGCACGGTCGATCGTCTAATAAGACCGGTCGACCGACCTCCTCTCGGCCAAAATTCTTTACAACTGCGGTTGGGTGTATGGTCGACCTTCTCCCAGGACAGTCGACCGTCATTCTTTCTGGCTGCTAATGTTGCTGTTTTTCTCTTCTACTCTCCTCAACGTTTTGACCTCCGTATTTTATCATATATTCTTCGAATCTAAACCACGAGTATTCAAGACATAATCCTAACAACCAGAACATTCGGTCCCTCAAACTGCAACCTGTGCCAACCGAAGGAAATGTAAAAAGTTGTTATGTACTAGTAAGTTATTCAAGTTGCGACTACAATTCAGTTGCATTGCTTCCCAACACCGTCATAAAGTGTATATAGGAAATATAATCAAAAGGAACTAATAGAAAGTTACAGTCAAATGAGGCACCAAAGGTTTTATAAAATTTCCTACTTTCTTGTATTCTTGCTACGAGACAAAACTAGGAAATGTTGCTCTCATGTTGACTAGTTTTCATTCAATGAAATAATGTTGTGATTGTGGACTTGAATAGGGTTGTTGTGGACGAGAAGGAGTAGATTTAAGTCAATTTAATGGACAAGAGACTGACTACAAATTAAATGAGGGAATTTAATTTCAAAGGAGAGCAAAAAATAATGGGTACATTGGCACAGAGTGGGAGACAGGAGTAAGATGCTGACTCCACAACCGGGTGTGTAGTTTGCCTTATTTCCTTTTCATTTTATTCTTGTTCACAGTGATGATAGTTGACACATGTTCAGTACATGCCAATTGTCTTACAATTTCACAATGAAAATAAGCATATTTACATCCATTTCTACTATTTATAAGCCTCATGTTTATTATTATATCTACTTTTTAAAAATTCTCTGTTACTCTAATGTTCAGTTACTTTAACTGAAAAGATAAAAATATACCACACACAAGTATTAATGAATAGCAAAATATAAAATAATAAAGTATAAACAATATGTAGAGGAACAAGAGTTCTGCTCATATGATACAAATTTTTATTTCATTAACAATATGTAAAGAAGCAAAGTTTACGTTACAGTCTCTACAAATTCATGGTAAACAACCACAAAGCAATAGCTACATTAATGTTAATTCTTTCTTCTAAATAATCAAGAGAAGTTAAGCTACTAAAAAATCCAACACAAAGTTCTATCAAGATTACTCCTCAATACAGACAACAAGTCAAAGAACTAGCATAACGACTCCATAAAATTGTTTTTATGCAAAAATGGCTGGAGGTACCTACTGATCTCCTTGAGACTTATAACCTTGCATCTCTTATGGGGAAATCCAAAGACATTTTTGTCATTTCACAGAAATCATATGTCTTAGTTAATTACAGTTTTTTTTCCCGAGAAAGTATTTAGGTCTTTGGGGATGTTTGAATTTACAATTTGAGGAAAATTTTGCAAAAAAGTAAATCCAAACACCCCCTAGTATGAAAATAATAAAAAAGACTTTGAAAGTAATAATTGAAAACTTCTAGTAATTTTTATACTGATAGGAAATTTTGCCACACTCATGTCATCTGCAGTTCATCTTAAGTGGAAAACTCAATCCTAGGTGGAGCTGTGAGAGGTTGTTGCTACTTATTTTGGTGTGAAAGCAAATAAATAATGAGTTAATAATTGATGGAAACTACTAAAAATATGACCTTTGACCTTGGTCTTGAAATGCGGTTAAGGCTCCTGGGATTGAATCTGGATAGTTGATTGACCACCGTGATCTGAATCCGACGGTTGCTGATGCGGACGATAGACCTGCAAAAAGGCTGAAACACCGGGGGGTGGCCCCGGCGACAGACCCTCTGACGCTCAAGTCAGATTCAGAAAGAGAAAGAGAGTTTGGGAGAAAAACTGGCAAATTATTGATTACCTTTTGACTGTGGCGGGGGAGGGTATTTATAGGCCCGAAAAACATATCAAGCGATTAATTTAGATCCGTTAGCTCGATATGAATTCCTTATCTCCTTTATGTTTCTCCCCCTCGAAAGATAAGTTCTCTTGTTAGGAGATAAGAGATTTGACTCCTAACCTGCATGGGCTAGGTGTCTCTCCTAGTGGGTCTAGTCGATCACTTTTTATGGGCTTGGAAGAAGCACGTGTCTTGTTGAGGATCCTGGAGAAAGCCAAGACCTGTTAAAGAGGTCTGTTATGATTAATCTGCCAGTAGGAGCTTTGAGATCTGTAATGGAATCGTACGGCCCTGATTTGCTGTGGTTTTTACCATCATCATAAGCCCCCCACATCCGGAAGGCAATTTTCTTGGCTTTCGGGGAGTAGTACGTCTTACTTTTGGACTTTGGAGTATAATCTTAGCTGTCAGGATGTTCGGAAATACCTAGAACTGATCTGTGGCTTCTGAAGGCAATGAATATTTCCTGGATTTTTCCATATTTGTTCGGATTTTTCCAAATTTTTTTGGAATTTTCTGGAATTTTTCCCAATTTTAAAATCACCTTTTCGAATTTTATAATTAATAAATCCAATTTTGATTATTTTTAGAAAATTTTAAACGAAATTTCCAAATTTAAATAATTATTTTTTGGATTTTTTAAATTGATTTTTAGAACTTTTAAATGATTTTAGGATTTTTCCTGAATAATCAGACCTGGGCACGATTTTTGACGTGATAAGAGGCGTCGATCAAGGCTGGCTCGCGCGCTGATACAATAGAGGGGCAAAATATGATCGTTGTGATTTGTGGCGACGTGGCGCAATCTAGTGCGTCCATCAGTGGTCGACTTGCCCGCTGAGTGAAATCAAGCGGTGGAGAAGCGAGCGGAGCTCTGAGGAAAAACAAGGGCGACGTGGTTCCATCTCGTGCATCGATCACGCCTGTGCTCGAATCATGGAGCGATCCAAGTGCCAGCAATCGCAGTGGGGACCCCTTAGCTCGGCCGAAAATTTTGCCGAGCTTTGGCAATTTTCTTCCAACCTTGAGGGCTTCGCCGAGCTGTGTGTTATCAGAGCTATGGGTTTTCATCCTCATCGAGCCACGATGATGTCGAGACGTCTCCTCGTCGACTTACTCTCTCGGCCGAGCTATGGAGGAGTTTTGGCGAGATATGGACGTTTGACGAGCTATGGAGGTTTTGCCGAGCTATGAGCTCGCAACTTATTGCCGAGCTATCGACCCTTCTCCAAGATACCACCCTCGAGCTATGAGGATTCCTGGTTTTCGCCGAGCTATAAGCTCGCAACTTGTCGATTCAAGGTTTCACCGAGCTATGGGGATTCGAAGTTTCACCAAGCTATGAGTGTTGAGCTTCGCCGAGCTATGGGCCTAGCTTTTGAGATAGCTCACCGAGAAATGGAGATAGCAACCAGAGGCAATGAGTTTGCGGCCTTTTGGAGCCTCGTCATCATCGAGCTATAGTTGTTGCCTCCTGGTTGAGCTATGGGTAGCTTCACCATCGAGCTATGAACTTAGTCGTGCTCGAAATATGATAATAGAGCTTCGGTTGAGCTATGGCATTTGATTTCCCCTTGCAAGTGGATCTGTTGGGGCGTTGTAGGCGCCGAGCTATGGAGGAGTCGTGGAGGTTGGGCGACAAGAAAGACGGCTTAATCGAATTTGGGGAATTTTGGATTTAAGTTGCGGAGAAGAAGAAGGTGGCACCATGGGTGAGCTCTGTTTCTCATTCGAGCCAGGAAACCTTTCTCCGTTGAGTGACCACGTTCTCGTTGAGCTGTCGTAGCACCGAGCTACTGCATCTCGGTCAAGCTAAGCGTGTTCGTCGAGCTTCAGAAGCGGAGTGGCGGTGGAAGAGTTTGGCGCCTCTGTTTTCTCTTTTGAAGAAGAAGAAGAAGAAGTAGAAGAAGAAGAAGAAGAAGAAGAAGAAAAGGGTGCGGGTTTCGGGTTTGGAGCGTGTACCTGCAACCCGCTCCAAACCATGTTGTATGGTTTGCTTGTGGGTTCGGTTTGCAAACCTTGGACCCGACCCGACCTATTTTCCTCTTTTCCTTTTCTATTCGACCGCAAACATTTGTTGGGGATTTTTTTTTTGTGGATTTGGATTTTCATATACCTGAAGCTTTTTGGAGTTTTTGGAGAATAAATTGAAGCTTCGACTTGACAAGAAGCTTGCTCTGTTTGGAGTTGTTTGGAGTTGAGTAGTCTTTGATGGAGTTCTCTTTCTTACACCAAGGTAGGAGTGCTAGGGTTTTTGGATTTGATCATCTCTTTGAATTTTGAGTTGCTAAGTTACCATTCTTATTGGAACTGGTGTAGTGTGATCTGACCGTTGAATCTTGTGGAGGGCTCAAATCCTGCCACGTGGCAATTTGATCTCTGGAGTTGATTCCACCTCCCACTCCCTCATTTACCACTTTCACTTTCTCTCTCTAAAAAATTTTGAGAGCTTCTCTCTCTAGAGTTGCGGTGTTTCACTAGACAGGACAGGTAGTTCATCTGGTGTTCGATGGTGGTGCTTTTTTTGGCTGTAAATTCGTCGCGCCATTACTTTGACTAGGTAAGATTCTTACGATCGTCGTTTATTATGTCTAGCATTTTGTCTTCCTGTGCTTCTCCTAGATTGGTTAGTTTAAATACGGACGATGGTATTGTGTCCAGCCCCTTCGGTGGAAGGGAGAGTGGGTGTGGTGCAGCCGGTCATTACACTATTGTGGAAACGGTCGTCAAGCCTGAAAGAGATAGGGGATGCGCACTTAAGACCCCATTGTTTCTTGTCCCAGAATTGATAAGGAGTATCTGATAGTTGAACAAAATTTTCTTAGGAGCGGCATGGAATATGACGAGCCAGAGCCCATCTACACTACTGAGGCTAATTATGCCATCACCATTCTTACACGGGATGAGCTTGCCATGATTAGAACGGGCTTTGGCATTCCTTGCGATTACAACTTACTTCTTCCAGGTCCTGGAGTTAGGGCTTGTTACACCATGTCTGAGGAATACTATTTCTTTCTGGGCGATGGCTTCTTTGCGGGGCTTTGCTTGCCCCTTCAACCCTTTATTAAAGAGTTGTGCAACTGGTATCGGCTGTGTCTGGTGTAGCTGGTGCCGAACACGTGGAGGCACGTTGTCGAATTTGTTTTGCAGTGCCGCCAGCTCGGAGCTGAGCCAAGTCTTGCAGTTTTTAGACGTCATTTCAAACTCATCCAACTCAGCAAAATAGAGGAGCACTGGTACCTTAGCCCTCGTAAGAATCGGGGGTTATTTGATGTTCCTCGCTCAATTAGATGTTGGAAGGAGAAATTTCTTGTTGTTCACAGCGCTGAGTCGTAGGGAATCCCCACTACATGGAGGGGAATGGTTCTCTCGGTAGTGAGAGCAGAGCCGATAATGACCTTTGAAGATAAGAGAGTTAGTGATACCCTTCTTGGACTGAAGGTGTTGGCATGGCAAGACATCACTGACGAATTACTCTTTGAAGATGGTCTTGGGCCGGCTATTTCGAATACGGTTTTACCATTGTTGCCTTCATGCCGTATTATCCATACTTTTGTTGCTTTTTGGTTGTTTTATCCATGTCTTTGTTACTTTCATTTGGTCTTATGAGTTTTAACTCCTTCGTGTTTCACCTTGCAGGAAGAATAGACATGGATTACGAAGACCTTCTGGCGGATTTGGATGTGCTGCGTACCAAGAGGGAAGATGAGCTGAAAAAGAATAAGAGGTTGGCTGCGCATCCTTCTTCCAGGGACTTGCTACCCCGGGCCCCTGCCATGCGGACTGAGCCCCCTGCAGAGGTACCACCTGCTGCTGAGGCAGGTTCTTCCTTAGCTACGGTCGTGGCGAGTGCCTTTTCAGCCCAACTGGCTGCTATGGCTGTCGCGGTACTTGCTAATCGAGGGGACATGGCCTATACCCCTGAATGGAACGTGAAACCCCATGAGAGCTTTTTGGGAAACTCTGCTGCTTGCCTTGAGGCCAGCCGCCACATTCCTACTCCAACTGACAGAGAGAGGCTAAAGATGGAGCCCCCCCCCCCCCCCCTCCCCCGAGAGATCGGTTCTGGAGATTGCGATGGCACATATGATGGTATGATTTAGTTTCCTTTGTTTCTTAGTTTATGCTTTCCTCCCTTGCACTGTTACGTTTTAACCGCTTTCTCCTTATTTCAGGCGATGTGCCACTTCAGGCATTTGGTTAACTTTTGTAATGCCCCGGATCTCTGTTACCAGACATCCGTGACACAACCAGAATCTTTGCCTTCAAATGCATCTTAACACAGTAATAACCGAAAATTCAAAAAAAAACTTTTTATTGCCAAATAAAATCATTGCATCATTAATTACAACCCTTATCTTGTTCTTGAATAAGGAATACAAATTATATTAACTCATTACAATTTATTACAAAAATATTCACAAACTCCTCTTGTAAAGCTATCAGCTGTCTCCCAGAATGGTAATCGACTGATCACCGCCGAAACTCCACTGAGTGGTCAGTCTACTTCCATGGGACGTGCTCCTCGTCTTGAGTCTTCCGCTGCGCGACTCTGATATTTTTGTACCTGCTCGAATGGTAGGTAAGTACACTGCTCCTCCACTTGGATGCCCACAATCCCGATCCGGTTTCCAGCACCTAATTGAGTAGGCACGTTAGTAATTCTACTGACACAATTCTAATAAGAAACAACGATCTTCAACTCACACACCCACAAACCATCTTGAATAGAAAAAAAATGTGCATCCTAATTTTCTAGTGTTCGTGTATGCCATAACCTGTAGTCTAATGCATAATATAGAGTACAGAAATGGATGCACTTAATCTAATGTCAGCAAGAGTCTGGATACGCATGCATCCCATACTACATACGTTCTAGATCAAGCCGTCTTCTCCAATTTTAGGGCTTCGAACCCTCACCAAGCAAATACATTCTACTATTATACTCATCCTATTCCTGATAGATACAACGTGGTTAGTGAATCCTATAGTTATTACTGCTAAACACAGTGGTGTCCTCATTTTCCACTAGTGCCCCAATCCGGTCTGGATCACACCAAATGCCATGACGATCTTATAAATACACAACCGCATATCTATGGCGCTGAAGATCCATAAGACCGCAGCCCCTATGGTCTGTTTGTGTCCACCAACATAAGACCATGATGGCCTCAAGGGTCTAAGCGCCCTAACCGACATGAACCCTCCCGTTCTTACCACGGTACTTCAGGAATTAACAAAGCGAGATATGGCTCTCGTGTGCTCAGCTAGTGAGCAGACACAGCCCATATCCCTACGACAGGAAGAGAAAACTCTGGTTATCACTGCCTAGTGCTGACCCTTAGAATAAGTCGAATTATAGGGAATCACTCCTAATACCAACTTGGTATTTAAGTGAAAAGTAAGGAAACTTAATTAAATAATAATTACTAAAATATGCCTGTCACCCAAAATCATGCACGAAGTTTTATCAAATAATTGATCCCTGACTAGTCTGTCAAAATAATAACCCGGCGAGTCGATACTTATCGGCTACCACACTCCTGTTGGTCCTTGACCAACTTTCCGATCTGTGACCCTCAGCGAGTGGTACAAAGGTGCCCAAAAAATGCCTTTTACTGACAATACTTTCAAACATGACACCCAACTATTGATAGACCACGGCTATAAAACACAAGCAAACATACTCAAAATGTGATAAAATCAATATCTTGAGTATAGTAACGCTACTAGTTCACAAATCCATAACTTTTAATCCTTGTACCGGAATTTCATGAATTGATACCTTGGGGGAAGCTAAGAATGCCTACTTCAATTCTCTAGTTAATCATTTCTCAGATTCCAGTCACACAGTTCCAGAAATTCACAAGTTTACTGTTGTGTCAAAACAAGGTTTGCTCAATTCTATATTGACTTTAAACGCAACTCCTGAACTTAGAAAACTCATAATTTCCAAAATACAATTCGGAATCGGGTGTTCTAGCTCATTCTGAAAAGCTAAAAATCTAGGCTACAACTTTCTAGTTGACCATTTTATCAGATTCATCCATCTAGTTGCTCTAAAAAGCCTTACAATCATCAGCATGTGTACTCTGTGTACACTGGCTGCACCTTACCGATAGCATAAAAACCTACTCGCTCATCAGAATGACACAATTATGGATTCTATGGAAATATGAACATGTCCTCTACAACTTTCTAGTTGGCCATAATTACAAATTATTCCATTTGAAACCGTGAAAACACTCATTTTTCTCAAGCTTACAGAAAATACATAATGTGCTTCACCAAACAGAGCCTATAGCTCAAAAACTGGTTTCTGTTCCATCTTGTAAAAATCATAACTATTACTCTACTTGCAGGAATTCCTTGATACAAGGCTTGTTAGAAAGATTAGGATTTCTACTATAACTTCCTTTTATACATTTCTTCAAATTTTGCTCATACAGAGCCATAGAGTTGCAATCTCATCAAGGTGTCATTTCTGACTAAGTTCTGCAAAGTACTTCCTTAAAATTTCATAATAAATCACATGCATAATTAATGATTATCAAACTTGTATTTTCAGAAACTAGACATCATCATGCACATCATACATAAAATATCACATTCTGATTCCAAGTATTCAATGAGTTCTACTCATTTCAATCCTGTACTAAAGCTACACAATTTACCAGTCTCTGTCATGAATACTCTTGCTTAAACAATTTTGAACATGTATCAAGTGTCATCAAAATAATTTTAATCTTTTTATGTAGGATCTAGATTCACACAGGATATTACGGTAAAAATTTCAGACATAGATCATGCATCAATAATTTCTCAAAATTCCTTCAATTTCAGGTTTGGGGAAAAACAGAACCAGCCTCTGCCTTACGACCTAGTCAACAAAAGTGAATTCTTTAAAATACCAAATAAGATCATAAAAATCTTCAATAATTTATGTAGCCTCTAGACATGTATAAGTTCATGCTGTAAAAATTTCAAGGTCAGATTCTAAATACGTTGTTATCAAGAAATTCAAGAATACAGCATCCAATTTGTGTTTTCTGTTTTCAAGTTCAGATTTTAAACAATCTATCTCTAATAATCAATCTAATTACTACTACCACTAACATTACTCACAAATCAAAAAAGAAAACAAGAAAAAAGATTTTAGAGAACTCCCCACCCTTCAATGAACACTACAACACATGTGCGATTTACCGGCGTATATTCCCCGGCGTTTTACCATTCGCGCCGGGGTAGGGAGGGACCAGGAATGAGGCACCAGATTGGATGGTTATACACCGGCGGCCTCTATAAAACACCGGTGAATTGTATTATTCACCGGCGTTTTAATAACACACGCCGGGGAATATACAGACACATTCACCAGCATTTGCAATTCAAAACGCCGGTGAATTAACTGAGATAAATCCCCGCGTACCCTAACATTTCGCTCGCTAATTTCCCAAATTCAATTTTCACGCCTTCGTTTTCCCTCCTCCCTCTCTCTATTTCGCGCGCTTCGCCTCCGTTCCTTCGTCATCTTCGACAGCCCGATTCGATTTCCCTCCTCCCTCTCTCTATTTCGCAGTGAATTTGCGATCGAAAACCACTGCTCGTCGCCCCGCTCTCTTTCTATCTCCTACGCCACCGCTCATCGCCCCGCTCGTCGCCCCCCTCTCTCTCTTCGGTAATTTCTCTTGATTTCTCTCCTTTTCACTGTCAAAGATGCTGAATTCATGCATTTGATTGTCATCTTAGCATGATTTTTTTACCAAAATGAGTTCACTGTCAACTAAGGATGCTAGCTGTATACCAAAATCCTCCAAATCTGTACAAGAATTGGGTGAGAACAAACCTTGTGCAGGCTTCTTTTGTAGCCACAAACATCAATGGTTTAGTTGGGGTGAAGAATTAATAGAGAAACATATATGCTTAGATACCGAAAATTTTCATTTTCTTTTACTATTAAAGAAGCTGAATTCATGCATCTCATTGCCATCTTAGCATGATTTTTTTACCAAATTAATGGGTTGACTGTCAACTAAGGATACTGTATGTATACCAAAATCCTCCAAATCTGTACAAGAATTGGGTGAGAACAAACCTTGTGCAGGCTTCTTTTGTAGCCACAAACATCAATGGTTTAGTTGGGATGAAAAATTAATAGAGAAACATATATGCTTAGATACCAGAAATTTTCATTTTCTTTCACTGTTAAACAAGCTGAATTCATGCATCTGATTGTCATCTTAGCATGATTTTTTTACCAAATTAATGGGTTGACTGTCAACTAAGGATACTGTATGTATACCAAAATCCTCCAAATCTGTTCAAGAATTGGGTGAGAACAAACCTTGTGCAGGCTTCTTTTGTAGCCACAAACATCAATGGTTTAGTTGGGGTGAAGAATTAATAGAGAAACATATATTCTTAGATACCGGAAATTTTCATTTTCTTTTACTGTTAAAGAAGCTGAATTCATGCATCTCATTGCCATCTTAGCATGATTTTTTACCAAATTAATGGGTTGACTGTCAACTAAGGATACTGTATGTATACCAAAATCCTCCAAATCTGTACAAGAATTGGGTGAGAACAAACCTTGTGGAGGCTTCTTTTGTAGCCACAAACATCAATGGTTTAGTTGGGATGAAGAATTAATAGAGAAACATATATGCTTATATACTGGAAATTTTCATTTTCTTTCACTGTTAAAGAAGCTGAATTCATGCATCTCATTGCCATCTTAGCATGATTTTTTTACCAAATTAATGGGTTGACTGTCAACTAAGGATACTGTATGTATACCAAAATCCTCCAAATCTGTACAAGAATTGGGTGAGAACAAACCTTGTGCAGGCTTCTTTTGTAGCCACAAACATCAATGGTTTAGTTGGGGTGAAGAATTAATAGAGAAACATATATTCTTAGATACCGGAAATTTTCATTTTCTTTTACTGTTAAAGAAGCTGAATTCATGCATCTCATTGCCATCTTAGCATGATTTTTTACCAAATTAATGGGTTGACTGTCAACTAAGGATACTGTATGTATACCAAAATCCTCCAAATCTGTACAAGAATTGGGTGAGAACAAACCTTGTGGAGGCTTCTTTTGTAGCCACAAACATCAATGGTTTAGTTGGGATGAAGAATTAATAGAGAAACATATATGCTTATATACTGGAAATTTTCATTTTCTTTCACTGTTAAAGAAGCTGAATTCATGCATCTCATTGCCATCTTAGCATGATTTTTTTTTACCAAAATGGGTTGATTGTCAACTAAGGATGCTGTATGTATACTAAAATCCTCCAAATCTGTACAAGAATTGGGTGAGAACAAACCTTGTGCAGGCTTCTTTTGTAGCCACAAACATCAATGGTTTAGTTGGGATGAAGAATTAATAGAGAAACATATATGCTTATATACCGGAAATTTTCATTTTCTTTCACTGTTAAAGAAGCTGAATTCATGCATCTGATTGTCATCTAAGCATGATTTTTTTACCAAAATGGGTTGATTAATTTTTCTCTTTTAATGAATTTATTGAATCTTTGACAGGTACAAGATGCCTAGGCGTGGAAAACAGATAAACATAAATGATGGCAACGAAAGCCATGGGGATGAGCAGCCACTATCTAATAGTGGCAGTCAAACAGAGGAGGGGGAGGGTAGCACGCCACCCACTATCAAAAAACATCGAGGGCGAACTAAGATGCCGGGCATATGGAAACTTAATAATGACAAAAGGATTGTGGTGGAGGAAAACGGTGTCGGGCAACCGGTTGGTGATAATGCATGAAAATTCTCATCCTTTATTAGGGTAATAGCAAGGAACCCACGGATAATTCCTTTGTCGTACGAGAGTTGGCCGAAGGTGCCAACCACGACAAAGGCAACTGCAATTACAACAATCAAGGTATTTCCCATCTAAAATAAATAATTGGTAGGCTCAAATATGTTATTGAAATATGTATTTTTGGTGATGGGTATTCGGTTTATGCAATTCAGTTATCATTTGTTAAACTTCATGAATTTTGCAGCAATACTTCTCGTTCTCGGACTCCCTTACGCCTTGGGTTGAAAAGTTACTCTCCAAAAAGTGGAGGGACTACAAGAGTGACTTGAAGGCTAAGTTTTTTGACAAAGACCTTACAGAGGCGGATAATGCAGGGGCTGTGCCACCGAATGTGGAGCCTTCAGATTGGTAATTTCTTATGCATTACTGGTGTTCGGCGGTCGGTCAGGTATTTACATTACTAACCAAAATTTAATGACTTTGTGGTTGTATGGCTACTCTAATTAAATTTTTTGTTTACTTCATTGTGGCATGTACAGAAAAGGACGGAGGTGGGTGTTGCCAGTAGGTCAAAGCAGCTAGTGTTGCACACTGCTGGTACACAGAGCTTTGCTCTGGTTCGGGAAGAATTGGTAAGCGCAATCAAATTGAACATTTTTGACTTACAGTTATTGTTTATAAGCATTTCATCTTACTAATATATAGGAAGAAGATTTGGGGGGTCCTACGGAGTTTGGCGACATAGATTTTTTCGATGCCATCCACAAGTCGAAGGATGGGACGTATGCGAGTCCTGAGGCAGCACGGATTGTGGTAATTAGAAATTTACTACTATATATAGGATATAGCAATGTTATTGTTTATATATATCTTCAGTTGCGTTTACTTTTGGATGATCTCTTGCTGTTTTTGTAAATGGCTAATAATTTGTCAAAATCTCATCTGCTTTTAACTCTGATTGTTATGTCCTTTTACAGACTAACGCTCGAAAAAAGTTTGTTGAAATCTCTTCCGCTTCAGATTCTGACCCCACGACGACATCCACAGATTTTCGTACCCGCCAGTGACTTGCCTTGACCGCAGTTAGGGGAAAGGAGCGGCATGGACGTGTCCATGGTATGGGGCTAGGCCCAACCCCCTCGCGGTTATTCGTGCGGAGTGAATCTACTTCAAGTGGGTCTCGGAACGAGGAGATGACTTCATTAAAGGCACAAGTGGCACTCCTCCAAGAACAAATGGCCTAGTTAATAGGGCAGCAATCTCAAGTCCCACCACCGGTAAGTCTTTAAATTGGTAATTTTGAAGAGATTATAATTTTGAATGCATGAAAGACACGTATTAGTGTTTGTGAGTCTGCATTGTGGCTGTCGTCTATGTTTCTTAATTGGGCTGTGATTAGAAAGAAAGGGCTCGAGTGGAGATCTGGAAATCCATATAGAGACATCTCGTTTATTATAATCTATTATTATTGTTGGACCAACCTCCTCTTGCTGTTGTTGCTGATGTCTCTTTGTGTGCGTGTGTTGAAGAGAAAGAAGGGATGAGAGAGTGTTGAGGAAAATGCCGCTATGTTAGCCTGGTTAATCCTCATTCTCTACCATTCCTCTTTCTGGCTCCATTTATGGCTTCTATATTAAATTGGTTTCCTTCCACGATGACAGTTCCGTAAAACTACACTTGATATGAGCCCTATTCTTATTGTTCTTCAATAAAATTGGGAGTTTTGGTGATCCAACTAGTGATCATAGCTGCACCCCATTGCATACTCACAAACACTAATACGTTTGCAGTATCTAAGCATATATGTTTCTCTATTAATTCTTCATCCCAACTAAACCATTGATGTTTGTGGCTACAAAAGAAGCTTGCACAAGGTTTGCTCTCACCCACTTCTTGTACAGATTTGGAGGATTTTGGTATACATACAGCATCCTTAGTTGACAGTCTACCCATTTTGGTAAAAAAAATCATGCTAAGATGACAATCAGATGCATGAATTCAGCATCTTTGATAGTGAAAGAAAATGAAAATTTGCAGTATATAAGCATATATGTTTCTCTATTAATTCTTCATCCCAACTAAATCACTGATGTTTGTGGCTACAAAAGAAACTTGTACAAGGTTTGTTTTGACCAATTCTTGTACAGATTTTGGGAATTCTGAAGTTTTTAGATCCAGGATCACAAATTTTGAATGGGCTGTGATTGGATTGTTTAGTGACTGTCAACAATTGTTCTTAATTGGGCTGTGATTAGAAAGATACGAGTTGGAGTGGAGATCTGGAAACCCATATAGAGACATCTCGTTCATAATAATTTATTATTATTGCAGTTCTTGTCACTCTTGTTGTTGTTGCTGATGTCTCTTTATGTGCGTTTGCTGAAGAGAAAGCAGGGATGAGAGAGAGTTGAGGAAAATGCTGCTATGTTAGCCTGGTGTATCCTCATTCTCTACCATTTCCCTTTCTGGCTTCTATATTTGGTTTCCTCCCACGATGACAGTTCCTTAAAACTACACTTGATATGAGCCCTATTCTTATTTTTCTGCAATAGAAATGGGAGTTTTGGTTATCCAACAAACATGTACCCGCATACTTCCAAATGGCATTTTCTTTACAAAGTCGGGCTCCAAAGAATCGATCTATGACTAGAATCTCCATTCAAAGCCCAATAAAAATTTGTCATCCTGGATATAAAATCTTTTTTGGAGCCACAAACATCAATGATTTAGTTGGGATGAAGAATTAATAGAGAAACATATATGCTTATATACTGGAAATTTTCATTTTCTTTCAGTGTTAAAGAAGCTGAATTCATGCATCTGATTGTCATCTTAGCATGATTTTTTTTACCAAAATGGGTTGACTGTCAACTAAGGATGCTGTATGTATACCAAAATCCTCCAAATCTGTACAAGAATTAGGTGAGAACAAACCTTGTGGAGGCTTCTTTTGTAGCCACAAACATCAATGGTTTAGTTGGGATGAAGAATTAATAGAGAAACATATATGCTTAGATACCGGAAATTTTCATTTTCTTTCACTGTTAAAGAAGCTGAATTCATGCATCTGATTGTCATCTTAGCATGATTTTTTTACCAAAATGGGTAGACTGTCAACTAAAGATGCTGTATGTATACCAAAATCCTCCAAATCTGTACAAGAATTGGGTGAGAACAAACCTTGTGCAGGCTTCCATTGTAGCCACAAACATCAATGGTTTAGTTGGGATGAAGAATTAATAGAGAAACATATATGCTTAGATACCGGAAATTTTCATTTTCTTTTACTATTAAAGAAGCTGAATTCATGCATCTGACTGTCATCTTAGCATGATTTTTTTACCAAAATGGGTTGACTGTCAACTAAGGATGCTGGCTGTATACCAAAATCCTCCAAATCTGTACAAGAATTGGGTGAGAACAAACCTCGTGCAGGTTTCTTTTGTAGCCACAAACATCATGATTTAGTTGGGATGAAGAATTAATAGAGAAACATATATGCTTATATACTGGAAATTTTCATTTTCTTTCACTATCAAAGATGCTGAATTCATGCATCTGATTGTCATCTTAGCATGATTTTTTTACCAAAATGGGTTAACTGTCAACTAAAGATACTGGCTGTATACCAAAATCCTCCAAATCTGTACAAGAATTGGGTGAGAACAAACCTTGGGCAGGTTTCTTTTGTAGCCACAAACATCATGATTTAGTTGGGATGAAGAATTAATAGAGAAACATATATGCTTATATACTGGAAATTTTCATTTTCTTTCACTATCAAAGATGCTGAATTCATGCATCTGATTGTCATCTTAGCATGATTTTTTTACCAAAATGGGTTGACTGTCAACTAAAGATGCTGGCTGTATACCAAAATCCTCCAAATCTGTACAAGAATTGGGTGAGAACAAACCTTGTGCAGGTTTCTTTTGTAGCCACAAACATCATGATTTAGTTGGGATGATGAATTAATAGAGAAATATATATGCTTATATACTGGAAATTTTCATTTTCTTTTACTGTGAAAGAAGCTGAATTCATGCATCTGATTGTCATCTTAGAATGATTTTTTTTACCAAAATGGATTGACTGTCAACAAGGATGCTGGCTGTATACCAAAATCTTCCAAATTTGTACAAGAATTGGGTGAGAACAAACCTTGTGCAGGTTTCTTTTGTAGCCACAAACATCATGATTTAGTTGGGATGAAGAATTAATAGAGAAACATATATGCTTATATACTGGAAATTTTCATTTTCTTTTACTGTTAAAGATGCTGAATTCATTCATCTGATTGTCATCTTAGCATGATTTTTAACTAAAATGGGTTCACTGTCAACTAAGGATGCTGTATGTATACCAAAATCCTCCAAATCTGTACAAGAATTGGGTGAGAACAAACCTTGTGCAGGTTTCTTTTGTAGCCACACACATCAATGGTTTAGTTGGGATGAAGAATTAATAGAGAAACATATATGCTTATATACTGGAAATTTTCATTTTCTTTTACTATGAAAGAAGCTGAATTCATGCATCTGATTGCCTTCTTAGCATGATTTTTTTACAAAAATTTGTTAACTGTCAACTAGAGGATGCTGAATGTATACCAAAATCCTCCAAATCTGTACAAGAATTGGGTGAGAACAAACCTTGTGCAGGTTTCTTTTGGAGCCAAAAACATCATGATTTAGTTGGGATGAAGAATTAATGGAGAAACATATATGCTTAGATACTGGAAATTTTCATTTTCTTTTACTGTTAAAGTAGCTGAATTCATGCATCTGATTGCCATCTTAGCATGATTTTGTTTACCAAAATGGGTTGACTGTCAACTAAGGATGTTGTATGTATACCAAAATCCTCCAAATCTGTACAAGAAGTGGGTGAGAACAAACCTTGTGCAGGCTTCTTTTGTAGCCACAAACATCAATGGTTTAGTTGGGATGAAGAATTAATAGAGAAACATATATGCTTATATACTGAAAATTTTCATTTTCTTTTACTGTTAAAGAAGCTGATTTCATGCATCTGATTGTCATCTAAGCATGATTTTTTTACCAAAATGGGTTCACTATCAACTAACGATGATGTATGTATACCAAAATCCTCCAAATTAATTTGTACAAGAATTGGGTGAGAACAAACCTTGTGGAGGCTTCTTTTGTAGCCACAAACATCAATGGTTTAGTTGGGATGAAGAATTAATAGAGAAACATATATGCTTATATACTGGAAATTTTCATTTTCTTTCACTATCAAAGATGCTAAATTCATGCATTTGATTGTCATCTTAGCATGATTTTTTTACCAAAATGGGTTGACTGTCAACTAAGGATGTTGTATGTATACAAAATCCTCCAAATGGGTTGACTGTCAACTAAGGGTGAGAACAAACCTTATGGAGGCTTCTTTTGTAGCCACAAACATCAATGGTTTAGTTGGGATGACGAATTAATAGAGAAACATATATGCTTATATACTGGAAATTTTCATTGGGCTGTGATTGGATTGTTTAGTGGCCGTCGTCTATGTTCTTAATTGGGCTGTGATTAGAAAGAGAGGGCTCCAGTGGAGATCTGGAAACCCATATAGAGACATTTCGTTTAAAATAATTTATTGATATTATTGTTCTTGTCGCTCTTGCTGTTGTTGCTGATGTCTCTTTGTGTGCGTGTGCGAAGGGAAAGAAGGGATGAGAGAGAGATGAGGAAAATGCTGCTATGTTAGCCTGGTGTATCCTCATTCTCTACCATTTTCTGTTTCCATTTCTGGCTTCTATATTTGGTTTCCTTCCACGATGACAGTTCCTTAAAACTACACTTGATATGAGCCCCTTCTTATTTTTCTTATTTTTCTTATATATGATTTCCTTCCACGATGACAGTTTCATGGATTGTCTGAACAATCCACAAAAGACATGCTTAGATACTGGATTTTCATTTGTTTTACTGTTTTAGATACTGAATATTCCCAATCAGAGCAGAATATAAAGGTTTTAAGTTAGATACTTGATTTTCATTTGTTTGGCTGTTTTAGATATATTCAAAAACAAAATTAAGTACTAGCTTTTTAGCACTGCAATATAATTATTTTACCTCTATATATCATTAAAAATTCCAATTGCAATTGGCACTTTGATCTTAGAATTTATGAATTGGGTAGATCTTTTTGCAAGCTTAAAAAATATGTATATTCTGTATTATGGTCTACTGTTGAACTAAATTATTGTTTTTTTTCATAGAGCGGTTTCCAAGATGAAGGAAATTCTGATGATCAGAACTGAAGATACTCGAGGGGTATGAATCTGTGGTCGGCCTATCCTTGCTGTTGTTATGTCCTCCTTGCTGTTGTTATGTCTTGTGTTATTGTTTGAAGTTTTCGTTGGGATATTTGGGACGTTCGTTACTGTATTTGTATTTGTTAATTATGACACTGTATTAATTTTGCGGTGGATTTGGACGATGATATAACACGTGTGAAACTTTATTATCTTTAATTCTTGTGTTTGGTTGTGATTTGCACATTAATATCCCTGAAATTGGTTGAATCAGTTGCGAATTAGTTTACAGATTTTTTTTAAATGAAACTGTGAATTGAAATCGAATGGAAAACTGAAGCAGGAAAAACAAACGGGCATACACTGGCATATGAAATTGTGAATTGAAATCGAATGGAAAACTGGAGCAGGAAAAACAAACGGGCATACACCTGTGTTTCATAAAACAGCGGTGTATCTAATTGTTTAGTTGAAAATTTTGTTAGAGAAGCGTTTCCACACACGCCGGTATACCAGTAAGTTGCAACAGTCCTAAGAAACACCGGCGTTTTGTAAAACGCCGGTGAATAACTCTACAGTGGCATTTTACAACACGTCGGTGCTTGTAAGTAGGGAAAGAAGGGCGCTCAGAAACATGCATACAACGGCGTTCCCTTACCGCCGGTAAATATTATACATTCACCGGCGGTTGTACAATCGCCGGTGAAAAGATATATACCAGCAGTATATGACCGCAGGTGAATGTATATTGGGGAAAAGAACGGCACCCAGAAATTGGCATATACCGGCATTTGGATGGCCACCGGTGTATTTTGAAGATATACCGGCGTCCAGTATAAATGCCGGTGAATACGCCTATCTTTCCGCGACGCTCGATTCGGGGGCATTTGCACCGGCGTTGTTATAAACGCCGGTGAATGATTCACCGGCGTAGAAAACCGCCGGTGAAGGCCTTAAAAAATGCCGGGAAATAACTTCTGTGTTGTAGTGGAAGTTAAGAATGTGTGTAGCTTGGCCTCCTCCTCCCTCTTGTTCTCCTCTAAGAATTTCCTCCATGATCTCCTTCTCTTCTTCTTTCTTTCACTCTCCTTCTCTAAAGCCCTAGGAAATTTCAGAATTTTTGGAATGTGAGTGAGGGAGGGTGTTTAAATGAAGTGAGGGAGAGGTGGGGGTGTGCAAGGGGGGTGGCCGGCAAGTGGGGTCATGGGGGGGAGGGGTTTTGCCATGTGGCAAGGTGGTTTTGTGCGAAACCATGCTCTTGACTCATGGTTTGGAGATATTTTGTTCCATGGCTCATTTTTAGCCATAGATCAAGATGAAGATGTGATGGATGGCTAGATTTGAGTGCATGGCAAAAAGAAAAAAAAATATTTAATGTAGTATCATACAATTAGATATTTGCATATGTATCATACATATATACTAGTATGTGTATTAGTATCAGTTCTCTCATTCATGTGCACAATCATGAACATAGCCATTCATATTCATATATTCATATAAATAAAGAAAAATAATTAATATTACAATATATATATAGAAAAATAATCCGGTGAGAACCCCTGTAGTGACGAGGTTGAGCGCCTTCGCAAGCAACTGCGCATAATGAAATTGGCAGTCGACCGTTTGCGTATTCAGACAGAGGATGAATTGTTGAATTCTGTTCTCCTTAAGTCGGTGCTTATCGAGAGGGATTGCGAGTTAGCACACATGTACACCAATCGTCTTGCCAACTTGCCCCTGCCTTCGAAAGTGACTAAAGACAGATTGGGGAGTGTGCTCTACTCAGAGAAGTATTCATCGAGAAAGATTTGATTTGTATTGCCTTCAAGCGAGACTTGGTGGGTTACGAACGGCAAGCATCTCGCACGTTGTCGGTGCAAAAAAGGAGTCAATGGTTGAAGTGAAGGAAGGCACCACTACTAATGTGAAAGAAAGTGCAACGGTTGGAGGACTCGGGTCGATCATTAGGGAGCAGTGCCAATAGCGCGGGTGCCCTCTCAACATGCAGGCGACACCCAGAGGGGCGAGTGGGCTTTCTTGAGTTTTGCTTTGGTTAGTGGGGAGTCACGCGCCGCGTGTGCCGGCCAGCAATCTCAATCCATGAGATCGAAGTTTTCTGTCAAATATGCTGGCGATCAAGAAAAAGCCATGGCCGACTAGCCAACCCACAAGGAGGCTCATATCTCTCAGGAACAACGGCCCTCATCCATGGAGTCGCAAGGATGGCTTGTAGGTCGAATTGTATGATTCATGATTTTGTACTTGTAAATATCTGTAGAACTCCTGGATCTGAACATATGGGTTTGTGATAGTTCTGTGATTTGAAGAACTCTTTGCGTGCTTGATTCTTGAGGTGCACCTTGTTTTCAATATTGATGAACCATCGATTGAATTCTTTGTGGGTAAATAACAAGGCTTCAAGCCTATTGTGTGTAGTTAACGAACTGTCAATGGTGCGTGATGGAGTTAAACGTAGATGTAGGGATTAAACCTTTTGCATGATGTTGTGGGGTTATTGGAAGGATTCGCCCGAGGTAAGAGTGGTGAGCAAGACGTTGAAGCTGTTGTTCTGAGTCAACAGTTCGCCGATGGAGCTTGAGTGGTGATCAGAGCATTGAACCCGTTGTTTAGGGCCGACGAGTTATTATTGGAGTTTGAACAAAAAGCATAGCGTCGAACTTGTTGTTTAGGGCTGACGAAGTGTTTGACTAGGCTTGTAAATATTTGTTGTGATGCTGTATCTAAATGCATAGATTTGCGATAGTTCTGTGATTTGAAGAACTCTTTTCATGGTCTTGATCCTTGCTGTCAAGATTGAGGTGCCATTGATTGGGTTCTTTGTAGCTAAATAACAGGGCCTCAAGTCTGTTGTGTATAGCTAACGAACTGCCGATGGTGTATGACGGAGTTTAGAACTTCTCTACCTTGAACTCAGCTAGTTGTAGGAGCAACTCTGAGGAAGAGTTGTTTTCCAAACTTGCTGTGTGGGTCCTCTAACAAATTGTAAGAGTCACATCGAGTGGAGAGTCGAACTCTAAGTGTTGCTTTTTATAAGTGTTGCTGGAGTAACCACGATCCACGATTTTGGACCTTTTAATCTGTCTTCAAGGAATTTTAATTAGTTTCAGGAACAAATCGAATGGCGAGTTGAAATCTGAACGAGTGTAATTGCAAGTTGCTAGAGTAACTCCGAGCCATGGGTATGGATTCCAAACTTGTTAGTTTGAGTATTAATAGGTTGCAGGAGCAGATCGAATGGCGAAGCACACTCTGAACTTGCTTCTTTGCAAGTTTCTAGAGTCTCTTCGAGCCATGGGTATGGACTCCGAACCGGTCGTGGAGATGCTAACGGATTGCAGGAGCAGATCGAATGGCGAAGCGCACTCTGAACTTGCTTCATTGCAAATTTTTAGAGTATCTTCGAGCCATGGGTATGGATTACGAACCCGTCTTGTAGGAAGCTTTTAATGAGTCGTTGGTGTCATTTATGTGTACAAGTTTTGCACTCAATGATGTGTCTAATTTTTATATAAATATTTGTACTCATTTACCCATTAAAATTACTTGTATTCGTCTATCATATTAATAAACTTATCTTACTTCCATAGATTTTGGTTAATTAATTATTTTTTAAGGAATAAGATTTTTGATGCAAAAGGTGAAGATTTTTAGTAAAAATCAACAAACAAAACAAGCAGAAAGATTTATTAATTTTATTATTTTTTTGAATTTTAAATTTTATAATTTGGCCATGTGAAAAGCAAAATATAAATTTTTAATTGCCAATAGAGGTGAAAGTTCAATAAACAAATTTAAAAGGGTTTAATTGAGTTAATGTGATTATTAGTTAGTTTAATTAAGTTAAACTAATTAATTTTAATTTTATTTAAATCCTAAATTCTGATTTTATTTTGTGTGTGTACAGCACGTGTTTCAAGAAAGGAAAGAGAAGAAAAAAAAAAGCAGGAAATAAAGAACAAATCAAAATAAGGAAACAAATAAAGAAGACGTGGAGTCTTCTGAAAAAATAAACCCTACAAATTCAGAGTCAGATCCTATAAATAGAAGAGCAAAAAGAAATTTAGAGGGCGCGCTTAATCGAGAGAACGTGAGCGATGGCTACCTTAATTTTTTTTATAACAAGAAGTCAGAGAATGGCGGAGTTGGCGGCGCAAGGTTAGAAGCAAAGGAGGACGTGGCTGACGTGGTCTGTGTTTAAGCTCTGTGCTCGAAGACATGGATCACAGCGCTGACGTGGCGCATGGTCTGTTGCGAATGGGACCCAGCACAAAAGCAGAGAGGACAGGAATCAGAGAAGACGCTGACGTGGCTCGCTAACGTGGGCTTCTGTCCTGTCTGGTGGTGTGTGTCCCGAAGCAGGGAAAAGGACAGTGATGGGGCATGACGTCAACGAAGGAGACAAAGAGGAGAAAAAGAGCAGTTTGACTTAGCAGCACGCAATTCGAGACATCTCGGTTTGCAATTTTTTTTACAAAACAGTTCTTCCTATATCTCTTTTCTCTTTCTCTAATTTTATTATGCAACCCAACACAGTATTTGTTAATTGCAAATTTATTATGAACTAAATTTTATTTTTCTACTGTTTCGATGTAGCCCAGTTTTGAGAACACAATTTTAATTCCATATTATTTTTCTATTTTTCCATTTTTCCATAGTTGTGTGTTTGATTTTTTATCTTAATGTTTATAATTGGTTGACCAACTTTTGTATGATCTATTAAATCATGGAGAGACCGAACTGGTAATTTGTGATTTCGAATTAATAAAATTAAACACCGTTACAAGAGAGAACCGCTGTTAATATGACCGTTAAGAAATCCATAGATCATAATGAATTTTCAATTAGTAATTTGTGCATGAACTATGACAAATAAATACTTGAGAATATTTTTGATATTGCTTGAGAGAGAATACTGAATAATTTTGGAATTTTGGTCTACAACTTGGAAAAATAATCTTTTTATGGAATTATAAATTATGTGGGATTAACTAGGTAAAATCAAAAGCCCTAGAATTAGTTTTACAATTAATAAACAAAAAAAATTCCGACTCCGCTCCTTTTAATTAATTTATTTAGTTCTTTAGATTAATTTAATTTAGTTGCTTTCTTTATTGATTCGATTTTCCAAATAGTAGTTAATCTAGTAAATTCGGTACTCAGTAAAATAATTAATTCCTGTGGGTTCGACACTCTTTTCACTTAACTACACTACTTGTTGCGATTTTGTAAACTTGCAAATAATCCACATCACTCAACTTATTGTATAAGTCTTCAAGAAATTTTAACTTGTTTCAGGAACACCTCGAATGACGAGTTGAACTCTAAACGTGCTTAGTTACAGGTTGCTAGAATAACACCTAGCCATGGAGAAGGATTCTGAACTTGTTAGTTTAGGTATTAACAGGTTGTTGGAGCAGATCGAATGGCGAAGTGCGCTCTGAACTTGCTTCTTTGCAAGTTGCTAGAGTCTCTTCGGGCCATGGATATGGACTCTGAACCCGTCTTGTGGAAAACTTGTAACGAGTGTTTAGCGCTGATTTAGGCATTTAGTTGGGCGTTGAGCTTGGTGTTTGATTTAATGAAATTGAACAAGAAGTTTAAGAATAAACTATCTAATTTTATTGAGAGATAGACTAAGGGACTGCTCTAATGGCTGGCCCTTATTACATGCATGACCGTTAGTGAAAGCAGTCTTTATTGAAAGGAAAAGTAAATGTCTGCTCTAGTGGCTGGTCTTTATTACAAGTTTTAAAAATTCTACTATTAGGAAAGGGCATTTCAGACGCTCTCATTGAACTTCTTGAGGTGTTGCTCATTCTGAGTCCCTGCTATTATGTCCTTGCCCCCGGGGTCTTTAAGTTGGTGAGCCGAAAGGCGAACAACTTGGTAGACCTTGCCTTGAGTCATTTGTTTCGAAGTGAGCCTCCCCTGAATGTGTGGGGAGAAGGGTAGGCCTTCTGATGCAGTGCTGAGCATTGTCAAGACTATTTCTTCTTGTTGGCTTAGCGAAGTGGCCGCGGGTGAGGGATTTAGGTGTATTGTTGCATTCTGATGAGGATGTACTAGGAACTGAGAGGAAATAACTTAAAAATTTTGAAAATTCTTGATTTGACTGATTAGTGTTGTAGCTTCGATCTCGTCTACAGACTTGGTGTTACTGTGACTGTTTTCTAGTAGTAGCTCTTTGGCATTGAGGGGGAACCGAACCCCCCATGGTATAAGTGTAGCATGCCCGTGCTGCCTGTTGGCTTCCCACTACCTGGCCTACACCCGATGTTGTTGGGAATTTCATTTTCATGTGAAATGCAGAGGCGACCCCGTTGAAAGTGGCTAGTCTGGGGTGGCCAAATATGTCATTGTACACGGATTTGACGTTAACTACTAGTAAGTCTAATGCATCCGTCTGAGTTGCTGGGGCTTTCCCTGCCGTCACGTTGAGCGAGACAATTCCCTCGACTTGGACATGTGCACTTGAGAAGCCGTGAAGTGTATAGCTGACTGACTTGAGTCGATCTCGCGAGAGCTTTAGAGCATCAAATGCGGCCATGAAGATGATGTTTACAGAACTGCCGTTGTCTACGAGGATACGTCGCACCTCATGATTTGTCATGCCTAGATTGATAACCAGTGCATCGCAATGAAGTGTTTTGACGCCCTCAAGATCTTTATCGGAGAAGGACACAGAGAGGCCCGAATCCTTTGGGGGTGGAGTGTTATGTACCGAATTAACTTCCCTTATAAAGGCTTTGCGAGAGTAGTTAGAATCTCCCCCCAGTGGTCCTCCATGGATGGTGTGTAGAATGGCAATGTGCTCGGAGTCTCGTGATTCAGAAGGCCTTTCTAGATGCTTATTAGCCCCCCGTGATGGAGGGGTTTCGGCGATATTATTTCGTTGGACAAACTGAGAGAGATAGCCCCATCGAATCAGGTCTACAATTTCTTCTTTGAGGGCCTTGCAATTGTCAGTAGTGTCCATGGCCTCTGTAAAATGCGCACCACAGGTCCTTGTCTCTCCTCTTGCTGGCCGTTGTCATTTTGGGAGGAGGATGAAATATCCCATCTTTTTCAACCGCCATGAGGATGGTAGACACACTTGTGTTCAAAGGAGTAATTTTTCGAAGTGGGGTGTTGAAGGAAGACGACGTTGGCTTGCACCATTTTTCAGGAACTTCTTGGGTGTTTCCTCGCTTGCGTTCTTCCGTTTGTTTCCGAAAAGTGACTCTTTCTTGAACTGTGGATTGACAGCTTCCTTGACTCTGATGTACTTTTCACTCCTTTCCAAGAGCTCAGTAAAATCTCGAGGTGACCTCTTGGCGAGGGATGCTTTCAGTTCTTTATGCATGACGTTGTGACGGAAAGATGTAGCCACCACTGAATAGTCCAAGGCGGAAATTGACCTTGCTTCTGCTATAAAGCATTTGACGAAGTCCTTCTCCAAAAGTATGGTCGGTAGTTTAATCAGATCTTCCATAGGAAAAGCTGGTTGACGAAGAGAATTGGTGCGACGGCTTGAAGCCACCCCTCTACCTCTTAGTCTTGGTGGCATGGCGGCAAGTCTGACTTATGTAGTTTTCCACAGATAGCGTCAATCTGTTACTTCTTATTTTGGTGTGGGAGCAAACAGATAGTGTGTTAATAATTGATGGAAACTACTAAAAATTTGACCTTCGTCATTGACCGTGAAATGCGGTTAAGGCTCTTGAGATTGAATCTGGATCGTTGATTGACCACCGTAATCTGAACCCGATGGTTGCTGATACAGTCGATGGACCTGCAAAAAGCCTGAAACACCGGGCGTGGCCCCGACGACAGACCCTCCTACGCTCAAGTCAGAACCAGAAAGAGAGAGTTTGAGAGAGAAACTGGCGAATTGTTGATTACCTTCTGACTGTGGAGGGGGGAGGGTATTTATAGGCTTGAGAAACATATCAAGAGATTGATTTAGATCTATTGGATCGATATGGATTCCATATCTCCTTTATGTTTCAACCCCTCAAGAGATAAGTTCTCTTATTAGGGGATATAAGATTTGACTCCTAGCCTGCATGGACTAGGTGTCTCTCCAAGTGGGCCTAGTCTGTCATTTTTTATGGGCTTGGAAGAAGAGCCTGGAGAAGGGTCCAGACCTGTTAAAGAGGCCTGTTATGATTAATCTGCCAGTAAAAGCTTTGAGATCAATGCTGGAATCGTACGACCCTGATTTGCTGCAATTTTTACCATCATCAAAATCTGATCGTTGATCTTTGCCACGAAATGTGGTTAGAGCTTCCGAGATTGAATCTGGATCGTTGACTGACCACCGTGATCTGAATCCGACGGTTGCTGACACGGTCGATGGACCTGCAAAAATCCTGAAACACCATGGGTTAACCTCGGCGATAGACCCTCCGATGCTCAAGTCAGAACCAAAAAGAGAAAGAGTGTTTGAGAGAGAAACTAGCGATTTGTTGATTACCTTCTGACTGTGGAGGGGGGGTGGTATTTGTAGGCCTGAGAAATATATCAAGAGATCGATCTAAATCCGTTGGATCGATATGAATTCCTTATCTCCTTTATGTTTTTTTTTTTTGAAGAAAAGGTGGAATAATGCCACCCTGTTTCATTAATAAGTGATTAATAAACAACCCTGAAGTCCCGAGAAAAAACAAGTGCAGTGCAGGAAATAAAACATAACCCCCAACATAACCCTGGGGGGTGGGTAACAACATCCAGCCTAACGGCAACCAAAATACAATACAACATACTAAGGCCTGATACAAAATATGTCATAGTGAGGCGAGAGTCCACTCATCAGTCAAGAGTTGGTCCGATCTCTATCTCCTCGTCATCAAACTCATCCACCTGGAACACCCTTGCAATCCTCCCTCTTGCTCCTGAAGCAGCAGCTGTAGCCCAAAAGGAAATTAGATGCATGATATGAGTAAGATTACCAGAAATAGAATTACATGAAGCACGGAAATAAAGATTGTTCCTATCTAGCCATAATACCCATGTGGTTGCCGCAATGACAATAAACCATGCATCTTTCATATCGTGACGTGCTGACGCAAATCTGGGACCCACCCACAGTTCCTCATAGTCTCTTGGGTAGTCACTTGTTCCTAGTGCTCTGAGCACCTCTATCAGGACGGCCTTGCTTCTAGTGCAGTGAAGAAACAGATGATTCAAACTTTCCACGTGTACGTTGCAGAACCCGCAATTGGTCGCAATGTGAGGTTGCCTCTTGGCTAGGTTCTCTCTAGTGAGAATGGCCTTGTTGAGCACAAGCCAGAGGAAGACTCTAATTTTCAGAGGTGTTTTTGTCTTCCAAAGTACCGCTGCCCAGCTGGGCCTGCATCCTCGATAGTGAATCCGGTTGTAGAGTGATCTAACCGAGAACACTCCCTTGTTCTCGAGTCCCCACCGCAAGTGATCGGGGCCTTGGGCACACCTCACCCCAGATTGGACTATGCGCGTTTGCAATTCATTCAGTTGCTGTAGCATACTTGGGGAAAGAGTTCCTTGGAATGACGGTCTCCAAGTCCCCTTTTTCCAAGTTTCCGCCACCGAGATATTCGGTCTAATCGTTTTAGCAAACAGCTCTGGGAAATCTTCCTTAAGAGAATGAGGACCGCACCATTTGTCCCACCAAAATCTGGTGGTACGACCATTGCCAATCAGAGACGAAGTTGCTGAGTTGAAAGGTCCGCTGGCTTTAGCAACTCCTTTCCAGAAACGGGAGACTTTGGATCCAACTCGGAAGCCTAAACTTCTAGTGCCTTTCCCTCGAAGGTAGGGTTGGATAAAGTCCTGCCATCTTTCCCTGCAATGATGGAACACTTTCCACCACCACTTTCCCAGGAGTGCCAGATTCATATCTCTGAGGTCAATGATGCCTAGCCCTCCGTGCCTCTTTTTCATGCATGCGATATTCCATTTAATAAGGTGGTAGCCTCCCTTATTTGAGTCTGCGCCTTTCCAAAGGAATCTTTTCCTGATACGATCGATCCTTTGGATTACCCACTTTGGGAGTTCAAAGAAGGACATGTAGTAAATGGGCAGATTGGACAACACAGAGTTGATGAGTACCACTCTGCCCCCAAGAGAAAGCGATTTGCCTTTCCATCCGGACAGTCTATCCTCCACCCTGTCAATAATAGGCAACCAGTCCGCCTTAGTGAGCCTCCCTGGTCGGAGCGGGAGCCCTAGGTATTTGATTGGGAATTCTTCTATCGCGCAGTTGAGAATGGTGGCGTGCTCCCGAATTTCAGATTCTGATAGTGAGATAGGTACAAGTGCACTCTTGTGGAAGTTAATGCTCAGGCCTGACCAGGCTTCAAAGCAGTAAAGGATCCCTTTAAAGCATATTGTTTCCGCTCTAGTCCCATTACCAAATATAAGGGTGTCGTCAGCATATTGAAGGATCATGCATCCCTGATTAGCATTGCTGCTGGCCACAGGCGCTATCCATCCTTTTCTTTGACAATTATCTAGCATTCCTCTGAGCACATCCGCTACAATAGTGAATAGAAGTGGGGACAGAGGATCCCCCTGACGGAGCCCCTTCTTGCACGGGAACGAGGGACCGGGCCTCCCATTCACTGAAATTGCCATTTTGCTAGAATGTAAACACTGTTTAATCCATCTTATCCATTTGTCCCCAAAACCTCTCCCCCTGAGAGCCTCTAGCAAACATTCCCAGTCCACCGAGTCGTATGCTTTCTCAAAATCCAGTTTGAGGAGGAAGTTCTTGGAATTGCTCTTGTGGCAGTGGTGGATAACTTGTTCAGCAGTAGCCACACAGTCTAGGATACATCTGCCCTTAATGAATCCCGTCTGTGTCCTACTGATAAGACTGTCCATGATGCTTCCCAAGCGGATGGCTAGGACCTTAGTGATAATCTTAGCCGAGCAGTTAATCAGGCTAATTGGTCTAAAATCCTCTACGCACTTAGAATCTTCCCATTTGGGGATCAACACAACTTCTGCAAAGTTGAACATTCCCAGCCTCAGGTTATTGTGAAAAAATTCCATCATTACATCCATAAATTCTCCTTTAATTTCTTCCCAGAACACTTGGAAGAACAACATCGGAAAGCCATCTGGCCCCGGCGACTTGTCAGCTCCCATTTGCTCAATGGCCGTTTTGACCTCTGACTCCGTGAAAGGTTCCTCCAAGGAGCAGTTTTGACCTGGAGCAATCTGATACTCCTGCCAGAAGTCTGCCCCCATTGGAATCCTAAAGTCATTTTTCTTCCCGAAGAGACCCTTATAGAATGACTGGAAGGTAGTGGAAATCACCTTTTCCTCCTACGATGTACCTGTAGCTGTCTGGATTGATAGAATAAGATTGGATCTCCTTCTTGCACTAGCTACCCGATGAAAGTAGGCCGTATTCGCGTCTCCCTCTTTGAGCCATGAAATCCTGGACCTCTGTTGCCATTTGATCTCTTCTAGTCTATACAGATTGGCAATGTTATTACGGAGTTCTAAGAGCCTGTTTCGCTCTTCCTGCGAAAGGACTCTGGTTTCTTCCACCCTTTCAAGCTCATCAATACCTTCCAGATAGGACTCTTTATCACGCCAGATGGTCGAAAATCTAGACCGATTCCATCTACAGAGCCTCTTTCTTAGTCTTCGAATTTTTCCACACCACCGAGATGCCGCGTCCCTGCCGGTCATTGGGAGTGCCCAGTTCTCCATAACCATATGGTGGAATCCCTGAATTTCCAGCCATGCCTTTTCAAATCTGAATTTCCTAGGCTTGCGGGATCCCCGATTCCCCACATCAAGGAGGATTGGGGTGTGATCTGAAGTTGGTCTAGCGATCGTTCTGGCCGTAGCGAGAGGGAATAATGCTTCCCAATCCAAAGAGACCAGAACCCTGTCCAATTTGGCCATAACCGGATCCGCTTGCAAATTAGACCAAGTAAAAAGTCTGTCATTGATTGGGATATCAATCAGTTCAAATTCCGTGATAACTCTATTGAATTCCTCTCGTTGCCTGTCGCTAGCGCCTCTTCCCTTGTGTTCAAAAGCAAATCTAGTAATGTTGAAATTCCCACCCACAATCCAAGGTCCCGACCAGCGCTGCCGGATGTCGGCCAGTTCTTGCCAGAAGGCCTCTCTGTCTGTGGCCACGTTCGGCCCGTAGACAACAATCACCGTCTGCATTCAATCATCTGAGCGTCGCTTAAGTCGGGCGGTTAAGGAGAACGCCCCACGATGCTCCTCCTCGCAGGAAAGAAGATCCGAGTTAAACCCTAAAGCAATCCCCCCTGAGGCACCGACAGAGTGGCGTAGCAACCACTCTTTGATTCTGTTACCACCAACTCTTTTGAGTTTGATCCCGTGCTGGAGTTTGGTCTCCTGCAGCCCTACTATATCCGCCTTTGAATTGCTAATGACATCCCGTACCATACCCCTCTTTCCCCTATCCCCCAAACCCCTAACATTCCAAAAAAGTGTATTCATTTGGGAACTGTGTCGAGAGAGAACGTTGGTATGGGTGTGGGGCCGGCCCCATCCTCGAGGATGTCCGTTGCCCCATCACAATAACCGAGAGTGGTCTTGTGAACCTTAACCCTCTCAGTTTCCCAACCCCTAATTTTGTTAAGTAAAGCATTGCATTCCGTGTCACAAACCTCTAACCCACAAGTTCTAGCTAGGGCAAAAACCTCAGAATCAGACATGAAATTCAAAATAGAAGCTAAAAAAGCAGTTGTACCTCCCTTGTCGAACTTGGCTGCTTTGGCCGCCGCCGCAACCTCAAGATAGTCATCCAAGGACTCCGCATGAGCCCTTTTTGGTGATCGGTGAACTTTGAACCCAACTGCCCTCTGTAGTGATCCAGAACCATCTGTAGGTGCAGATTCTGGAAGCGTGGAAAGAACCATCTCAGAAGAGATCTCTCTTTGGGTGTTGGCAATAAACTCTAGATCGTCAGACTCTTCATCTGTGAAGGAGAAGTCCTCGTCCAAATTTAGTCGCCCTTCTCGGTCCTCCTCACTATCTGATTGTTGACAAACTGTTGCAAAAATAGTGTCTCTCAGAGCAGGCTTCTCGCTTAGCCCACGACCTGATGACACAGCTGTAGCAGTGTTGTTATGTCCCGAAGCGGACCCCTCGGTGGGCCCGCTACTGGTGTAACAGAGAGTCTGACAGTTGGAAGTTGTTGTTACATAACTATTCCCCTTGGACCCCTCTTTGGGCCCGTGAGGATCTATAAAAAGCCCACTCTCACTCCGTCCACCTACCCCCTCAACACCACTCGTTAACACTTCGGTACCTCCGCAGCGCAACTTACCCCTCCCTTCGATAATGCCGCCTTCCGCATCACGAAGTTGGGCAGTAAGATTACCACCCATGCCAAGTGTCGCGCTGTGAGGGGGTGAGACATCGGTTGGTTCAGAGGTCAGTTGAATTTCGACTGTTGGCTTCCCACACAGCCTGTTAATTTTGCCACCTGTCACACGGTGATTTGGTGGGAGATCGGTTTGGGCGGTGAGCGCATTAAATGGCGGAGAAACCAATTGGGCTTTGAGCGTTATGGGTTCAGAATTCTCTGAGCTTTTGCCTTCTTCGTCCCTATCCCCTTTTGCTTTCTCCTTCACTACGCTGTTTCCATTACCACTTTCATCCAAGCTCTCAGAGCTCTTCCCTCTACCAACTCCTTCTGTGTCCCTCCTGGTCGCCAACGTGCACCTACTCTTCTCTTTCTCTGAGGCGGCCTCTGCAATCTACCTCTCCTGGTCCTTTGCCTTATCTGCACCAAACCACCTCTGCTCTACCCACTCCTTAGTCGAAAGTGGTATGTTGCCAGTCTGTGCGTTCAGAGAAGTACCATCCAAACTGGTTTTAGTGCTTTTGAGGCCAACTACTCCGTTCTGAGCCAAAGGTGTCTCCTTTACCACTGCATGCGTTGTCTTCTTCCTGTTTTGGGTATGGTCTTGGTCGCCTCTTGACTTGATGGCGTCAGACCCTTCCAAAACCGGAAAAGCCTCAGCCTTTCTCTGGATTTGTGCTGCTGATCCCTCCGCCGCAGCTCCACGACGTCCCTCCTTCCCTCTGGTGGCGTTGAGCATCTCTCTGTGGGCTCGTTCCACGTCATGCGCTCCATCAATGGTTAGATCCCAACCTGACGCCGCCAATTCTCTATACGAACGGCCGTCTCTCGAAGAGGAGGGGGGTTTGGGGGAGATGATGGGCTTTTGCTCCGGCTCAGCCCTTCGGTCGAGGATGAAGCGAATGAGATAGGCTTCCTCAAACGAGAAGACTTTCGCGAATCGGGGCATAAGTGAGATATCGGCACTTCTGATGAGAAGTCTAGCCGAGACTAAATCTGAGCGGCGAGTAGTATTCTCGTCGATGGCCTCCACCGTTCCAAACTCCGATATAATCTCTTGGAGCGCCTCCTTTTTCTAAAAATGTAACGGAACATTGTGGATCCAGATCCAATACTTGTCCCCTTTCGGAATTTCCGCGCCGAAGTGCAGTGACCAAGCTGTGAATTCGATTTTGAAGAAACCAAAATCGAGAATGCCCATTAAGGTGACCTCCGTCATCTTCTCAGTCGACGGAAACGAGACAAGGAATTGACGGAGGCAAAGTTTTTTGACTACCCAGTCTCGATGCGCACGCATTGGCCACTTAAGATTAAGCGCCTATAGGAGGTGAGCTTCGGATGGGGATCCCGATCTCACCCTCGCTACCGCACACCACTGTCGAAGCCAAGCTTCTTCATTCTTGATCGTATCGAGACTGTGGGCTAGTTTGATCACTGTTGGGCTCTCTGGGGATCTGCCCCTTACCACAAGCCTCTTCTCGTCACTACTGGAGTTCGAAACATTCGTGCAAGAGTAGGACATGTGTCCCCATTTCATGCACCGCAGACATCTGACCTCCTTCGTGCACTCCGTACGGTAATGACCTAAATCCCCACAGTTGAAACACGGGATTGGCTTTCTTTTCCCTTTCCTCATTCTTTTTTTGGTAACAAACTGCTCTGTTGGTTGTGGGAGGCAGTTAGAGTTGTTGGGTGTTTGGTGTTTCGGAGGTGAAGTGCTAGGTTTCCTCTTGCCCCCCTGGTCACCACAAGCCAATCTTCCACCGTCTCCACGTCCAGTGCTGCAACCACACTCCCAAGTGCCTCATCCCTTGGGTCCCTCGTTGGGCCCCAACGATGATTGACTTGTGGTGGTTGGTCGTGGTCACTTTCGGTCGAGGGGATGGTTGTCGAGGTAGGTGTGTGGAGGTCGGGGGTGAAGAGTGAGAGGATGCAGGCTGTATGAGTGGTTTGAGTTGTGGTCTTGCGGCACTGGTTGAACCCTGGTAACGCTGATGGGTGAGTTGGTCCCTTCCAGTGTAGTGTTTATGCTCTTGATGCCTTAGTCTATAACTGTGAACACCCTCCGAGTTGTGACGGTGTTGAGGATCTCTTTCATCCCTGTCCCTCTGGTTGGGCAGCATCCGCGCTGGGCGATGTCGGCTGGTAGGGGGGGACTTCCTACGCTCCTCGAAGCGTTGAGGGGGACCCTCTCTACGGGCCCTCTCCCTCCGCGGATTGACCTCATGAAGGCTATGATGAGCGTTGCTACTCCCTTCACGGTGGTGGTGTGCACTACGGTGTGCCCTCGCCGGGGATAGAGCTCGCCTGAGCCTAGGGGCATCCCCCTCCGGGGGGTGCTGCAGGGTGCTGCATTGAGGCGGAGCATTGGACATTGCAATCTTTAGCTGTGGTTGGATCACTGAAACGGGAGAAAGAGCAGGGGTGGTGGTATTCGGTGGGGTGTAGATCGGAGGAAGGGTTGGGATTTGGTTGGCGTAGAGGACCCTCTCAAAGGGCCCATAGCCGCTCAACTCCATCTCGAAGAGGTCGATAGTAGCGCGAGACATCTGTGATGCGCAGAGAGGTGGGTCAATGGTGGAAAGCAAGCAATCCAAGAGGGAGAGCAGGAGGGGGGGGGAGGGGGTGGGGGAAGGGGGTGTGACAGAGAGGATGAAGAAGAAGAATGGGGCCAAGCACAGTGAGGCTATTGAGATTAAGGGAGGTAGGGGCTAGCACCGGTGAAGGGAGTGGGGGTTGAGGGTGTGGTGGAGGGGGTGGGTTGGTAGGAGCACAGCATTTTTACTTAAGCGTGGCTAGTTTTGATGAGATTAGAGCGCCATATTTGAATTATTGAAGTAACATAAGAAAATAGTGGATATGCAACCATTCGGACTTGAATATAAACTTGAATTTTTTCAAGAAAGAGTATGACTACTACTCTGTTATCTTCTTTCTGTCTCCTTTATGTTTTTTTCCCTCAAAAGATAAGTTCTCTTGTTAGGGGAAAAAAGATTTGACTCCTAGCCTTCATGAGCTGGGTGTCTCTCCTAGTGGGCCTAGTCTATCACTTTTTATGGGCTTAAAAGAAGTCCATGTCTTGTAGAGGAGCCTGGAGAAGGCCCGGACTTATTAAGAAGGCCCGTTATGATTAATCTGTTTGTAGAAACTTTGAGATCTGTGCTGGAATAGTACGACCCTAATTTCAAGTGATTTTCACCATCATCATATGCCCCCCACTCTCGGAAGACAATTTTCTTGGCTTCCGGGGATTGATATGCCTTATTTTTGGATTTTGGAGTACATTCTTAGTTGTCAGGGTGCTTGGAGATACTTGGAACTGATCAGTGGCTTCTGAAGCCAGTTTATATCTTCTTGGATTTTTCTGAAATTTTGAATATTTTTTCGATTTTTTCTGAATTTTTCTAAAATTTTCTAGAGTTTTTCCCAATTTTAAAAATCAAAATTTTGAATTTTATAATTAATAAACCCAATTTTAAATTATTTTCTGGAATTTTTTAATTAATTTTCCACAATTTAAATAATTATTTTTTGGATTTTTTATTTAATTTTCGAATTTTAAAATGATTTTTTTGAATTTTTATTAATTATCAAACCTCAACTCGCTTTTTGGCCCGATCAGGTTCGTTGATTAGGGAAGACTCACGCGTTGAGTGGGATCAGATGGCCGAGAAGGGGGCTGAGGGCTGAGGAAGAATAAGGGTGACGTTGGTGCATCTGAGCCACTCATCACGCTTGCGCTCAATTTTTGGAGCAATCCAAGGGTCAAAAATTGCAGTGAGGACCCCCTAGCTTGGCCGACCATTTAGCCGAGCTATGGCCATTTTTTTAGAACTTCGAAGGCTTCATCGCGCTATGGGGAGTCTATGTCTTTGCAGAGCTGTGAGCTCTCGCCCTTGTCGAGCCACCACCTTCCTCGACTTACTTTCCTCGCCGAGCTACGAGGCTCTGTTTTTCGAAGCTTTTTGGCGAGCTATGGAAATAGCTCGCTTCGGCAGAGCTATGGGTGTTAGCGAGATACGAAGATGTCGAACTATGGAGGTAGCCATTTTGCCGAGCTATGGACTGTCGAACTTCGCCAAACTATATGGGTTGCCTGATTTCTCCTGAGCTATGGAGCTCCATTGCCTCGCCGAGCTATGAGGCTTGTGGTTCTCGTCGAGCTATGGAGCTTTGAGCGTCGAAAAGTTATGAGTTTGGTCACGCTTCGACCTATCGAAGATACTCTATGTTGGTCGAGCTCTATTTTTCAAGTTTCGAAGCAGTCAAGTTTTGAACTCCTCTCATCGAGCTACGAGCTATGAGCCCCTTGTCTCTCACCGAGCTATGGAGTTTTCATCATGGTGGCGAGCTATGGTGGTCGGTCCTTCGCCGAGCTATGGAGTTAGCCGAGCTATAGGATTAGGATTTTCTTTGGGTTTTTTGCACTCGCTGCTTTCAAAGATGGCAGTTCAAGTTAGAGGTGTGGTCTTCGAGCTCGAACATGCTGCAGTTGTGGGCGAAATGCACTTGGTCGAGCTGCGGTGGTTGAAGAAGGAGTCTTTAGAGTTTTGGAGCTCGACGATTGGAGAAGTTCTGTTTTCTGCCCGGTTTTGAAGGAAGAGGTTAATGGAGAAGAAGTGAGCAGTTCGGGTTTGAAGTGGACGTGGGTTTGGTTTGGATCTTGCACCCGTTAACCCGTTTGGATGTGTACGCACTACAGAATCTTTGGGTTTTGTGGACTTGGATTATATATATATATATATATATATATATATATATATATATGTGTGTGTGTGTGTGTGTGTGTGTGTGTGTGTGTGTGTGTGTGTGTGTGTATACCAAGTTTTTACTCCATAACCTTCAATTTATGGATGATAGAATCTTTTTGGTGAATTGCAGCATCTCATGATTATCAACTCGTTCTGTCAAGTATAGTCTGGAGATTTTTTGCATGCCAAGTGTTCGTTGAACGGTTTTTCCTCGTTGAAGCTCTTTTTTTGAGTCATTGCTTGTTGTACTTGTTGATCAAAACATCTCGTCGTCTGTTCTGTTGAACCGATTTTTCATCGACCAAGCGTTGTGTTGTTCACTTGTTTTATCGATTGAGCCTTTCGCTGTTGGACAAGTGTTATGTCAGTCTAGGAGGAGAGTGCTTTGATTGTGGGATCATGTATATGTATAGCTGACCTAGAAGAGCTGTTGCAGACGTGATGTTTGATCCCAGTGAGTTTGTGGAGACAACTCTAAGACGGAGTTTGTGTTGAACTTGTCGTTTGATCCTGACAATTTGGAGAGACATCTCCGTGACGGAGTTGAATGTTGATCTTGATGGTTCGATACAAGCAAGTTTTGCAGAGGCAACTCCGTGATGGAGTTATGCGTAGAGCTTGTCATTTGATCCCGGCAAGTTTGGGGAGAACGCTGTGTCAGCGTTGATCGTTTGAGCTTGTCGTTTGTGCCTAACAAGTTTGTAAAGACAACTCTTTGACTGAGTTGACATAGCGCTTTCTATTTGATCCGAGCAAGTTTTGTAGGGGAAACTCCTTAATCGAGTCGATGTAGGACTTGCCATTGGTGCCCAACAAGCTTGTAGAGATCTTTGCGATGAAGTCAGGCACTGAGCTCGTTGTTTGAGACTGAGTTGGATGTAGAACTTGTTGTTTTAACCCAGCAAGTTTTGTAAAGACAAACTCGAAGATGGAGCTGGAACTTGTTGTTTGTGCCAAGCAAGTTTTGTAGAGACAATTTTAGGTCGACGTTTGACACCAAACCTATTGCACGAAGATGAGGGGTCGTTGGAAGGGCTCGAGCAAGGAGTGGGGCATTGTACTCATTATTTGGATTCAATGAGTTGTTGATGGAGCTCAAGTTGTAAACAAAGTGTTGAACTCACTGTTTGGAACAAACGAGCTATTTAGTGGAGCTTGAGCGAAGACCAAGGCTTTGAACTCGTCGTTTGGTGCCAACAAGTTGTCGATGGAGCTTGAGCGGTGAACAAGGTGTTGAACTCGTTGTTTGAAGCCAATGAGTTGTTTATGGGGCTCATGCGGTGAGTAGAGCATTAAACTCATTGTTTGGATTCAACAAGTTGTTGATGGAGCTTGTGCTGAGATCAAGGCGTTAAACTCATTGTTTGGAGTCAACGAGTTGTCGATGAGGATCGTTCGGTGAGCGGAGCGTTGAACTCGTTGTTTGGGGCCAACGATTTGTTGATGAGAGGACTCAAGTGGTGTGCGTAGCGCCGAACTCATTTTTAGAGTGAATGATTTGTGGGCATTCTGAATCTTCTTGATGTTGAAGTGAAATCACTTGTGTTTGTTCAGCATTGAAGTGATTACATTCTTCTCTTTACTGCAAGTAGTTGCATACATCGAATGAAGTCCTCGGGGCAATGAGCTTTCTCTCCTTCACGACACGCGATGCTTGACGGAGTTGGGACTCTCTCGTTTGCATGGCGCTTTTTTAAGTGAGACGGAGTTGGAGCTTGCTCAGGTGAAGGTGATCGGATAAACCTGGAGCTTGCCTGCCTAAGGAAGACTTTTCTTAAATTTCATCTTCAAGAGTTGAGGCAGCCATATGGAGCTGGTAGCTGGTAGGAGGCCGGGGAAGAGGTTTGTGTCTCTTAGGCAGAGCATCCTTCTAGTGTGCAACTGGAAGAACAACTTGTAGGACAGTTTGTTATACAGTGTTTGCAAGACTTTTGGTAGCGATTCTTAGATATGAAACGTAAACTCATTGTAATTTGTTGTGCAATCTAGATACCTAAATAAATAGATAAAACTAGACACAAATTAAAAACCTCGCAAGTGCACGAATCGTTTAGAAAAGCGTAGCAATAGCAAGGGTCGATCCCACAGAAATTGTAGACTTTAACTTACTAATCAATAAAAAGAAGGAGAATCATAAAGAGTTGTTTTAAATGTCTAAAAGAAATAAAAAGATTAAAACTAAATGAAGAAGTATTGAATCACAAATATTTATGAAGTAGTTGGGTTTAGATCTCCACCAACAGTCAGTAATGCTAAGTCACCTTCTGAACTTCTTCTTATTACTCATGTTTGTTCCCTTCAAGGGCATGGTATCTACTCCTTAAAGTACTGTTTCCCTAAGCCAAGAATTAGGCATGGTATCTACTCTAATTCGTTTCTTTCATTAAGTGTTTAGCATGGTATCTACTAAGTTGTACTTAAAGAAAACATAAGATCAGTGGAAACGAACAAACACTCAAGGTTCTAGAAATTGGTATCAGATCTAGATTCCTTAAGTTGATTGAACCAAGAACCCCAAAGGATTCCCTTGTTACAATTTACGGGCACGAGATACGGGTCGTCTCAATATGCTCATATAACAAATTCAGATAGATGGTAATGCAAACTTGATATTCTCAAGTTCTGTACGTCAGTCGACTGGCTCTCACCTCAGTCGACTGCTCTCAGAGCTTCGAGAACAAGTTTGATTATCATCAATCTATATCACTTCATTCAGATTCAATCAATAAGTAAAATAGAAGATTTCAGAAGAACATAGCACTACATAACTACGGCTTCAATCTACCCAACTATGAAATTAGTTCCACATAATAATACTTTTATTAATCAACGAGTTCGAATACATGACCAACATAAAGAATAGAAGAAGAAGAAATAAACTAATGAAGTCCGGCAATGAGGTCGACTGGCTGTCACACAGTCGGCTGCCTTCGAATACTTGATCTCCTCTCTCCTTCCTTGATGCCGATAAAAGTGCTTCTTGTTGATGACTCTGAAACTTGTGATTCGGTGATTAGGAACGTGGAAGAAGATCGAGAGAGCCCCTTTCATGCTTCTTGGTTGGTATTTATAGAACACGGCTGACGAATTAGGGTTTCTCCTTTTTCAGGAAAGTCCCTCTCTTTTTATTATTTCTTTCCTTATTTGATCGGCGATTTATATCTTTCTCTTTTCTTCTTTTATTCCTTATCTGCTAACCACGTGCTTTTGCCAATCCCCTGTCTCTGGCTTTGATTCGTTGGAGAAGTTATTATTCGCATATAGCCTGGGTTTGGATAGATTTAGATTTAGATTCGGCTGCATCTTTTCCTTTCACTCCGCCGCATACCAGTCGACTGCCTTGGATGTAAGTCGACTGGTACTGAGACATCTGTGGCTTCACGATTTCTCGGTCAAGTCGACTGGTGTTTGGGAAAGTCGACTATGCCGAGGCTTAGCAAACTCTCTATCCGGTCGACTGGTTGAGGAATCAGTCGACTGATCTCTGCTATAGTCTGTATTGGTCTGGAATCTGCTTTGTTTTGCTGTTATCGGCTGTTTCCTATTGAAAAGAGAAAATAAGAGTTAAATATCACATATAGAGCTTTTAAATGTGCATTTATAATAAGATTATTGCTCCTAAATGTGAATATTCTTGTGTTCATCAAATACCCCCAAACTTAGATTTTTGCTTGTCCTCAAGCAAACTAGAATTATGAACAAGGGTATCTTTATAATAATGACAGCCTTAACCACCTAGAGTTCTTATTATGTGAGCATCAACATATTAACTATAAACAATTTCAGATAAAGTAAAATTACACATACCCATTTTCTCTAGTGCAATTGTTTAGTCATAATCCCCAGACTCAATCATATTTGTCATGCAATTAATGTAGTTATAGTATGCGACTACTCAATCTGTGATTATCCCCTTTTCTCTACTACAAACCGAGTAGCAAACTAGAGTTTTTTTTTTTTTTTCTTTTTGTCTCTTCTCTAAAGCTGTCACTTGCCTTTTGATGCGAATGCGAAACATTGGTGATGAATCCACCCGGCTACTCAGCAAGTCACAAACTCTAAAGTGCTTTGCATACTCATATTTCAAGTTGCCGTTTGACGTAAAGGTAAACATTGGTGATGAATACCCCTAGTTACTAAGCACTCAAAACATTGGAGTAGATTGACTTTATTCAAATATATATATATATATTTTATCACTCTATTTACTTAAACTCAATTTAGGACTAGATTTGAAGAGAATAATCACCATAAAAAGGTATCACATTTGTTTATTATGTATAATCGCATGACTTATATAACTTTGTAGGGAACTATGGAACTCAACAATCCTAAAGTAAATAAGTATCCTTCTTCTTACTTTATAAGAAATTGTTTATCCTAAAAAAATTCAAAAGACTCTATAAAATAACCCTAATACCCCCAAACTTAGATGGAACATTGTCCTCAATGTTCGAAAGAAAATTTAAGAATAGGCATATGTCACATCTAGTAAGGAGAGACGGAAAATAAAAAAATGAAAGAAAATAGAGGGATAGTGTAAATACTCCCCTGAAAAATTGGGTTGCCTCCCAATAAGCACTGTGTTTTCTGTCTTCAGCTAGACATGATGAGTTCATGCGATGTCTTGAATGGTTTGAAGATTCACATCTTCCTCTTGCGGTTCTAGACTCATCTCTATGTATGGCTTCGCTCTATGCCCGTTCACCTTAAATGTTTGATTCTTTTCTTGGCTATGAACCTCCAGTGCACCATGTGGAAAGACTCTTGTGACAATGTATGGCCCATACCATCGTGACATAAGCTTGCCTGGAAAAAGTCTCAATCTTGAGTTGTATATCAATACTTTCTGTCCTTCATAAAACTCCTTTTTTGCTAGCTGTTTGTCATGGTACAACTTGGTCCTTTCCTTGTATAATTTTGCATTTTCGTATGCGTCGTGCCTCAACTCTTCAAGCTCATTCAGTTGCAACCTTCTTTTGTCACCTGCTTGTTTCATATCAAAATTGAACCTTTTGATGGCCCAATATGCTTTATGTTCCAACTCCACTGGTAGATGACAAGCTTTTCCAAAAACCAAACGGTATGGTGACATGCCGATGGGTGTTTTGTAAGCCGTTCGATAGGCCCATAATGCATCGTTCAAGCGCAGCAACCAATCCTTTCTCCTTGTGTTGACTGTCTTTTCCAAAATGCTCTTGATTTCTCTATTGTTGATCTCCACCTGTCCACTAGTTTGAGGATGATATGGAGTGCCCACTTTATGTGTGATACCATATTTCTTCATCAAAGAAGCAAATGGAAAGTTATTGAAGTGGCTCCCTCCATCACTAATTATTGCTCGTGGTGTACCAAACCTAGTGAAAATGTTCTCCTGCAAAAACTTGACAACAACTTTGTGATCATTAGTTTTTGAGGGGACAGCCTCGACCCATTTAGACACATAATCCACACCAACAAGTACATATAAATAACCAAATGAGTTAGGAAAGGGACCCATGAAGTCGATTCCCCAAACGTCAAAAAGCTCGATCACTTGGATGTTTTGCAGTGGCATTTGATTTCTAGAAGAGATGTTTCCTGTTCTTTGACATTTGTCACAAGTCCTGCAAAAAGAAAAAGCATCTTTGAATACTTTAGGCCAATAAAATCCAGATTGCAATACCTTGAGTGCTGTTCTTTTTGGTCCAAAATGTCCTCCACATGCATATTGGTGGCAATGTTGTAGAATATTCAGTTGTTCTTCTTCTGCCACACATCTTCTTATAATTTGATCAGGGCAAAATTTGAACAAATAAGGATCATCCCAATAGTAGTGCTTGCACATAGCCACCAATCTCTTTCGTTCCTGACTTGTCATACCTGGAGGGAAAACATGAGCAGTGAGATAATTTACAATGTCAGCAAACCATGGAAAATTTAAACAGTGAGATACCAGTCAACTGGTCCTGTTACCAGTCGACTGTCCCGAGGATAAGTTTATTTCAAAGAGATGTTCATCTGGGAAATTTTCATTAAGTGGCGGCACAATTCTTTCTTCCTCCTGCAGTAGCCTGGACATGTGATCTGCAACAACATTGTCGCTTCCTTTTTTATCTCTAATCTCAAGATCGAATTCTTGAAGCAACAACACCCATCTGATCAACCTAGGCTTAGCATCCTTTTTAGCAAACAAATATTTCAAAGTAGCATGGTCAGTGAAAACAATAACTTTAGAGCCAATTAAATATGATCTAAACTTCTCTACAGCAAATATAACAGCTAACATTTCTTTTTCAGTAGTGGAATAATTTAGCTGTGCATCGTTTAGAGTTCGAGAAGCATAATAAATAACATGGGGTTTCTTATTGATTCTTTGACCTAACACAGCCCCTAAAGCATAATCACTTGCATCACACATTAGCTCGAAAGGATGGCTCCAATCTGGTGCCATGACAATAGGTGCAGAAATGAGAAGATTTTTCAATGTAGTAAAAGCATTTGTGCACTCTTCTGTCCATGCAAACTCAACATCCTTAGCTAATAAATCACAAAGGGGTTTGGAGATTTTTGAGAAATCTTTTATAAATCTTCTATAGAACCCTGCATGTCCAAGAAAACTCCTAACACCCTTAATTGTGGTGGGAGGGGGTAGTTTTGATATTATATCGATTTTTGCTTTGTCTACCTCTATGCCTCTTTTTGATACCACGTGTCCCAACACAATACCTTGTTGTACCATGAAATGGCACTTTTCCTAATTCAGCACTAAATTGCATTCTTCACATCTTTTAAGCACAAGCTGCAAATGGTTAAGGCATTCATCAAAACAAGATCCAAAAACACTAAAGTCATCCATAAATACCTCGATGAACCTTTCCACCATGTCTGAAAATATACTCATCATGCATCTTTGAAATGTAGCTGGAGCATTGCACAATCTAAAGGGCATCCTCCTGTATGCAAAAGTACCAAAAGGATATGTAAAAGTGGTTTTTTCTTGATCTTCTGGAGCAATAGCAATTTGATTATAACCACTATAACCATCTAAAAAACAATAATGACTATATCCTGCTAATCTTTCTAACATTTGATCAATAAAAGGAAGAGGGAAGTGATCTTTCCTGGTTTCGTTGTTCAGTTTCCTGTAATCAATGCATACCCTCCATCCTGTGGTTACTCTAGTAGGGATAAGCTCATTCTCTTCATTTGTCACCACTGTGACTCCACTTTTCTTAGGCACTACATGTATAGGACTTACCCATTTGCTATCTGAGATAGGGTAGATGATGCCAACATCTAGTAGCTTCAGAATCTCTGCTCTTACCACTTCCTTCATGTTTGGGTTAAGCCTTCTCTGTGCCTCCCTGCTTGGTTTTGCATTGTTTTCAAGGAGTATTCTATGCATGCATTTGGATGGACTTATTCCCTTGATGTCTGCAATGGTCCATCCTATTGCACTCTTGTGTTCTCGTAATACCCTCAGCAACTTATCTTCTTCCTGTGCACTCAGGTTCGCAGCAATTATCACAGGTAGCGTCTGGTTCTCACCCAAATATGCATGCTTCAAATGATCGGGCAACTGCTTAAGTTCTATGTCTGGAAGTCTCGGTGCAGTCGACTCATCCTGTCCATCAGTCGACTTGTCTGACCTACCAGTCGACTTGTCCAGTCCACCAGTCGACTTATCTGCAGAAACAAAAATGTCATCAGTTACTAAATTTTCAAACACAGGTGCAAACTTACCTGAGTGTGACTTTGGAGTTTCAAGGTGATGTACTGTCTCTGCAATCCCCCATTCATCGTATTCTTGTTCACCATTAGATAAAGTTAGAGATTGTGTAATTGTGGCTTGTAGTGGTTCAACGCTATGTACCTGAAATGTTTGTTCAACAATCTCCTGCACCACATCCACATTATAGCATTCATGATCATCATGTGGAAATTTCAGTGTATCAAACACTTTAAATTCAACCTTCTCTCCATTTATTTTCATGCTTATAGTACCCTTTTTAACACAAATTTTTATATCAGCCGTACTCATAAAGGGCCTACCTAAAATGATTGGTAGAGAAGATGGCATTGAAGATTCCTCCATGTCTAACACAACAAAATCAGCAGGTAAAATGAAATCGTTTACCTGAACTAGGACATCTTCCAAAATACCTCTAGGTCTTTTGATACTGCGATCTGCCAATTGCAACGTGATGGATGTTGGTTGGAGTTCCCCCAATCCTAACTTTTCATAGATGGTATATGGGAGAAGATTGATGCTTGCCCCCAAGTCTAACAGTGCTTTCTCAAAGAAGTGCTCACCAATCCTGCAAGGAATGGTAAAACTACCTGGGTCTTTTAATTTGGGAGGTAATTTCCTTAATAATACAGCGCTCACTTCCTCTGTCAAAGCCACATCCTCCCTAACCTGAAATGTTCTTTTGTGAGTACAACATTCTTTCAAAAATTTAGCATAAGAAGGAATTTGTTTAATAGCATCAAGTAGAGGGATATTAATTTCTACCTTTCTGAGAGTTTCAAAGATGTCAAATAAATGTTGATCCTTCTTTTGTTTGACTAACCTTTGAGGGAATGGTGGCACAACTGTTCTTTCTTTTTCACTTACCTTGTTGGAACCCAAAACTTTTGATGGTTGTTCTTCTGTTTCTTCGGTGTGTGTTCCAACCTTGTTGTCAATTATCTTACCACTTCTGAGAGTTGTTACTGATTTGAGCTGTTCTTGACCTCCAGGGTTTGGTATGGTTTGTGAAGGAAGTTCCCCTGCCTTTCGTTCGCTTAATTCTTTAGCAATTTGGCCAATCTGTGTTTCCAACTTCTGAATTGCTTGCCCTTGTTGGTTGCTTGTTTGATGTTGTTGTTGGAGCAATTGAAGGACGGTGGATTCAAAATCCAATTTCTTCTGCTCTTGAACTGGCCTATCAATCCCACTTCCTACTTGAAAGTTCCGTGCATGTCCTTGTGTGAATTGAGTCCCTTGATTATTCTGATTATTGCTCCAGGAGAAGTTTGGATGGTTCCTCCACCCTGGGTTGTATGTGTTTGAGAATGGATTGTTCTTTGGTGGAAACACTCCTCGACCTACATAATTTGCATGCTCCTGATCTGTGAAAGAAGACATGGGACATGTATCAGTGGTATGATCTACATGAGAACAAATTGCACAAATTTCATTTGTTTGATTTTTAACTCCACCCATCATAGACATTGCATTAACAAGCATATCAATTTTCTTATTCACGTTTACCATTTCCAATTGAATGTTATTGTTATTAGAGATTTCGTAAACTCCCTGTTTTTTCGAAGGGCCCCTCCTTGTTGAGAATTGTTGTGAATTCTCGCTGAGTTCTTCAAATAGTTCTATGGCCTCTTCACCGCTTTTCCTCATTAAGATCCCGTTGCAAGCTGAATCCACAATTGCCTTGTTAGTATCATTTAAACCTTCATAAAAAGCTTGTACCTGATCATCTTTAGGCATGTTGTGTGTAGGACACTTGAGAAGTTTGTTCTTGAAATCCTTCCATGCTTCGAAAAATAAATCTCCATCCTTTTGTTGGAAGAGTTGAATCTCCCTTTTCAGCTGTTTGGTCTTTTGGGCTGGAAAGAATTCTTTCAAGAATTTTGTCGCCAATTGCTCCCATGAATTGATTGATCCTGGTTCCAAAGAATTATACCATAGTTTAGCATTAAGTTTTAAGGAAAAAGGAAACAAAATTAACCTGATTTGTTCAGGGGTGAGCCCTTGGACGCTTTGTGTCCTGCAAAGATCGAAAAAGTCTTGTAAATGGAGATGAGGCTCTTCATCTGGTTTGCCACTAAAGTGGGGAACCATACTAAGTAACTGAGGAGATAGATGCATGTTCCCTGTGACATTAGGTTGATATGCAATGCAGAAAGGTTGCTTGATATTCTTAGGCGTGAATTTGTCCTGCATTGGCACTCGATTTGGCATTTCCTTAGCCATTGCTGTATGTGAACTGGGTCTCTGGACAGTCGACTGGTTCGTGTGGACAGTCGACTGGTGCGCTGCAAACAGTTTACCTAGTCTATGTAAAGTGCGTTCAGTTTCTGTGTCAATAGGTAGTAGCTCTGGACGAAGTGATCTCCTTCCGTGCATCCACCAAAATGCTGTATCCTAAAAGAAAAATACTGATTAATAAAATTAAAAGAAAGAAAAAAAAAAACTTCCTACTGATCTGTAAGTTAAAATACTAGACAATCCCCGGCAACGGCGCCAAAAACTTGTTGTGCAATCTAGATACCTAAATAAATAGATAAAACTAGACACAAATTAAAAACCTCGCAAGTGCACGAATCGTTTAGAAAAGCGTAGCAATAGCAAGGGTCGATCCCACAGAGATTGTAGACTTTAACTTACTAATCAATAAAAAGAAGGAGAATCATAAAGAGTTGTTTTAAATGTCTAAAAGAAATAAAAAGATTAAAACTAAATGAAGAAGTGTTGAATCACAAATATTTATGAAGTAGTTGGGTTTAGATCTCCACCAACAGTCAGTAATGCTAAGTCACCTTCTGAACTTCTTCTTATTACTCATGTTTGTTCCCTTCAAGGGCATGGTATCTACTCCTTAAAGTACTGTTTCCCTAAGCTAAGAATTAGGCATGGTATCTACTCTAATTCGTTTCTTTCATTAAGTGTTTAGCATGGTATCTACTAAGTTGTACTTAAAGAAAACATAAGATCAGTGGAAACGAACAAACACTCAAGGTTCTAGAAATTGGTATCAGATCTAGATTCCTTAAGTTGATTGAACCAAGAACCCCAAAGGATTCCCTTATTACAATTTACGGGCACGAGATACGGGTCGTCTCAATATGCTCATATAACAAATTCAGATAGATGGTAATGCAAACTTGATATTCTCAAGTTCTGTACGTCAGTCGACTGGCTCTCACCTCAGTCGACTGCTCTCAGAGCTTCGAGAACAAGTTTGATTATCATCAATCTATATCACTTCATTCAGATTCAATCAATAAGTAAAATAGAAGATTTCAGAAGAACATAGCACTACATAACTACGGCTTCAATCTACCCAACTATGAAATTAGTTCCACATAATAATACTTTTATTAATCAACGAGTTCGAATACATGACCAACATAAAGAATAGAAGAAGAAGAAATAAACTAATGAAGTCCGGCAATGAGGTCGACTGGCTGTCACACAGTCGGCTGCCTTCGAATACTTGATCTCCTCTCTCCTTCCTTGATGCCGATAAAAGTGCTTCTTGTTGATGACTCTGAAACTTGTGATTCGGTGATTAGGAACGTGGAAGAAGATCGAGAGAGCCCCTTTCATGCTTCTTGGTTGGTATTTATAGAACACGGCTGACGAATTAGAGTTTCTCCTTTTTCAGGAAAGTCCCTCTCTTTTTATTATTTCTTTCCTTATTTGATCGGCGATTTATATCTTTCTCTTTTCTTCTTTTATTCCTTATCTGCTAACCACGTGCTTTTGCCAATCCCCTGTCTCTGGCTTTGATTCGTTGGAGAAGTTATTATTCGCATATAGCCTGGGTTTGGATAGATTTAGATTTAGATTCGGCTGCATCTTATCCTTTCACTCCGCCGCATACCAGTCGACTGCCTTGGATGTAAATCGACTGGTACTGAGACATCTGTGGCTTCACGATTTCTCGGTCAAGTCGACTGGTGTTTGGGGAAGTCGACTATGCCGAGGCTTAGCAAACTCTCTGTCCGGTCGACTGGTTGAGGAATCAGTCGACTGATCTCTGCTGTAGTCTGTATTGGTCTGGAATCTGCTTTGTTTTGCTGTTATCGGCTGTTTCCTATTGAAAAGAGAAAATAAGAGTTAAATATCACATATAGAGCTTTTAAATGTGCATTTATAATAAGATTATTGCTCCTAAATGTGAATATTCTTGTGTTCATCATAATTCTGATGTTGTAATGAGACTTGTAGTTTGTGAAATAAGAAGTCTTCTACATGCATATGCCTTGTCCTGTGATTTATCGTCTTGGGGTTGGCTAGTCATATGAGCTGCTCTTTGATAGAGTTAGACTCTGGACTTATCATTTTGTTGTAAATATTTGTACGGGTACTGGATCTGAACATATGGGTTTGCGATAGTTCTCTAATTCTTGATGAAATCTCTTTGCATGCTTGATTCTTGTGGTGCACCTTGTTTTCGAAATTGATGAACCATCGATTGAATTCTTTGTGAATAAATAATAAGGCTTCAAGTCTGTTGTGTATAGCTAACAAACTGCCGACGGTGTGTAACAGAGTTGAACGTAGATCTTACCGTTTGATCCGGCATGTTTGGGTAGTTAGCTCTGAGTCCGATGTTAAGGATTAAACCTTTTGCATGAAGTTATGAGGTTGTTGGTAGGATTCTCTCTGAGCGAAAAGCGGTGAGCGAGACGTTGAAGCCATTGTTCTGAGCCAATAATGTGCTGATGGAGCTTGAGTGGTGATCAGAGCGTTGAACTCGTTGTTTGGGGCCAACGAGTTATTATTGGAGTTGAACGGAGAACAGAGCGTTGAACTTGTTGTTTGGAGTCAACGAAGTGTTTGATCGAGTTTGTAGATACTTGTAGTGACGCTGGATCTAAATGCATAGATTTGCGATAGTCCTTCGATTTGAAAAGTTCTTTTCATATGCTTGATCCTTGCAATCAAGATCGATGTGAGATCGACTGGGTTCTTTGTAGCTAAATAACATGGCCTCGGGTCTGTTGCGTATAGCTAACGAACCGTCGACGGTGTGTGATGAAGTTTAGAACTTCTCCGTCTTGAACTCAGCTAGTTGTAGGAGCAACTCTGAGGGAGAGTCATTTTCCAAACTTGCTATATGGGTCCCCTACAAATTGTGAGAGTCACATCGAGTGATGAGTTGAACTCTAAGTGTTGCTTTTACAAGTGATATTGGAGTAACTGCGATCCACGATTTTGGACCTCCTAATCTATCTTGAGGGAATTTTAACTAGTTTTAGGAACAGGTGAAATGGCAAATTAAACTCTGAACATGCTTAATTGCAGGTTGCTAAAGTAACTCCGAGCCATGGGTATGGATTCCAAACTTGTTAGTTTAAGTATTAACAGGTTGCAGGAGCAGATCGAATGCCAAAGTGCACTCCGAACTTGCTTCTTTGCAAATTGCTAGAGTATCTTCGAGCCATGGGTATGGACTCCGAACTGGTCGTGGATGCGCTAACGGATTGCAGGAGTAGATCGAATGGTGAAGCGAACTCTGAACTTGCTTTATTGCAAATTGCTAGAGTAACTTCGAACCATGGGTATGGACTCCGAATCCATCTTATGAAAAGCTTGTAACAAGTTTTGAGCGCCGGTCTAGGTGTAAGTTGGGTATTTAGCTCGTTGTTTGCTTTAATGAAATTGAACAAGATGTTTAAGAATAAACTAGCTAATTTTATTGAGAAATAAACTAAGCGGCTGCTCTAATGGCTGACCCTTATTACATCCAAGACCATTAGTGAAAGTGGTTTTTATTGAAAGGAAAAATAAATGGCTACTCTAGTGGCTGGCCTTTATTACAAGTTTTAAAAATTCTACTGTTAGAAAGGCATTTCAAACGCTCTTGTTGTACTTCATGAGGTGTTCGGCATTCCAAGTTCTTGGTATCTTCTTCCCTCCCAGGTCTTCAAGTCAATATGACCCCGGGCGAATCACTTGAGAGACCTTGTATGGCCCCTCCCATTTGGGAGAGATCTTTCCTTTTCTCCGTGGGATCGAGATTTCGAGTTTACACAAGACAAGGTCCCCCTCTTTAAGATTGGTGGGGCGGACTTTCTTGTTATAAAACTTCTCGACCCTTTGCTGATAAATGTTTCTCCGTATAGCTAACTTTTTACGTACCTCTTTAACGATGTCGAGGTTGGCTCGCAGATTGTTGAAATTTTGCTCTTCATTGAAGGAAAGAAGATGGGGAGATGTCAATCCAACTTCGAAGGGGATGAGTGCTTCCGAGTCATAGGCGAGGTTGAAGGTTGACTCCCCCATGGGTGTCCGCTTCGTGGTTCTGTAAGACCACAACAAACTTGGCAGCTTTTCAACCCACAGACCTCTCACAGCTTCTCCCAGTCTCTTCTTACTGTCGTCTAGAATCTGTCGATTTGCATTTTCAACTTGGCCGTTAGTTTGGGGATGCGAGACTGAGGCAAGCGTTGAGTGATTCCCAAATCCATACAGAACTGGAAAAAAAATTGCCTGTGAATTGCGTGTCGTTATCTGAGACGAGTACTCGGGGAATCCCAAATCTGCAGACAATGTTCTTCCAAAAGAACTGTTGAATTTTTTGCTCAGTGATTGTGGCTAGCGATTTTGTTTTGACCCATTTTGTGAAATAGTCGATGGCAACCACTAAGAAAACATTTCGGCTGGCTGCTAGTGGGAATGGTCCAAGCAAGTCTATTTCCCACATGGCGAAGAGAATGGGGCTAGACATAGAGTTGAGGATTGCTTGATGTCCATGCTTGATTACTAAATGCTTCTAATAGGGACCGCACTGGCTAACATATTCTTGTGCGTCATTGAGCGGCATGGGCCAATAGTACCCATGATTGAGTATCTTTCGTGCGATGTAGCTTGTCCCTTGATGGCAGCTTCCAATCCCTTCATGTTGTTCTTTGAGGGCATATTGCACTTTCTCTGGAGTGAGACATCTAAGTTAGGGCATGCCATCGACTATGGTGTACGAGCGTTTTTATAGGAGTCCTTCCACGAGAGTGTATCTCTTTGCCCTTATCTGAATCTTCCTTGCCTCTTTGTGATCTTCAGGGAGGATTCCCTTATCGAGGAAATCAACCAGGGGTTTCATCCAACAATCTTCAGACATTTGGGGTGAGATGGCCTTGATCTCTAACTCTTCCTCTTCGACGTTCTGTTTGAAAAGGACATCAATGAGGACCGTGCGGTCTAGCCCATCGAGAGATGAAGAAGCTAACTTGGAGAGGGCATCTGCCAGCCCATTTTGCCTGCAGGGGATGCGAGTGACATTAGCTTCTCTGAATGTCGTTAGGAGTTTCTTTACTCGTGATAATTACTTGGCCATGCTGTCATCCCTGGCTTCATATTCGCCTTGGACTTGGTTAACAACTAATTGGGAGTCGCTAAACATCTTAATTCTCTGCGCTCCTACTTCTCGTGCTACCCGGAGACCAGCGATTAATGCTTCATATTTTGCTTCGTTATTGGATGCAGGAAAGTTGAGATGCAATGAATATTGGAGAGTAAACTCTTACGGCCCGAGCAAAATGATTCATGATCTGCTTAGTTCGAGGCAAGATGCCCCATCTACATACACTTTCCAAAGCATGGGGTTTTCTTCTTCCTCGGGGGATATGGTGATGGTGGTTTCCACAATTAAATCGGCCAAGGCCTGGGCCTTGATGGTCATTGTTTGTCGGTAGCTGAGGTCGTGTTGGCTCAGTTCAATGGACCACTTCATCAATCTTCCGGAACTTTCAGGTTTGGAGAGCACTTTCTTGAGCAGCTGATCAGTGAGGACACATATGGAATACGCTTGGAAATATGGGCAGAGTTTTCGAGCTGCTGTGACCAGTGCATAGGCCATCTTCTCCATTTTTGAGTAACGGAGTTCTGCATTATGGAGCACTTTGCTCACATCGTAAATTGGTTTCTGAACCCTGCCTCCTTCTCTGACTAGGACGGCACTTAAAGTCTGGTCAGAGGTGGCTAAGTAGAGGAAAAGGATTTCACCTGGCTCGGGCTTGCTAAGAAGTGGAGGGTTTGCGATGCATGCTTTAAGTTGTTTAAAAGTGGTTTGTTGTTCTTCTCCCCACTCAAAACCTTTTGCGCCTTGTAGGATTTTGAAAAAGGGCAAATACTTCTCCCCAGATTTAGAGAGGAATCGGCTGATGACGGCCAAGCTGTTGGTTAATTTCTGCACTTCCTTAACCATAGTTGGGGAAGACATGTTACGAATTGTGTGGATTTTCTCGTGATTGGCTTCGATTCCCCTTTGACTAACCATGAAGCCCAAGAATTTACTAGAGGATACTCCGAAAGCGCATTTGGTAGGATTCAGACACATGTTATGCTTACGCAATTCTTCGAATGCTTCTTAGAGGTTAGTGATGTGGTCTTCCTTCTGAAGGCTTTTCACTAACATGTAGTTCCCCGAATTCCCATACTGGTGATTCGTGACACAAACCAGAATCTTTCCTTCAAACAGTCACAATACAGGAAAATACAGAAAAAATTTAAACAAATTTTATTCCATGATATACAGGTTCAAGTGTTACAATTATACACTATCTCAGAAATTACAAACCAGAGTTTTACAGAAATAACCAAAATGTAAGGGATGAACACTTGATACTGTCACTTGGGCATACCATCTATCTTGGGCTTCTTGGGCTCCCTGGGTCGGCAATCTAGCACCTAAAAGAGTGGGCACGTCAGTAATTCTACTGACACGAGGCTGATAAAAGCAGTGATCTCCAAACTAGACAAATCAAGATTAAATAGAAAAGTGACTAAAAGAAAGGAAGGTGGAGTCGGGTCCAAGGTGTCCGTGTATGACATGCCCTAGTACTCAAATGCATAGGCCAAAATGTATTTAATCTAATGCAAGGGAGACTTTGGAAATGTATACATCCCATACTACATACTTTCCAAATCAAGCCGTTGTCTCAGTGTTTAGGGTTTTGAACCCTCGCCATGCAACCTACTCTTGTACTCGTCCTGTTCCTGATAGATAGATCTTGGTTGATGAGGTTGTAGATTAATCGATCCCCATCCATTTTGGCAGTCACTTAGTGGTGTCTCGATTTGCCACTAATGCCCGAAGCCCAGACCCCACTCAAAATCCATGACGAACGTGAAGATACACCGCAGCATACCTATGTCGCCGAAGATTCATAGGACTGCAGCCCATGTGATCATGTTCGTGTCCACTAGCATAAAACTTTACGTCCTCGAAGGTCTAATCCCTCTGTCTGCCAGGAAATCCGATCTCGTTCTTACCACGGTACTTCAGGAATCAATAGTGCAAAATACGCACCGCAGCACATATCCCTAATGACAGGAGAAACATCACCTAATTTCTAGTTTGCTAGAAACTAATGCAGTCTAGGTGACGTCAAAACTAACTATCATTAAGTCTACCTAGATATGTTACAAGGGCATGGTCACCAACTGATTCCTAGTCTAAGTTATGCCTAGTCTCAAGCTGTTTCCCCACTAGAAACCCTCGTTCCAGTATATCAACCTGCGGCTCCGGCGATGCGATCACTTGCTCGCCACTACCCCCATTGAGTCTCGTCCTCAACTTGGCCCGTGATCATCTCCCATGATTTTTTTGGTGCCCGAGTTAGTCACTTTCAATCGTTACGGCGGAAGTCCCTAAGTTGGCCAAATGGTTGATAAGTGTAAGCAACTAACTTAGACAAGGTCGATAACTCAAATGTCGTTCAAGCCTCGACCCCTGTCTTAATCAACCCAAGACACAAAATAACTAAGTATTGGGGTATAGGAATACCCCTAACTTCTCAATTAAACACTTGAGAGTTGAGAACAAGTCACACATATGCAAAGTGACGACTTCTAAGGGTGGCTGGATCTGTCGAGTACTTTGAAAAATCATATCAATTACTACACAACTTGGAATTGCAAATTCTTCGGTTTTTTGGAAAGCTTAGATTCTCTACTACAAGTCCCTAGTTCATCAATTGGAAAATTCCAAACACATTTTTCCAGAAAATCACAAGTGTACAGACTATGCAATCAGCAACAAGTATTGAACATAGTCTTGTCTAAATTCCATATAAAATCAACCCCGTGTCAAAAGATCATGAAATTTATGAATCTATAACTAGACATACACCACTAAATTGTGTCCAAAAATTGCACTTAAACTTCTACTATGCAGAGAGTTATGGCTCTTCAAATACAGAACAAAGTTTCCACTGTTTTCAGACAAGGTTTTTACTTCTACTTACAATTTATTTCTGAAACCTTATCAAATGCTATTTAAAGATTCCAAAATTTTAGAATCATGTTATCGATACATTTGGAAAACTACTGTAAAAATTTCATTGCAATCTCATGTATACACAAGTGGTTATGCATGTGTGAACTTCAGTCCCCAAAAAGAAATCTTCAGTTCTGTCTTCTCAAACCAGTTGGAACTTAGCAATTTTTTTGAGGCATCAAAGAACTTCAGAAAAATGCAAAATTTGGGATTATGGTTTTAGACACATAGAACAAAATCCATGAAAATACTCAGCTAAAAATACCCAACCAATAATTAGTTTTGATTTTTGGAAGTCACAACAGAATTTCTCAAAACAGCAGTTCTGCTATAGGTTGCTGTCCGAAATTGGGACTGGTGTTTGGGCTATTAGATTACTCCCAAATATTATGAAAAAATTCATGTGAGCTCTAGACACATAGAAAAACAAGCCCCCAAATTTGAGCTCAAAATTCCAAACTGTTTATGAGTTAGAAATTCCCAAACTACACACCAAGAACATGTTTCTAAAAAAAAGTCGTGAAAATGAGTTGTTCTACCATACAACGTTTTCTTTTCTTAACATATCCATATTCGTACATGAAAATAAAGTTTTTCTTAGCTACTTTTATATTCTAACACCACATACAAAAAAAGGACTAATATTTTAAAGTTTAGAGTATCACCCACTTTTGTGTTGTAAGAACTCCTTGCAAGCCTTTCCTTGCTCCTCCTTCTTCAAGCTTTTGCTCCTCTAAATGCACCCTACACTTAACTTCTACTCTTCTACTAATACTTCAAGATCTCCCTTTTTCTTATTCTCCTTTTTGTTTTTGTTTTTGAAGAACAAGAACAAGATAGAAGAAGGAATGAGAAGTGAATGGAGTGGGGGGGTTTATAAAAATAGAGAGCTAGGGTTTTGGGAGAATGAGCTGGAAATGGACTTGTAGGGTGAGGATGAGAGAGGCTTGAGTTAGTGGAAGGGAATGGTGGATGTGAGTGCCAACACACAAAGCTAGAAGTTTCTTGAGTCAACTTGAAGTCTTCATGAAGAACTCTTCATGGTGTAATTCCAACCATTAGATCTTCATCAAGATTGGTGCTTGGGTTTCTATCATAATGTGGGTTAGCTTAACCCTAGGTTACTAACCCTAGGTCACCCTAGCCTAACCCTAACCCTAGTGCACAATTATGCATGGTTATTTAATTCAATAATCATGAATCAATACAATCCAAGTCTTAACATGGTTTTAAAAATATAAATAATATATATAATAATAAGTATTTTGGGATATTACATTACTCTCTCCTTAAAGTAGTTCTGTCTTCAAAACGATACTTAGTTGGGAAAAAACAAAAAGCATTATACTTCAAATAATTCAGGAAAAGAAGCTTTCATGCGGCTCTCTGGTTCCCAAGTGGCTTTCTCCACGAACTGATTTCTCCATAGAACTTTCACCATCGGAATGGTCTTGTTCCTTAGTATCTTTTCCTGACGATCAAGGATTCTGACTGGTTGTTCTTTGTATGAGAGTTTCACTTGCAAGTCATCAGGAGTCCCTGACACTTGATGACTTGGATTTGGTATGTACTTCCTCAACATTGAGACGTGGAATACGTCATGAACCGGGACAATTCTGCCGGTAACTCCAACTTGTAGGCCATCTCCCCGATCTTCTTCAGAATCTTATATTGCCTAATGTATCTTTGTGCCAATTTCCCACTTTTTCCGAATCTGAGCACACCCTTTGCTGGTGAGACCTTGAGAAATACAAGGTCATCTTCCTCGAATTCTAGTTCTCTTTAGCGACTATCAGCATAGCTTTTCTGCCTGCTCTGTGCTCTCTGCAACCTTTTTTGAATAAGCTCGATCTTCCCAGTGGTTTTTGTACGATCTCTGGTCCAAACATTTATCGTTCTCCTACTTCGTACCAGCACATGGGTGTCCTACACCTCCTTCCATATAAGGCTTCATATGGAGCCATGCCAATGCTTGCCTAATAGCTATTATTATAAGAGAATTCTACTAAGGGTAGATAATTCTCCCAGCTTCCTTCGAAATCCATAATGCAGGCTCTCAGCATATCCTCAAGAATTCGGTTGACTCTTTCGGTTTGTCCATCAGTTTGCAGGTAGAAAGCTGTGCTAAAAATCTGTCCTGGTCCCTAATGCTGATTGCAGACTCTGCCAGAATCAAGATGTAAACCTCGCATCCCTGTCAAAAACTATTGATACTGGTACTCCATGTAGCTTCACTACGTTCTCAATGTAAACTTCTGCTAACTTCTCAAGTGACCAGGTTGTCTTTACAGGCAGAAAATGCGCGGACTTTGTTAGCCGATCTACAATGACCCAAACTGAGTCATTTCTCTTAGAGCTTCTGGGAAACTGGTGATGAAATCCATACTAATGTTCTCCCATTTCTACTCGGAATGGGCAGAGGCTGTAATAATCCACCTAGCTTTTGGTTTTCGGCTTTGATCTGCCGGCATGTTAGGCATCTGGACACAAATTCTGCTATGTTCCACTTCATCCCAGACCACTAATAGTACTGCTTCATGTCCTAATACATCTTGGTGCTTCCAGGGTGCACTGCAAGTAGTGTGGAGTGAACCTCCTTCATGATATCTTCTCTTAATACCTTATCCCTTGGTACACACAACCTACTGCCATACCAGAGCGATTCTTCTCTTATGCTGAATTCTAAACGTTCTCCCTCATTCACTCGCTTCTTTAGTGCTACGTCCTCTGTGTCTCCTATTTGAGATTTCTTCACTTGCTCGTTCAAACTCGGCTGTTAAACTAACTGTGCCACATGTGTACTCAAGTCTTGAGTAATTACCTCGATGCCAACTTGTCGGATTTCATCTTCCAGCTCCTTTCTCGTTACAGTAAGTGTGGCAATACTCCTCTTCCGACTAAGCGCATTAGCTACCACATTGGCATTCCCTGGGTAATACAAAATTTCTTGCCTGATGTCCTCCAAGACTTCCAACCATCGCCTCTGCCTTAGATTTAGATCCCTCTGCTGGTATATATACTTCAAACTTTTGTGGTCCATATACATCTCTACTTTCGCTCTGTAGATATAATGTCGCCACAATTTCAAAGCAAAGATTATGGCTGCTAGTTCCAAATCATGAGTCCGGTAATTCCTTTAGTGAGGTCGGAGTTTTCTCGATCCATTCGCTATGACCTTCCCTTCCTACATCAGGACACATCCGAACCCCAAATATGATGCATCGTTGTAGATGACATACCCCTTGTCAGCTTGAGGCAAGACCAAAATAGGTGCAGAGATCAATCTGTTCTTTAACTCTTGAAAACTCTCTTCACACCGTGTTGTCCGGTCGAAGCTCTAGTTTTTCCTGGTTAATGTTGTGAGCGGCACTGCTATCCTGGCATAATTTTGAATAAACTTCTGGTAGTCTCCAGTCATACCCAGAAATCTTCTTATATCCTTTACTGTCTTCTGTTGTGGCCACTCCTTGACTGCTTCTATCTTCTGTAGGTTTGTGACCATGCCCTCCTTAGAAAGGATATGGCCAAGAAATGCAACTTCTGGCTCCCAGAACTCACACTTGGACAATTTGGCATACAATTGATGCTCCTATAGCTTGCTTAATACTGCGATCAAATGTTCTGCATGTTCTTCTTCTGTCCTTGAGTACACCAAAATATCGTCGATGAAGACCACGACAAATGAGTCGATAAACAGCCGTAAGATTCGGTTCATCATGTCCATGAAGATTGTTGGAGCGTTGGTCACTCCGAATGGCATTACTAAAAACTCGTACTGCCCATGCCATCTCCGAAAGGTTGTCTTAGGTATATCTTCTTCCTTAACTCGAACTTGATGATAGTCGGACCGTAGGTCGATCTTGGAAAATATGGCTACTCCTTGAAGCTGATCAAACAAATCATCGATTCTAGGAATCAGTTACTTATTTCGAATAGTGACTTTATTCAATTCTCGATAATCTATACACATTCTTGCAGTCCCATCTTTTTTCTTAACCAGCAAAACCGGTGCTCCCCTGGGTGACGCACTTGGTCTGATGATTTCCTTCTGTAATAGTTCTTCAACGTGGTTCTTGACATCATTCTGCTCCACAGGTGCCATCCTGTAAGGCGTCTTCTATACTGGAGCACTGCCTGGGTGGATTAAAATGCTAAATTCTACATCTCTGTGTGGGGGCAGACCGGTAATTCTTCCAGGAATATGAGAGGAAAATTCCTCGCCAATGGTATCTTCTTCACCTCTTCAGGTATCTTCATCTTCTTGGTGGCTGAAATAGTCACTTCCTTGGGGTTTTTTCCTCCGTGGAACACGAGCTCCGTTCCTTTAGTTGTGATGACTACCTTCTTCTCCTTGCAATCGATATTTGGTTCATATTTTGACATCCAATCCATGCCAATAATCACATCTGTTCCGGCGAAACCCAATTCCAACAAATCGATATTCAGAGATTCTTCGTTAATTTGAAGCTCACAGTTCTTATAACATTGATCTGTAGTGAGATTTGTCCCTGATGGTGTAGCTACCATTAAGGCTAACTCTGGAATTGCTGCTTGGGTGTATCTTATCTTTCTTGAGAATGATTTGGACACAATAGAATGAGTTGATCCATTATCGAACAAAATAGTAGCCAAAATTCCATTGATATATATACTTCCTGTTTCAAAAGAGTTATAATCTTCATTTACACTTCTACAAACAAAACTTCAAAATATAACCAAAACTTATTACAATGACCCTTCACATACCAGTGATCACGCCCTCATTGTTCTTTGCGTCTTTTTCTTTCAAGGCAAATACTCGAACTTGGCGAACAGGTTTCTTTCCTTTACTAGTGGTTCCTGATGCTGCCTTTTCGTTGCTCTTCAGGTACTGGGGGCAATTCGGCCTGATATGCCCTTCCTTCCCACAATGGTAACACGTCTGAACAGTTCTCCTTTCATTCCTTTGGCACTGATCTCTGAAATGTCCCTGTTCCCCATAGAGGAAACAGCTTCCTGGCTTGCGTCCTCCCATTTTGTCACATGTCCTTTGAAATTTTTGGTTCCTGCCATGCTTCTTGAACCTCAATGCTGGGGCAGGCCTCTTCCCCTGGTTCCAAGTCTCGGTTCTCCCTTGCGGTGCTTGACCTTGGATCATGTCCATCTCTGTTACAGCCGCTCGCTTCACCAGTTTGTCAAACCTGCGTATGCCCAGAGGTACCATTCTGGACCTCAACCCTGGTCTAAGTCCTTGTTCAAATCTCTTGTCTTTCTTCGTCTCCTCTTGAACCATCTCAGGTGCATATCGCGATAGCTGTGTGAACTTGGTTTCATATTCTCTGACTGACATGTTCCCTTGCTTCAGATTGTGGAATTCCATCGCCTTTTCCTCTTGCACGTCCAAGGGAAAATAGTGTTCCCTGAATTTCTCCAAGAATTCCTCCCATGTTATTGGTTCTTCTCCTCAGCCGCGCTTTACTGATTGCCACCACACCCCGGCGTCTTTCTTCAGTACAATTGTAGCCAACCGAACTTTACTATCTTCCGGTGTCATCAAGACTTCGAACACCGTTTCTACTTGGCGTACCCAGTCATCTGCAGCAGTCGCGTAAGCCTATCCCTCGAAGACTAGTAGCGTCATTCTTTTGAAAGATTCGACCATTCTGAATAGATCTGCAGCTGTGTGTCCTTGGGAGACTCCCGGTGGTGTTGGTGGTGGTGCCTGGTTTCTATTCGTCTCCATGAACGCACCTAGAATTTGATATAGTCGAGCAAATTCTGCTCCTATATTGAGGCAGCATCATTGGCCCCGCTTCCTTCACCTTCTGTTTGCCTGCTTCGGCTGTTTCGGGTTCTTTCAGACATCTGAAAGCTAATTCTTATTACTACCTTGCAATAATAGTGTAAACTCATTTCATACTACAAGTAGTCAAAATATTAGTTCTTCATTTATACATAAGAAGGTTACATTTAGCATTCCATTTGTACAACCAAAACACTACCACCATCGGTGTAGTCAAAATATTAGCCCAGGCATCATGCGCTGGCAGAAAGCATTATCATTTATACATCAAAATATCAAAACAAGACATCCTAGGATCCTTCACAAGGCTAGGTCATACATGTCCCTGACATGGTGATTGTCGGTAGCAGAGTGCTCGGCGGTCGCAGAGTGCTCGGCGGTCGCCAACTGCTCTAACTGTGTCTGCTGTTGGGCAACCTTGTCCTGCAGCTCTCCAAGCCTAAGCTCTAGCTGAGCCATCCTCTCCATATGCTGATGCCTTATCAGCATAATCTTCCTTGAGAGCCTCCTCTTCGACCTCTTCAGTCTAGCTACCTGCTTGTCAGTGGCCATCAGGGCATGGCCGCAATTCTCTAGGCGGTCCTCCAAGTGCCCATGGCTCCATTGGTAAGTGGCAAGGTCCCTGAACAGTCTGTTGATGGCTTACTCCATGCCAGTGGGCTGTGGAGGTAAAGGTGGAGTAGCTAGAGTACCTGCTGGATCCGGCCCAGCTTGGGTCCCGTTCTCCAATCCATTGTGTGCGTTTGCCATCTGTTAGGAGAAAACAATATAGGAATTAGTCCAGATATAGAAAATTATAAAACATAAGTTGAAAAAGAACAACAATATGAATTATAAGAGCATCTGTAGTCGTTGAATGTAAAAATATCCATATATGGATAAATGGAAATAGGAATCCAACTTTTGCTGCACTCGTGCAAAGCTATTTTTTAGCTAAGACGGCACATGAAGTGCCGTCGGAGAGGTAAAAAAATAAAAATAATAATAAATTTTTGACGGACGGCACTCGAAGTGCCGTCGGACCGCACATGAAGAAAAAAATAATATATTTTAAAGACGGACGGCACATGAAGTGCCGTCGGAGAAGGAAAAAAAAAAATCAAAGCAAAGGGACGGACGGCACATGAAGTGCCGTCCAAGAGCCCAGGTGGGATTTTTTGTCATCTTCCATTTTTCGCAAATTAAAAAAACAATTCATTAATTACAAAAAAATTTCAAAAAATTACGAAAACATTTCAGAAATTGCAAAAAAAATAAAAAAATTGCAAAAATATTTTCAAAAATTGCAAAAAAATTAAAAAATACAAACACCTCCGGATGGCACTTCAAGTGCCGTCCGAGGATTTCGGGAGCGACCAGCATTTTTGGCGATAATTAATGCTCTAAATTAATTAATTTCCAAACGGACGAAGTGCCGTCCGACGAATAAAAAAATATTTTTTTCGTGGGACGGCATTTCGAATGCCGTCCCTCAATTATCGATAAAAGCTATGTCGATTCTCATTTATAGCAATCGACTGTAGCGATTTATCGATAAAATGGATATTTGTCAAACGAGTGCAGCACGTTCGTTTGCCAAATATCCATTTTATCGATATTTGGCAAACGACTACAGATGCTCTAACAATCTACTACTGGCTAAACCTGACTCTCCTAGTGGAATCCAAGTCTATTTTCCTGTTATATTGGACTATAGTCTAAAGGTTGCTCTGATACCAACTCTGTAGCGCCCCGAATCCCTATACTGGTGATTTGTGACACAAACCAGAATCCTTCCTTCAAACAGTCACATGACAGAAAAATGCAGGAAAAATTTAAACAAATTTTATTCCATGATATACAAGTTCAAGTGTTACAATTCTACACTATCTCAGAAATTACAAATCAGAGTTTTACAAAAATAACCAAAATCTAAGGGTCGAACAATTGATACTGTCACTTGGGCACACCATCTGTCTTGGGTTTCCTGGGCTCCCTGGGTCGGTAATCTAGCACCTAAAAGAGTGGACACGTCAGTAATTCTACTAACGCGAGGCTGATAAAAGCAGCGATCTCCAAACTAGACAAATCAAGATTAAATAGAAAAGTGACTAAAAGAAAGGAAGGTGGATTCGGGTCCAAGGTGTCCGTGTATGACATGCCCTAGTACTCTAATGCATAGGCCAATGTACTTAATCTAATGCAAGCGAGACTTCGGAAATGTATGCATCCCATACTACATACTTTCTAAATCAAGTTGTTGCCTCCGAGTTCAGGGTTTTAAACCCTTGCCAAGCAACCTACTCTTGTACTCGTCCTTTTCCTGATAGATAGATCGTGGATGATGAGGTTGTAGATTAATCGGTCCCCATCCGTTTCTGCAGTCACCTAGTGGTGTCTCGGTTTGCCACTAGTGCCCGACGCTCGAACCCCACTCAAAAGTCATGACGAACTTGAAGATATACCGCAGCATACCTATGGCACCGAAGATTCACAGGACCGCAGCTCAGGTGATCCTATTCGTGTCCACCAGAATAGAACTTGATGGCCTCGAATGTCTAATCCTCCTATCCGTCAAGAAATCTCATCCTGTTCTTACAATGGTACTTCAGGAATCAACACTGCAAGATACGCACCGCAGCATGTATCCCTAATGACAGGAGAGTACATCACCCGATCTCTAGTTCGCTAGAAACTAATGCAGTTTAGGTGACGTCAAAACTAACTAACATTAAGTCTACCTGGACATGTTACAAGGGCATGGTCACCAACTGATTCCTACTCTAAGTTATGCCTAGTCTCAAGCGGTTTCCCCACTAGAAACCCTCGTTCCAGTATATCAATCTGCAGCTCCGGCGACGCGATCACTTGCTCCCCACTTCCTCCATTGAGTCTCGTCCTCAACTCGGTCCGTGATCATCTCCCGTGATTTTTTTAGTGCCCGAGTTAGTCACTTTCAATCGTTAGGGCGGAAGTCCCCAAGTTGGCCTAATGGTTGATAAGTGTAGGAAACTAACTTAGACAAGGTCGACGACTCAAATGTCATTCAAGCCTCCGTGTCCTAATCAACCCAAGGCACAAAATAACCAAGTATTAGGGTATAGGAATACCCCTAACTTCTCAATTAAACACTTGAGGGTTGAGAACAAGTCACACATATGCAAAGTGACGACTTCTAAGGGTGGCTGGATCTGTCCAGTACTTTGAAAAATCATATCAATTACTGCACAACTTGGAATTACAAGTTCTTAGGTTTTTTGGAAAGCTCAGAGTCTCTACTATAAGTCCTTAGTTCATCAATTTGGCAAATTCCAAACACATTTTTCTAGAAAATCACAAGTGTACAGACTATGCAATCAGCACCAAGTATTGAACATAGTCTAGTCTAAATTCCATATAAAATCAATCCCTTGTCAAAAGCTCATGAAATTTATGAATCTATAACTAGACATACACCACTACATTGTGTCCAAAAATTGCACTTAAAATCTTACTATGCAGAGAGTTATGGCTTTTCAAATACAGAACAAAGTTTCCATTGCTTTTCAGACAATGTTTTTACTTCTACTTACAATTTATTTTTGAAACCTTATCAAATGCTATATAAAAATTCCAAAATTTTATAATCATGTTATTGATACATATGGAAAACTACTGCAAAAATTTCATTCTAATCTCATGTATACACAAGTGGTTATGCATGTGTGAACTTTAGTCCCCAAACAAAATCTTCAGTTCTGTCTTCTCAGACCCATTGAAACTTAGAATTTATTTTAGGCATAAAATAACTTCAGAAAAATGTAAAATTTGGGATTATACTTTTATACACATACAATAACATCCATGAAAATTTTCAGCTACAAATACCAAACCAATAATTAGTAATGATTTTTGTAAGTCACGACAGAATTTCTAAAAACAGCAGTTCTGCTGTTGGTTGCTGTCCGAAATTGGGACTGGTGTTTGGACCATTAGATGACTCCCAAATATTATGAAAAAATTCATGTGAGCTCTAGACATATAGAAAAATAAGCTCCCGAAATTTGAGCTCAAAATTCCAAACCGTTTATGAGTTAGAAATTCCCAAACTACACACCAAGAACATGTTTCTAAAAAAAAATCTTGAAAAGAGAGTGGTTCTACCATACAACTTTTTCTTTTCTTAGCATATCCATATTCATACATGGCAATCAAGTTTTTCTTAGCTACTTTTACATGTTAACACCACATACAAAAAAAAAGACTAATCTTTTAAAGTTTAGAGTATCACCCACTGTTGTGTTGTAAGAACTCCTTGCAAGCCTTTCCTTGCTCCTCCTTCTTCAAGCTTTTGCTCCTCTAAATACCCCCTACAATTCACTTCTACTCTTCTAGTACTACTTAAAGATTTCCCTTTTTCTTCTTCTCTTTTTTTTTGTTTTGTTTTGGAAGAACAAGAACAAGATAGAAGAAGAAATGAGAAGTGAATGGAGTGGGGGGGGGGGGGGGGGGTTTATAAAAATGGAAAGCTAGGGTTTTGGGAGAATGAGCTGGAAATGGACTTGTAGGGTGAGGATGAGAGAGGCTTGAGTTAGTGGAAGGGAATGGTGGATGTGAATGCCAACACACAAGGCTAGAAGTTTCTTGAGTCAACTTGAAGTCTTCATGAAGAACTCTTCATGGTGTAATTCCAACCATTAGATCTTCATCAAGATTGGTGATATGGCTAAAAATGGGGTTAAATCGGAATCGTCCAGATTAGGCACGAATCTTGAAGTTCAGGGGTAAAACGGTAATTTCACCCACCAACGGGTCTAAAGCGGGTACTGGTTATCTTCCCCGAAGACCCACTTACCCGCAAACAGATCCACCTCAACTGGGTGCGGGTTTCAACCGGCAGCACACCCGGTCCAGAAGGGATAGAATTAGGATTTTTGATAAAATCCTAATCAACGGCCCTGATTCATAGTCATCCCTTCACTGGGGATTAGGGATTACATTCCTTATCTAACCACAGGGGGATTACATTCCTAATCTGATCCCAGCGGCGCCTATAAATACCCCCCATCCATCTCCATTAAGAGGTAATGAACCTTTCTCCAGTTTTTGCGCTCTTTCATAATCTTCCCTGATTACTGACTTGAGCGTCGGAGGGTGCGTCGCCGGGAACAACCCCGGTGTCTCGCACTTTTTACAGGTGTACGGTAGGAGTCGGTGTCAAACTCCGATGGAACAGGTATACAGGTTTGCTATTCAGTCTTCCTAAGAATCCACAAATTCTATCTATTTGTCCCCACACCAAATTTAGCGGCAACTGATTAGCGCCGTCTGTGGGAAGCTAACGAATAGCAACCTCCCCTCTTCCCGTTGGTCAGATCTTCTCCGGCCATGCCTCCTAGGAAAGTCAGATCCATAGGGTCCAACAGAGGACCCAACCCCGATCAGCAGCAAGAAATTCCCATCCAACCTACCCAACAGCAGGGGCAACTTCCTCCTCCAGCGGAAGACCCGCTCCAACAGGACCTCCCTCCTCCTCCGAATTAGCCGCCTCCTAAGGGTCCTAACCCTCAGAAACAGCCTCTCCAACTGGACCACGTCTCCGTCCACAATGCCTCTTCGGACTCTATGGCCTCTCACCATCCCCGGGCTTCCGATCACCACCACGCCGTCCTCAATCGGCAGAAGGATGAGGACCTTTGCCGCCATCTGGATGAAAAGCGGGCCCGAGAGGGAACTTCCCGCCAGCACCGTTCAGATGAGCGATCTCCTCACCGCCGAGAATACAGAAGGTCCCCTACTAGAAGGGGGCGGAGAGAGTCCCCCGAGCATCACAAAAGAAGACCACACTCCCCTGCAGGTCGGCAACAGCCTAGGAACGATGAGGCACCCATCTCCCGTGCCGAGTTCCAGCAGTTCCAAGCGACCGTCCTACAAGCTCTCAATCTCCGTCCTAACACTAATGCTCCGAAGATTCCCTCTCCTCCTCCAGTCCGAAGTCCTCGCCGACGGTCCCCATCTCCTCCTCCAGCTCCCAGCAACTCTAGGCATGTACGAAGTCCTCGCCGTTCCAGGAGCTACCGTCGTCGTAGCCCCCGCTCTCCCTCATATGAAGACCAGTCGAGAGCCTCGCCAGATTACCATCGGAGGGATGATGCAGTCTATCGCCGTCTCCATGAGATGGAGAGGCGCTTGGGTCAGTTAGACCGAGAAGAAGAGCTTAGAGGAAGGACCCTTCGTCCTAGCAGACCTCCTTTTTCCCAAACTATAATGGATGCACCCGTGCCAATCGGCTTCAAGCCTCCTCAATTTGATACCTACTCCGGGGAGACTGACCCCGTTGATCACATCGAAAGCTTCAAGATCCTAATGCTCCTCCATCAAGCTTCCGATGCCCTCCTCTGCAAAACCTTCCCCACAACTCTCAAGGCCCAGCTCGAGAATGGTACTCTCGCCTTGCCCCATCCTCCATCTTCTCCTTTGAGCAATTCGAGACTCTCTTTCGTCACCAATTTTGTAAGTAGCCGCAGAACTGAGAAGACCAGCATCTCGCTATTGTACCTCCACCAGAAGAAGGGTGAGAAGTTGAGAGACTATGTGAAGAGGTTCACAGCTGAAGCCCGGTCTATAGCATCCCTCGACCAGTCGGTCGCTGCGGCAGCATTTCAATCTAATGTCCTCAATGCCAACCTCCGCTCCTCCCTCGCCAAGAAGCCCCCACAGAACTTCTCTGACCTCCTCCTCCGAAGTGAAAAGTACATTCGGGCCGAAGAAGCCGAACACCGCCCCAACTTGGAGGGGTCCTCCTCCGAGTTTAAGAGAAAGGGAACAGAAGAGGAAGGAGCCAAGAAGCTCCAGAAGAATAATACGGGCCAGTGCCGACCTCCCCCCAGATTCGAGAAGTTTACACCCCTCACCGCTAACGTCTCTACCATTCTGATGGAAGGTGAGAAGGAAGGGATCATTCCTCCTGCTCCAAGGATGAACACCCCCGCCAAGAAGAGGGATAAAGAGAAGTGGTGCCGCTATCACCGGGACCACGGGCACGACACCAATGATTATCGGGCCTTGAAGAATGAGATAGAAGCCCTCATCCATAGGGGGCAGCTGACAAGATTCGTCAGAAAGGACCGAGCCGAACTTCCTCCCCCGCCTCGGGGGGCTAATAAGCGTCCGGAGCACGATGAAATGCCCGGCTTCGAAGAGGAGCGTGTCCTGCACCTCATTCATGGGGGCCCAATGGGGGGCTCCTCAAACTCCTCTCGAAAGGCATTCATTAGAGAAGTCAATTCAGTCCGCGCCACCCCTCCTCCCAAAGGCCTCGGAGTGCCTGTCACATTCTCAGACGAAGATCTTGAAGGTGTCCGCACCCCTCACTGTGACGCACTCGTCATCAGCCTCCACATGGCGAACTTCAAAGTGGAGAGGATCCTAGTAGACAACGGCAGCTCCGTTAACATCCTCTTCCTTGCCGCTTTCAAAGGCCTCAATCTCTTCCGGGACAGACTCAAACCCGCCGGCTACACACTCCATGGGTTCACGGGAGTGCCAGTGACTATTGAAGGGGTAATCACCCTCGACGTAATCTCTGGCAAAACTCCTACCACCTGAACGGAGTCGATGGACTTCATGGTCTTAGATGTCCCCGCAGCCTACAATGTCATTCTGGGTCGGCTCGGCCTAGCCACCCTTGAAGCCGTCCCTTCTGCCTACCACCTCAAAATGAAGTTTCCCACTCAGGCCGGAGTAGGGGAAGTAAGGGGCAATCAGGAAATGGTCCGTAAGTGCTATATGACCTCTACCCTCGGTCCAGTCCTCTCCGTAGAAACTCTGAAAATCCCCCAAGATGCTGCCCGGCCGACGTCCGAACCGGTGGACGAATTGGAGGAAGTGCTCTTCTCTGAGTAGTATCCAACTCGCAAGTTCTTTGTTAGCAAGACCCTCCCGTCCGCCCTATGCTCGGACATTGTACAGTGCATCCGAAGGAACCGAGACCTCTTTGCTTGGTCAGCTGCAGACATGCCCGGAATTTCCGAAAAGCTCTTAGTTCATCACCTCAGTGTTACCCCGGGGTCGAAACCGGTTCAGCAGAAGAGACGCAAGTTTGCCCCCGAGCGCCATTTAGCTATCAAAGAGGAGGTGGATAAGCTCTTGAAGGCCCGATTCATACAAGAGGTGAACTATCCTGAGTGGTTGTCAAATATAGTGACGGTGAAGAAGTCCAATGGGACTTGGAGGATTTGTATTGATTTTACCGACCTCAACAAGGCTTGCCCCAAGGATCCCTTCCCTCTTCCGAGTATTGACACTCTGATCGATGCCACCTCGGGACATGAGCTCCTCAGATGGATGCCTTCTCAGGCTACAATCAGATCCGGATGTTCCCTCCGGATATCCCGAAGACCTCGTTTGTGACCGACCAAGGCCTCTATTGCTACAGAGTCATGTCGTTCGGTCTGAAGAATGCAAGTGCCACATACCAACGCCTCGTCAACAAGGTTTTTCAAGCTCAAATCGGCCATAATATGGAAGTGTACGTTGACGACATGCTCGTAAAAAGTATCCGAGGTTCCGATCATGTAACCGACCTCCAGGAAGCGTTTGATGTTTTGAGAAAGCACAATATGAGACTCAATCCGAAAAAGTGTGCGTTCGGTGTCTCGTCAGGGAAGTTCCTCGGCTTCATGGTCAGCTAACGAGGAATTGAAGCAAACCCTGAAAAGATCAAGGCCATACTAGACATGGCCCCTCCCAAGAATGTTAAGGAAGTTCAGAGGTTAACAGACCGCCTGGCCGCCATAGGGCGCTTTCTCTCAAAGTCCGGGGAAAAATGCCTCCCCTTCTTCAAGGCCCTCAGAGGGGCTAAAGGTTTTGAATGGGGTCAACAGCAACAGGAGTCCTTCTACCAGCTCAAGGCTTACCTCGTCAATCCTCCTCTCCTCGGCAAACCAATTCCTGGAGAACCCCTCTACCTCTACCTGGCAGCCTCCGAACAAACCCTCAGTGTCGTTCTGGTAAGGGAAGAAGACTGGGCTCAAAATCCCATCTACTATGTGAGCAAGGTACTTTGGGATGCCAAGCTCCGCTATCCGAGAATAGAAAAGATGGCTTATGCCCTGGTGATGGCCGCGAGAAAGCTTCGCCCATATTTTCAGTCCCATTCGGTGGTCGTCTTGACCCACCAACCGCTGAAGCAAGTGCTCCACAAGCTGGAGACCTCCAGTCGTCTTATGAAGTGGTCTATCGAGCTGAGCCAGCATGACATAACTTATCAGCCTCGGACCGCGATCAAGGCTCGGGCCTTAGCGGAATTCATAGTTGAAAGTACCATCCCCGAGTCCGGTCAAGCGACGAAGGGGCCGCCTATCTGGTCGGTTTATGTGGACGGATCCTCCTGAAACGAGGGAAGCGAAGCAGGAGTCATTCTGGCAGGCCCAGATGACTTCATCCTCCAATACTCCCTCCGTATAAACTTCAAGGCCTCGAACAAAATAGCAGAATACGAGGCACTCATAGCCGGCCTTGGAATGGCCCGAAATGCAGGGGCGCAGCGCCTCCGAATCTTCAGCGACTCTCAGCTAGTCGTGAATCAAGTTCTCGTCGAGTATGAAGCACATGATGACAGGATGGTCAAATACTTAGCCAAGGTCAGGGGCCTCATGGCACTGTCTAAAGAAGCCCTCATCCAAAGAATACCCCGAGAAGAAAATGCTCAGGCCGACGCCCTCTCCAAACTAGCCTCCTCCTCCCTTCAAGGTCTCGAGCAGACCGTCTTGATAGAAGTCCTTCTGAAGCCAAGTATAGAGGACGAAACTCCCGACTCTATGGAGTCGCTGCCTGTCCTGCTCGAGGACAATTGGATGAAACCCCTCATCGAATTCTCAAGGGACGGACTCCTCCCCGAGGATCCCAAGGAAGCTCGAAGAGTGAGAACCTGAGCCGAGCGTTACACACTGATCGGAGGTATCTTATACAAATGCTCCTTCACACTGGTAGACGGCCGACCCTACCTGAGATGCCTTTCCCCCGAACAGGCAGACTACGCCCTACAAGTGCTTCACGAGGGCATTGGCGGGGCACATTCAGGATCCAGATCCTTAGCCCGCAAAGTATTGAACTACGGATATTTCTGGCCCACTCTCCTACGAGATGTCGAACGACACATTCGGCAATACAGCTCTTGTCAGAAGTACTCCGACATCCGACGCCTCCCTCAAGCTCCACTCACTTCCCTATCAAGTCCGATCCCCTTCGCAATGTGGGGGATGGATTTACTAGGGCCATTTTCCCCAGCTCCTGGTCAGTTCAAATTCTTAGTCATGGCGATCGACTACTTCTAGCCTCTGGCCACGATCACCGAGAGCAAGGTTGTTCAATTCTTTTGGAAGAGCGTGATCTGCCAATTCGGCGTCCCTAGGGTCCTGATAACAGACAACGGAACACAATTCACCGGGGCTGCCTTCCGAGCCATATGCGAGGACCTTGCCATCCAACACCGGTTCTCCTCCGTTTCTCATCCCCAGTCGAATGGCCAAGCCGAAAATACTAACCGAAAGATCCTCTCCGGCATTAAGAAGAGGTTAGATAAGTGTTCCAAAGGCTTATGGGTCGATCAGCTTCCCAACGTACTGTGGAACTACCGCACCACCAAACGGACCCCCACAGGAGAGAGCCCATTTAATCTCACCTATGGGTCCGAGGCCATCATCCCCCTAGAAGTCGGAATACCCTCTCCTCGTCTGATAGCTTATGAAGAAGAGCAAAATGCCAGAGATCTCCGAGCAAGTCTAGACCTGATAGATGAGATCCGAGAAAGAGCTGCCATTCATCAACAAAGCTACCGAAGAAGGATCGAGTCGGCATACAACAAGAGAGTCCGCCCCACGGACCTCAAAGAAGGGGACCTGGTCCTCAGAACATTGGCCATCTCATTCCCAGGATAGAAGAGCAAATTGGCCCCAAATTGGGAGGGACCCTACAAGATCGCCAAAGTAGTCCGCCCCGGCACATACAGACTAGAAGACCGCGAAGGCAGGGAGATCCCTAGGACATGGAATGCCGACCATCTCTTAAAGTACCAAGAGAGAGCACCAATGCCTCTCTAAGCACTTTGAGATGTCGAACCGTTCCCCTCCTATTACTTGTAATAATTTTCTTTTATTTTTCTCTTGTAATAACGGCTCGCAACTTTAGAAGCAGCCGGCTTAGTCATCAATAAAGAAAGTTTTTTCATATTTTACTTGTAAAGATTGCGTACATCTCTCTGCCTTTACTCTTCACTTAACCGATGGTTTGGAGTCCAGCACTCGGCTCGATCCTACATCTCGAGTTCGCTCGTAAGCGAGCTAGAAGTAGGTCACCGTTCGGAACTGCTCCCACAACCGTTGAACAACTTTACCAATGGTTAGGAGTCCAACACTCGGCTCGATCCTACTTCACGAGTCCGCTCGTAAGCGAGCTAGAAGTAGGTCGTCGTTCGGAACTGCTCCCACAACCGTTGAACAACTCTAACGATGGTTCCGGAGTCCAACACTTGGCTCGATTCTACTCTGCAAGCTCGCTTCTAAGCGGGCTAGGAGTGGGTCGCCATTCAGAATTGCTCCCACAACCGTTGAACTCTAACGATGGTTCCGGAGTCCAACACTTGGCTCGATTCTACTCCGTAAGCTCGCTTCTAAGCGGGCTAGGAGTGGGTCGCCATTCGGAATTGCTCCCACGACCGTTGAACTCTCGATGGTTCCGGAGTCCAACACTTGGCTCGATTCTACTCCGCAAGCTCGCTTCTAAGCGGGCTAGAAGTGGGTCGCTATTCGAAATTGCTCCCACGACCGTTGAACTCTAACGATGGTTCCGGAGTCCAACACTTGGCTCGATTCTACTCCGCAAGCTCACACCTAAGCGGGCTAGGAGTGGGTCGCCAGCCGGAATTGCTCCCACAACCATTTGCACGAAAGAAAGAAGATTTGCTTCTAATTTTGAGTTGTCAAAAATTGGAGTTACACATGATGCCAATACCCCCAACGCAACATCAGAAGCAAAGCAAGGTTTTTATTCAAATAAAGTGGCTCTACATACAACTGGACCGGTGCTACAGCAGAGTTTTACAATAACTTAAAGGAACATAATACAACTTGTTTAGTGCCTCTTAGGAAGGGGAGCGCTCCGATTCAAGGAAACGCGGAGGCGGCGACTAACCTCCGAGCTCGATTCCAAACCAGCAAAGCGAGATCCCCCTTCGCCGCTAACTCCAACTGTGGCACCAACTGAGGCGCCGCTAGACGAGACAGCTACACCACTCTGAGCGTCAGCTGGACTCCGCCTTACTGTAGGCAAACGAGTCGCAAGTTCGTAGAAAGTAATCCCTCTCTCGCGCTCTTCGCGAGTACACGACGTACTACGAACGTTGGCCCTCTCAGGCAGAGGCTTAAGCGACGCGATCTCTTCCTCCAGCTCGATAATCCTATCTCTCAGAACATCATCCTGTGTCGACATCTTCAAACGAGGAGGTCTTGACGAGCCCGCAACATTGGCACTATCGGTCGCAAGACGTCGATAATGGGTGACCTCGATCCCCCTGTCTATCGTAATCCTCCTAAGCTTATCGATCTTGGCCAACAAATCTTGGCGTTCAGATGACAACCTCTCCAACTCGGAAGCTAACTTCTCTTCTTTCGCCGAATGTTCTTTCTCCGTTACCTCCAAGTGACGGATCTCGGCCAAGAGCTCATTATTCCTTTGCTCGACAAAAAAAAGCTCCCTACGAAGCCGCTCAACTCACGAAAATACCCCCTCGCAGCTGCTTTTATCTCCTCCAACTTCAAGAGCATATAAAACTGCCTCTCTCGGCTATGGGAAAGCTCTCGCTTTGTTTCTTTCAGCTCCTTACGAAGATACGAAACCTCCATGATCGGACCAAACTTCACCTGAAAAGCAAAGATAAATCCGATGGCCAACACTTGGAGAAATTTTGCGACTAGTCAAACACAAAATCCGAGGTCTAGCACTTGGAGAATTTTTGGCCAAGCAAAAAGTGTTTTCATTCAAAACTCAAAAAGCTTTACAAGAGCGGTGGCCAGTCCACAGTTAGGCTTACACATTAAAAAAAAAAAGGACTAAAGATGCAACCAAGTCAGGGGTCGACCTTTTTGTCGCTCGGGACTTCCGACCCCTCGACGATTCCTATGTCCTCGTCCTCGTCGCCGTCCTCGGAGCTGTCCTCCTCTTCACCCTCGGCCTCTGTCTCGCCCGTGCCTTCAACACCGTCAGCCTGTCCCTCGGGGCCGAGCGTTGCTGAAGGAAGCTCCTCCTCCCCCTCCACAGGATCGTAGAAGTGGTAGGAGGAGGTGTCAAACCCCGGGTTTCGAGCTGCGATATGAAGTAAGGCTCGGCCGTACGCATCCTCCATGTTCTTAAACATGTACTCCTCGGCCTCTTGCTGGACAGCCCTCTTCGCCTTCGCCACCTTCGATTGGTGCTTGGCCATGACCCTTTCGGTCTCCTTCCGAGCTTTCTCCGCCTCCGACCGTGCTTTGGCTAGCTCCTCCTTAAGCGCGGCATTCTCCGTCTCCGAGGCCTCGAGCTTGGCTGCCTCGTCCGCCGACCGCTGCATAGCTTCGGCCAGCTTCGCCTCCAACCCCGCCACCTCGGCACTGCTCTTTGCCGAGAGGAGTTGCTCAACTTCGAACAGCTTCACAGCTTTCGCACGCTCCGACCTCTCTCGATCGTACAGCGCCGTCAGCTCCTGTTCTTTGCTCGCGAACTCTTCGAGCAAAAAGTTGAAGTGGCAGAGAGTCTGAAAAGAGAACAAACGGTTAGAAGCCGGACCTAAAAACATGGAAAATTTTGAAAAAAATGCTTCAAGAAGAAAGTGTTCGGTCTACTTACCGACATCGTGTTCCGAGCAATCTGCATTGTAGCGTCCTCGACCTCCCTGGACTTAAGCGCCGCTCGGTCCTTTGGGGTCGGCAGGTGCTTCACCGCCTGCATACAAATGTTGTCGTCCCCCAAGAAGCCGTCGACCTTCATTACTTGCCAGTCGGGGACGAAGATCTGCTTATGCTCCTCGGTCAGAATCTTCTCCGCTTCGGCAGTGAGGGGCGGAACTTGAAGGGCTAACGCCGCGCTCATGTTGAACGCGCCGCTCGACTAGCCGGGAGCATCTGTCTTCGCCGTTGGAGTCGGCGCATCCAAGGAAGGAAGATCGGAGGCCGCAACCTGGTCTTGCTCGGGATCGGCATCCGGGACCTCAACCACCAGCAGGTCGACGGTCTTTGGGACCGAAGGTATCTTCGGTGCTCAGCCGCCCTGAGGGCCTATCGAGGGTCTCTTCTTCTTCCTCGCCTCCTGCTCCCTAGCTGCCTTGGCCTTCGCCATCAACGCCCTATAGTCCATGCCGGAAGACTCTGCACAAACCGAATGAAAAAACTTAGAAAAATTTTCAAGAACTTCAAGGAAAAAGTAAAAATACCAAAGGCGTACTGGGGTCGATCGGACTGAGACCCCCTCGGAACAAAGCCTCCTCGGTGATGTCTTTCCAACTTAGCGTCGGCAGGCCGAGGAGTTTCTTGAGGACTTCCGTCTCCTCGTCACTAAGCACTGGATCCTTCTTCGCTCGCTTGGGCAGGCCATCCCTCGACCAAGCTATCGGAATTGCCCAGGGTTCGGGAGCTCGGACAATGAAGTACTTCTCCTTCCAATGCTTGATCGAGTCCGGGTTCTCGATCAACTTCACTCCTGTCCGCGGAGAAAGGTAGAACCTCTGCTCGTTCCTGTTCGGCTGGCAAGGACGGTAGAGGCTCCGAAGGAGGAACAGACTTGGCTCGGCGCCGATCTCTTGACACTGAAGAACAAACGCCAAGACGTGCCTCCAAGTGTTCGGCATCAGCTGGGCAGGACTCAGGCCGTACCAATTGAGGACCTCGACAATGAACGGATGCAACGGCAAACGAAGCCCGACGGCCAAGGAGTCGACCGGAAAAATGCACGTGTCAGCCGAAGACGACGTGCAGGCTCGGAAACCGGGTCCGGGGAGAAGTAGCCCATACCCGGCAGGGATCTGGAATCCAGTCCGGATCCGATGCAGATCAGCCCCAGTAAGAACCGAAGAGATCTGGTCTTCCTCGGACATCTCTCTCGGCTCGTTCTCCTCTACCGACTTGGCAGTGCCCTGGGTCACCTTCTCCAGCATCTCTACGGAGTAGCTCCGTACTCCCCCCACGCTCGATAGAGCGATCGGCTGCCGACCGAACTCCCCTGCAGTCTTCGGCTGCTCTATGACCGTAACCACTCCCTTACCCTTCCGGGACCTCGCTGAAACCTCCTGGAGCGGCTCGGCGACCTCCCCACTCTCACTCGGCCGGACCACGGTCTGCTCGGTCGGCTCTACCACCTCCTTCTCTTTACCCGCTCGGCTAACGACTCGGTCCGAGGCGGGGGTCTCATCCGAAGAAGTAATCTTAACCATTTTTTTCTAAAGAGAGAGGAGAGAGACTGACCTTGAAGTGACTGTTACGGTCAGAAAAGTTCACTGGAGCAAAGAAATGCCTTGCCGCGACAGCTAGCAGCGCCACCCGGGAGCTAAAAACTTCGATGGTGAAAAGTAAAAACTTGAGTAAGAAAGTAAAAATAAACAATGAGGTTGGAGGTGGGGGAGTGAAGACTTATAGTAAAAGAAAAAGTCTCTTAGACTTCGTAACGTAAGCGCGCGACTCTTGATCGGCTTTTGAAGCGTTACGAAAGCCCAAACGACTTTGTACCCGAGCAGCAACGATCAGCGAAAAGGCAAAACGTTTCAATACAAGTCGAATAGCTCGGCACACACAGGATCAAAATCCGACCGACGTGCGATCCGACCCCAACATCAAAGAGTCCGACTTGGCTGCCGAGCAAGTACCCATCCAAGCCCCAAAACGGAGAAAAATCACTTTTCCCTCAACATTCGTGTAAGATCTCGATCAGACGGCCCAGATCTTGCCAGCATCACTAAACGACAAGATAGTGTTTTCTTGGGAACAGAGCCCGTCTCGAGATTCGTGCCACCATCCAACGGCCCAGATCACGCCACGTTGCTCGGACTGCCGAGCCCCTAAACCTCCGGTCGGCTGCCGAGCAAGTGCCCATCCGAGCCCTAAAACGGAGAAAAATCACTTTTCCCTCAACATTCGTGTAAGATCTCGATCAGACAGCCTAGATCTTGCCAGCATTACTAAACGACAAGATAGTATTTTCTTGGGAACTAAGCCCATCTCGAGACAGCCGAACCCTTAGACCCCCGGTCGGCTGCCGAGCAAGTGCCCGTTCGAGCTCCAAAACGGAGAAAAAAGCCGCCGAGCGACTACGACCGTTGGATCTTCCAGAAATTCACGCTTCTGGTGATGGACGATCCAGATCGCGCCACGTGTGCTAAACGACAAAATAACATTTTTTGGGAAACGTGCCTCCTCGACATTCGTGCCGGGATCTGACGGCACAGATCGCACCACGTCGCTCGGACTGCCGAGCCCCTAGACCTCCGGTCGGCTGCCGAGCAAGTGTCCATCTGAGCTCCAAAACGGGAGAAAAAGCCACCGAGCTACTACGACCGTCTGATTGCCCAGAAAATCGCGCTCGACGCAGATAAAGGGTCCAGATCAAGCCACGCCATAAATAGGTATTAAAAATCAGTTTTTATTTATTTTAATCATTTTATTTATTTAAAAATTGCGAAAAAATTGCCAAAAAATTCGGGAAAATTAGCTAGAAATTCTGGAAAATAATTATAAATTCGGGGGAATATTTTTGAGCCCCTGAACGAACAATTATTGCCTGGAATGTGTTGCTAAGACTCCCGAACGACTGGTTAACACGTCGCAAAATTAAACAAATAATCCGAAAAAATAGATAAAAACTGCCGGACATCCAGAGAAGCACGAGAGCGGCTTACATTTCAAAAATCACCTCACTGCCCCCTTCGAGATTCGAAACCCTCCATTCAGACTCCGATACAATTCCACTAGCCACTAAAACAGTTAAACTACTCCTCAAAGACGGATCAAACTCAGTCTTTAGGAGTGGGGGGCTCGTGATATGGCTAAAAATGGGGTTAAATCGGAACCGTCCAGATTAGGCACGAATCTTGAAGCTCAGGGGTAAAACGGTAATTTCACCCACCAACGGGTCTAAAGCGGGTACTGGTTATCTTCCCCGAAGACCCACTTACCCGCAAACAGATCCACCTCAACTGGGTGCGGGTTTCAACCCGCAGCACACCCGGTCCAGAAGGGATAGAATTACGGTTTCTGATTAAATCCTAATCAACAGCCCTGATTCATAGTCATCCCTTCACTGGGGATTAGGGATTACATTCCTTATCTAACCACAGGGGGATTACATTCCTAATCTAATCCCAGCGGCGCCTATAAATACCCCCCATCCATCTCCATTAAGAGGTAATGAACTTTTCTCCAGTTTTTGCGCTCTTTCATAATCTTCCCTGATTACTGACTTGAGCATCGAACGGTGCGTCACCGGGAACAACCCCGATGTCTCGCACTTTTTGCAGGTGTACGGTAGGAGTTGGTGTCAAACTCCGATGGAACAGGTATACAGGTTTGCTATTCAGTCTTCCTAAGAATCTACAAATTCTATTTGTTTGCCCCCACACCAAATTTAGCGGCAACAATTAGTGTTAGGGTTTCTATCATGATGAGGGTTAGCTTAACCGTAGGTTACTAACCCTAGGTCACCCTAGCCTATTCCTAATCCTAGTTCACAAGTATGCCTGGTTATTTAATTCAATAATCATACACCTATACAATCCAAGTCTTAACTTAGTTTTAAAAATATAAATAATAAATATAATAAAAAGTATTTTGGGATATTACATAACATATCATCCACGTAGACTTCCATGTTCCAGCCGATTTATCTTTTGAAGACCTTATTTACCATACGTTGATAAGTAGTGCCGGCATTTTTCAGGCCGAAAGACATAACTCGATAGCAGTACAAAACCTGATCAGTGAAGAAGAATGTCTTCAGAGTATCAGGTGGAAACATTTGAATCTGATTATACCCAGAAAATGCATCCATGAAAGTTAGGATTTCATGACCCGACGTGGCATCGATCAGTGCGTCTATGCTGGGGAGAGGGAATGGGTCTTTCGGACATGCCTTATTAAGATCTGTAATGTCTGCACATTCTCCAGTTACCGTTTGTTTTCTGAACCATCACCACATTTGCCAACCACTCTGGGTAGTTCATTTCTTGGATGAAGCATGCGGCAGTTAGGAGTTTGTCAACCTCTTCTTTGACCGCTCGGAGCCTATCTGAAGTGAATTTGCGGTGTCGTTGCTGAACAGGCTCGGCATCATAACTCACGCTAAGATGATGCATGATTAGGTCTCCAGAAATTCCTGGCATATCATTTGTGGTCCGGGCGAATAAGTCTTGATTTTGTCTTATACAAGGGTCTTGCTGAAACGAAAACTCTTGTTTTGATCCTCTTGGGAGAAAGGGATCTCCTCTAATTCATCCACGGGCTCTGAGTTCGCATGATTTCTTTCTGGCGGGGCTCGATGGTATCAAGCGGGAGAATTGAGCACTCCATAGTGGCAATGTAACATGCTCGTGCTGTCTACTGGTTTCCCACTACCTGGCCTACGCCTGCTATTGTCGAAAAAATTATTTTCATGTGAAATGCAGAGGCAACCACATGAAAAGCGGCTAGTCCGAGGCAGCCAAATATTGCATTGTATACGGCTTTGATGTCGACTACCAGGAAGTCAAGTACCTCCGTCTGAGTTTCTGGGGCTTTTCCTGCCGTTACGTCAAGTGTGATTATTCCTTCGTCATGGACGGATACACCTGAGAATCCATGAAGTGTCTAACCTACTAGTTTGAGTTGATCTCGAGAGAGCTTTAGAGCATCAAATGCGGTTATGAAGAGGATGTTTACGGAGCTGCCATTTTCTAAGAGGATACGTCGCACCTCATCATTTTTCATGCCTAGATTGATAACCAGTGCATCGCAATGAGACATTTTGATGGCCTCAAGATCTTTATCGGAGAAGGACACATAGAGGCCCGAACCCTTTGGGGGTGGAGTGTTATGTAATGAATTAACTTCCCTTACGAGGGCTTTATGGGAGGAGTTAGAATCTCCCCCCATAGGTCCTCCATGAATGGTGTGTAGGATGGCCATGTGCTCGGAGTCTCCCCCCATAGGTCCTCCATGAATGGTGTGTAGGATGGCCATGTGATTCAGAAGGCTTTTCTGGACGCTTATTAGCCTCCCAAGGTGGAGGGGTTTCGGTGTTATTGTTTCATTGGAGAAATTGAGAGAGATAGCCCTGTCGAATCAGGTCTTCAATTTCTTCTTTGAGGGACCGGCAATTGTCGGTAGTGTGTCTATGGCTTCTGTGAAATACGCACCATAGGCCCTTATCTCTTCTCTTGCTGGACGTTGTCTTTTTGGAAGGAGGACAAACTATCCCATCTTTACCACAGTGGGTTCATGAATACAACAAGTTCATGAGCCAAGTAACTGACTCCATGAATACATCAAGTGCAACAAGTTCATGAACCGAGTACTGGGAAACACTGGCCCCCTTCCGAGTCCACTTACCTATATTGTCCACTACTATAGTCTTTCCCTTAAACCCCGACTTGTTACATTTATTAATTCTTATCAAGCAAGCATACAAGTGTGCGAAACAAGGTACGAGAAAGTTGTGGGAAACACGTGTCAAAACAGCGAATCACACAACTAAAGTGTTCAGGCAGAATTAGTGTTTTTGAGTTTATACATTTAAAACAGTGTTGAAATAATGTTAATTAATTCTAAGAAAAATTGGGGATGTCCTATAGGGTGTCCAGCAACCACATATAAAAGTTCAAGTCAAACGCTTACTGTTAACATAGTTAAATTAATTCGCAAACTGAAGATGTGCAGCAGTTTTGCGAATCTGTGTCTTCCGACACAGCTGCAGTAAATCTGCAATAACTCCTAGACCGTAACTCCGAATTCAAAAATCTGCAGCAGTCTAACGATATTTAGACATCCAGGGCTACATTTACTGTTCAGGGCTCGGGTTCAGATTCTGATGTTAAATGGGTCAAAACAGCAAAAGAAGGTTCAGGACAGCAATATGTGGGAATAACTTACTAGTATAGATTTCATGGAAATTTGTTATTAGGCGTCTAATCTATTGTGTGATATAAATACAGGATAATGGTGGTCAAAACAGTAAGTAATAATTATTTCTCAAGTCAAATGGTTGCAAGATCATCAAATACAAAATATAACATGTGTCTACAAATTTAGGGCTCCTTAATTCATATGTTCATGTGTTCAAGGAATAAACTGAGTCCAAGTAGTTATAATTTAACACAATGAAATTTTGTGACTCTTAGAATTATAATTTTTGGAGGTTTAATATTGATCAACAACGATAGTTAAGGAGGAGTCACAATTCTAACTATTTGTAGTATTTTTCAAGGGTGCTTGTACTAGAACAATTAAAATCGTACAAGAGATATTTGCCTTAATTTGACGATGATTAGATCCACCTGTTGAAGAAAATTGGATCGAAAAATCTTGGAAGAAGTCTGCCAAAAGCACGTGTGAAGCACGTGCAAAAATCCAATAGAAGGAAGCACGTGCAAAAATCCAATAGAAGGAAGCACGTGCAAAAATCCAATAGAAAAGTCAAAAATCCCCACACCAGATCAGCCAAAACAGCAACGGCAAGATTGGGCTCTGCTGTGCCAACACACCAAACAGCGAAACCAGCCAATGGGATCGCTCCTACGCAGCGGATCCCTCCCGAACAGCAAACAGCGGAATGGGGATTCGGTGTGGCAAAACACCAAACAACATCAGATCAGACCCAGTGTAGCACGGATCTTGATGGATCCAATGGCTGAGATCGATTCCCGCCCAACTCCTTTCTTCTTCTTCGTTCTCTTCTTCGACGAAACAATGAGTGAGAGAGAGGGGATGCAGCGCCGGCGATGGCTTCGACGGGGCGATGCGACGGCTTGACTGCGATAAGGGAAGGACGACGGCGGCGGAATCACGGCACGTCGTCGAGAAGCGACGACGCTCAGCGCGTGGGCGACTCTGTTCCTTGGGTTCGAAAGCAGGGGAGGAGGAGAATGGGGATTTGGTTCGGGGGCGTTGGTGATGCGACGGAGGTGGAGAGGCGACGGTAGAGGCATCGAGGTGGCGAGGATGGTGGAGGATGTGGGCACTGGCAAAAGTTGGGTTCGGAGGTTGGGAGTTTGGGTCGATGGTGAAGACGATGGTGATGGAGGTGTTTGGGGTGCTGTGGCGGTGAATGTGTTGACGAAGCGACAGAGGGAGATCGAAGGTGATGGTGAGGGAGATCGAAGGTGAGGCAATCGGAAGATGGGATTAGGTTGGTGCGCGAGTTCAGCGAAGGAAGAAGAGAGTGGTTAGCGGCGGGTTTGTTTGGGGCTGCACAGTATACGGGGTTAGGGGTTAGGGTTAGAGTATAGGGTTAGGGTTATATAGTGAGGGTATCGGGTTTTGGGTTTTAGGATATCCGTTTCGAATAGGATCCAATAAGAGAATTGGTCAAAATATATCAAAATGGGGATTAAAGAGATAAATGAGAAGAAATTGTCAATTCTTCATGGAGAATGACACAAAGTGCACACAAATGAATCCGGTAAAAGGACCAAAAAAAATTGAGTCGAGGCGGAATAATAATTTTATTTGAATGGAAACAAGATACGAGATCTCAAATGGATAAAAGAGTACAATTGAGCAAATTTCTGCCATAAGGATGGCAGACACACTCATGTTCAAGGGAGTAAACTTGTCCAAGAAGGGTGTTGGAGGAGGACGGCGTTGGCTTGCACCATTTTTAGGAACTTCTTGGGTGTTTCCTCGCTTGCTTTCTTCTGTTTGTTCCCCGAAGGTGATTCTTTCTTGACTTGTGGATTAAGAGCTTTCTCAATCCTGATGTATTTTTTGCTCCTTTCCAGGAGCTCATTGAAATCTCGAGGAGGCCTCTTGGCGAGGGAGGCTTTCAGTTCTTTATGTATGACATTGTGGCGAAAAGCTGCAGCCGCCACTGAAGATTCTAAGGTGGAAATTGACCTTGCCTCTACCGTAAAACATTTGAAGAAGTCTTTCAGCAGTTCTCCATCTCTTTGTTTCAGTTCTAACAGGGATGCACTTATTTTTTCAGCCATGCAGCTAGTAACAAAGTGCGCAATGCGAAACTCCTCGAGCTGATCGAAATAGAATATTGATTCTAGAGTCAGACGCGAATACCATACCCTTTTTGATCCTTTCAGTATGGCATTGAATATTCGACACATGAGTGCATCGGTGGCATTGTAGACTGTCATGAGTGTTTTGAAGCTCTCGATATGGTCGGGCAGGTCTGATTCTCCATTGTCGGATTTGAATTGAGGGGCCTTGAAGTCTCTTGGGATGTGTGCATCGAGGATGGATTTGCTGAAAGGAGGTCGACTAGGATGATAGGCCCTGCTGGAGCGGTTTCTCTCATTCTTCATCTGCTCTAGAAGGTCTTCTACTTCTTAGATACGGCAAAGTACTTGGTCGTCCTTCCCTTGGGACCCAGTTGAGTCGGCGAATTCTTCGTTGGGGGTCTAGCCCAGATCTTGACTTCCTTTGATAGCTTGGAGGATGTCGAGCTTGAACTTATCCAATTCGGCCCTAGTGCCTAGGACATTTTTTCCTTTGTTTCGCACAAGAAGCTTTCAACTCTCATGATTCGGGCTCCTTATTGTGGTGCGCCCCCTGTGAGAGGAGGCTCGCCTTAATCTATGTCTAGGAAAATAGGTTCTCTGGTTTTCTTGATGCCCCGAGCAGGAGGCCTCAGTTCGGGTGCGCCTCTTGTCCAAGTGGATTCGCAGATCTGTTCCTTGTTGCCTGGCACTGATGATCTGGCAGAGATTTCTAAACCCCTGAGGGCCTCGCGAAGCCATTGAATTATTTGAAGCATTATGGACTAAGACGTGTTCGTACATAGGATGTTGTTCATGATGGTTTTGTTGGGAGCCCCCCGGTGCCTGTCCGTTGGAAGGAGCTTGACTAGGCTCCCGGGGTGACTGTTGAGAAGAAATTGGATCTTCCACAGGACAAGTTGGTTGGCGAAGAGAGTTGGTACAACGGCTTGAGGCCGCCTCTCTACCTCTTGGTCTTGGTGGCATGGCGGTTAATCTGACCTGTGTAGGTTCCCACAGACGGCACACATCTGTTGCTACTTATTTTGGTGTGGGAGCAAACAGATAGTGATTTCTTATTTAAGGAAAACTACTAAAACTCTGACCTTTGATCTTTACCGTGAAATGCAGTTAGAGCTCCCGAGATTGAATCTAGATCGTTGACTGACCATCGTGATCTGAATCCGACGGTTGCTGACACGGCCGATGGATGAACCTGCAAAAAGCATGAAACACCAAGGGTTGGCCCCGGCGACGGACCCTCCGACGCTCAATTCAGAACCAGAAAGAGAAAGAGAGTATGAGATATAAACTGGCAATTTGTTGATTACCTTCTGACTGTGGAGGGGAGATGGTATTTATAGGCCTGAGAAACATATCAAGAGATTGATCTAAATCCATTGGACTGATATGAATTCCTTATCTCCTTTATGTTTCTTCCCCTCAAGAGATAAGTTCTCTTGTTAGGGGATAAGAGATTTGACTCATAGCCTTCATAGGTTGGGTGTCTCTCCTAGTGGGCCTAGTCTGTCACTTTTTATGGGCTTGAAAGAAGCCTGGAGAAGGCCCGGACCAATTAAGGTGGCCCATTATGATTAATCTGCCTGTAGAAGCTTTGAGATCTGTGCTGGAATTGTAAAACCCTGATTTGTTGCGATTTTCACCATCATCACGTCTAAACATGTGAAACGCTTCTTTCATATTTTATGGGATTTATCCATGATTGCGTTGATTTTGGTCATTTGGAAATACAGAAATTGTAGAATCTTTACTAATACATCATGATGAGTGTAACTTCTACATGATTTTATTACTCTTTTTACGCATTAAAATTGTGAGTTCTCGTTTATTTCTTTGAATTTCATCTTCATTCTACTTAATTTTATTTATTTGTTTACTTTGAAGGAGTGAGATGGTTGTTAGGATTGTGGACCCAGATACATGAATGGAGCTTGGAGTTGGAGAAAGAGAAGACACAAAAAATACAATACTTTAGCACAAAAAAGAACTCAAAAGTGTAATGGTAATCCTAATTTAAGTCTTTATATATATTTTTTAACCTCTTCCCCAAACTTAAATATCATATTGTCCTCAATGGGAAAAGAAAAGGAAAAAGGAAAAGAATGTAAAAAGTTCAGAATTACTCTCCTGGTTTATGTTGAAATTCTGGATGTGTGACGTTCATTGTTTCGGTGATATCTGGAGTTGTAGATATATAGATTCCCTGATTATATTTCATTTGAAAGCTAAGACAATTTTCTTCGGTCGGTATTTGACACTTTTTTCATATTCGGACTCCATCCTGTCCAAAATCACCCATTAAGAGAGATCTAGAAAACAAATCTGCCCGAAAACCCACAATCTTTTGCTATCCTATAAAATGAAATCAAACAGAAAAATAAATTTTAAAAAAAATAAATAAGTCTAAAGAAAGGAAAAGAAAACTTGGGTTGCCTCCCAAGAAGTTCAAAGTTTTAAGTCTTCAGCCGGACGTGGTAACTGAGATGGTTAGGAGATGTCAATATTTAACAACATAAGAACCTCTTTTCTAACAACTTCCTTCATGTGTGGATTATGTTTTCTCTATGTATCCTGCAAACTAGATGACAATGGTATAATCTCGAGTTTGAGTGGTTTCTTTGTTGAAGATGACGTCTTTGATATTCCCACATCTTTCAATTTCAACTGAGAAGAAAGATGAATAGATGATGCAGCTTCCAAGTACCAAACATATTCGAAAACCTTTTCTTTCTCGGATTCAAGAGTTGCTGAATTTGTTAGACACACTTTTACCGGTAACTTTTCAACTCCAGCCCTATGTGTCTCGTCCACTACTAAATCAATTTCACTAACTTGAAAACATGAGTGAAATTTGGCAGGAAACTCAATGGATTTAAAGACATCAAACGTTACTTGCTCATCCTCAACCCTGAGAATAAGTTTTCCTTATTGGAAATCAATCAAAGCTCTCCCCGTAACTAGAAAAAGTCACCACAAAATCAGTGGAATTCTTTCATCTTCCTCCATGTCGAGCACAATGAAATCAGCTGGGAATATGAACTTATCTACCTTCACCAAAATATCTTCAATTATACATCTTGGGTACTTGACAGATCTGTCCACCAATTGCAAATAAACTGTAGTAGGCTTCGCTTCTCCAAGACCAAGTTTTCTGAAGAGCGAAAAAGGCATAATATTAATACTTGCCCCTAAAGCACACAAAGCTTTATCAAAATAAGAATTTCCAGTAGTACAAGGAATCGTAAAACTTCCTGTATCTTTCAGTTTAGGATGAAACTTCTTTTGTAAAATTATACTACTCTCTTCGATTAGCATCACCATTTCATGGTCCTCCAACTTCCGCTTGTTCGATAAAATATCCTTCAAAAAATTAGCATATTTAGGTATTTGTTCTAAAGCTTCAATAAGAAGAATATTAATATACAATTGCTTAAAAATATTTACAATTTTAGAGAATTGATTATCAGGCTTATTCTTTTTAAGTCTTTGCAGAAAAAGAACCAGTGGATCATAAGGTGAATTATGACAAGTTTAAGTATTAAACTCCCTAGAAACTGTGGGGTTTGAAGCTCCTTTAACCTCAGAATTCCCAACATGGTGGTTGGCCACATGCTGTGTTTGTTTCTCCAAGACTGGCTCAAACTCATCTTGCTTTTCAACCAAATTTTGTTTGACAGTTTATGCTTATGGCTGCTCAATTGTAATCCCGCTTCTCAGTGCTATTCCTTTGACATGCTCATTGGGATTGGTCATGGTGTAACTAGGTAAGGTTTCTGATGTCCTCTCTGAAGAATATTTGAAAGCTGACAAATATGTGCCTCAAGGTTGCAAATTGAAGCCACAGTTGAAGTCGCGTTATTTTGGATCGCCAAATCTGTCTTTTGCATGTATTGCATGAATATCTCCTCAAGTATCGGCTTCTTTTCTTATTGTGAAAAAATTTAAGGTGGTCTAATAGCCCCTTGATTGTTCTTCTAAGAAAAAATGGGGTGGTTTCTTCATCTGGATTATATGTGTTCGAATAAGGATTGTTTTATCTTTGAAAGTTGGACACATAATTTGCTTGTTCGGAATTTGGTTGAGCAAAAGGATTTCCTACTTGGAAATCAATAATTGAGTGATTTCCTGCACAATGATCACAAATAATATTAGTTTAAATAACATTAACATTCATATTACCAAGTAGTTTAGATAAAGTAGCAATTTGTGCCACAAATGTGGTAATAGGATAAAGCTCAAAAACTCCAGCTACTTTTCTTGGCAATACTTTCTCCGGAGACCATTAGTAATTGTTAGACGTCATATCCTCCAAAAGCTCAATGTTAGATGTCATCTCCTCCAAAAGCTCATAGGCCGCTTTATGAGTTTTGCTCATAAGATCTCATCCAGTTGATGCATCTACCATAAACCAATTTGTAGCTCCCAAACCATTATAGAATGTTTGGACTTGCAACCATTTCGAAAGTTCATGATGATGACACATTCTCAATAAAACTTTATACCTCTCTCACACATCATACAAAGATAGTCTCGAATTGAGTGAATATGGTAATTTCATTCTTTTGCTTCGCTCTCTTTACCAGAGGAAAATACTTAGCCATAGATTTTTATGCTAATCCTTCCTAAGTATTAATGACACCTAGTTGTAGAGAATGTAGCCAAGCCAAGCCTTATCTCTAAATGAAAAAGAAAAAAGTCTCAAATGGATAGCATTGTCGGACACTCCATTGTGCTTGAAAGTGTCGCAAATTTCTAAAAAGTTTGCAATGTGAATATTAGGATCCTCTTGCAATAGTCCCCCAAATTGAACAGTCTATTGAATTATTTGAATGATCGCCAGTTTAACCTTAAAATTGTTAGCGTGTATCCGGCCTCTTTATGCTTGGTGTTGTTGTAATATCCCGGACGAATATTATATTTATATAATTATTATTTTTAAAGTTAAAATATTTTTATAGAAATTACTTGGTTTTTCTAATAAAAAGTTATCTGGATATATATACTAGTAAGTATATACAGGTATAGTATAAGTTTTGTGCACTTGTACAAAATCTTGAAAATGTCTGGAAAATCCCGGACAGATATTAAAAATTATTATTTTATTTTTTATTTTATTTTTAATTTTAGAAACGAAATATTTTTGGTGGATATCACCCGGTTTTGTTAATAAACATTATTAATGCATATATACTAGTCTGTATATATCTGTTTTGTATCAAATTGATACTGGAATCTTTCAAGCCGGTAATAAAATTATTTTATTTTTATTTCTCGGAATTAAATTATTTTTGTACAGATTGATTCGTTTTAACTAATAAAAAATTATTTGTATATTCAAATATATGTATGTATTTGAACTGTATCGATTGCATATGTTTGTACGAAATTGTGTAGTATGTGATTTGGGAAAATTATCTTTTATTCTTGATCAATCAAGATGAAATGAAGGGTTAGGATCTGGATTAGGGTGGGATTGCAATTTAATTGTGTTTGATTGTAACATAAAATTACAATTTGAACATCAAATTGATGAGCCACAAGAAATGAGGACAAGTGGTCTCAGTCTCACCCACCAAAATCCACCCCTTTCTCCTATAATTGGCCGGCTACTACAAGAGGGTAAAATCCCTCTTTCAATTGTTGTTTCCTCCATTTTCGTCACATATCATTCTCTATCTTCTTCTACTTCTTATTCTACTTGTTTTTAATTAGAAAGATTGAGAAAGAAAAAGAAAGAGAGGATCAAAATCAAAAAAAAAAGGGATGGAGTTCATGGGTTCTCTTTCATGAAGAGTTCTTGAAGAGGAACAAGAACAAGGAGTAAGGAGGAGAACGATCAAGCTAGTTCTTCCTACAAATCGACTTGGGTGGGGGTTTCTCATTCTCATGCCCGTTTTAGCTATTATTAGGGTTATTATTGCTTTATGTTGTTGTATTGAGTTAATTTAATGTGCATATGGACTAGAATAAAGACCATGCAAAGATTCAAGTTGTAGAACACAAATTAGAGCGATAAAGATTCGATTTTTGTAGTTCTAGGGTTAGAATTATTTAACTAGGTTAAAGGTAAAATTTTGACCCCGAATTTATTTTAGAGGTTCTTAGGGGTGTTATTAACATGCTCAAATTTTTTTGGATTTTTTGGAGTTGTTTTGAAGGGTGAAACAACCGTTTTCCCCAAAACAGCGAGTGTTGGGCAAAAACAGCAACTTGTTTTGGGGTGAACATCGGCTTATGTTCGAGGGGCTGAAATTTGATGTTCCTTACGGAATTTGGAAAAGTGACCAACTAGGAAGTTATATTATACGTTCTCACCTTTCCAAAATGCCCTATTTGGTTAGATTTCGATAAGTAGTGTAAAAGTTATGGCCGTTACAAAACAGAGCAGCTAGCTTGGCTGAGAGTGCTCACTATTTTGCTTAATTGTTGTTTTTTAGCCTCTTACTTGCAAAATCTGAGGAAGTGACCAACTAAGAAGTTGTAGTAGACATTCTCACCTTTCCAAATTATCCTTTTTTGTTAGATTTTGATAAGCGGAGTAGAAGTTATGCCTTTTACAAGACACAGCAGCCAGCTTTGGCTGAAGTGCTCGTTGTTTGACTTATTCTATGTTTTTTAGCCTCTTACTTTCAGAATCTAAGGAATTGACCAACTACAAAGTTGTAGTAGACATTATCACCTTTCCTAATGGCCCTATTTGGTTAGATTCCGACAAGTAGAGCAAAAGTTACAAGTCTTAGAAGTTTCAGCTTTGTTGTTAGAATTCTGCTGTTCTGCTTAACTTTTTCATAGGTTCAAGGAACGGTAGATTGAATTCCATAAGGAATCTGAAAAATTCATCAACTAGAGAGTTGTATTATATGTTCCCATCTTTCTAAATGGTATGATTTGGTTAGATTCCGACAAGTAGAGCAAAAATTACAAGCTCTCAAAGTTTCAGCTTTGCTGTAGCTTTGGCTGTTTTTTGTTAGTTTTTGCGTGTGTTCAAGGGACGATAGATTGAATTCCTTAAGGAATCTGAAAAAGTGTTCATCTAGGGAGTTGTAGTATATGTTCCCACCTTTTCATAAAGTGTGATTTGGTTAAATTCCGACAAGTAGAGCAAAAGTTACAAGCTGTAGAAGTTTCAGCTTTTTGTTGAAAATCTGTAGTTTGGTTAACTGTTTGTGTGTGTTCAATGGGTAGGAATTTGGAATTCCTTACAGAATCTGAAAAAGTGTTCAACTAGAGAGTTGTAGTATATATGTTCCCACCTTTCTAAATTATATGATTTGATTAAATTCCGGCAAGTAGAGCAAAAGTTACAAGCTATAGAAGTTTCAGCTTTTTGTTGAAATTCTACATATTGGTTAACTGTTTGCATGTGTTTAATGGACCGGATTTTGAATTCCTTAAAAAATCTGAAAAAGTGTTCAACTAGCAATTGTGGTAGATGTTCTTACCTTTCTAAAAAGTCTAATTTTGTCGAATTCCGATGAGCCTAGCACTGTTTACTTCTATGGTATTAGCAGACTTTTTATGTCGCTTTTGCATATAAGGATCGGGTTTTCTGGGTAGTATGCCTATTTTAGACTGTTAGTAGATTCTTCTGTTGCTTCTAATTATAGAAGATCGAGTTTTACTAGTAAGCACGTTTGGTTGCTTCTAGGTTATTAGTATACCTGTATGGTTGTTTCTATATGTTGTTTGCCCATACGTAGCCGGCCTCGCCCGTATGTAGTTGTTGGTCTCATACGTAGCTTATTTAGTTCGTATGTAGTTGTTGGTCTCATACGTAGTTTATTTGGCTCGTATGTATGTTTTTGTCTCATATGCAGATCGTCTGGCTCGTATGTAGTTGTTGGTTTCATACGTAGCTTGTTTGGCTCGTATGTGTTTTGTTTACTCGTATGTAGCTTATTAGCTAGTACGCAGTTTGTTGTGCTTGTCTAGAGTGATATCATTGCCCTAGGGGCCATCGACCATCAAGACGTGTGTTTTCCTTACTCCTAAGGGACTGTGGATGAGTCACTCCTCATGTACCATCAGATCTTAACCGGTGTTGGTTGACCGCAAACCGGAGCGTAGACGGAATCCAAGTTCAGGATAATAGCATGCGAATACGTTTGTATTGCTGGGGTCTTGGATCGATAGACTATGAACAAGATCCTTAGGGATTATGGTAATCTAGGTTGAGCACCTAGTAGAGTTATCTTGCAAAGTCTAACTTAAGACCTAGCATGTTGTGTTAATACTGCTGTCATCCCTAGGATTGTTCAGGATTAGTGATATCGTTAGAGTAGTAACTTATGGCTATTACTAATTAACCTTTACTTATTATTATTTTTGCCGAAGGAAAAGAGTTGGGGTTAAGGGTGATACCTTATGATCCAACTTGTCCTATAGGACATCACTAGGCGGTGTTATTGGGTTGTACCCTTCTTGTCAAAGGGATACGATCTGTTCCTTCTCACGGGGGAGCACGGAATCCATATGTCGTCTGTTAATTTCTGATGTGCCATGATAAGGACGGGCGAAGCTAGGGGATGGACCCCCGAAACTCCTTCATGTTCTATGCCAGGGAAGCGAACAGGACATAGACTACGGTCTATGAATTAGGGGTTCGCAGGGGATGCTTCGAGCTAATCTGTGTTGCAGGAACTCCGAGGGTTCGTCTAGTTTTTGAGTGAGGTCCGGTACGCCGGGTAGTTGTGGAAAACAGGGACACCATGATCTTACTGCGGATGGCAAGATTAGGCCGTTTCAGGGCAACCTCATCAGTCACGTTATATCTTCATAAACAAGTTGAGTACAAAAGTAGAATTCATGGCGCGGGTTCAAATCTCTGTATATGAAGAAACAGCTTGAGATGGGGCGTATGTAGTTTGGGATGCATACTGTTCTGGATACTCGCTTGCATTAGAATAAGAGCATCCTTGCATTAGTTAATATTGCATTAGAGTCTAAGTCATAGCATACACTGACACATCAACTATATATACACGTTTCTCTTTTCATCAATTTGTTTGCTTAAAGTTGAGAATCGCTGCTAGTCATCAGCCTTAAAGCATCAGTATATGTACTGAAATCCCTATTTCAATAGGTACTGGATTTCAAAATTACAGGTACTGGATTGCAGAAGTATAGGTACAGGATTCAGGAGGACTCAAGGAAAGAGAAGCAAGGAGTCGATTTTATTTAAGTTTTCCGCTGTAATATATGTTGATTACTATTGGTTCATTTGTAACAATTGTTGTAATTTATTTATTTGTTGGAAAGCATCCAAGTGAAATACCAAGTGTTGTTCTTTATTCATTATACTCTGATGTAAATTTGTTGAAAGTTGTAACACTTGGGATTGTACAGGTATTATTGTAATACTGATATAATGTATTGCAGTTTTATAACATTCGGACTTGTAATATATTTGTGTTGAATAAAGAGTTTTAAATTTTCTAGTTTTTTCTGTGTATTGTGGCTAATTGAATAAAAGATTCTGGCTTATGTCACGATTTTCCAGTGTATGAAAATCGGGGCGTTACAGTTTCTCCATTAACTGAGGGCATAGCATAGTCTCTCAAAGCCTTATTTTCTTCTCCATTACCCTCGTTCGCCATTGTGATGCATATCTATGTTCTGAAATATAGCTATTAAATAAAAACTAATCAAACCTATCTTTCTTTTTTAAAAAATCCAAATTAGTAAAAATCTAGCTATTATCAATATCAACAACAAAAAATTAGTCCCCGGCAGCGGCGCCAAAAATTTGGTAGAATAATTTGCAAGCACACAAAATTACAACAAGTAGTATAGTTTAAAAGGAAAGAGTTTCGAATCCACAAAGACTAATTATTTTATTGAGTGCCGAAATTTACCAAATTATCTATTATTTGGATAATCGAAAATTTGATAAAACCAGCAACTAAATTAGATTAAACTAAATGAAAAATTAAACTAATTAAAATGAAAAAACTCGAAATTTTAGGGTTTATTTATAACAAAACTAACCCAGGGCTTTCGATTTCACCTAGCTAATCCCACATAGTTCATAAGTCCATGAAACTCAAAACTCTACTTTTCCAAGTTGTAGACCAAAACCCCCTAATTATTCAATGTCTATTCTCAAATAACAACAAACATACCCCCAACTAATAATTCGTCACATCTCTATACAAATTTAATTATTTGAAGATTTATTAAATTCTATGGACTTCTCTACAGTCACATTAATCACAAATGTTTACTTTTACGTCAAACGGCAACTTAAAATATGAGTATTCAAAAGCACTCTAAGTGTATGAATTATTGAGTAACCGGGTGAATCCATCATAAATGTTTATATTTGCGTCAAAAGGCAAGTGACAACTTAGAGGAAAAAAACAAAAAACAAAAACAAAAACATAAAAACATAAAAACAAAAAACAAAAACAAAAAACAAAAACAAAATCCAAAAACAAAAACAAAACCAAAAACAAAAACAAAAACAAATAACAAATAAATTCTAAAATTAAAAAACTCTAGTTTGTTATCCGGTTTGTAGTAGTGAGAATGGATGATCGCAGATTGAGTTGTTATGTGATTCTGTTGTATTAATTGCGTGAAAATTTTGATTGAGTTTGGAATTATGTATGAGTAATTGCACTGGAAAAAGTGAGTATGCTTTATGAATAATTGCACTGGAGAAAGTGAGTATGCTTAGTTTTCCTTTATTTGCTATTTTTATGTATTAAGTTGAAGATTTGAAACTTGCATGATAAATCCTTTGGGTGCAATGAATTAAGCCTAATCATGATTACTATCATTTGATTTCTGGTTTTTCTTTTTGCTCGAGGACAAGCATATTCTTAAGTTTGGGGGTATTTGATGAATGTAATTTCTACATAATTTTATAACTCTTTTTACACATTAAAATTGTGTGTTCTCATTTATTTCTTTGAATTTCATCTTCTTTCTACTTAATTTTATTTATTTGTTTGTTTTTTAGGAATGAAATGATTGTTAGGATTGTGGAGTCAAATACACGAGGTCACAGAGTATGGAGTTGTAGAAAGAGAGGACACAAAGCAATGTGAAAAAGCAGCAATAACAGCACCTAAAAACTTGTACGATTGTTTCGAACTGGAAGATCGACGAATCTCAATTTTTGTTCTAAATGAAAGATGTCGGTATTCGAGTCTTCTTCAAAACGAGTGTTCATATGTCTCAAACGGAGTTCTGTAGCTCCGGAAAAATAAATTCTGCAGATGCACGCAGAAAACAGCAAGTTAGCAATCGACCACGCAAAAAACACAGTCGACCGCTATAACTCTCTGTTTGGATAAAAGAAAAATACAGTCGACCACACAAAAATGCAGTCGACCATGTCGGCGTGGATGTTATATTTTGAGTGTGGGTTTCGGGTCCAATGAGCTATATTCGTGTATATCTTTTTAGGGATTCTTTGGATGCTATATATGGATGCTTATGTGAACTCTATGGCATTCAGAAAGAGGTTGGAGCCTACTCATTACACCGTTTGGAGAGTAAGATTCATAGCGTTTTTCATGATCGTCTAGAGTTCTTTCTTCTGTTATTTTTATCATTATCCAATCCAATACAAAATTTATTAGTTTCAAATTTTTTGTGAACTAATTTCCTTTTCTAGGGCTTCGATGTAGCATTGCTTTGAAAACACAATTAGAATTTCATTGTTACTTTATTCTTCTACTTTTCCATAGTTGTGCGTTTAATTTTTGTTCTTAATGCTTACAATTGTCTGACCAACTATTGTTTGATTTATTGAATCATGGGGGATGCCTAGAGTTAACTTGTGATTTAGAATTTTAGAATTGAAACATCACTGATTGAGCAAAATTAGAGATAATTTACTGCAATTAATGTGACTGTAGAGAAATCCATAGAACTTAATGAATCTTCAAATAATTAAATTCGCATAGAGATGTGACAAATTATTAGTTGGGGATATGTTTGGTGTTATTCGAGAGAAGACGTTAAATAATTAGGTATTTTGGTCCACAACTTGAAAGAGTAGAGTTTTGAGTTTCATGAAATTATGAATTGTGTGGGGATTAGCTAGGGAAATCGAAAGACCTAGAGTTAGTTTTGCTATTAATAAATCCTACAATTTTAGATTTCGTTCTTTTTAATTAGTTTAGTTTTTCCTTTAGTTTAATTTAAATTAGTTGCTGCTTTTATCAATTTTTTTGATTCTCCAAATAGTAGATAATCTAGTAAATTTCAGTACTCGATAAAATAATTAGTCCTTGTCGGTTCGACTGTCTTTTCTTGTAAACTGCACTATTTGTTGCAATTTTGTGCACTTACAAATTATTCCACCACATCACATCCTATTGATGGCTTAATCAAAGATTATTTTGTTCACTAATTTATGGTCTAACAGAAAATGAGTTTGGACTGATCATGCTAGGCTCAATGATAATCAGTGAGTATTTGATGATGGTGAACACTCCGCAATGAGATTTCCCAGCTTGATGCGGAATCAAAGATCTTTGGTTGGGAGAAATGGTATACATCCTATTACTACTCCCTATAGTTATCTATCTATCCAGATATATCCGAGATCTCCTACCTATTAGTTACCGACTTGATACATACAAGAAGATGGTAGAAATGACCAAGCAGTACTTCCCCACGATTCCGCTGGCAGCAGATATCTTCACCAAGCCTCTTGGGCGTGATCGATTCAATGTATCTAGTCAGTGACTCATAGGTAGGAGATCTTGTATATATCTGGATAGATAGATAACTATAGAGAGTAGTGAGCGTGCATTCATTCATGGTGTCCCCAGAGCAACCTCCGAATGAGAAGTGCGGGAGGTGCACGTGGAGTATGTTATGGTACCGACATAAAAGATGGAAAGATTAGCCCCAAAGAATGGCAAGGCCATAACCTTTTGATTCTGGTTGAGCCGAATTAGTCTTTGTTATCAATGTCTTTTGGATCCAGAAGCCCGAGCGTAGCAGTCACATAACAAAGTGGGATTCGGGGAGTAGGGGGAAGATTGATTGAATGGGCAAAGAATGGCATATCCTAAAGAGACAAGAGATTTCGATATCCATGAATAAATTGATGTTTCTTTCACCTCTAGATCGAGGAAGGTCAACATATGTTCAAGTGAAAGTTTGAAGGAGTCAAAGGTCCATCTATCAGGCTTTGGTTCTCTAACTGCTCTAGTCTTCTCGAGGATATAAGCCTTTAAAGATTTTTTTCTTCTTTTTCTTCTTCTTGTGTTGTTTCTGAATGGAGCTACACAAGGGAAAGAATTGTTGCCTACTCTGCCCCTTAAAACAGTTCAACTATCAGAGCCCAGAAAACAGCATAATTCTGTTCCGAGGTTGCATTTCATTCCAGCCTTTTGTAGCTTCTTTGCTTTCCATTCCTGAGCCACAAACGCTTCGGACTTTGGGGCACAAGGGCCAGATTCTCCTGGCTAGAAGTGGAATTAGTTGACTTGTAACACCCCGAATTCCAAACACAAGTAATTCGTAGCAAAATCATGATCTTTACTTCAATTTCATACAAAAATATAAGGATTTTAAAACTTTACATTTCAATAATGTTTATCACAATACAAAGCGGAAATTTCATAAATATATAAAATACAATATATGATAATGAAAGCTCTTCAATCTTGAGACATCCCTCATAGCGACTTCAAGTCCATGCCAAATCCAATCCTGCAACTAGGAAATTGCGGGCATGTCAGTTGCATACAACTGACGCAATACTATAATACAACGATTTTACTATCTTACAATCACAAACTTGAATGCCCAAAATAGAAAAGGTGACTATCTTAATAATGTCAGTGTATGATATGAACTTAATGCATAATGCAGACATTTATCCTTGCGATAACACTAATGCATACTTGTTCAGATTCTATGTATCTCATACTACATAGGTCCGAGGGCAAGCCCTTAGCATACTCCTCATTATAGGGTTCAATCTCTCGCTATGAATTCCTACTATGGTGACTAATGTAAGGTTTAGATATCCTGTCAGTATCTGGTACCTCCCCAATAATTCTTGAGAATCGTTCTCCCACCGTAAGTGATTGGATGTCCTGCCTCACACCTCGATAATTCTGGAGACGAAACCCACACCACGAGCCATCTAGTACCTCATCACACAAATACCCCATGAGCATCGCCTCGATCCCGATAAATCTGAAGAAATATCTCCTGCTACAAGCGATTTTGGACATCATGCCTCACGCCCCGATAATTCTGAAGATGATCTCCCACCGCGAACCTTGATCCTGATAATTCTGAAGAAGTATCTCCCACCGCAAGTAATTTTGGACATCATGCCTCACACCCTGATAATTCTGAAGATAATCTCCCACCACGAATCAAATGAGGCCAGCATACTCATGTTTACACATACTTCATCACATCTTCCACTAGTGCCTGTTCCTAGGTTCAATTATGATTATCACAACTTAGAGCTAGCTTATCCTACCGGACTTAAATCAACACACGGAAAAATATTAGCTCACGCTGGCTACTTCTCAAATTTCATTCATCATAACATGCCGGTCTCTATAGGTCTCACTCAGCCTCTAGATTCCAACATCTCAAACTGAGATCATATGGGTTACCTTAATCTCAATTACACATATCTCATTCATAATTCATTCAATTTGTTCATACATTCACTTTAAATTGTCAATTTCAAAATATAACTTCTCATTACCTTATAATACATCTCAAGAAAACATTTTAACTTTATAAAACTCCTTACAAATGTCATACGTTTATCCTCCCAAATTCATTCTTTATTTATCTCTTAATTTTTCATATAAATCATTTTTCATAAATTCTAGGGTGAAATTTCCTTTCATATGATATGAAAATTCTAGGATAAAGTATCACATTTTAATCTTTCCTCACAAAATAAACCATTACCAATTCACTTCTTAAAGTAAATAATGTACAATATAATTTTCATCCAAATGAATTTCCCATATTTATATTTATTTATCTCAACTATTCCAAAGTTAATTCGTTTAAAATAAAACAATTCTTTAAAGAATTCAAAATAATCATCTAGACATACTAATCAAATTGTAGCGAGGTTTTATCTTCAATTAAAATTCTAAATTTGTACACAATTATTCTAAAAATATTCCAATAATTTTCTAGTATAATTAAAATTTTGAATTTAAGCAAATTTAGCTAATAGAATAAAAAAAGAAATTTTTTAAAAGTAAATAACTCTGTCCGGGCTCGAACCCAAAACCGGCAGCAACTCAAACTAGTGAACCAACTCGCTGTTGTGAGTTAAAAGGTTCACCGCATGATTTCATACTCGAACTACAGTGAGTATAATAACTCAAAAATTTCAATAATACAATTACTATGTCCTGCTTTACAATTTCAGAATGGCATCATTTCTCCGATTAATGTATATGTATGAAATAGAATATATACCAGATTTTATTCTTGAAGAACATGAGAGCTTTTATTTAGAATGTATGAATTACTTATAGTCTTATACTTAAATTAAATGAATAATTGTTCCTCACACAACTAGAATTCTTGAGAAGTATTTATTTTTATGTTGCCAAGATGCATACAAGAAATCAATCCCATGAGTTTATGGCATGAAATTCCACTGGATGAAACCTCTATAAAAATCCCTACACATACACACATTAAAGTGATCACATACTACACAATCATAGTTGAGCATGCACAAATTAAAGTTCTAGAGCAATTATATCACATGCACAAATTAAGTTATCTCTATCTACACATTTCAAGTTTAAACAAACATAATTTCTACATACTAGAGGGTTATGAAAATACCCACCTCAAAAGTGATCTCCTAAGAGCATCCACATTTGTTTGGTAAATTTTCACATTATTCATAAAATAGCAATCGCGCCTCTGCAGTAGTTTGCTATTTATTCAGATTTTGGCATATTCGCTACAGTAGATCGCTATATTTGAGAATAGATATGAGAATATGAATATTAGAGCATCCACAGTGGTTTCTCAAAAAATATGGCAAAATGACAAATAGAAATAGAAAATAGGCAGATTGTCTGTAGTGGTTGTTTGCTATAATTTGTCAAAAAATGAAGCAGACGATACATGTTGTCGCATCCCTCCAAATTTGTTTTAAAAATTTGCGTGGGACGGAACATGTTGTTCTGTCCCGTAATTTTTTTAAATAGTTCGTTATTAATTAGTCATTACTTAATTAATTAGTGATTAAAATAATACTAAAATAATACTAGTGCTTAATTAATTAGTGATTAGTGCCTAATTAATTGGTTAATTAGGCTTGAAAGCGACATCTTCTATACAAACGGGACATGTTGTCCCGTTTGACGAGTTTTGTGACGGACGTGACAACATATACCGTCCCGTTCCATTTATTTTTATTTTATTTTTATTTTTTTGCGACGGAACAACATGTTCTGTCTGATATTTTTTTCCAAAAAAAATTATAAAAAGGGACGAAACATGTTTCGTCCGATGAGATTAAAAAATAAAAAATATTAGGGACGGAACATGTTGTTCTGTCCCCTATATTTTAAGAAAGAGAAAATCGTTTCTCAAATATGAGAAGCAACTAACGATTTTGCCAAAATATGGCAAAATAGAAAATGACTGCAGACGTTCAATTATCATAAAATGGCAATTTGGCAAAAATAGCAAATGACTGTGGATGTTCTTATAGCATACGGAACTTGAAGATCCGTCCCAAATAAAAAATTAATTTTTTTTATATCGGACGGATCTTCAAGTTCCGTCCCAAATAAAAATTAATTTTTTTATATCAGACGGAACTTCAAGTGTCGTCCCAAATAAAAAATATTTTTTTTAGATCGGACGGAACTTCAGCAAACTTTTTTTTTTCATTTCTAAAAGCTTGGATGGCTCTTCAAGTGACGTCCCATTCATGGGACCGTCCCATTCATGGGACGGCACTTGAATGAGACGTCACTTGAAGGTCCATCCCATGTTTTTTTAACTTCCTTCAATTATTAAAATTATTAAAATATTCAATTTATTTATTAAAAATGCGCTGAATTTTTTTTTCTTTTTGCAAGACAGATCTTGAAGTTCCGTCCGAACATTTTTTTATTACTATATTATAGCATTTCACCACTGCAGCAAAGTCCACTTTGCTTTATGTATAATATACATTTTGCTATTTTTTAGCAATCACGACTGTGGATGCTCTAATGGTTTAACCCCTTAGCAAAATGCTCCAAAAGCTCCACAAGAAATCCCGCAAGCTTCCCTTCTTGAAATTCCCGAAAGCACAGCAAGCCACTCTTGACCCTCTCTTTTTTTCTTTTTTCTTTTTTATTTTGTGTTCATTTTGGGTCAGAATATGGGGTATTTATATGGGTAATTAAGGGGTAGTTTTAGCAACTAATTATCCACTATCCAATCACACACCCACTCACACACCCCACTCTCCCATTCTTGAATACCAAGTCAAAAATGGGCAGCCAATTCTTGAAAGAGTGCACATTGCACGTCTGCACGTGTGCACGTGTTTTGTACACTTTTCATTCTACTCGTATTTTATTATTTTATTTGATTTAAAATCCTCTTCTTTAATAAATAATTATATTATTTTTATTTAAAAAAATTAGTAATTTTGCTTAAATTAATCTTATTGAAATTTTTGTGCACAACTTTTGTAATAAAAATAACATAACTTGCACGTGTATAGTAGAAAAAGCACGTGTAAAGAACGTGTAGAAAAAATATTTAAAAGGAAATATTTCACGTATAACTATTTTAAACTAATAAAAATAAAAATAAACATACACACTTCATAAATTTTTATTTTTAAAAAGGATACAACCAACACATGCTCTATAAACACGTGCATCGCACGTATCAATACAAAATAAATTCGAGAGAACGAAAAACATTCATAAATAGTCAAAATAAAAAATATGTAGAAAAAAAATTACAAATATTACAGGTAACGGTAAAATATACAAAATCGACACGTGCATTGAAAGTATGTGCAATACGCATAAAAATACAAAGATTAAGATTAATGTTTGAGTTGGCTCAAGGATAAAATAAATTTTGAGATTAAGGAAAATATATAATTCATCGAAATACAAAAATATGTAGGCTATTTATGTTAAAATACCTTACGGATATCACCCGTAACGGCACAAAATACATGTGCGTAACACACGAGGGGCAAAATTGTCATAACTCAATTTTGCGGGGTGTTATATGACTTCTCGGGCAGAGTGCTTGTTCCCGTGCTTCGGTGCTATTAAGTTAAGCTAAACCATTGCTACCTTCTGTTGTAGAGCTTGAGTGCCTTTCGTGACTCTTTGCTTTCCGGGTTGGCAGGGAATCTCCCGTCGATTATTAGCGCCAAACGCCACTCACAATGTAACCGCACAATGAGAATCTATCTTATCCCTAATTGAAACTCTTAGGGCTCTCGGCCATTCCACACACTACCTAGCAAAGGCGTGGTCATCTGAAGTGGGATGGACATCACTCACGCTTTCTCAAGTTTCACACTATACTAACAGGGATGCTTATAAGTAATATGTCTAGAGATCTAGTAACCGAGTGGAGATTAGATTCATTAATAAAAAAAAAGTGCTATCTGATCCGTGCTTGATAGAAATAGGGCCTAAGACATTGAATTTATCTTGAAAAATCCTAACCGTTATAGTAGGAGCGCCCCTCTCCTTACGGTTGAGCTAGTTTTCACTTCCGAGGGGGAAGCTTGCTTGAATCGCTACTAGGAAAGAGCGTCATTCCTTATAAGGCTTATAGACATAGAAGCAGAAATGGGTTCGAGGACGTACAGGGATTCATTTCTATGTTGTCGTACCATCTACTGCTCTCATCAATGTGTGAAATATGCTGTGAATGACATCAAATATCTTTTTGTGATTCCGATCTTTTATCATCACAAGTTTGAACTATTTTTTTCAAGTCAAGTAAAATTATTCAAGGTAGGCAAGCTTTGTCAAACAATAAAGGATAGGCCCGTGGGAAATGTGGAAACCTTGTTGTTAGATAAGTATTGCCAGGTTATCAGCGGTGGTTGAAGGAGAGCTGGCATGAGAGTGGGCGTCGATGTCCCGTTTTGCCTTCATTTTGATGATTGTAGTTGAAGGTGAGTTCTCATTTTTGGGCTTTCCCACTGAGCTACTAAGGTACTGAACTTGCTAAAGGGCTCGACTAATAAGGAGAAGGAAGGGAAATTGTGCTTGTTTGGAGAGATCATCATAAATTATTGAAGTATGTCGTTCACGATACATAAAATATCGTAAATGCCCGATACTTGGCATTCGGGATCCAATCCCGAAAGCCCAGTATGCGTAACCGGTATGGAGCCAACGTCGCTTCGTCGCCAGTGCTCTTTGCCATGGTTGGAGTTTCTCGTCAAATTCTGAACCATGGGTACATTTTGTTGCACTTAAATCACCCTCGTGAAGAGGCGCACTCCGATACCATTGTTGTCCAATAGCTTTTATAGTATTAGGTGGTATAAATATCATTATGGGATAAGTTTATCATTGAAAATGATAATTGATATGACCACGGTCCTGACCGTACCAGCACCGTAGGTTTACTAATCAATGATGCCCCTCAAGCTACTTACTTTTATGAAAAAGTAAACCAAGACTAACCGGTCATGATATGTTGTTTATATTGATTGAGTTTATGGGATTCCATTACCGCGGAATCCACCGCAATTTCAGAATCACCCTGAAGAATGTCCTGATTTCCCCGGTTGGAACAGGTGGTTCAATTCCTTACCTTAGAACCGTACTTGAGAGTTTCCTACCTCATACGGCTCAGCAATCAATTCTTTTTTCAATCCCACCCTAATTTTTTTCGCCTCAAAGAAGCGTATTTATCACTCCCACCAGCTGACTGATGGAAATGGACTGACTACCGGAGATATTCGTGTTACTTTGTCTACACTTGTTTGTATCCCCACCTACTTCATGGCGGCTACCGTCCCTGAACCTAAACCTTAAGCAGCCAAACTCCCTGAAAAATCTTCTTGTTAATAGGAGTTATCTCTAGTCTAATCTTCCTTCCCTATGGATTAAGTAAGAAAAGCATGTTTTTTTTCTGTTGAAAGAGAATAGTGAATGCATAATATATCATTCAATAGTGCATCGACTACAGATACAAAAGAAGATGAAACAAAAAGGATAGAAGGTCTTACTACACTGCTTCAGGCTTGCTTTGGGTTTAGCTTTGCTTTCAATACACGTGTCGATTACATATATTTTTCGTTACGTGAAATATCCGTAACAATATTAAAAATACATGTTTTGTATTTTGACTGTTTTTCGTTCTCTCAAATTAATTTTTATATTCTTGCACGTGCATTGCACATAAAATTTTATGTGCATGGTTGTCTCTAAAATTTTCTAACAAGTAATGCACATTTTTCTTCTCACTTTATTTATTACATTTTGTATGATTTTTATAAAAATCCATGGGCCCAAAACTTCTTTCAAAGCCCACAAAATTTTAATTAAATAAAAATCTATACTACTTGTCATGTAAAATACCCATTTTTATTCAATAAAAACAAATAATTAAGTATGTGAGGTGTACACAAAGCACGTGCACGTGCACACGTGCAATGTGCACACCCGAAATGAAAGTAGCCGGTTGTTCATGGGTGAGTGGAGAGAGAGTGTGGGTTAGTGTGATTAGTAGTGGGTAATTAGTTATTTAAACTACTTAGGATTACCTTATAAAATATCCCTAATCTAGACCATTCAATACACAACAAAATTAATCAAAGAAACCAAGTAATAGATAGAGGGTGCTCGGGTGTGCTGCTGTGGATTTTGGTGGGGTTTGGTGTGGCTTTTGGGAATATTTTGGAACTTTTTTGAAGGAGTTTGCTACTAGGATTGTAACATCCTGAATTTTCAATTATAATTTAATATAAGTTTGTTTGATTTCACGTGTTTTGCACGTGCAAATTTATGCACATCTTCTCTTAAAAAATTATTTATTTTTATACCATGAACAAGTATTTTTTAATTCTTCTCTTTTTAATATAAAAGCCTATTTTAAATCCTAGGCCTAATTGTTTAAATCTAGCCCACACTAATTAAATTAATTATTTTTAATTATTAAGCCCACTAAATTGAGCCCACTAGTTTATTCTCATTTAAATGAGACAACTTGTGGGGTAGACTTGTTTTTGTAACAATTAATTAACAAATACATGTACAACTAGTAACTAGGAGTGCCTGGTGTGACACGTGCATTGCACTAGCACATGTCTTGAGTGTGCATGGGGGTGGTCGGATGGTTCAAGAGAGAGGTGGGAGAGTTGGAGTAGTGGAGAGGTAGTTGTGTATTCATGGGTAGTTGTTCTAACTCCCTAATACATCCTAGCCCCTAATCTACATCCATCTAGATCAATCTTGACCCTCCATTTTGCCTTGAAAAGAGTATAAATACCCCCTCATTCTCTTCATGAAAAGCACTAGAAAACTTATAAGAGAAAAAGAAAGAAAAAGAAAACTAGTTGTGAGAAAAAGAGTGAGATTGTGAGTGAAAAGATTGAGAGAGTTGTGTTTGTGTGCTCTTGCATTGGAGGCCGGCCTAGCATCATCAAGGGGGAGCTCGGGTTCATCAAGTACAAGGAGGAGGAATGCTTTGGTGTGCACAAGCAAGGAGGAGAAGGCTTACAACTAGGAGGGGATCGTGTGTTCAAGGAGTTTTCCTAGGAGTTCTTTTGTTTTTTCTTCAATTAAGGTGGGTGATTTCTCTACTTCCAATGTAGATATCATGCTAGGGATTTAATTGATGAAATTGCTAAGAAAAACTAGTTAATTTGGCCATGTGTTTGTTTAAAAAGAGACTACTTAGAAATGAAGTGAATGACAGAGAGTCGAGTTAAAGATAACTCAACCCATCTCACATTAGTTGTTCATTGTGGCCTTACTGGTCTTCGGGTGCATCCTTAGAGTGTTACTGTAGCACGGTGGAGTGTCAGTGCTTGGGTTCGAATCTCGGCAGAGACTTTCTTTTTTCCAAAATGTGATTTTTATTCAAAACCCGAACCCAAAACTCAAGTATATTTTAACTCCTCTACTGGACAGTTAGCCACTTTGGTCATTCTGGTTATTCGGTGCGGTTTGGTGACGTTACTGTTCACCCATGGGGCCTCTGTGTGTGGTTCGAAACCGGTCTCTGGCCAAATTTTTTTGGAGTTTTGATTTTTATTAAATTTTGATTTTTCTAAAGGGTTTTTAAGTGTTTTAAAAATTGAGAAAAAAAAATTAGAAATATTCTAAAAATGCCTAGACTTCATGAGAATTTTTCTATTGCTTTTTGACCTACTATAATGAAAATTAAAGGTGGAAAGAAACTTGATTCAAATTATTAGAATGAAATATTGGGTAAATAAGAAAATTAATACTTTTCTTTTGAAGGAGATTTTGAATAGAGAGTTTAAATGAATCATGACATGGAAAATTTAAATAAAGATAATTGTGATTTGGCTTAATAAGTGAAAGAATGATGTTATGAAAATAAAAGAAATTGTGTGAAATTAAATTATGGATGTGGTAAGTTTGAAAAATGAATTCGTTGCATTATATATGAAATTTGTACATGAAAATGAAATAAAGATCATGATGAATTATGAGAAAAAATTGTGAGTGTGAATACTCAATTTTTATGAACATGAAATGAAATTAAAGACTAGAGTGTAGCTAAGTCCTTATACCGGCATTGAATAAATTCTTTTGGGATAAAATATTGAAATGAAATACCAAGTTTGGGTCATAATGTTGATTGATGGTTAAGACCGATATAGTGGAAGTGCTAACTCTATGGTGTTGATTTTTATTCATGATTCAAATAACTAAGGACAATACAATAGTGAAGATGTGATGAAAGTAAGAAAAAAATATAAGTATGAGAGCCTCAGGTCTACGGTGTGAGAGTGTTTCACAGGCTGTCTACATGATGCGTCATGTCATGACGTGAACACATCTCCGGAATTATCGGGACAGTGGCGATGCTTGTGGGATGTTTGGTGATTACGGGTGGTGCCATTGTCCCATGACGGAGGATGAATTGTCCATAGGTTGTCTACATGATGTGTCATGTCAAGACATGGGAGTCCTTTTAGGTTGTCGGGATATGGGCTCGTAACTCATAGAAAATCTAGGATATTTACCGTAGTAACTGTAGTAGTTTAAGTCATAGAGATGAATTGAACCCTACAAGATGAAGAACGATTAAGGGCTTGCCCTCTGACCTATGTAGTATGGGATGCATAGAATCCGAACAAGTGCACATTAGTGTCATGTAATTAATAATAACTACATTAAGGACTAAGTGCACATTCACACACGACATCAATAGGATAGTCCCCCTTAGCTTTGTTTGTGACAAGTGTGTGCTTTCTAAGTAAGAGAAATTGATGTTAAATATCCTAGTGTCTGGCGTACCTACAATTTCTATGCAGTGTAAAATGATTGACAAGACTAAAAAGTGATTGCTGCTTATAAAGAAATGTTCAAGTTGATGTTCAATTCATGTATTATGTTGTAATTTGCTTCCACTGTGTAAATATAAATCATTATTATAATAAAAGTTTTTAATTTCTTGTAAAAATTGTACGAATTGAAGTGTAAAGATCCTGTGAAACTTTGAATTCAGTCTTGTTTGGAATTCGGGGTGTTACAAGGATACTCTCTAATAGGTGGGTGTCTCTGTTTGCTTTCTAATTGTATTTTAAATGCATGTTTAAGGAATTCATGTTAAGATTTTAGATGTGAATGAATTGTTTTACTTTTAATGTTTTTGTGTGATGCATATTGCATGGATATCTAGAAATCTAGAAATTGATGGATGTGAAAAATGCATGTTAAATAGAAAATTATATTGTAGAATCAATGTGTAGTTAAATTTCGAGTTGTGTTAATTCTTCAATGTGATGCCATGCAAAATTTTAGTATAGTATGAGTAGAATTGGTAGATGGATTGTAAATGAAATTGAGTTGTGTAAACTAAAATTTTTTGGAGAAATTTACCCCATCATGTGAAATAAAATATATATATATGAATGTGGAGTAGTATTGATAATTTATAAAAGGCAAATTTTATATGAAAATTCCAAAAGAATTGCTATTTACATGGTTGTATAAAGAGTCACTTTATTATCAATGAAATTAGTAAGAATTAGTTACTGAGAATTTTGAGATGTGTTATATGAGCAAATGAATTTGATACAATTAATAGAAATCAATTTAAGTGTTTATATTTTAAACTGGAGGAATGAACCGAGAGTAGACTCTTAAAGATTTTAACTCCTATATTATCAGAATCGAAGTTTGGCTTTGTGGCTAGCGTGTGCGCGCTGCGCCCATGTGCTACCACGTGGCACAGGGGGGGGGGGTCTCTGTGGTTGCGGGTTCGAATGGGGTTGGCTCTGTTTATTTGCAAATTTTTTTAAAGGGTCAGAACTGTGATAGTTGGGTAATTAAAAACCCGAAATCCTATATGACTGAGTAATGAGTTGGGTCAGTGATTGGGCACTTGCTGCCTGCTGTGTTGGTGCTGGTTCGAGCCCAGGGGGTGCACTTTGGGTTTAAACAATTTTTTTATAGTGATTTCGAGCTTTAAAATCGGAAACTTCATGGAAAAATTATGATAATAATATTAGAATGATTTGGAAATGATTTCATGCTATTCTAAAAATATTTTGATAAATTTTAAAGAGAAAATTTTATACGTTGGTCGAGTTGGAGTTTAATTTAAAACAAAGAAGACATATATATAAGATTGGAATTATTAAGAGTTGAATTATAGTGAAATTAAACCTAAAGTTCGAATTGGAAATAAAGGAATTCTATGATAATTTTTAAAAGGAAAATTTGGTACTAAAATAATGATTGAATTAAATAAATGAGTTTTGATTGAAAAATTGATTAAAGTGAAAAGAGTTATAAATGTTTGAAAGTGATTGATTTTGAAGAATCGAGTTTTGAGAAAACTTTGGAAGTGATTGATTTGACTGGTTAACTAAAAGTTGTTTTTGAGAAATTCGATTTGGAAATTATTATTGAATGAATTATAAAAGTTGAATACTTCATGGATGAAAAAAATTGAATGAGATGTGAATAATTGAAATCTGAAAACATGAATGATGAGGGTATGAGTACCCCTTTATGTTGGACATGAAAAGATGTTGTTCCTAGTAGGGCTATTCATACTTTGGTTAAAACCGATTACCGAACCGAACCGAACCGAAATTTACCAATTTGGTTCGGTTTTTCGGTTCGGTTTTGATCCAAACCGGAGTTTTTTAGAGAATTCGGATCGGTTTTTGGTTGGCTTCTAAATAAACCGAACCGAACAAAAAACCGAAATTTTTTTGGACCAAAATAAATTCCACCCCTATGATCTAGGGTAAATGGGATCTAACGGCTAAACCTAAATGACTTCTCTATTCTTTGATCCTAGATATGATTTGAGTGCTTGTGCGAGTGCAAAATGCACTCTTAATCTACATGTCTATTCAAGTATCAAGTATGTGTGCAGGATTGAGTTGTCAAGTGCAAAATGCTTGTGCAAGTGTTTATGCAAGTGCAGTGCCAGTTATACAGTTGTAACAGTTCCACTCCTCTACAATTGTGCAAGTGATTATGCAACTATGCTTGAGTGCTTGTGCAAGTGCAAAATACAACAAGTATTATAAAAACATGTAATTTTAAATTGTAAATTGTAACCTTATATAATTGTATTCATTTGTAACTTGTAAATTCTAATGTATTGAATATTGAATAATAATTTTTTCATTCAAAATCACATGTAAAATTCAAAATTGAACAACTTCTAAAAAGTTTGGTTAGTTCGGTTATTAACCGAACCGAACCGATAAAATTCGGTTCGGTTCAAACCGAATTTTATCAGTTTCGGTTCGGATTTTGGTTTCAAATATACCAAACCGAAAATTTCGGTTCGGTTCGGTTATTTTCGGTTCGGTTCGGTTTTGCACCGATGAACAGCCCTAGTTCCTAAAGGCTTAGTGAGACCTAAGTACCGGCAACGTGATGAAAATGGTTAATTGATTTGAGGAATGGCTATATTGGCTATCGTTCTCAGTATTTTGTTAAAGTCTGGTAGGAAGATAAGCTAGCTCTAGGTAGTATTATTTCATTCATGATTCAAATTGAGGATAGGCACTAGAAGAAGATGTAATAAAACTTGGGCAAACGTAAGTGGGACGCATCAATATAGTCTGACGGTGGATTTCTGGACTATAGACCCAGTCTGATGGTGGATTCCTGGACTGTGGTTGCTTGCGGGGGTGAGACGATCCTCAATTAAATCCGGAACTATAATTGGTTTGACGGTGGATTCCAGGATCATGAATAGTGAGGCGGATGGGAGGTAGTTCATCATTATATGTGTATATACCGGGGCTAAAGCGATACTTGCGGGATGTTTGCACGATGAGGATTTCCGTATAGCCTGACGGTGGATTCCAGGACTGGAGTCCGTACTCGTGGGATGTCTAAAACTTATTTTTGTTACCGTAGTAGAGTATTCATACCGAGGGACTAAACCCTATAAAGTGGAGTATAGTAAGGGCTTGCCCTCGGACCTATGTAGAATGGGATGCATAGAATCCGAATAAGTGTACTTTAGTGTCATCATAGTATAAATATCTGCATTAGGCATCTAAGGCATATCATACACTGACATATTTAGGATATCCACTTTTACTCTTTGTAGTGCATTCAAGTGTATGGTTGTTAAAGTAAGAGAGTCGTTATATTACAGCATAGTGAGGATTACTGTTTATAGCATTGCATCAGTTGTATGGAACTGACGTGCCCACAATTTTTCAGTGCATGACTTGGATTAGAAAAAAGACATAAAGATGAATTGGTGCTAAAGATTGCTTTCAGATTTACGTCGTTGATGTTAAAGTTGTATTCATCATGTTGTATCTATTTAATTCCGCTGCGTTGATGTAAAAGAACAATGATGTATAATGAAATGTTTTAATTTCCTTGTAAAATTGTACAAATTTGAAGTAAAAGATCATGTTGTGCTACGAATTACATGTAAATGGAATTCGGGGTGTTACATATCCACCTCTACATGTTTAGTCCTATCATGTTGAACTGGATTGGCAGCAATATCACATGCCATTTGACTGTCACAATACACCTTAATAGGCTCATTCGGACCACAGCACAAATCTTGTAACAAGAATTTCAGTCATAAAACTTCAGTTATACTTAATGCTACTTCACGATACTCAGCCTCTGCACTAGAAAGTGCAACGACATTTTGCTTTTTTTCTTTTCCATGTAACTAAATTTCCTCCAACAAAGATAAAGTATCCTGAAGTGGAGAGCTTATCAATAAAAGACTTTTCCCAATTTGCATCAGTATATGCCTCAACCTTCAAATGGCCATGTTTCACAAATAAGATCCTTTTTCCTGGAGCAGACTTTATATATCTCAGAATTCTCATCACGGTATCCATGTGTTTTTCACGAGGTGCATGCATAAACTAACTCACCACACTTAAGGCATATGAAAAATTTGGCCGCGTATGTGCAAGATACTTCAGCTGTCCTACCAATCTCTGATATCTTTCCTTATCACACGGTACCGGATCTTGATCATTGCAAAGTTTCAGTCCTTCTTCTAATGGTGTATCAATAGGCTGACAAGAAGACATTTGTGTTTCCTTCAACAAATCAATAGCATACTTTCTTTGAGACAGAAATATACTCTTTCTAGAACGAGAAACTTCAATACCAAGGAAATATCTCAAAGGGCCAAGATCCTTCATTTCAAACTCTTTTGAAAAGTGACTCTGTAATGCCTTTCTCTTCTCAGGATAATCTCCAGTTACTATCATATCATCCACATATATAATTAGAGTAGTAATCTTACCTTCTTTCCTTCTTAGGAACATGGTATGATCTGAATTACTCTGACAATATCCGAATGTCCTCATTAATTTTATAAATCTACCAAACAAAGCTCTTGGCAACTGCTTGAGACCATATAGTGCTTTCTTCAAACGACACACTTTATTACTATTTTAGACGGGTTTGTTTGATCCTAGTGGTAGATCCATGTAAACCTCTTCTATCAATTCTCCATGCAAAAAAAATATTCTTCACATCAAATTGTAGTAACGGTCAATCAAGATTTGCAGCAAGTGACAGTAGAACTCAAACTGTTTTAAACTTTACCACAGGTGCAAAAGTTTCATCATAATCAATTGCATAATTTTTGGTGTACCCTTTGGCAACCAACCTTGCCTTATATCGCTCTATTGAACCATCAGACTTATACTTCACCGTATAAATCCATCTGCATCCTACGGGCTTCTTTCCAACTGACAGTTGGACTATCTCCCAAGTCTTATTCTTCTTCAAAGACTTCATCTCTTCATCCATAGCTGCTTACACCTTGGATTGGCTAAGGCTTCCTACACACTGTTAGGAATAGATACAACAGATAATTGATTTAATGACTTATTTGATTCAGACAATCGGTGAGTGGACATATAATGACTCAAAGGATACTTGTCATTACTAGTGGGATCAGACTCATAAGTAGGTTTTGGGATAACTCTAGTGGTACGATTCGGGAGTTCCCTTCTTGGAGCTTCGGACAACAATGACGATTAGTTTTGGGGTTCTGACGGTGCTGGTGGTGGAGAGGACACTAGCGATGATATGGATCCCGATGGCTCATCTTCGAGTATGTTCGGTGATGATTGCAATTCCTCGTGGAGATCTTCTCTCTCAACCAAATCTTCTTCCTGCTCAACCAAATCTTCACTCTAGTGATCGTGATCGTCACTACTTACATCCAAATTTTCACCCATTGTATCCAATTGTTCACTTTGAATAGTAACCACTTAGTCATATGCACTTCGGTACCCCCCTGAAGTTCAGCCTCAGAGGAAAAATACATCTCATCTTCATGAAACACAACATCCATAGTCACAAATATCCTTTGAGTTGGTGGATGATAACAATGATACCCTTTCTGATTTTTTGCATATCCCACGAAAACACATCACATAGCTCGAGGACTTAACTTATTTCACTCTTGTTGATGAAGGTGAACAAATGCGACACACCCAAACACACTAGATGGCACATTGACGACTTTTGGTGCATTCAGAACTTCAGTTAATGTCTGAAATTGCGTGATGAAATTTAGGATACTAGAGCAAACTCGGTTGATTAAATATACAGCAGAAACAAGGGCTTCCCCTCCAATACATGAGTGGCATATTTCATGAATAAGGGAAGCACGGACCACCTTGACATCTGTTTTTTTTTCTTTCTGCAGCCCCATTCTGTTGAGGTGTATATGGGCATGTGGTCTGGTGAACAATCCCGTGTTCTACCAAATATTATTGCAGATATGAACTCAGGTACTCGCTGCCATTATCACTCCTAAGAACTTGAATCTACACTTTATACTGCATCATAGCCCACTTATGAAATTTCTGGAATAAACCAATAACTTCACTTTAGACTTCATCAGACAAATCCAAGTCATACGAGTACAGTCATCAATAAATGTCACAATCCATTTTGCACCTCCAAAAGTAGTGTTTTTGGATGGACCCCAAATATCAGAATGAATAATCATAAATGGGAGAGAGCTTTTACTTAAATTTGGAGGAAAAGATACACGATGACTTTTTGTGAGTTCACACACATCACACCGAAATGTAGAAATATCCAACTTCGAAAATAAACTTGGAAATAATTTATTCAAATAACCAAAAGAAGTATGCCCTAGACGTCGATGTCATAGCCAAATCTCTGATTTCTTTTCCCCCTCGGATTCTTCCACAAATAGAGTTAGTTAATTTGCTTGAACTCTCATATTCTAAATCCAGATAATAGAGCCCGTGTCTAACCCCATAACCAATCATCTTGCGATTCTGAATATCCTTGAACACACAATGGAAGGGCCAAAAAATTATAATACAATGTAAGGAAGTAGTTATTTGAGCAACAGATAATAGGTTAAAATTTAAGGAGGGCACAACTTACACAGTATCTAAGGTCAGGTTTTTTGTGAGAGATATGGGACCCTCGCCAGTAACAATGGCGGGATCTCCATTGGCAGTGGACACTTTGGATTTTGTGGATGGTTATAAGGTTTGCACTAGTCTAGAATCAAAAGTCAAATGATCAGTAGCACCCAAATCAAAAGTCAAATTTTTTTTGATCATGACACTTACCACTTTTTGAAGTATAGTCAGGACAAAGACTTCCTGTAATCCTTAGTATATCTTTCGTCAAATCCTTAAATTCTGCAATTAAATCTAAAGAACAAATTATAAACTCATTTCTTTAAAAAAAAAAAAGTATAACTTTTGTTACACAAAAGTGATAATTTCATATTTTAAAATAATAAAGACCCTAATTCTAATGCTTGCCCATTAACAGATAGAGAATAATAATCAAGCTCCCAATAATATTCAATCAAGAACCTTTTCAAATCCCCCGAAAAATGAAAACCCCAAAGCTATGACCTCACCTTTTTCACAAATCCATCAAATAAGAATTTCTTTCCCGTTATAGATCTAATCTCATCCAAATAAAAAACTAATTTGCAGGACACCCCAACAAATTGACCCAACTATCCATTTCTAATACCAACCTCAAATATTAATGCACACCAACTGTTCGAACAAATACCATGATGAGAAAAGAGGAACTTGTTAACATAATGACCCACTTTCTGAAAGTATTTATCAAAATAACCCACTTTCTGAAAGTATTTACCAAAATGATCCACTGTGGAAAGTATTTGTCAAAATAACACACTCGCTTTTTGAAAAAGTGATTTCCGTTATTTTTTCAGAAAGCGAGTCTACGCTTTCGAAAATCAAAAGTGTCACACTCTCTTTCTGAAAAAGCGACCTATTTTTAACTAAAATCGCTTTTTCAGAAAGCGAGTGAGGTAGTTTGGGAATTTTAAAAAAAAAGTAGGGCAGTTTGGAAAAAACTTTCAAAAAGTGGGACAGTTTGGAAAAAAATAGGCCACTACCTGATGTGGCTGTCTAGTCAGTGCTGCCACATCAGCAGCCCACTTAATTATATTATTCATTAATTAAATCTAAATAAACTAAATTAATTAATTGGGCCTAAAACTAAAAGACTCTCTTCCTATTCAAGTTCCTATCCCCCACCCTATCCCGTACAGTCTTCCTTATTCTCAATCTTTTTCCCCCGCCGCTGCCTCCTCCTCTCACTGCCCTCACGCGCTGCCATCGCTGCCTCCTCCTTCACCACCGTTTATCGACTTCTCCAGGGGCGTAGCTGCCCTGGGCCCAGGCGGGAGCTGCGCCCCTGGGATTTTAAAAAAAATTTCAAAAATATATATATATATATATATATATATTTAGTAAAAAGAAATTTAATAAGAGTTTGTGTAAAATTTCCAATCCATTTAGTCATTTACAGATTTACTTTACTCTTTCAGACTTTCAATCTTTCTCCCATTTTCAGGGACGTAGCTGCCCTGGGCCTAGGGGGTGCAGCTGCGACCCCTGGGATTTTAAAAAAATTCAAAAAAAAATATATTTAGTAAAAAGAAATTCAATAAGAGTTTATGTGTAAAATTCTCAACCCATTTAGTCATTTACAGATTTACTTTACTCTTTCAGACTTTCAGTCTTTCTCCTATTCCTCTTTTTCTTCTCTTCGACTCTTCCCGCCGGTTACATCACATAGTTCTTCTTCCACTCTTTTGTTTCTACTCTATTGAACCAAAACTCACTTCATAATGAATTTGTAAGAGGGCTTAAAATCTATAAGTGATTAGTTGGGTTTGTAGAGGAGGTCAGAAAAGAAAGAGAGAGCGAGAAGTCGATCGATTCCAAACCCTATTGTAAGTAAATTTTTCTGTACATTTTGATAATTAGGGTTCATATTCTGAAATTTCGTGAATTCATATATGATAGGATAATTAGATTACTAATTTCTATTTCAGTGTTACTGATTTGTTTGAGAATTGACTGAATTAGTATAATATGTAATCAAATTAGAACCCAAATGGGTACAGATTATAGTGTTAGTTTTTGTCCCAATTTTAAGCTAATTTTCGAAATTTTTTATATTTAAACACATGGAGTTTAGAGTTGAATTTTTTATATTTAAACACGTAGCATATTAAATCTCGAAGGGTTTTATTGCTAAAGAAAAATGTTATTTAGTGATTGTAATAATTTGTGATATTTGATAGTAATATATGATATTTTGAGGCTTACAAATGTGTTTATTATAAAAAAAATTTAATAGTAAGTGTCACACGCCCTAGATGAAAATCCTGGCTACGCTGCTGGGCTTCTCCAACCTCAACAACCACGTGTCGCTGCCTCCGCCTCCTCCTTCACCACCGTTCATCGGCGGGCCGGCCGATTGACGGTGGTGAAGGAGGCAGAGGCGGCAGCGCGTGAGGGCAACTAGAGGAGGTGGCGGCGGCGGGGGCAGAAGATTTGAATAGGGGAGACTGTACGGGATAGGGTGGGGGATAGAAATAGGATTAGGAATAGTCTTCTTTTAGTTTTATGCCCAATTAATTAATTTGGTTTATTAGATTTAATTAACGAATAACATATTTTAAGTGGGATGCTGTTGTGGCACCACCGACTAGCAGCCATATCAGGCAGGGAAGAATTTGGTGGTGAAGTAAATAGTGGGTCTAACATTACTCAAAGAGGAAAGGTTGATTGATTACTTTCTCTTTCATTAAATTCCCTCATCTCTCTCTTCTCTCTCCTCAATAAAACACACAACACAAAAACAGGGAGAACAATCCACCATCCCCCTCCTCCATTACTTCTCTCCTTTTCTAGCTTTGCTTTGCTTCATATTTATTACATGGCAAGCACCTCCCTCTCTCTCTCTCCATAATATCTTGCCTATAAGTAACATGCACCACTTCCTGAGTTGCTCATCAAGAATCATCTATGATCATATGGGTTTATCAAAGGGTTTCTTACCGAGTTCATTGGCATTCTGTCCACCTTCTTCTTCTTCTTCTTCTTCTTCTTCTTCTTCTTTATTTTGGAAAAAAATGGAGGTGGAAAAAAATGGAGGTGGGCATCCTTGCCAACAGAGCTATGTTGGATTCTCTTTGCAAAACATATGTGATTTGATAATATTTGATTGATTCAAAGAAAAGGTAGGAAAAAAAAAAAAGAGATCCATTTGTTCATGATGTTAATTATTATTTTTTTGAACATGCATGAGATCTCAAGATCTTGTCCCCTTATCAAGTTGCATCGAGTGGAATCATGACTTTCAGCCTCCTTTTTGTAAATGTTTTTCTTTTTATTGATTTACTTTTTGTTTACTCGTGTTTCCACATGCAGATCTGTGGCTAGGGCTAGAACTAGACAAACATAAGAGGATGGATATACAAGGGTCTCTCTCAACTCCTTTAAATTGATTTATTTTTAGGCTTTTCTATATCTTTCAGCTGAAACCTAGCTAATTTTCCCTTTACTTTTTTGCTTAAAGCCTCTTTCTTGTTTCTCTTTTAAGCAGTGAAAAAAACACCAGGGTCAGCTTATTTTCACATCAGTTTAAAAGGAAACAAGTAAGGAGATGGAAAAAGGAAGTGTTTGTGTGTGTGTGTTTGTGCTTTAAACCCTGCATACTTTTCCTTGTATTTTTGTCTTTAAGGAATGATTTATATAGCTAGTTAGGGTTCTTGATTGTGATAATTTGTTCTCACTTGTTTTTTTCTGTTCTTTTTTTAAGTTAATTATCAATGCATGAATCTTCCTCGTATTTCTGCTTTGCTGTATTTTAAGGCATCATCATGTACATTAATACATGTCTCTCATTATACTCTTATTTATTTATGCATGTATCTCTTGTAGATGGATTGTGGAGCATTTACTTTGACTGTGAGACATTTAGAGAGAGAGAGAGAGAGAGCGCATTGGATACTGTGAAATATATGAACCGCATGAGCTAATTATGACCTCTTTGAAATAGAGTTATTGCTCAGGGACGCTTAAATTCTAATCAGAGTAATGCTACATCCACTACCAATTTTACTACATTTCTCTTCACTGGCTTAGGTGGCACACTCCAATAAGTAGAGAAAAATAAAGTAGATGGGGAAACTTAAAAATAGGAGTATGCCACCTAAAGTAGTGAAGAGAATGACGATTCGGGAGTTCCCTTCTTGGAGCTTCAGACAACAATGACGATTAGTTTGGGGTTCTGACAGTGCTGGTGGTGGAGAGGACACTAGCGATGGTATGGATCCCGATGGCTCATCTTCGAGTACGTTCGGTGATGATTGCAATTCCTCGTGGAGATCTTCTCTCTCAACCAAATCTTCTTCCTGCTCAACCAAATCTTCATTCTAGTGATCATGATCGTCCCTACTTACATCCAAATTTTCACCCATTGTATCCAATTGTTCACTTTGAATGGTAACCACTTAGTCATATGCACTTCGGTACCCCCCTGATGTTCAGCCTCAGAGGAAAAATACATCTCATCTTCATGGAACACAACATCAATAGTCACAAACATCCTTTGAGTTGGTGGATGATAACAATGATACCCTTTCTGATTTTTTGCATATCCCACGAAAACACATCGCATAGCTCGAGGAGTTAACTTATTTCACTCTTGTTGATGAAGGTGAACAAATGCGACACACCCAAACACACTAGGTGGCACATTGACGACTTTTGGTGCATTCAGAACTTCAGTTAATGTCTGAAATTGCGTGATGAAATTTAGGATACTAGAGCAAACTCGGTTGATTAAATATGCAGCAGAAATAAGGGCTTCCCCCCCAATACATGAGTGGCATATTTCATGAATAAGGGAAGCACGGACCACCTCGACATCCTTTTTTTTTTCTTTCTGCAACCCCATTCTGTTGAGGTGTATATGGACTTGTGCTCTGGTGAACAATTCCGTGTTCTACCAAATATTATTGCAGATATGAACTCAGGTACTCGCCGCCATTATCACTCCTAAGAACTTGAATCTACGCTTTTATACTGCATCATAGCCCACTTGTGAAATTTCTGGAATAAACCAATAACTTTACTTTAAACTTCAACAGACAAATCCAAGTCATACGAGTACAGTCATCAATAAATGTCACAATCCATTTTGCACCTCCAAAAGTAGTGTTTTTGGATGGACCCCAAATATCAGAATGAATAATCATAAATGGGAGAGAGCTTTTACTTAAATTTGGAGGAAACGATACACGATGACTTTTTGCGAGTTCACACACATCACACCGAAATGTAGAAATATCCAACTTCGAAAATAAACTTGGAAATAATTTATTCACATAACCAAAAGAAGTATGCCCTAGACGTTGATGTCATAGCCAAATCTCTGATTTCTTCTCCCCCTCGGATTCTTCCACAAATAGAGTTAGTTAATTTGCTTGAACTCTCATATTCTAAATCCAGGTAATAGAGCTTTCCGTGTCTAACCCCATAACCAATCATCTTGCGATTCTGAATATCCTTAAACACACAATGGGAGGGCCAAAAAATCATAATACAATGTAAGGAAGTAGTTATTTGAGCAACAGATAATAGGTTAAAATTTAAGGAGGGCACAACTTACACAGTATCTAAGGTCAGTTTTTTGTGAGAGATATGGAATCCTCACTAGTAACAATGGCAGGATCTCCATTGGCAGTGGACACTTTGGATTTTGTGGATGGTTGTAAGGTTTGCACTAGTCTAGAATCAAAAGTCAAATGATCAGTAGCACCCGAATCAATTATCCATGCATTATTCATAAAAGAGCCAGGAATATTAAAGGTCTTACCATCATTACCTGAAGCAGTAACTAATGTAGAGGCGTGTCCAACACTTTTCTGAATTCCATCGGCAACTCTAACGACACCGTGGATCGATTGTAATTCTTCTTCTGAGTATCCCTGCTATGCTCCTAGTTCTTCGGGTAGCCGATAATCTCATAACAGCGAGCTTTCGTGTGACCGATCTTGCCACAATGAGTACACTTCCTCGACTCATAAAATAGTTTTGGTTCAGATCGACCCGAGTGACTCTTTGAAGGACGGTTCTGAGCCACCATTACAAATAACCAAATAAACAAAATGGAAAATAGCAGCAGCTGCACAGAACCAACCAGAAACAACAACACAGAATAACAAACAACAACACAGAACCACACCAAACACTACTTGATGCCCAACAGCAAACACGAGGCAAACAACAAGTCAACATGATGCCCAACAGCAAATAGCAACAAGACCCAATCAAATGTTAGTTCTTGGTGCTAGGAAATGTCGACGAGATCAATCGAGGTTGAGTTTTCGAGGATCGTCTTGAACTCGTCCTCCAACCGGAGCATGCACTGCTATAGGAGGTTGTTGGCGCTGCCGAGGAGCGGGGGATCGAGCTCGCGGATTGAGGAGATGAGGGAGTCGACGGCAGCTAGGTAGGATTTGGCGGAGTCTGAGTCATACCAGATCGGGCGGTCGAAGGAGAGGAAGACAGCGATCCGACGGTCGAGAGAGCAGAACAAGTTCGAATCGACAGCGGAGCTTTTGGATCCTGCCGAGATCGCGTCGATCATGATCTCGTAGTTCGTCACCGGATTCACGATCGCAATCTGCTCGAAATCATCGGAATCTTCCTCCGCATCGGAATCAAAAGGCGAGGATCGGATGGGATCGGGATCGAGAGCACGTGCTCTTCGACGGAATCGGGAGGACGACAGGGGGTCGTCAACAGCGGTGGGTGTTCGACGACAGCGACAACGGCGAGGTTCGAGGTACGGGTTCGGATCTGGATCCGAAGTCGAGGAAGAGGTTGGTGACCGGTGAGGCTGAACAATGCCTCTTCTTCTTCCTCTTCTTCATGTAACCTAGGATATGTTTGGCTCTGATACCATATTGAAATCATATTTGGGAAATTTTTCTTTTTTTTCTTATTGAATTCTTCTACTGTGCATCTTTTTATTTATACACAACATTCTTGGGGAAGGGGTACTATAGATTAAGGAGAAGATTAAGGATATAAGAGATTTGAGGAAATCTGTTTTCTAATCTATAGGAAACTGAATATACAGATTTATTCTTACTATATATCAACATGTTGGGTGCTCTTTATATATACATACTAGGATGTGACTCTTTTGAGTCCTATCTCCATATTATAAAAATATATATATATTCTTTTTTCTCTTTTCTTTTTTGAAGATAAATCATAGTCTATGCAAACATGATTTTTAGACACCCAAATATTTTTGTCCCATGTTTAGCTACAAGAACATCGGATATATAGTTTTGTACCTGTACTTCACCTTTTGTAATTGAAAGAGAAGGCAGCACAGAAGGCAAGTATTTTTTTCCTTCAAATCCGAAGACCACATGCTCTCCACAAGATTAGACTGTTAGCTAAAATCTACCATGTTTAGCTACAAGAACATTGGATATGTAGTTGTGTACTTGTACTTCACCTTTTGTAATTGAATATTTTTTTACGTGAGAAGGTAAGTATTTTTCCTTCTAATCCGCAGACGACATCTTCTCTCTTGAATATTTTTTTACGTGCTCTCTCTCTCTCTCTCTCAACATTCATTCATTTTGTCGTATTTTTCCTTCTAATCCGCTGACGACATCTTCTCTCTCTCTCTCACAACATTCATTCATTTAGTCTCTCAACATTCATTCATTTTGTTCTTTTTATTTTGTTCTTTTATGAGAAGGATGTTTAATTTTGTTAGGTTTATGGGAGGGATGTGAAGAGGCCACTACCTGATGTGGCTGTCTAGTCAGTGCTGCCACATCGGCAGCCCACTTAATTATATTATTCATTAACTTAATTAATTGTGCCTAAAACTAAAAGACTCTTCCGATTCTTATTCCTATCCCCCACCCTATCCCATACAGTCTTCCCTATTCTCAATCTTTTGCCCCTGCTGCTGCCTCCTCCTCCCGTTGCCCTCACCCGCTGCCGTCGCCGCCTCCTCCTTCACCACCGTTTATCGACTTCTCCAGGAGCGTACCTGCCCTGGGCTCGGGGGAGAGCTGCGCCCCCTGGGATTTTAAAAAAATTTCAAAAAAAAAAATTATATTTAGTAAAAAAGAAATTTAATAAGAGTTTGTGTAAAATTCCCAATCCATTTAGTCATTTACAGATTTACTTTACTCTTTCAGACTTTCAGTCTTTCTCCCATTTCCAGGGGCGTAGCTGCCTTTGGCCCAAGGGGTGCAGCTGCGACCCCTGGGATTTAAAAAAAAAATCAAAAAAAATATATTTAGTAAAAAGAAATTTAATAAGAGTTTGTGTAAAATTCCCAACCCATTTAGTCATTTACAGATTTACTTTACTCTTTCAGACTTTCAGTCTTTCTCCCATTCCTCTTCTTCTTCTCTTCGGCTCTTCCCGCCGGTTACATCACGTAGTTCTTCTTCCACACTTTTGTTTCTACTCTATTGAACCAAAACTCACTTCATAATGAATTTGTAAGAGGGATTAAAATCTATAAGTGATTAGTTGGGTTTGTAGAGGAGGTCAGAAAAGAGAGAGCGAGCAAGAAGTCGATCGATTCCAAACCCTATTGTAAGTAAATTCACTACAAAAGAAACTCGATTACCCGGCGTTTTTTTACGTCTTTACCGGCGTTTTTTTACGCCGGTGAAACTTTCACCGGCGTTTATAATAGCGCCGGTCCAAATACCGCCGAACCGGGCGTCGCGGAAACGAAGGGGTCTACACCGGCGGTTTTAATGGATGCCGGTAAATGTGACATCTACACCGGCGGTCATAAAATGCCGGTGTATGTGGGTCTCTGAGTGCCGTTCTTTTACCCCTATATACATTTACCGGCGGTCGTAAACCGCCGGTGTTTGTACATTCACTGGCGTTTCTATAAACGCCGGTGTAGAATGAAAGTATACCGGCAGTCATAGAGCGCCGGTGTATGTGCGTTTATGAGTGCCGGGTTTCCCTACTTACAACCACCGGCGCGACCAAAAAATGCCGGTGTAGTTATATACACCGGCGTTTTATAAAACGCCGGTGTTCGTCGGTGCCGTTACAGCTGACGACATTCACCGGCGTGTGTGGGAACGCCGGTATATCGCATACTCAAACAAATTGATTAGATAGACCGGCGTTTTTAAAATGCCGGTCTAGCTATGCCCGTTTATTTTCGATACTCAAGTTTTCCGTTCGATTTCAATTCACAGTTTCATTTACAAAATCTGTAAACTAATTCACAACTGATTCAACCAATTTCGTTGCATATTACTGCGCAAATCATAACCAAACACAAGAATAATTAAAGATAATCAAGTTTCACACGTGTCATATCAACGACCAAATTCATTGATTAATTAACAGTGTCATAATTAACAAATTAATATAGGGACTAACATTCCAAATATCCAAACAAACCAGTCTGACAAATATCCAAAATATTCCAAATTAAAAGTCTGACATAACTCTCATAAAAAAAAATCAGTCTGACATAACAACAGCAAGGAGGAGGACATAAGAACAACAACCATACAGCAAGGATGACATAAGAACAGCAAGGAGGACCGCAGATTCATACCCCTCGAGTAGCTTCAGCTCTGATCATCAGAATTTCCTTCATCTGGGCGACCGCCCTGTGAAAAAAAAACAATAGTTTAATTCAACAGTAGACCACAATACATAATATACATATTTTTTGAACTTGCAAAAAGAACTACCTGTATTTTAAATTATAAGATCAAAGTGCTAATTGCAAATGGAATTGTTAATGATATATACAGAGGTAAAATAATTACATTACAATGCTAAAAATCTAGTACTTAATTTTGTTTTTAAATATATCTAAAATAACAAAACAAATAAAAATTCAGTATCTAACTTGAAACCTTTATATTCTCCTCTTATTGGGAATATCCACTATCTAAAACAGTAAAACAAATGAAAATTCAGTATCTAAGCATGTCTTTCATGGATTGTTCAGACAATCCATGAAACTGTCATCGTGGACGGAAACCATATATAAGAAAAATAAGAAAAATAAGATAGGGCTCATATCAAGTATATTTTTAGGGAACTGTCATCGTGGAAGGAAACCAAATATAGAAGCCAGAAATGGAAACAAAAAGAAGAATGGTAGAGACTTTGGATACACCAGGCTAACATAGCGGCATTTTCCTCATCTCTCTCTCATCCCTTGTTTCCCTTCAGCACACGAACACAAAGAGACATCAGCAAGAACAGCAAGAGCGACAAGAACAACAATAATAATAAATTATTATGAACAAGATGTCTCTATATGGGTTTCCAGATCTCCACTCGAGCCCTCTCTTTCTAATCACAGCCCAATTAAGAACATAGACAACAGCCACTAAACAATCCAATCACAGCCGAATCAAAATTTGCCATCCTGGATCATAATGAAATAAGCTTCATTAACAGTGAAAGAAAATGAGGATGCTAGCAGCATACTTAGTTTGGAAGTGAACCCATTTTTTGTTAAAAAATCATGCCAAAGATGGCAATCAGCTTCATTAACAGTATCTCAAAATGAAAATTTCCATTATCTGAGCTTATATGTTGCTCTACAAATTCACTGTGCCCAACTAAATCTAAAACCCAATTGTTGTGCATATCCGGCCGGAGGATTTTGGCATACGTACCTATAGCATCCTCAGTTCACAGTGAACCCATTTTGGTCAAAAAAACATGCATGCCAAGATGACAATCAGATGCATGAAAATAAGCTTCACTAACAGTAAAAGAAGATGAGGATGCTAGCAGCATACTTAGTTTGGAAGTGTACCCATTTTTGGTTAAAAAATCATGCCTAAGATGGCAATCAGGTTACTTTAACAGTATCTGAAAATGAAAATTTCCATTATCTGAGCGTATATATAGCTCTACTACTTTTTTAGCCCAACTAAATCTAAAACCCAATTGTTGTGCATACCCGGAGGATTTTGTCATACAGCTATAGCATCCTCAGTTCACAGTGAACCCATTTTGGTCAAAAAAACATGCATGCCAAGAAGACAATCAGATGCATGAAATCAGCTTCATTAACAGTGAAAGAAAATGGACATGCTAGCAGCATACTGAGTTTGGAAGTGAACCCATTTTTGGTTAAAAAATCATGCCACAGATGGCAATCAGGTTACTTTAACAGTATCTTAAAATGAAAATTTCCAGTATCTGAGCTTATATGTTGCTCTACTACTTCTTTAGCCCAACTAAATCTAAAATCCAATTGTTGTGCATATCCGGCCGGAGGATTTTGGCATACGTACCTATAGCATCCTCAGTTCACAGTGAACCCATTTTGGTCAAAAAACATGCATGCCAAGAAGACAATCAGATGCATGAAATCAGCTTCATTAACAGTGAAAGAACAATCAGATGCTAGCAGCATACTGAGTTTGGAAGTGAACCCATTTTTGGTTAAAAAATCATGCCACAGATGGCAATCAGGTTACTTTAACAGTATCTTAAAATAAAAATTTCCAGTATCTGAGCTTATATGTTGCTCTACTACTTCTTTAGCCCAACTAAATCTAAAATCCAATTGTTGTGCATATCTGGCCAGAGGATTTTGGCATACGTACCTATAGCATCCTCAGTTCACAGTGAACCCATTTTGGTCAAAAAAACATGCCAAGATGACAATCAGATGCATGAAAATAAGCTTCACTGACAGTAAAAGAAGATGAGACATCAGCAACAACAGCAACAACAGCAAGAGGGAACCAAATATAGAACAATTGGGTTTTGAATGGAGATTGTAGTCATAGATCAATTCTTCATTGAAGAAAAATACGAATAGGGCTCATATCAAGTGTAGTTTTAAGGAATTGTCATCGTGGAAGGAAACCAAATATAGAAGCCAGAAAGAGGAATGGTAGAGAATGAGGATACACCAGGCTAACATAGCGGCATTTTCCTCATCTCTCTCTCATCCCTTCTTTCCCTTCAGCACACGAACACATAGAGACATCAGCAACAACAGCAAGATCGACAGGAACAACAATAATAATAAATTATTGTGAACAAGATGTCTCTATATGGGTTTCCAGATCTCCACTCCAACTCGTCTCTTTCTAATCACAGCCCAATTAAGAACAATTGTTCACAGTCACTGTTAAAGAAACATATATGCTCAGATTATGGAAATTTTCATTTTCAGATACTGTTAAAGAAGCTGATTTCATGCATCTGATTGCTATCTTTGGCATATTTTTTAACCAAAATGGGTTCACTTCCAAACTAAGTATGCTGCTAGCATACCAAAATCCTCCAAATCAGAACAACAACACGGCTGAACAAACCTTGTTTGCAGGTCATACAATGTCATCTACACCATGTTATGTGCCAAAGTGGGGTTGGTCATTCAATGCATGAAAGACACGTATTAGTTGTTTGTGAGTATGCAATAGGGTGCAGCTATGAACAGGGCTCATATCAAGTGTAGTATTTCGGACTGTCATCGTGGAAGGAAACCAATTTAATATAGAAGCCATATATGGAGCCAGAAAGAGGGATGGTAGAGAATGAGGATACACCAGGCTAACATAGCGGCATTTTCCTCAACTCTCTCTCATCCCTTCATTCTCTTCAACACACGCACACAAAGAGACATCGGCAACAACAGCAAGAGGGGGTTGGTCCAACAATAAGTGTAGATTATAATAAATGAGATGTCTCTATTTGGGTTTCCAGATCTCCACTCCAGCCCTTTCTTTCTAATCACAGCCCACTTAAGAAATATAGACGAAATGCTTATAGACGACAGCCACAATGCAGACTCACAAACACTAGTACGTGTCTTTCATGCATTCAAGACCATAATCTCTTTAAAAATACCAATTTAAAGACTTACCGATGTTTTTTGACAGTGGGCGGCGTGCTACCCTCACTCTCATATGTTTGACTGCCACTATTATTTAGTGGCTGCTCATCCCCATAGCTCTCGTTGCCATCATTTATATTTACCCTCTTTCCATGCCTCGGCATGTTGTACCTGTCAAGGATTCGATAACTTCCTTAGAGATGCAAATTTAATTAATAACATGTTTATAATAACTATCATAAAATTTGTACTTTAGTAGGATTAACAAACCAACATAATTGTAAAAAAATTTAAAAAATGAGATTTGTAACAGATTAAATTACAACGATAGTTTGGTTCAAATGACACTAAGCATAGTTTAATGTAAATAATACCAAGCAGTAGAAAATAGAAAGATAATTAAACCGGTGTATTAAATTCACAATGAACATATTCGAAATTACAGACATAATATTACAACAAGATTTAAGACATAAAATTACAGACATATAATAAACCCAATTGAAAATCATGTAAACTACAATACGACATCTTCCAGTACATCTCCCTCTTCTCCATCCTTGCGGAGCCAAGTCCCGCAAATTCCAACATCGGTTGTGTTTACATTAAACACAGGAAACTCAGAAGCAACATAACTATTCATGACTTCACCGTCTTCATCTTCTGAAGTATCGCCCAGTTGGAATACATCTCTTGGTTGCATAGGGAGAGCCACATACAATTTTGGCAGGGTTGGATCTTCAATGTAGAACACTTGTTGCACTTGGGATGGAAACACAAATGGCTCATGGCTAATGTGTGTACCGATGTGAATCAATTTTGAGAAGTTTACAACTGTGAAGCCAAGCTTATCCTTGTTGTTAGCAAAATTCCTATCAAACTCAGCCCAATCCCCACGAAATAAGACAACACGAAAATGGCCAAAATAATTCAAATCAATGATATCCGTGAGCACTCCGTAGTAGTCGAGATCTCCATCTACAGGCCTCGTGTCCGATTTGAAAGCATAACTTCTAGTCTTAGACGTCACTACCATTCCACTATTTTGAGACTTCAAATTACATTCACGATCCTTAGTACGAAATCTAAAACCATTGAATATGTATCCTCCGTATCTTTTGACCATCTGATAGGGACCTTTGGCAAGTACTTGTATTTCAGATGACGCACCTTCAGGACCCAAAGAATGTACCTATTAATTTTGCGCAAATCGTATCAGCACCATAGAAAATGTAGATATAATAAAGATTAACTTGCATAACTGTAATTTACCTACATGAGATTCAAACCACTTATGAAATTTTTCATTCATCAACTTGTTTTGTTCACGTGGTGGTAGTCTTCTTGGTCTAGCCCTTCGTTTGATGTCCCTGACAAATTCGCTAAAAAACAAGCAATTGAAATTAGGAATAACAAAAGTATCAAAAATATCGAACTCCGCGGTTTTCACTGTATTCGATTTAAATTCAAAAGCAACTTACTTTCGAAATGGTTCCACTGATGCATGGTGGTCTAGCACATATCGATGTGCCTGTTCCCACGCTAAGCTATCGAGCTCAAATGCATCAACTTTACCAACAGTAGTGCCAGCGGTATCAAAAAGATATTGTGCATCATCAAGGTTGGAAATGTCTGAATTTCTACGTGGTCTACTAGAAGATGTCTCCACACCCGGCAAATACCTGGAAAAAAAATGTGAGCACTCCTCTGATAGATATCCCTGGGCTATTGACCCTTCAGGATATGCTCTATTTTTCACATAACCCTTTAGCCGGTATAGGTACCTGAACATGTACAATTAATAAATTAGAGCGGATTAGGAGATTAAAAGAAATGAGCTTTTGAAAATTCAATTTCGTAAGATGAATGAATTCTTTTACCTCTCAATGGGGTACATCCACCGATAGTGAACAGGACCGTCGATTCTGGCTTCACCAGCAAGGTGGATTATCAAGTGAATCATTATAGTGAAGAACGATGGAGGAAATATCATCTCCATTTTACTAAGTGTCAATGTCGCTTGCTGCTCCAATTGGTCCAGATCTTCAACACGAAGCATTCTTGAGCAAATACCTTTATATATGCTACAAAGATCTTTCAGGACAGTAGTGACTTGCTCACACATTGAAGACCTTAGGGCCACAGGAAGGAGATCCTGCATTAGGATGTGGTAGTCGTGCGACTTTAGACCCTTAGCCTCTTCTCTTTAAAGTTGACACATCTTGCCATGTTAGAAGAATAGTCATCAGGGACTTTAAGTTCCAGTAGTACTTTGCAAAACAATTCCAACTCCGATTTTGACAATGAATAGATTGCAGGAGGTAGGAGTACTTTTCCGTTCGGTAATTCTTCTGGGTGCAACTCATGTCGGATGCCCATTGACTTCAAATCAAGTCGGCTCTTGAGATTGTCCTTTGTCTTCCGATCATCTCCCACAACTGTTCCTATACAATTTTCACCAATATTTTTTTCGATATGCATCACATCTAAATTATGTCGCAATAAATTGAATTCCCAATACGGCAACTTGAAGAAAATACTCTTCTTCTTCCATGCACCTAAACTCGTCATGTTTTGATCCTCATCTTCGCCATATAGATCGGTCTCCTCACCTTGCTCCGGCCTTGCCCTTTTCTTGCCCTTTGTCCTGACTTCTGGTTCTTTTCCATATTTGAATTGATGACCATCTACCCGCCTCAAAATATCTGAACCAGAAGAAGACCCAGGAGCATGTTCCCACTCGTCGGTACCATCAAATGTCGCTGCCTCTGCCCGAAATATATGTGTGTCAGGCAACCATCTCCTATGACCCATATAGCAAAATTTTCTGCCATTGTACAACCACCTTGAACTAGTTTGGTCAGCACAACATGGACATGCATAATGTCCTTTAATACTATATCCAGATAAATTTGCATATGCTGGAAAATCATTGATTGTCCAAGACAACACGGCCCGAAGAGAAAATATTTCTTTAGCCACAGCATCATAGGTTGGAACACCCACCCACAACTTCTGAAGTTTATCTATTAACGGTTGTAGGTACACATCTATATCATTTCCAGGACCTTTCGGTCCAGGAACTATCATGGACAAAATAAATGAGAACTGCTTCATGCATTTTCAAGGCGGCAAATTGTATGGTATCAACACAACCGGTCATATGCTGTATGTACTACTCATTTGCCTGAAAGGGTTGAAACCATCACTAGCTAGTCCAAGTCTCACATTTCGAGAATCTTCCGCAAAATCAGGATATCTTTCATCAATTTTTTTCCAAGATTGAGAATCAGCAGGATGTCTAAGAATCCCATCATTAGTGCGACCTTCAGCATGCCATTTCATATCAGAAGAAGTTTTCGTAGACATAAACAACCTTTGTAGCCTAGGAATCAGAGGAAAGTAACGCAGTATTTTGGCAGGCTTCTTTTTCCTACTTCGCTTAGTAGATCCACTGGCTCCCTCGTCTTGATTTGGTCTTTCTTTCCATTTCGAAGAACTACACACTTCGCAATTCTCCAGACCTTCCTTACCACTCGTGAAAAGCATACAGTCATTTGGACATGCTGCTATCTTCTCATATCCTAGATCGAAAGAACTTAGAAATTTTTTGATTTTATAGGCTGAGTTTGGAATACAGATTTCAGGAAATACTTCATTCAACAATTCAAGTAGCATAGTGAAGGACTTAGCAGACCACCCATTTAAATATTTAATCTGAAATAGTCTGACAATGAATGAGAATTTAGAAAATTTGGTGCAATCGCGGTACAACGGAGTACTAGCATCTTCAAGTAACTTAGCGAAGGATTCTTGTTGCTTATTATTTTTAGGGGTGTGGCCAGACATTTCCTCGTCCACCCCACCACCAATCTGGTTTGTTTCTGTTGACTCATTGTAAACTTGGGTTGTTGGGTTATTGGTGTGGAAAGGAACATTATGAATTCCCATGGCATTTTGCAACAAAGCATGCATCTCATCAGAAACGCTTAAGTCTTCGTTCACTAAGGACTCAGCTTCATTTTCTAATACAACCGGACGAACAGGAGCTGACGTATGATCCTCTCCATGACAAAACCACCTTGTGTACCCTTGAAGAAAACCGTTGACAACCAAGTGTGTATGTACTACGTCACATGTCCTCAGCATACAATTTGTACACCGGAGGCATGGACAAAGGATTAGGTTGGGATCACGGGAATGTCGTTTGGCAAAGATAATAAAATCTTTAATACCATCGCGGTACTCCTTGGATAATCGTGGTTTACTAATCCAACTTCTATCCATTATAACAATAGCACACAATCTGAAATTAAAATTTGATATATTAAATAGTAATAACAGTAAAAGGCATTTTGTATATTAAATTTACCTATTTGAAAACCATCCCTAGCTGCAAATAAATAAACGATATAATCTTTAACTGTAAAATAAAGAAATTGTGGTTCCAAAAAATGTACAAAAAAAAACTACATCTTAACACAATCTACTCTATTCACATAACCATAAACTACCTTTTGTGGAAATTATCACAACCACCTTAGTGGTATTTTATCGCACACCCTATGTTTGAGTGTAAAAAAAAATCGACTATAGTCTCCCCTGTATTTGGCTTTCCGTTCAAGGAGATGATGATGGTAAAGGGTATTTTGCTGATGAAGAGGAATCGGCCGAATAATGAGCGCGTCGTGCTGTAACTAAAGGGTATTCTGTTCATGGCTACTAATAATCACTTACTTATCTCATAATAATAATAATAATAATAATACTAATACTAAACAAAAGAAACTAATATGGCTACTAATAAGTTTTTCTAAAATAATTCTTCTTCCCAACTAAATCATTGATGTTTGTAGCGCCAAAAGAAACCTGCACGAGGTTTGTTCAGCCCAAATCTTGTACAAATTTGGAGGATTTTGGTAAAAAACATGCCAAGATGCCAATCAGATGCATGAAATCAGCTTCATTAACAGTAAAAGAAAAATGATAATGTCCAGTATGTAAGCATATATTTTTCAGAGTGAACCAATTGTTGTACATATCTGGAGGATTTTGGCATACAGCTATAGCATCCTCAGTTCACAGTGAACCCATTTTGGTCAAAAAAACATGCCAAGATGACAATCAGATGCATGGGATAAGTTTCATTAACAGTAAAAGAAAATGAGGATGCTAGCAGCATAATTAGTTTAGAAGTGAACCCATTTTGTTAAAAAATCATGCCTAAGATGGCAATCAGCTTCATTAACAGTATCTGAAAATAAAAATTTCCATTATCTGAGCTTATATGTTGCTCTACTAATTCACTGTGCCCAACCAAATCTAAAACCCAATTGTTGTGCATATCCGGCCGGAGGATTTTGGCATACGTACCTATACCATCCTCAGTTCACAGTGAATCCATTTTGATCAAAAAAACATGCATGCCAAGATGACAATCAGATGCATGAAAATAAGCTTCACTAACAGTAAAAGAAGATGAGGATGCTAGCAGCATACTTAGTTTGGAAGTGTACCCATTTTTGGTTAAAAAATCATGCCTAAGATGGCAATCAGGTTATCTAACAGTATCTGAAAATGAAAATACCCATTATCTGAGCGTATATGTTGCTCTACTAATTCTTTAGCCCAACTAAATCTAAAACCCAATTGTTGTGCATATCCGGCCGGAGGATTTTGGCATACGAACCTATAGCATCCTCAGTTCACAGTGAACCCATTTTGGTCAAAAAAACATGCCAAGATGACAATCAGATGCATGAAAATAAGCTTCACTAACAATAAAAGAAGATGAGGATGCTAGCAGCATACTTAGTTTGGAAGTATACCCATTTTATGTTAAAAAATCATGCCTAAGATGGCAATCAGGTTATCTAACAGTATCTGAAAATGAAAATACCCATTATCTGAGCGTATATGTTGCTCTACTAATTCTTTAGCCCAACTAAATCTAAAACCCAATTGTTGTGCATATCCGGCCGGAGGATTTTGGCATACGTACCTATAGCATCGTCAGTTCACAGTGAACCCATTTTGGTCAAAAAAACATGCATGCCAAGAAGACAATCAGATGCATGAAATCAGCTTCATTAACAGTGAAAGAAAATGGGGATGCTAGCAGCATACTTAGTTTGGAAGTGAACCCATTTTTGGTTAAAAAATCATGCCAAAGATGGCAATCAGGTTACTTTAACAGTATCTTAAAATGAAAATTTCCATTATCTGAGCTTATATGTTGCTCTACTACTTCTTTAGCCTAACTAAATCTAAAACCCAATTGTTGTGCATATCCGGAGGATTTTGGCATACGTACCTATAGCATCCTCAGTTCACAATGAACCCATTTTGGTCAAAAATACATGCATGCCAAGAAGACAATCAGATGCATGAAATCAGCTTCATCAACAGTGAAAGAAAATGGGTATGCTAGCAGCATACTTAGTTTGGAAGTGAACCCATTTTTTGTTAAAAAATCATGCCAACGAGGGCAAACAGGTAACTTTAACAGTATCTTAAAATGAAAATTTCCATTATCTGAGCTTATATGTTGCTCTACTAATTCACTGTGCCCAACTAAATCTAAAACCCAATTGTTGTGCATATCCGGCCGAAGAATTTTGGCATACGTACCTATAGCATCCTCAGTTCACAGTGAACCCATTTTGGTCAAAAAAACATACCAATATGACAATCAGATGTATGAAATAAGCTTCATTAACAGTAAAAGAAGATGAAAATTTTCAGTATCTAAGCATATATTTTTCTATTCATTCTTCATCCCAACTAAACCATTCATGTTAAGGAAATCAAGAAGCATAATCTGAAAAAACATGCTTTTTTTGAAAAATAAGGGAAATCAAGAGATGATACCGAAGAGAGAGAGAGAGAGAGCGGGGCGACGAGCGCGGGGGCGTAGGAGAGAGAGAGAGCAGGGCGATCGCCGATTCACCTCCAAATAGAGAGAGGGAAGAGGGAAATCGAAAATGACGAAGGGAAGAAGGGACGATTTCGAAAGGTCGAAGGTCGTCGAAGAGGACGAAGCGGCGGAGGCACACGCGCGGGAAGTAGAGCGAGGAAGGAGGGAAACGAAGCGCCCTTTTGGGGGGGGGTTGGAAAAATGGCGAGCGAAAGATTAGGGTTCACGAGTTTTATCGCAGCTTATTCACCGGCGTTTCAATTAGACACGCCGGTGAATATGTCCGTATATTCACCGGCGTTTATTATCAAAATGCCGGTGAATAATACACTTCACCGGCGTTTCTAAATAAAACGCCGGTGAATACGAAGATTGACCGGCGTTTTAAATCGACCGCCGGTGTATAACCATCCCATCTGGCGCTCCATTCCTATTCGCTCCCTACCCCGGCGCTACTAGTAAAACGCCGGGGAATATTCGCCGCTAAAACAAGTATCTTTTGTAGTGATTGTTCTGTACATTTTGATAATTAGGGTTCATATTCTAAAATTTCATGAATTCATATATGATAGGTTAATTAGATTGCTAATTTCTATTTCAGTGTTACTGATTTGTTTGAGAATGGACTGAATTATTATGATATGTAATCAAATTAGAACCCAAATGGGTACAGATTATAGTGTTAGTTTCTGTCCCAATTTTAAGCTAATTTTCGAAATTTTTTATATTTAAATACATGGAGTTTAGAGTTGAATTTTTTATATTTAAACACACAGAATATTAAATCTCGAAGGGTTTTATTGCTAAAGAAAAATGCTATTTAGTGATTGTAATAATTTGTGACATTTGATAGTAATATATGATATTTTGAGCTTTGCAAATGTGTTTATTATAAAATTTTTTAATAGTAAGTGTCGCGTCCCTTAGATGAAAATTCTGGCTATGCCACTAGACTTCTCCAACCTCAACAACCACGTGTCGCTGCCTCTGTCTCTTCCTTCACCACCGTTCATCGGTGGGCCGGCCGATGGACGATGGTGAAGGAGGCAGAGACGGCAGCGCGTGAGGGCAACGAGAGGCGGCGGGGGCAGAAGATTTGAACAGGGGAGACTGTACGGGATAGGGTGGGGGATAGAAATAGGATTAGGAATAGTCTTTTAGTTTAATACCCAATTAATTAATTTGGTTTATTAGATTTAATTAATGAATAACATATTTTAAGTGGACTGCTGGTGGCACCACTGACTAGCAACCATATCAGGCAGGAAAGAATTTGGTAGTGAAGTAAATAGCAGGTGTAACTTTACTCGAAGAGGAAAGGATGATTGATTACTTTCTCTTTCATTAAATTCCCTCATCTCTCTCTTCTCTCTCCTCAATAAAACACACAACACAAAAACAGGGAGAACAATCCACCATCCCCCTCCTCCATTACTTCTCTCCTTTTCTAGCTTTGCTTTGCTTCATATTTATTACATGGCAAGCACCTCCCTCTCTCTCTCTCTATAATATCTTGCCTATAAGTAACATGCACCACTTCCTGAGTTGCTCATCAAGAATCATCAAGTTTTCGTGATCTATGATCATATGGGTTTATCAAAGGGTTTCTTACCGAGTTCATTGGCATTCTGTCCACCTCCAAACTCTTTCTTTCTTCTTCTTCTTCTTCTTCTTCTTCTTCTGCGTCTTCTTCTTGGAAAAAAATGGAGGTGGACATCCTTGCCAATAGAGCTATGTTGGATTCTCTTTGCAAAACATATGTGATTTGATAATATTTGATTGATTCAAAGAAAAGGTAGGAAAAAAAAGAAAGAAAGAAAAAAAGAGAGATCCATTTGTTCATGATGTTCATTATTATTTTTTTGAACATGCACGAGATCTCAAGATCTTGTCCCCTTATCAAGGTTGCATCGAGTGGAATCATGACTTTCAACCTCCTTTTTGTAAATCTTGATTTACTTTTTGTTTACTTGTGTTTCCACATGCAGATCTGTGGCTAGGGCTAGAACTAGACAAACATAAGAGGATGGATATACATGGGTCTCTCTCAACTCCTTTAAATTGATTTATTTTTAGGCTTTTCTCTATCTTTCAGCTGAAACCTAGCTAGATTTTCCTTTACTTTTTTGCTTAAAGCCTCTTTCTTGTTTCTCTTTTAAGCAGTGAAGAAAACACCAGGGTCAGCTTATTTTCACATCAGTTTAAAAGGAAACAAGAAAGGAGATGGAAAAAGGAAGTGTTTGTGTGTGTGTGTGTGTTTGTGCTTTAAACCCTGCATACTTTTCCTTGTATTTTTGTCTTTAAGGAATGATTTATATAGCTAGTTAGGGTTCTTGATTGTGATAATTTGTTCTCACTTGTTTTTTTTCTGTTCTTTTTTTAAGTTAATTATGGAGTGGAAAAGAGCATGAAGATGTAAGTGGGCTAAAATCAATGCATGAATCTTCCTCGTATTTCTGCTTTGCTGTATTTTAAGGCATCATCATGTATAATACATGTCTCTCTTGTAGATGGATTGTGGAGCATTTACTTTGACTGTGAGGCATTTAGAGAGAGAGAGAGAGAGAGAGCATTGGATACTGTGAAATATATGAACAGCATGAGCTAATTATGACCTCTTTGAAATAGAGTTATTGCTCAGGGACGCTTAAATTCTAATAATAACTGAAATATCCTTTTGTTAATTTGGTGTTCTATGCTTAATGAGGGAAGAGATCTTTTTAGGCAGTCTCAATATGTTAATTAATTTGGAACTCACTAAATATAATTACTTAGAATACTACTAGTACATACCATAAAAGCCTTTTTTAAGTCATGAAATTGTGTGTTATCTTGCAATTATTTCTAGTTTTCTATGATTCATTTGCATTAACAACCTTCATATATCTTTAATTGGCTAAGATTAATTGTCCAGGAACTTATTAGCGGACCAAGTATATTTTTCGAATCAATAACAAGAAGATACTGTTAGTGGTCCTAATATTTTGTGAAGCTACATATTGAAATGTAAATTGATATGATAATTCCAGTTGAAAATTCACCACTATACAATATGGAGTTTAATTGAAGGGAAATTCTACATTAGAAATAATATTGTAGTATAGGACATTATTTTCTCAGATAGAGTAACTAAATCACATCGGTGCATGGACCCATCCTTAGCTGATGATCTATGTTATGTATCTTGATATATATATGTCACATCCTGCTTCACAAATTACAAGAATACGAGTACGTAACCAAGTTCAGCGAATGATGAGTACATTATCCATAGCTGTAACAGATTAACTCATCAATATGCAAAAGATCACAACCACGCAAGAATAATTAACCATATAAATAAGGAATAAACTCCAAAATAACCGTGAAATAAATTCATAAAATAATATCCAACATCTGGGAGAAAAGTAAACTTCGGGTCATATAAGCCCAGAATACAAAGTACGATAAAAGTAGCAATGCAGAATAGTAAATAAAATGAATGAAATAATTATAGCAGTCTAATGATTCAGCTCCATTCTCTAGAAGATTTGCTCACCAAGTTCTTTAGTCAAATCTCCTCTTGTACCTGCAACTTAACAAGTAGAGAGGGAGAAAATTTTGTCCGTTAAAGTAAGTTACAGACAACAAGTAGTAGAAGTAAGGAAGCAAAAAAAAACATGGTATATCAAGAAATAATGAACTAGATCAAAGTCAAGATCACTAATAAGGGTTGATAATATGATCAAAGACTATAAACAAAGATGCAATAATCGAGACAACAATCCATAATCAAGTTGATAACTGTAATCATGATAAGAGTGCAAGTGACAATAGTAAATTTATTAGTTTTTTATTATCCTATCTAATGCATGTAATACTGTATTCCAAACCACAAGTTCGGTGCATACAAATAGTGACCATTTAGACTATAGTAGTGAACTCTACAGATCGTGTACTCGGCCCAATAATCAATAATCAGCAATCAATATTCCACAATCAATAATCCACAATCCATGATCAATCGAACGATAAGGGACCCTTCCCCGAGCACAGTCTCCTATTGTTCACTATCAAGTCGACCCTTATTACCCCGACTTGTTATTATTTTATTATACTCTAATGTGAACATGCAATGGGTATATAACTTTCGAAGTGATGCTAAAAGAAGATTTTAAGACTATGCAATCCATGGTATAGCTAATTCTATTTCTTAGATACAAAATCGAACATAGATATACAAAAAACACAAAACACACATTCTAGACAGCAAGACGTTACTGTACAAAAATCAACTTTCCCGTTACTACAGAAAAGTAAACCAGGTTCCGTCAGGGGTTCTGAAAACTAGACTCTCTGCCGGTTTGAACACATATTCATACGACATATTATAACTACAGTAGCTAGGCATATAATTTCATTATTTACTAGTTTCATGTTCAGGCAGCATGTTAGAGTCAAATTCTTATGTATAAAAGTTATTTGTAATTTCATTTAAAAATCTCATAAAAATCATAATTTAATTTCTAACAGTGTTTAGTATCAACACGATTAATCCCATATTTTAATTCTAAATTTAATCTACTATTTCAGCTAGTTAAACATGGTAATGCATTTTTAGATTGTATTCTGGAATTCAGACATCACTGTACAAAAATCTAAATATCTTGCAATATGTAATTTGGATTGCAAAACCGTCAGATAATCTGGATTCTAGACACACAGGGATACAACTCTTCTTTAATAAGTTTTAATTAATATTATCTTTAGTTAGGTCAAAAATTAGATTCTTTACTGAACTAGTGCTCTGGAAACAACCTAGGGTCAAGTTTTGATACATATGTCAGGTCTGGAATTTCATCAAATAATTTTACAAAAATAACAAAGTGACTCTTAATCAAGTCTAGTAACAACCTAGTTAATTTTAAGTTTTAATTTTACTGTTAACAATTTGTTTTAATCAGAAAGTCATGTTGGTGTGTCTTTAGACAGCAATTTGGAAATTGAAAACCTAGTATTACTAAAACTATGATAACTTGCATTTTATAGATCGGAAAGATCTGAAAATTAGAAACAAAGGGATACAAATGTTGTTGATAAAGTTCTACTTAATTATAACACCAACTGAGTAAAAATCTCAACACAACATGGAATAAACAACAGGCCAGCCAGATGATTATTATTAATTAGCAACAAACGAGATACACAAACATATAACTTCATGGTAATAATTAACAGAAAATTATACTCAACCATATGGCTGGAATTCTATTATTAACAAGACAAACCATTATTTTCCTAACATTAAATTTACGAATCAAGTTATAACATCATACCCAATTGAAATGCATTCAATCAATATTCCTCTACATATACGTGTTTCTAATTTATGTTCGTGTAGTGTATGCACATAATGACGGATAACATGCTTACAATGAATTCAAGGAAACGGCATGAAAAGAAAACTACTACTTGGTTTGCTGATGAATTCATAATAGTTTTTTTGAGAGGTATCAAGAAAATAAAATACGATAGTTGAAATGAGAACTACTTGCTGAGATCAAATAATTCTTGAACAAGAATAGCAAACTAGTTCAAGGGAAACTTACCTTTTAGACGATGATTCCGAATATGAAAGAATAACAGGAACAAGAATCCCAACGGCAAGGGAGAAAGCAACAACGAGCAAAACAGCAACAAAAACAGCAACCTCAACAGTAAGGGACAGCGGCAACACAAGTAATGATGGAGGAGGCTTCAGGTGCAGCGACTGTGGGATGTGCAGCAGGAGGGCGGTCAGATATGCATCGCGGGGTGGCGATGAGGCAGCAACGGGGTGAAGATGGCGAAGAGGTGGATAGCGGTGCAGTGAGAAACGACATTGGGTTCGAAGGGTGAGAGGGGAGAGGTAGCAACTTGGCGAGGACCGCAGGGTGGAGCGCAGTTGTGGTGGTGGTGTTGGACGAGGCTGACGATGGTGGAGACTGGAGCTTCGGGGTGACAGCGAGATGGTGGGTCGTCGGTGGTTGGGTTGCTCGGCAACTAGACGGCGGTGGGGTGGAGTGGTCGAAGAGGGTAGGTGGTTGGTGGTTGCCGCAGTGGTAGGGGCTACTGTCGATGGAGAGGCTTCAACGGTGCAGAGAGTGGCGAGGATGATCGGGAGGTCGAGGAGAGAGAGAAAGAGTCGGGGAGAGAGAAAGCGGCTGATGGGGAAGAATAGATTAGATTAGGTTAATATAATTAGGGTTTAGAGATAATTAGTATAAATATAGGGGATTAAGATGTGGGTTTGGGTTAGGGTTAACGGGTTTGCAGGTTTAGGTTAGGATCCAACATTTCTATCCAACAAGAAATGGGCTTGGGTTTAAATATAAATAATTAAATAAGAATGGGATATTGGGTTGGGCTCAAAATTAAATCAATTAGTGGGTTAATAAAATACAAAATGATAAATAAATAAAACATAGAGTGCACAAGAAACTCAGGGTTCAACAAATGAAAATAAAATGGTTCAACAAATGAAAATAAAATTTATTTAAAGGATACAATTGGGTTGAAGATAAATAACAAAATTTATCATTAAAATTAACAGCTTACAGGAATGTGAATAGAAAAGAATTACAAAATAAAATTCGAAAAATCAGAAACAGGGGTTACAAATTCTACCCACCTTACAAGAAGAATTTCATCCTCGAAATTCATTCAAGCGAGTCATAGGGTAACCCCGAGAAAAGCCTACTCAAAGAGATGAGGGAACTTCTTCTGGATCTCCTCCTCAAGTTCCCAAATCGACTCACCGGGCGAGTGAGGATTCCAAGAGGCATGAACAAGCTTGATGACTTTATTCTTCAAGACTTTCTCACGCTTGTCCATGATAGAGATTGGTTGGACCTCATATGATAAGTCTGTCCTCTCGAACAACTCTGAGTGGTCAATCACATGACTGTCATCCCTGATATACTTCCTGTGCTGAGAGAAATGGAATACATCATGTACACCGGATAAAGCCGGTGGCTGTGTGAGCCTGTAGGCTACCTTGCCCACTCGTTCGACAATATCGAATGGAGTGATGAACCGGGGACTTAGCTTGCCCCCACCTCCAAAATGGATAACCTCTCCATGGTGATACCTTGATCACCTGCCACAAACTCTAAAGGCCTTCGATAACAGTCAGCCCACTTCTTCTGCCTGTCTAGAGCTGCTTGCAAGTGCTTCCTGATCTGAGCTGCTATGTTGACAGTCTTTGTGATCAACTCAGGCCCCAAAAGTTTCCTCTCGTCGATGTCATCCTAATAGATTGGCTATCGGCACTTACGACCATAAAGCGCCTCATATTGAGTTGCCTTAAGACTCGCCTGGTAGCTGTTGTTGTATGAGAACTCGACCAAATGCAGATGATCTTCCCAAGAACCTCCAAACTGAAGAACACAAGACCTCAACATGTCTTTCAATGTCTGAATCGTTCTCTCGAGCTGCCTGTTTGTCTGTGGGTGAAATGCAGTGTTGTAGCTCAACTTACTCCCCATGCTCCTCTGAAGACTCTCCCCAAACTGAGATCTGAATCTCGTATTACTGTCTAATACGATGCTGACAGGAACTCCATGCCGTCTCACAACTTTCTGTATGTACTTCTCGGCTAAACTTTCTGTGGACTGCCCCATACAAAAGGGATGAAATGGGCACTCTTCATCAAACGGTCAACTATTACCCAAATAACATTATGACCTTCGGGACTTCTCGGCAGTGCCGTCATGAAATCCATAATGATGTTCTCTCATTTCCACTCCGGAATTGGAAGAGGCTGAAGAACTCCAGCGGTCCTCTGATGCTTTGTCTTCACTTGCTGATAGATCAAACACCAAGACACAAATCTCGCTACTTCTCTCTTCATACCATGCCACAAAAAATGTTGCCTCAAATCGTACTGTACATCTTTGTGCCTCCAGGATGAATATAATAGAGCGATCGATGGGCTTCTACAAGTAGCTTCTGTCTGACTTCTCCTCTAGGTACACACAACCTAGCTCCAAAACGAAGCAACCCATCAAAAGGAATGACCAAGTCAGTTCTCAAACCTGCTTCCACTTTACATCGAAATTTCTGCAACTGCTGATCACTAGCCTGGGCTTCCTTGATCTGCTCTACCAGTGAAGACTGCAACTGCAACAACATACACTGCTGTGTTGTACTGCGAAGAATTACATCCAATTCCAGCCTCCTCATATCCTCCAACATTTCCTTCTGCTTGGTAAGAAACATAGTAGCAGGTCTCCTGCTCAAGGCATCTGGAACCAAGTTCACTTTACCAGGGTGATACTGCAAGTTGATGTCGTAGTCTGCCATCAGTTCCAACCATCTTTTCTGCCTCATCACTACAAACCGCATGGGCTATAGCGGCATATTTTTCCCGGCGTTTTCACAACGCGCCGCTAAGGGTATAGAAGAATTTTATTTTATAAAAAACACACTCTCTGTAACGGCGTGTGGCAACAATGTCGCTATAGACCCAAACAGTAATGCCGTTATATATATATGTATAACCTATCACGGCGGTTATATATACGCACCGTTATAGGGTGGGGTAAATAATATTCTAAAAAGCTACCCCGTTCTAAAACCCCGCCACCCTTTTACTTTTCCCAATTTTTACAACCCTAATCCCGCTCTACTCTAATCCCGCTCTTCTTCCCACTCAGCACATGCCGCCTCCCCTCTAAAACCCATCGCGTTTCTCTCTCCCCTCCCAACTCACTGCCTCACCTACCTCGCGCGCACTTCCCTCGCGCGCACCACCCTGGCCGCTCTCCTCCTTCGCCGATCCTCCTTATTGCTCATTTTCTTCTTCATTCGACCAAAACCCTAAACCCCTTACTCTCTATCTCTCTCTCTCTCTCTCTCTCTCTCTCTCTCTCTCTCTCTCTCTATAATGGCGGCGATCAGCGAAATTATCGATTCCAAGAAGCGAAAGCGCGAGCCTTCGAAGAAGGATGTCGGATCCAAGAAGGACCCGAAACCGTTCAAGTCCAAACCCGCTAAGCCCGCCGTTGCGGCGGCGCCGGCGGAGAAGCTGCAAACCCCGAGATAGCGCAGACTCGCCGCAAAGGTATCAGATTCTCATTTGGTTTTTGACTAAAATGCCTAAAGTTGATATCTTTTTGCTTATTTGTTGATTGTTTGATGAATTTGGATTTAGGCAATGTCGGAAGAGAGAAAGAAGAAGAGGAAACCGAACTACAATCTTGAGAATGTGAGCACCAGTTCTGTTTAATTTTCAATGTTGGAGTTTAGGAATTTATTTATTAATAGAACATTACTTATTGATATATGACCAGTGAATTATTATGTGACAAAGGCGAAATGGTAGTTGGTCAATGACTAAAAGTTGGACTTTTGCTTAAGTTAGAGGCTAAAATGCAAAAAACTAACATGAGATTACTCGGGCATTTGAGAATTGATGTACAAGTGTGTTTTGCAATGAAAAATTGGTGTTCTCAATTATCAGGTGAAACTATAGGCTAGTTACTTGCTATAAGAAAAAATTAGGCTAGTTTTTGGCATTTTACTATACTTTGTATGATTTTTTGTATGCCTACTATTATTACACATAGGTAATCAAATGTTTTAGTTTTATTCATTATTTGCTGAATAGCTTAGTTGGATAAAATAATATAGTTTGCCGCAGTAAAGAAAGCATTATGAATACAAGATACTATATTATTATTACCTTACGGCATACATAGTGTAGTTCTTCTGACGAGGTGTTTCCTTTTTTTATTTTATTTTTTACTTTTTGTCTTATTTTATTTATTTATTTTGGTTAAGTATTAACTTTTGGTAATGTTTGGCAGGAGTTAGCTTCATTGTGGGAAAAAATGAGATGTCATAATATCAGCAAGGAAGAGAGATCCAAGTATGTACTTGTTTGTTTATTTTTTGGGAGCATATGTTGTTATTTGTTTAGTTATGTTTATTTAGATGTTCGCCTTGCGTTTGCTAATTAGTTTACATGGCATAAGGTTTGTAAGTGAAGCTTTAAAGAAAATGAATGGAAAGTATCTAGAAATCGCAAGCTCTCATGTCTCTGCTCGTGTTCTTCAAGTGAGTTCGAATTTTCTTAAGAAGTATTATGTTTATCTTTTTTATGTCTATTTCATTGCATTTATTATGCTATCTGAATATGATGTTATGTTGATGCCTGTTTATGTTCTTTTATGGTTTCTGTATCATTTATTCTGATGATCTATTAACGTTTTTCCAGACATGTGTCAAATACTGTTCACAAGCAGAAAGTTAAAATCGTAAATTTTGAATTTCTAGAAATTTTTAACTATGATAGTATATTTTTTTCTTTTAGCATTTTTTTAAAGGAGTCAGAGATCAGCCTTTAAATACCCAGGCTGAGGCTGAAGTTCTGAGTTTATCATGAGGTCAAGTTTGGGTTGTAGATGAGTAAATGACGTGTGAATTTAGCGTCATCATTGCCAGTTATAATGCGAACCCATGTAAGTTGCAATTTTTGTTGAACCCAAATTCCGGCCAGCTTAAGTGCTTATAAAATTTCGTTTATTATGTACAGATAAATATACAATACAATCTTCTAGTCCTTGCAAAATACTTTTTTCCTAGAAAAGTTAACTTTTAATATGAGTTCCAAAGTAGTTGATTATGGAATTTTCACATAATCTACTATTTCAAGTTATTGTTCTAATAAAATCTTGTTTGCTTTTTGTTTTTTGAAATAAAAGGCAAGAGAATTGCCCCAAGATCTCATATATAATCTTTAATACATCAATATATCTCAGTACAAGCTTAATACTGCGAGAAGTACTATTACACAAAAGTGAGACCAACATCTAGTACATGGTAGTAAAACCCAAAAACAAAGGCCGGTCTCAAACATCGGGCACGACCCAAAAGTAGAAGTACTGCAACAACAGCAGAAGCCACCCCCCGTCCTGTAGACAAAGGTATAGTGTCAACCTCTGCTCTCCCTCTGTTCCCGTCAGTGGTTGGCGTGTCCAGGCCCCGCGCTAGTGAAGGAGAAAAGAGGACCTGTGCGAGCTTTCTTCCTTGCCCCTGGGATGGACAACCAAGAAGAAGTAAGGAACAGAATTTTATAAATCATTTGAACAAAATTGCAAGAATGATTTCTAAAACAGGCATCGTTCCTATCAATCCAAATCACCCATAAACATGCCGCCACTAAGCAATCCCACTCTCTTCTTCGATCCCGAAGAATCTCCCCCTCTCTAGCCTGACCCCACAAGTAAGACACGTCTACGGGGGTACCCACTAGGCCAAAGCCTAAAAGAAGAAGGTCCCAAATACCTTTGCTGTGTACGCATTCGAAAAAAAGGTGGCAAATAGTCTCTATCCCACTCCCACATCTTGGACAAGAGACGACTGTTATTAGTCCTCTCTTAGCGAGATTTTCTCTAGTTAAGATTGCTTCCTTGGATACCAACCACAGGAAGGCCCGGACTTTGTGGGGAGCGGACGAATTCCAGATGACTCTATTTGCGGCCGATCTAGTCCCCCCGTCATTGAGGGACGAATATAAGGACCTGACTGAAAATTTGTCGTTAGACTCTAAGTGCCAACCCCTCTCATCCAGGTGGGTACCCATACGAGGATGGACATTCCGAAGCCATGAATAGATAGGATCGTCGCTGCTATGGGCATTAGAATTATCGGTCGGTAATAGCCTAATGTTCCAAGACGCTTTAACCCAATAATCTGCCACCAAAGCAAATTTATTGGTGGCCCTCTAAAAAATGTCGGGAAATAGCGAGGCCAAGGTATTTGTGCCAGTCCAAGCATCTAACCAGAATCTGGTATTTTCCCCATTCCCTACCCTACTCGGGGAGTGAGAGTGGAACAATTCTCCAACTCTGTCAATTCCCCTCCAAATTGGAGAAATGCCTCTCCGATGTTGACCCCCTCCAAATTTGAATTGTCTTTGTCTTCTATACCGAAGCCAAGTGGTACCTTGGGCATGAGTGCGACGGGAGTGCATTTTCCACCACCATTTGCATAATAGAGCTTTGTTCATATCTCGAATATTTAGGATACCCAAGCCTCCAAACTCTTTTTTCCGGCAAACAATGCTCCATCTGATTAGTGGCAGACCTTTACCATCCTCTCTATTCCCCTTCCACAAGAAATCTCTACGAATTTTGTCAATCTCCTTAATAACCCAATTGGGGAATTCATAGATTGACATCCAATAAATGGGAAGATTAGAGAGTACAGCGTTAATAAGTGTGATTCTGCCTCCCAGCGAAAGATGGGTCCTCTTCCACCCGGGAAGACGTCTTTTGATTCTGTCAATAAGGATCATCCAATCATTCCTCATTAATTTTCCTGGGCGCAATGGGACACCCAAGTACTTAATGGGAAACTTTCCGACTTTACAGTCCAGAATACTAGCCAGAAAGGTCGGAACCACCTCTTCACATCTGCCTAGACCTATGAGATTGCTTTTATCATAATTAACTTTGAGCCCGCACCATGCCTCAAGGAACACCAGAATTCCTTTGAAAATGAGCACCTCATTAATGTCAGGTCTCCCAAAAAGAAGAGTGACATCTGCGAACTGGAGAATGGGGATACCAAGGGTACCGTCCAAACTTCCAATGCCTCGAAGCAGATTATGGTTAGAGCAATGTTGTGTCATCTCAGAAAGCACATCAGCAACCAAGGTGAATAAAAGAGGGGACAATGGGTCGCCCTGTCTCAGACCTCTTTTGCAAGCGATTAGGTTGCTAATGTTACCATTCACCAAGACTGACGATTTACCGTCCCTAATGCACTTGTTAATCCAGCCGATCCACTTGGGACCAAAGCCTCTAGTCTCGAGTACCTCTATAACCGCATCCCATTCCACCATATCATATGCCTTCTCAAAGTCCAGTTTAAGAAGGAAGCCTTCTACTCTGTCTCTGTCACTCTGAAAGATGGTCTCATGGGCAATAGCGATACTATCTAGGATGTCCCGACCTTGGATGAACCCACTTTGAGCCGGATGGATGATAGCACTAAGCCACGGATTCAACCTGGAAGCCAAGACCTTAGTGATGATTTTAAAGGAACAATTCAGAAGGCTAATGGGTCTGAGATTCCCAACCTCTTTGATCTCGTCGGTTTTGGGAATAAGAACAATGGTCGCATAATTGAGCCGGTCAATCTGAGCGATGTTCTGAAAGAGTTCGTCAAAAATGCCCTGGAAATCCATCTTAATAATATCCCAGAACGTAGAATAGAAGAAAACTGGAAATCCGTCGGGTCCCGGGGATTTATCCTGACCCAAGTCTTGAATTGCCCTTATAATTTCACTAGACTCAAATGGTTTCTCTAATTCCTCTGGCCCGACTATACTTGGTCGGGACCAGAAGGTCTCGTGGAGGTGACACAGACCTTCTCTGGACCTCCCAAGTATGCCTCTAAAATGCCCCTCAATATAAGCGCCAATTGAGTCATGGTCTGTTATCCATCTATTGTCAATGGTAAGGCCCGAGATAAAGTTCGATCTTCTCCGCCCGTTAGCTATCCGGTGAAAGTATGCCGTGTTGGCATCCCCACTTTGCAGCCACTGGTCGCGAGATCTTTGCCTCCAATAATCATCCTCTTTAAGAAAAAGACCGTCAAGGTCTTGTCTAGCCTTCTGCAAGTCGTGGAGCTCCCCTGAGGATAAATCTCTGCCTTCTTCAATAAGTTCTAAGGATTGAATCTGGCCTGCAAGCCTCTCTTTATCTCTCTTGTTTTTCCTTCTCTCTTCCCCCGCCCATTGTTTCAACCTACCTCTCAATCTACTGATTTTAATGTTCCAAGTGGATACAGCGTTCCTAAGATTCCCTTCCCTACCATCGATAGGTTCGTTCCAAGAATTCTGAACAATGGAGCGTAGGTCGCCGTTACGTAACCAAGCTTTCTCGAACCGGAAAAGCTTAGTTTTGGGTCGACATACCCCACCCGAGGATAGGATTAGCGGTACATGGTCGGACGTCCGCCTGAAAACCGTCCTAGCCGCAGCTAGAGGGAAGTGTGCCTCCCACTCGACCGTCACAAATATCCGATCTAATTTGGCCAAAATCGGACAGTCCTGCATATTCGACCAGGTAAACTTACGATCTGGGAAATGAATTTCGCATAGCTCTAACAAGTCGATGACTCTATTGAAGATGGTTCTCTCAGCCTGATTACACCCTCTACCTAGGTGTTCATCAACAAATCGAGTGATATTAAAGTCCCCCCCAATAACCCACGCATTTCCCCACCGGAAATGCATTTCCCCACTTGTTTGCTTTTTGTTGCTAGCATGCATTATGATGTTGGAATTTTCTGGTGCAAATTTTACTTTCATCAACAATATTCTATTTGAAGAACACCATCAGGGCTGAATGTATACTACAAAACTTATAACTCAAGCCTTACTAGGAAAAACTGGCATGTTATAGATATCTGTGGGTATTACATAAAACAGTAAACCAATTCTTTCTCGTCACCAGTTTATGCTATGCACTTTATTTGGTTCCCACTTACAAACTTGATAGTTAAAGTATAGTATGTGTTGCATAAGGTGAATAATCAAGAAGTTTAAAGGCATGTGTTGGTCAGAAAATCTTTATAATGCACAGTGAACGAGTTGCCATTCTCTTTTTGTCATTAGAAAATCACTGTTATCATTATGATTAATTAGTTTGCCTCCGTAATTATGTCAAACCTATTGACCCGACTTGTATAAGTTTGATCACAATGTCGACGAGTTAACCTTCACAGATATCAGTTGTATTAAAATGATGTCTAAGGGCCTTAGAGGTTGCCTCAAGAGCTCAATCACCAAGGATAAAGAATTCATTCAGCCCTCACTAATAAATAGTAGCTTTGGAGTGTATGCATGCTTTCCATTACCCAAAAACAGTGAGCTGACACGAAACATGTTAATGGCACTATAGGGATGGTCTATCAATTTCCATATGGTTGTGTGATTTTAAACCCTTACTTCCAAGCATGAAGTAGGTTGTGTGGTTTCAAATTTTGTTTTAATATGTCCAAGCATGAAGTAGGTTGTGTGGTTTCAAATTTCCAAGAATTAAATGCAACAGCTAATTCCCCAACTATTCTTAGTTGGGGAATGTTTTTGATTCCTACATTCGATGACCATCGTATCTGATTATGTTGCAGTTTACTCCAGTATAGTTATTGATGAAGTTGATGTAGCACTCGTTCCTCTTTGTTTCTTTACAAATTGTAAATGATAAATTGTAAACCTTATTTACAGAACAATTACGCAAATTCAGTTATACCTGTTTGACTGTGTGGTGCACTATCAATTCTACCCATACTAGCACTGCTTAAAAGTAAATAATAATATTAAAAAACACTACTCGAAACTACTTTCTCGAACTAGACAGTGCTTATACTGTGATCCATACTCAAAGTGAGCTAACTGGTTTCGCCAAACAATGTCATAACACTTGGTATTTACCTTTTAGGATGCAATAGTGGATTAAATACTTTTAGCAGCCACTTGTTATGAGCCCCCTCTGTTACATTTTGCATCCCTAATATTAGATGCAATGGTTGAGAAACGGACAATTTATTGAATTCTTTCTCTATTACTTTTACCTTAGCTAAACATAATTCTAGCTCCCCCCCCCCCCCCTCTCTCCTATTCTGGATATCCTTCATTCTGACACTAAAACATCAAACAATTACTATTTCATCAAAATGAGAACTTGATGAAATCTATCTTCTCAGCACACCCTACTTTTCAGAGGAACTCAATACAAGAAAGCTCTTGAAAATTAAGAGCTGATACCCAAATATGAATTGCTGGGAGACAAATATATAAGTTAACTTTTTGCTAATGATCTACATTGATAAATTATAACAGAGAAATGAAATGGGAGATAAATGGTATGGGCTGCATAACATAAATATTCAATGTTGATTACTGCAATATAAATTAGTCATACCACATTCATTATTTGTACAGGTAAGAAATCTACTTATGTTAATGTCAAGGTTAAAAATATAGGTCGTGCATTAATTTAACAATAATTTGATCATTGTACAGAACCCAAAATTACCTTATATCTCATCTTTGGAGCATGAAAACCTCAACATGACAGCCATGTCATGTGTCATGTTCAACAACTATTAGACACTTGAATAGGACAAATGCGTCCAACACGAAATATTTCAATATAGTTTTTAAAAAATTCCCTCTGGTGGTCATTTTATATCCTGTCTGTCTGTGTCTGTATTTTTGATATAACCTGCATTTAAAGCAAATGGATTGGAAATGCATATGTGATGAAGCTATGTCTTAGAATATATCCAGAAATTCCATCTCTTTCAAGTAAATACCTTTAAGTCAAAATATCACTCACTTGCATGTACCTCAATGTACCCTAAGTAGGTTTTTTTGATGAATGTACCCTAAGAATGTTTAAACTTCAAATTTTTACTTGATCATTGGTTTCATCCAATTATATTTTTTCGGCAGAACAATTTGATCATTGGTTTCATCCAATTACTTAGTGCTACTTTTCTTCTGCTTCTTTTATGGTAATATGATCATGTGTGTATTGGTATTACGATTAAGTCTGACAACAGTTTACTCCAGTATAGTTATTGATGAAGTTGATGTAGCCGGCCGGGCCCACACAAGAAGATGTTGATCAGCAAAAGGCAACAGTGGCACGTCTGGAGGCAGCAATGGTTCAAATAGCGACGTTAGTCCGACAACAGTCACAACGAATTCCAACTCAAGCACTGGTTAGTATTCTACAACTAAATACCCACTTTTAACTAATTTAAATTAAATAAGAGTCAACGTTAGTATTGCACATGTTTAAGAATTTATTAACTACCATATGCTTGTTAATGTTCTTGGTTCTCTCTTATACAATAAGCATGTAGTAGAGCCAACCTTATGTACTACATGCAAATATTTCAATTTACAGTAAATTGCTCGTAAAGTTTAAAACAGTGCATCACTTTAAACCTGAAGGGATGGTAGTCTTGTATAAAAAGTTAGTTGGGATCGATTTTTTTTAACAACCTCAGTTGTAAATATTTAAAACTTGAAAACTGTGTGTCCTGAATTGTATATATGCAGCTTGAATTCTTTTAATAGTTGAGAAAAGGAAGCCTCATACTTAAAGTGGAGGTGATTCCCTCATATATAGTGGTTATAGTTACGTGGTGGGACTCCCCATGGTCGATCTGCGCAGTTAAGCTATGATTTGTACTGCATTAAAATTTTTGTGAACATATGTGTATTGACGTGAACATCATGATGAACTGAGCAGATTGTCCATACAGTCTAGTCCACCATGTGAGTACAACTGCTCCCACCATGTGAGTACAACTGCTCGATATGAAGAAACTTTTTATTTAGTTATACAGTTATTTATAAATTTGATGCTTCATTTGATGCAGCATCAAATGAAGCAAGTGTGGGCCAGCCCTGCCTGTTGCTTTATGGAATGTTCCTGTGAGTTTAGATATTTTTTAAGCAAGTGTGGCTTTTGCAAATCGTTGCTGGATGGAGAAAAAGAGACTGAAGATTCCTTCTATGTTGGTACCCTCCTCCATATCATGAACAATATCATCTAATTTGGTCTTAGTAGCTATTTAGGATATAGTTCTATGTTGGTCAATACGATGTTATTCTGGAAGGAACATTTTTGATCAGGAACAAAGAACTCTACAACAAATAACGTAGTTCCTAAAATCTTCCAACAGTCTTATTTTTTTGTCGTTCAACCCAATTGTCTCCAGTACTTGCTCGATTTGATCAATGAATCTGCAAGTGCATTACTTCAATTAGTATTGATGTCACAGGTTTCTTAACTAATTTAAATTAATTAGTATTGAATCTGCAAGTGCATGCTTTAGAATCTTAAACAGACATTCTCTGTATCATGTGTTCACTCCATGTGAGATATCATATCACTTGTTGATAGACAAAAGAAGGCGTCGCTTCTTGTTGTTCAGTTCAGTTCAATTTTTGCTCATAGCTAGGTGTGGTATCAGCTAAAAGAAAGAAAAGAGTGGCTGAAGGGTTAAGGCAAGTAGAATTAGCAGATTGAGTATGATAATCATAATCTCATTGAAAAGTCAGGAAAAATATCTTTAACATGTTCAAATTGAGCCACCCTCATTTGATGCTTCTTATATACAGTTATCATTTATACATTACCATTTATGCAGTTATTTATTTCTCTGTGTATGTGTATGTGTTGCCTCTCATATCCATTACTTGACTGAAATATTTATGTTTTTTCTACAGGGCCAGCGTATTTCATCGGTTTCCAGTCACACACATATACTAGGACAAAATAACGATGGAATTGGAAGCAACAGCGGGCCACACGAGGAAACTCCCCTGCTGTAGTTTGTTGAATTTGGACTTCTTTTAAAATATTTTGTAGGAATTATATCTATATTTTGTAATAACTATGTATTGTACAACATATACATTTGATACTCGTTGTATGACAGCTATGTGTTACATATTTTGTTTTCTATTGCGTTGTTTTTTGTGATGTGTGAATTTTGATTCTTGATTATGATATTATTGATTTACCTGATTTGCATTTAAATTTAATATGATTAAATGTACTTGTAATATGCGATTAATTACTAGATTTTTCAATTGAAAATTTTATAATAAAATGTAAAAATAAAAAATAAAAAAAATTAAAAAAAAACACTATCGCGGCGTTTATCACGAAACGCCGCAATAGATACTCTAGCTTCTGGGCACCTCTATCGCGGCGCTGGACCAGCGCTGCAGTAGGGTACCAATGCTAGCTTTTTAATCGTGGTACAGTCCCGGCGCTTGGAAAAAGCACCGCTATAGCTAGGTGCAGTCCCGGTGCTTAGGAAAAGCGCCGCTATAGCTAATTTATAAAAAAAACGAAACACTCCTATAACGGCGGTTTGGCAACGCCGTTATAGGTGGCCACTCTATAGCGGCGGCGTCCAAACACGCCGCGATAGCCTATATGGTTATAACAACGCACGTTCTAACGACGCTTTTAGTGGCGATTTCAGAAGCGCCGTTATGAGCTATAACGGTGCCAAAAAACGCCGTTATAGCCTTATAAAAGCGCCGCTATAGCCTGTACGGTTTGTAGTGCATATTTAGTTCCTTTTGAGTGAACACATACTTGAGACTCTTGTGATCAGTAAAAATCTCAACTCTATCTCCAAGTAGATAATGTCTCCATAACTTCAAGGCAAAGATTACGGCTGCAAGTTCAAGATCATGCGTAGGATAGTTCTTCTCATAAGGCCTCAACTTCCTGGATGGATAGGCAATAACCCTTCTTCGCTCCATCAGCACAGATCCTAAACCTCTGCCAGAAGCATCATAATGAATCACAAAGCCTACTAAATTGTCTGGGATAGTCAGCACGGGTGCTGACATCAACTGGTTCTTCAACTCCATGAAGGCTTCCTTATAATCTTCATCCCAAACAAACTTATTCTCTTTCCTCGTCAAATTGGTTAGGGGTCCAGAAATCTTCGAGAAATCCCAAACGAACATCCAATAATACCCCGCCAATTTGAGAAAACCTCGCACTTCTGATGTTGACTTCGACACTGGCCAATCCTTGACTGCAGTAATCTTCAACGGATCAACATAAGCACCATCGCCGGGGATAATATGGCCCAGAAATGTGGCACGATCGAGCCAGAATTCACACTTAGCTTCCCATAGGTTTGATTCTCCCTCAAAGTCTGCAAGACAACCTTTAAATGCTGCATGATCATCCTTGTTCTAAGAATACACCGGGATGTTGTCGATGAACACCATGTCCAAGAACGGCGAGAAAACCTTATTCATCAGACTCATGAATACGGATGGTGCATTGGTAACTCCAAATGGCATTACTAAGAACTCGTAATGTCCATATCTCGTGTGCAACCGCCGTCTTTTGAATATCTTCAGTCTTCACCTTAACCTGATAATAACCAAAACAGAGATCCAACTTAGAGAAAACTGAAGCACCTCCAAGCTGGTTGAAAAAATCGTCGATCCTCGACAGAGGGTACCGGTTCCTCACAGTGACATTGTTTAGATCTCAATAGTCAATATAAAGTCTGCGAATACCATCCTTCTTATTAACGAACAATAGTGGGCACTCCAAGGTGAAACGCTTGGCCTGATAAAATCCCTGTCCAGCAACTCCTGGACTTGCACCTTTAGTTCTGTCAACTCATCTAGTGTCATCTGGTACAGACTCTTCGAGATTGATGTCGAAACTGATTGAACTTCGATACTGAATTCCACATCTCGGTCTGGCAGCAATCCAGGCAATTCTTCTGGGAAGACATCGAGGAAATCCCAGACAACCATGGGTGTAACTAAACCATCGGTGCACATCAATTCTAGTGCATGAGCCTTCTGGTTCAACGAGTTCTTGACATACCCAGACGGTGTCTCACTTGCATGAAACTCAAACTCCTGGTGATCTGGGAGCCTGAATATTACCTACTTCTCCCGGCTATCAGTCACGGCATAGGTAACTCCCAGTCAATCCATCCCCAAGATAACATCAAAGCCAGAGTTGGGGATCACAATGAGATCAGCCTAGAAATCCATGCCCCTAATCAGCAAAAGGCTCTGCTTGCATGCCTTAGAACAGATAATGATGCCTCCACCTGTTGTGATATTCCAAGCTGCTGGTATGACGTCGCAAGCCAAATGGTGCTGATCCACAAAGCGGAAAGAAACAAAGGAGTGGGTAACACCGGAATCAAACAGAACATTGGTATGAAAAGAATGAACTTAATCAGCAAAAGGCATCATTATCTGTTCTAAGGAATCAATGAATGTGGATGAATAGAAGGGACGAAAGAAAATAAGAAACGAATGAACTGAATATGAAGGGATAAAAAGTTGATCGAATGATACTAGTATCCAGATTGAAGGAAGGTTATTACATGTTCAAGTGATCAATGTGGTGCGCACATTATTGAGTTAACCTGACTAGAGCCTAACCTGGGCTCTGATACTAATAAAAACCTGTCACGCCTTACTTCCCAAAATACGGGAATACGAGCACATAACAAAGGCCTAGTGAATAATGAGTACATCATCCATAGCTATAAAAGATTAACTCATCAATATGCAAAAGATCACAACCATGCAAGAATAATTAACCACATAAACAAGGAATAAACTCCAAAATATTCATGAAATAAATTCATAAAATAATATCCAACATCAGGGAGAAAAGTAAACATCGGGTCTATAACCCCGAAATACAAAGTACGATAAAAGAAGCAATGCAGAATAGTAAATAACATGAATCAAATAATTATAGCAATCTAATGATTCAGCTCAATTCTCTAGAAGATTTGTTCACCAAGTTCTTTAGTCAAATCTCCTCCTATACCTGCAACTTATCAACTATAGATGGGAAAAAAATTGTCTGTTAGAGCAAGTTACGGACAGCAAGTAGTAAAAGAAAGGAAGCAAAAAAAAAACATGGTATATCAAGAAATAATGAACAAGATCAAAGTCAAGATCACTAATAAGGGTTGATAATATGTTCAAAGACTATAAACAAAGATGCAATAATCGAGACAACAATCCATAATCAAGTTGATAACGGTAATCATGATAAGAGTGCAAGTGTCAATCCTAGATTTATTAGTCTTTTATTATCCTATCTAATGCACGTAATACTGTGTTCCATACCACATGTTCGGTGCATACAAACAATGATCGTTTAGACTATAGTGGTGAACTTTACAGATCGTGTACTCGGCACAATAATCAATAATCAATAATCAACAATCAATATTCCAAAATCAATAATCCACAATCCATGATCAATCTAACGATAAGGGACTTTTCCCCGAGTAGAGTCTCCGATTGTTCACTGCCAAATCGACCCTTATTACCCCAGCTTTTTATTATTTTATTATACTCTAATGTGGACATGCAATGGGTATAGAAGTTTCGAAGCGATGCCAAAAGAAGGTGTCATGACTATGCAATGCATGGTATACCTAATTATATTTCCTAGATGCAAAATCAAACATAAATATATACAAAAAAACACAAAATACACATTCTAGACAGCAAGACGTTACTGTACAAAAATTAACTTTTCCGTTACTACAGAAAAGTAAACCAGGTTCCATCAAGGGTTCTGGAAACTACACTCTCTGCCGATTCGAACGCATATTCATACGACATATTATAACTACAATAGCTAGGCATATAAGTTCATTCTTTACTGGTTTCATGTTCATGCAGCATGTTAGGGTCAAATTCTTATGTATAAAAGTTGTTTGTAATTTCATTTAAAAATCTCATAAAAATCATATTTTAATTCCTAGCAGTGTTCATATCAACATGATTAATCCCATATTTTAATTCTTAATTTAATCTACTGTTTCAACTAGTTAAACATGGTAATGCATTTTCAGACTGGATTCTGGTATTCAAACGTCACTGTGCGAAAATTTGAATATCTTGCAATCTGTAAGTCGGATTACAAAACCGTCAGATAATCTGTATTTCAGACACAAAAGGTTACAACTCTTCTATGATAAGTTTTAATTAACATTATCTACAGTTAGGTCAAAAATATGGTTCTTTACTGAACTAGTGCTCTGGCAGCAATCTAGGGTCAAGTTTTGATACATATATCAGGTCTGAAATTTCATCAATAATCTTACAAAAATAACAAAGTGACTCCTAATCATGTCTAGTAACAACCTAGTTAATTTTAAGTTTTAATTTTACTGTTAACAATTTGTTTTAATATAATTCATTAGATTAGGTTAATATAATTCGGGTTTAGGGATAATTAGTATATATATAGGGGATTAAGATGTGGGTTTGGGTTTGGGTTAACGGGTTTGCGGGTTTAGGTTAGGATCCAACAAGAAATGGGCTTGGGTTTAATATAAATAATTAAATAAGAATGAGATATTGGGTTGGGCTCAAAATTAAATAAATTAGTGGGTTAATAACATACACAAAGATTAAAAAAAATAGAGTGCACAAGAAACTCAAGGTTCAACAAATGAAATTAAAATTGATTTAAAGAATACAATTGTGTTGAAGATGAATAACAAAAGTTATTATTAAAATAAACAGATTAGAGAAATGTGAAGAGAAAAGACTTACAAAAGAAAATCCGAAAAATCGGAAACATGGGTTACAATATATGCCAAGAATATATAGTTGTAAGATATATGAGACTTCACCAGAGTTTCAACCTTGTCGGCCGGCGCCGGAGTTTGTGGTTTCACTACATAGTAGGCTGCTCGGCAGGAAAACTACCGTTGGAATGTAGCCTTAATTTGACCACAAATTCTTTAGCTACCAAATCAAAATTTATATAGGTTTGCAATGGAATAAACCTCGTGTATATATATATTGGAAGATGCTATTCCATCTCCATCTTTTGGAGGAGGAAAACAATGGCTCTTCCATATATATGTCAATACATATCTACTTTCCTTATATATTACATGAAACATTTCCCTTTAAGGTTGGCTCATTTTTATCTTTACATATTTTACTTAATTTGAAGGTAAAATTCAAGGGTCTATGTGAGACTATATGTTATAGGATTGCTTGCAAATACAACTAAAATACAATTACTGTTACATCTTGCATTTGATAATCGGTTGCCGCAATTGCAATATGACTAGCTGATATATGTACAACGGGATCGTTGCAAGCAGAGAAGCTAGCTAGCAAGAAGGGAATTACAAATGAACGAAGATTGTGGCAATTTGCCTACCAATTTGACAGTGGCCGTCGTTTGCAGCGTTAGCAATGGTTCCATCATGTTCTTAGTTAAACATAGCTCCGCAATTTCATCTGTGGCCAAACTAGCTGGAACTTGCAGCTTGCAGCTAGCATCTCATAAGATCACTGCAATTTTCCCAATCAAGATTGTATTATTCCTCAGCAACTTATTTCTCATGGAAACCTGGTTGGGTTGTATTGACCAACTAGTAATCAACATATATACTCTCATGTAAATGCATTCCAAATTTAACCTAGCTATTTGCACTGATGATCTGTTGACATGAGTATGAGACATTTGCATCAGTCACTTTAAATAAGAAAAACTCAGATTTTCAAAAGTAATATATAAATGAAAAAGGAAATAAAAGTCACTAAATTATTTGCTCCATGTTTTTTTTTGGATGAAACGGATAGAGTCTAACGACTCCAGCCAGGCAATCAATAAATAAATAAAAATTAAGTACAAGATAAGCTTTACAAGAAGTAAAACAAATTAACGGGCGAATATACAATAAGGCCTGATAGTGGCGAAGGAATAAGTAGCTAATCTCACTAAATACATCAGAATAACAGAGAGAGCCTGAATGGATGTGGTATGGCCAACAGTCGACAGATGCAGCCATCGAAGAGGGGAGATCCCGGAATTGCCTCAGCACGGAGGGAGAGAGCACTCAGGTACCGACATTCGCGGCACCGAAGTGTTCACATCAGTGGAGATATCCACTGAGTAACCGGTGGACACTCGAGCCGCCCAAGGGGGAATTAGACCATTGCAAAGTCGCCAGGGACCAATGGATCACAGAAGTTGATAAAGGAGGGGAAAGCACCGGCCTAAGCGTTCCCCCTCCTACGACAACTCCGTCTACGAACTTCCCAAAACCAAGATAAGCAAGCGACGACAAAAAGAAATGAATGTCGCACAGAAAAAAAATTAATACAATCAGCAGTATTACAAAATCAAACAAGTCACAACAACTCCTCAGTGCAACAAAAGAAAGAGGGGAGATCACACGGGATAGAGTCGGATCATCGATGGAAGGGCTGAACAAAATAACCCACAATCTAGACAAATGAAAGCCAAAACAGCCGGACTAATCCACCGTCCGAATAGAGCTAGAGCGGGAGAACATATACAGCAAACATCCAAAATATCCCGGCGATAATACAAAAAAGGTATCCGGCTAAGTCACACCATTAAAGCCAAGCCATATCAACACCAAAAATGTTAAATACATACATAAGAAAAGAAAATAAACCATCATAAGAACAAACTAAGAACCAAAATAAGTTCAGTAGATTCACTTGCAGTTAAGGATCAAGCAAAAAGGAGGAGGAAGAGGAAAGGCATCTCTCTCACAACCTGGACCGAAAATCCAACCCCCATCAACACTGCGCAACAGCGCAGCGCACAAAAGATAAAATGCCAATACCTCCTCAATCCTGCAAGCAATAAAAGGAGCGAAGAAAGGCATCAGCCAAAGATGGTAATCCAATAAACTACATAAGAGAAGAAAATTATATAGCATTAAGGTTTCGAAGACAAAGGAACGCATTCTCCAGTCTACTATTGAAAAGAGACTCTCTAGCTTCGATATTTAACGTCGAAGACCAGAGATTAAAAAGAAATAAGAATTCCTCAATTATTGTGCAGGTGGTTGAAGCAGTGTGACGGAAAAGTCTCTTATTTCTTTCCATCCACGTGATCCAAATAATAATTTGAAACGACAGATTCCACAATTTGTGGTACTTATAATTAGAAGGGAGAATAGCCCAGCAAGAGGATAAATTGGATGGGGTAGAAGGAATTTCCCAGGCAAGAGCACTAATTTTCCAGAGCGGGCGCGTGAATTCGCACACAACAAACAGATGATCCACGTCCTCAGATTCATTAGAGCACAGGGGACACAATTGACCCCACGCTAAGTTCCTTTTGTTGAGAATTTCGACTGTAAGCAACCTGTTGTTGAGTGCGAGCCAGGAAAGTATTTTCACTTTAAGAGGGGCACATGACTTCCAAACGAAGTCAGCGAAAGGGGAAAGAGTGCCTCTAAAGTTAAGAAAGTGATAAAAAGATTTAACAGAATAATTCCCTGACGAATTCCAACGCCAAGAGAAATTTACTTTAGCCCACCATTCGAAATTGTTAAGGGGGAGAAGGAGATCGTTAAAATCAGCAATTAATTGCGTAGGGATATTGATCGAGAACGGGATCAACCAGTGCCTTTGTGAGTTGGTAATGATGAAAGATTCTGCTACCGTTGCTAGGGGATTGGAGGCCAGGCGGAAGAGCGCAGGGAAAGAATTGGCGAGTTTGGTGTTACCAATCCAGAGATCAGTCCAGAACTTGGCCTTAGATCCATCGAAGCAATCATGGATGATACCACATTGGAATGCAGCGGCCGCTTTCCACACCCCCTTCTAGAAAGGGGAGGCGTTACAGTGGATAGTGAGGGGGAAACTCCACCACAGATCCGAAGAAAAGCAATTAACCTTGATGCTTTGGATCGAAGGCAAATCCTCGATTTTAAGGAACCTCCACAGCCATTTACCCTGGAACGCCAAATTTTGATGCCTGAGGTTCAACACCCCTAAACCTCTAGCCTCCTTGGAAGAACAAATAAGTTTCCAGTTACTCAAGTGAGATCCTGGCTTGTGATCAGATGAGCCTGACCAGAAAAAATTACTTCTGATCTGGTCAATCTTCTTGATAACCCAAGCGGGAACGTAATAGAAAGACATCATATAAAGAGGGATGGAGGATAGAACCGAATTGAGAAGAATCAGTCTACCTCCTCGGGAAAGCAGTTTCCCAGCCCAGACGGAGAGTCTGGATTCAACCTTATCTATCATGGGTGACCAATCAAACTTATGCAGTTTACCCCATCTCAGAGGAATGCCCAAATACGTGATGGGGAATGAGGCAATAGGGCAGTTAAAGAAGTTGGAAATTTCGCACTGGCGATTAGGTGAACCACCCAGCCAGAGAACCGAAGATTTTTGAAAATTGATAGAGTCCCGATGCTAATTCGAAACAATAAAGGAGTTTAAGGTTGCGGAGAGAGTTGGAGTTCGGTTTGGCGAAGATGATTGTGTCATCGGCGTATTGAAGATTAAGAACACCATGGAACCCGCGTGAGTTGCCCAAGCCTTCAATAACCTGGGCCTCCTAAGCATTGCGAAGAAGTTTACTAAAAATATCTGCAACCAGGGAGAATAAGAGGGACGAAAGAGGGTCACCCTGGCGAAGGCCACATTTAATTTTAAATTTGTGACCTTCGGCACCATTAATAATGATAGAGGAGGTTCCAGAGAAAATGCTGGACTTAATCCAAGCAATCCACTTGGGACCAAAACCTCTATTAATAAGTAATTCGAACAGGAACTCCCAGCTTACATCGTCGTACGCTTTTTGGAAGTCAAGTTTGAGGAGGATTCCTTCCGAATTAGAATTGTGACAATGCGAAATAATCTCTTGGGCCGAAGCAACACTATCAAGAATAAAACGGTCCTTGATGAAACCCGATTGAGCGAGATCGATGAGGGGAGAGATCACTTCGCCAAGTCTAGCGGAGAGAACTTTCATAATGATTTTGAAAGTGGTGTTGATTAGACTAATAGGCCTAAAATTTGCCACGGTATGCGCACCCATCATTTTAGGAATGAGTACAATGTGTGCATAATTGATGCGGTCAAAAGAAAAGGAACCTTGGTGAAGCTCCGTAAACATACGGAGGAGATCGTCTTTCAGCCAATGCCAGAACTTTTGGAAAAAGAAGACGGGGAATCCGTCCGATCCTAGCTCGGCATCGCTTTTTAACGAGAAATCCGCCAACTTAATCTCTTCCATGGAAAACTTGGTACGAATTCAATTGCCCAAGTGTATAATATTTATTTGTTTACCATAATTTCCTTTTGTAGAGGTAGGATATGGGTTTTTGTTACCTTCAAGAACCATAAGATATGCATATCCTCAAACTTGAAATTACAATGAAAACTTTAATCAACACAGAAATAAATGTTCCATTGTACATTGGCAAAGACCATACAGCTAACCGTAAGAGATTTTATTTACAACAGAGTAATAATGCAGCTTATCTTCATAGTCAACAGCCATAAAATGCAGAGAATGATATCATAGAAACGGAATCATTGAATGTTCTGTTTTGTTTTTCCAGTAATAGTTAAGTAATAACTATTGAGTAATGCTAGAGCCACTACCAATTTCACTACATTTCTCTTCACTACCTTAGGTGGCATACTCCAATAGGTAGAGGAAGATAGAGTAGGTGGGAGAACTCTCCAATAGGAGTATGCCACCTAAGGTAGTGAAGAGAATGATAGTGAAATTGATAGTGGCTGAAGCATTACTCATAACTATTGCTTATTAGATATTAGAGAACAATTACATGAGCTCCTTGCATAAATTTCAACAAAGCAGAAATCAGTACATAAAAGAGTTTAAAAGGTGCAGCAAATACAAGGTAAGATGTCCAAATCCACAAAAGAATAATTATATGAAAGAATATGATTCACATAAATTTATTCAAGCACATAACTTACATGGTTTCTCTTCCCAATTATATGCACTCCTCACAATCTAGAAGTATTTCAACAAGTAGAAGCCCCCGTGTGTCTTATTGTTTACTGCTTCGGTATGGTTCTAGTAAATTGGGGCTTAACCATACAAAAATTGAAGGCACCGATTATTCTCTTACAAAATTGGTCAAATTATCGTTGATCACTTGTTCATGTCCGCATTGATAATGTACACAGCTACTTCAAGTAGAATAGAGCTGACAGTCAAGTAGTCTATCGGCATCATGAGAATCCATCTTCAATAGAATATATACTTTCTGAATATAGCGACATTCCTTGGATCAGTCAAAAAAGTCCATCTTCACGTCTGTCACATCAAGCTGCAAGATCTCCGACCTACAGCCCAAGATGGATCCCACACTGCAGCAGTAAGAAACAAGAAACATATCATACTTGAAACTGAGCATGAAAGGAGCAAACTAAGTAAAATTAGTAAATAAAAATATAGTTATGAAGACAAAAAAGACAATTTTCCTAGAAAACTATTCTGCAGACAAGTTTTTTTTTTGTACATTTTACACTTTTTCAAGTATTGACACAGGCAGTAAAGCCAACTTGAAGCATCTAAAACCAAAACTAGCATAACTTGATTCGTACAGAAACAGTAGATAAGAAGTTCATTTTCTCATCATTAGATTGGCTACACTCGGTGATATACCCAAAAAAAATCATTGATAACATCTTATGAATAGTAAACTTGGTTAACATAATAAGAACCAAAGCAGCCACCTTGATTCTTAAAAACAAATGCTGTTAATACATCCTTGCTTATTTTGAAAGGGACATATTTTGTTTGGCTTTGGGCTTTTAACAGTACTCCATCATTGGGTGTACTTCCCTATAGCAAATCAATCATCTTTCTTCTTCCCCATCTTCAAGATGTTCTACTCAAGCCCCGGAGAAATTGGAGCTAATAAGATATTGTATTCCCCTATCTCATTTTATAACTACGTATCTGGCTCCAAATAAAAGAATGGCCATCAATTTGTAAAGGTTTACCATATCATAGCTGCAGCACTGTGCTCCATAGATAGGAAAAAACTTTGAACAATGATGGTCATCTCCACCAACCCAAAAAAAGACAGCAATTTAAGGCAAAGTCAACAGTGGAAAACAGAAGGGTTGCAAAAAACTTGCTAAACAGCTTACAGAACTTTTATATATTCCCCAATGAATAGTTCTTTTTTTTCCAAAGAGTTTCCAGTGATTAATTCATAGCCTGTAAAGTTAACGGGGAAGAATTTGACAGAGTAAATTAGAGGGCAAGAAATGAACATTATTTTCCTCACCTTGGATGAGTGCGTCCTAGATCCCCATGCACAAATTCCTTAATATATGTGCCAGCCTGTATTTGAACCATATCCAAACAGAGTTCAGATAGATAATTCAGTTCAAGATAAAGAAAATCTACACATTTTCTTTATATTGTTTAATTCTAGGAGATGAATTTGGAAAGAAAATCTATCATATGGTATATCTTTGATGAACAAATAACTGGGGAAGATTTTCTACATGGTCCATGGAGTTCTCAGTTACAAAAAAAAAATTAAATATATGTGCTATAATGGAGTCGAAATTGTAGCCATTAGTCACAAATTTCACCCACGGAAGTTATACTTACCCTTTCATCCTTAAATTTCAGTTAGAATATTCTTCTTGCCATTACATTTTGCTAAATAATGAAACTTCTAATCAAGACAGGATGACAAAGCTACATATTGTGTTCAGCATCATTAACAAAGAAAGTTGCTGATTGCCATAGTTGACTTGTGATAGAGAAGATAGTGAAAACAATACATCCTGTATCGAAAAATTAAAATAAATAAAAAACAAAATTGCATGAAGAAGATACCATTACCTGAGTACACAGGTGCAATAAAAAATACTGGGAACTTCCAGCGACTTTTTCGACCTTCATCCTGGGACCAAAAGGGAAAAAAAACTTAAAAAGTTAAATTCTTCAATGCCCTTAAAATGGGACAAATAATCAATCACTAGTGGAACGAAATTGTTTCTACCAATGGATGACTCTCTTACGCTCCAAAGGACTTCGACGATGAAGTACTCTAATAGGTGTCCTTTGCAAGATTTCCTGTTTCATCAATAAAAATAAGACAAATTAACAAAAATTAATTATGTACAGTGAACAATAAATAATTTGCCACACAAGAATATCAAATCGAAATGACTAGTGAGCTGCATGCCGCTTGACTCTAAAGTATTACACTAGCAACTCACCATGTCCTTAACAGAAGTTATATTATGAATGTCTTCCTCGCTTAATGGGCGAGTAATCCACACCAGGGCAGCATACTGTTTCTGAATTGGACAATAATAACTGTGTTACTCATTCCATTACGTGGCCAAAAGAAAAAACAGATGAGGAAAGAGGGCTAGTATGGAGAACGATAAAATCAAAAAAAAAAATAACCTGTTTCTCTGCTTCTCCTTCCCGCATCAAAGCCCAGATTTCACTACCAACAACATTGAGATTTCGTATCCTAACCTATTGAACAGAATGAATACACATTTTACTGACATTTTATTATCAATAGATAGAACTTACAAAACATGATACAGAACATACATATTTTTTGTCGGAATTGTTTATTGTGTCTGTAATCTTTTGAACATCAATGGTCGATGAAAGGCAACGAGCATTTGATACTTCAATGAGGAATGGACGACCAGATCCCAACATTCGTACCTAATGAAAGGGTCAGTTTATTCCTTTCAACAATATCAATGAACACGCTTTCAAGGTAGAGAAAAGTTTACATCGATATCTTCTCTCCCAGCAGCATGAAACTTGTAGTTGTCACCTCTACAAACAGAAAGTACATTGCTCCCAATTATCTCCTATAATTTGAAAATCACAAAGAGGTTCATGGATACAAGTGTGAAAGACAAGATGGGGCTCTCATTTGAATTGACTGCCATAATAGGGTGATACCTCAACAGATGCTTCTCCCATTCTTTCATCATCAATTATCCAACGTGACTGACTCACCTTTCGGGAGAACTGTTGGAAAGGTGGAAAAATTGCATGGGTGAAAAATTCCAGTGTATTTGCAAAAGCTCAAATGCAAGCCACCTATATATAGTTAAGAACTCTCAGAAAGTAACTCAACTGGCACATGAATAACTGTAACAAGTGACAAAAAAGTATTGAGGTCCAATGGACCTCATACTTTCTACAAGTAATACTCTTTTGAAAATAGAGCAGATAGATCAGCATAATGGTTTGCACCAAAAAAATATGTTACTGCAATCATCGTCTATGAAAAACCCATACCCAGGTATACAGGCTGTACCGAACAATGATAAGCTAGAACACCATTTCACTCAGCCTAATGTAACCCTAAAAGAATAAGCTTTGATCCCCATTATAAGTTTCAGATAGATAATTTGGCATCCAATTTATCTAGCTTCCAGTTCAACATTTTAAAAAATAAATAAATTTGAGCATATTTCGTTGTCTTAAATAAAAGAAACTTACTGAATTTAATCTACAGATTTCACTACAGAGTAGACAGCATAAGGATTCACTTTGATCAGCAAAAGTTGGTTATAATAGAAGCTAAGATAGAAGCCTCGCGTTATGCCTTTTGGTGATACCATTCAAAGAGTTTAAAATCCAAGTTTGCATATTTAAAAGAGAACAATAGTAAAGAATTAGTGTCCAATCACATTAGAATGTTTAATGTGTTGCTAAGCATTTAATAATTAACACGCCTGGCTTTCTGAAAAAGTGCTTCAATCATTATCAGGAAGTTTATAACATATGATTTCAGAAAACTGATCGCTGCATAAATACACCCCATTAATGCCTGTACTCAATAAAAATATCCATAGTCGCAATAGACAATGCCATGTGGAGCATGAAGTTACAACAACATAAGAGAAAACTGAAGTAGTAAAACCGATGAGTGCTCACAAAGGAAAGGCAAGAGTCAAATTGTATACAGATTTTAAGGATATCAGCATACCTTCAAGTATCTACCACCAATGTATATGGGCGATCTATGGCAAGTAATTGTCAGGTGACATGGCTTGACAACCTAAAGAGAAAATAAATCAAAGTCAACATTTTACACTTAATATTCTATATGCATAAGTTTTCTATTAAAAAAAACAGGATTACCTTCTCTGGTGGAAATATTATATGCTCACTGAAGACATCATCTTCCAAATTATTAAGTGTTTTGAGAATGGCCGCATCAGATTCACTTTTACTGCTTCCATTCAAATCTCGGCCTCCTTCTGTTACTGTTAGCATCATCATCAATATCAATATTGGAACTCAGAAGGGAAATCCGAACTCAAACTATTTAGGATGTTTCATTGAAGGCACAGTATATAATTATATACTTTATAGTAATTTAAAGGGCAAAGAAACATCTCTGCTATTATAAAAAAAATTAAGTAGTGACTGTCAGTATGGCTGCTGGCGTGTAGCCATCAACCATTAATGACATGTGTAGCACAAGTGATAAACAAATTCTCTTTGTTTTTGAAGTCAATGTCATTACCAGAAAGTTTAAATCCAATTTCCCGAAGAATTGGAAGGGAAGTAGATGCAATGCATAGCCCACGAATACAATTTATGTTAGGCTCCGTTTGGCATTGCTTTTGGATGATGCTTTTGGATCTGAAAGCTCTTTTAGGTTCCCAATATGTGATTGGCGAACATAATTCAAAGTGCATTTTATCAAAAGTACTTTATCTAAAACTACTAATTTTAACATTTTTCTTAAAAGCACCTAAATGGACCGTTTAGCTTTTCAAAAAGTTCTTTTACTTGGTAAATTTTTTTTGGAGTTAAAACATTATTCTTTCTAACGGTACTTTCTGGTACCAGCATTTTTCAACGAAAGTACTTTTAGTTCACAGCAATACCAAACAGAGCCTTAGGGCCTTAGTCTTGCAGATCAACATTGAGCACATATGAAGTACACGTGCCAAAAAGGCTAGAAAAATATCTTGGGCGTGGAAAAACCAGTTTTGTCTGACATATCTCTGCTTACAGAATGAGTGGTAGAACGATTACAATTCAAAAATAACACTAAAAGATACCCACTTAAAATACACTATAAAAGGAGGGAAGTCACATAATGCACATAGGAATTACAAAATTTGGTCAAAAGGTAAAAGGAAAAAAGGTCAGTACACATTAAGTTGTCTTCCCTCACTAACTTGGAATAAGATTCTTCTCATGGATGTTACAGTGCCTTTGATTTTGAGTATCCCTTCATGCTGGTAATTATCAGCATTCAGCACAGAAACTGAATATGTTGGCTTTATATCCAACACAAGCATGATAGACAATACACTGAATATTTTTGCGATGTGATAAAAGTATATACATAAGCTTTATATATCTAGATAATGCTCAATAAGGCGATGATACTCCACCAGTAACAGACATCTTGTTAAAAAAACCAACATGAAAGACAATTTATTATTGCAAAATCATGCCTTAACATCATCCGTAAATTTAACTGAAATCTTAAAGTTCTGGGGGAACTTTTCGATTAAATAGGTACTCTGAGGATACATTTTATAAAGTACTTTGAATAAGTCAGAAGCTTCATAACTTGACCCCTGATTATATGTGTGGGAGATAAAGGGAGAAAGAGAAGGAGAGTACACAATTGTGCAAAGTCTATGAATTTTGGACTGGTATATAAAAGTACTGTAGGACCAGGGTTCTGAGAAAATACTGATCTACTCATATAAGTTGAGCCTTGTAGCTTGTAACTTCAGCAACATATCATAAAAAACACCAATGTAATGATACACATATCTACTTCTGTTGGGAAGATAAAGAACAGCAGTTGGCAGTAATAATAGATAGCAGCATGAATAGAAAACTACTATTTTGCCAGCAACAGCAGCAAAATGGAAATGGATATCCAAGAGGAGAAATCGAAGTAACATGAGAGATATAGGTGCAGAATTTCTTAGATTTTCAACAAAAGTAATAGAAAGAAAGAAAACAATTCTGAGTGCACAAAACCAATATCAATTCTTTCCTAGGCAATAATATTCAATTATGTAGCACAGAAAAACCAAGAGAAATCTTCGAAAACCTCCATGTAGCCTTGTGATCTTAAGCGAACCCCTCTTTTCTTTTCCTTCTTAGAAAGGCCCCTAAAATTTTCAACTTAGTGCTACAAAAAAGGGCAAGGTATCATGAAATAAAGCTCCAACTAATACAACAACAACAAAACCTTTATCCCAAATTTTTGGGATCAGCTACACGAATCCTTTCCTCCATTCAACTCTACCCTTATCAAATTAACACATTCCACATCCCTATCAATAACATCCCTATCATTCATGTTCGTTTTAGTCTAACCCTTGTCCTTTTGCTCCCTTAACTTCATTCTATCAATTTTCCTACTTTGGGGGCAATGAATCTGTCTTCTTTGTATGTTTCTTTGTATGTATCCAAACCACCTCAATCAATACTCCCGCAATTTATCTTCAACAAGGGCAACCTTTACTTTCCTCCATATGCATCCATTTCTTATTTTGTCATTTAATGTTTTTCCACTCATTCACCTTAACATCTTCATTTCGGCTACACTCATTTTGTGGACGTGTTGTTTTTTAACCGCTCAACACTCCAATTGATAAAGCATAGCTGGTCGTATAGCTAATCCTATAACTTTTCCTTCAATTTCAATGGAATCTTCCGATCACAGAATACTCATGCATTTCACCATTTTAACCAACCCGCTTTAATCCTCCACAATCTCCCCATCCTCATGAATGATCAATCCTAAATAACAAAAGTGGTTGCTTCTAGGTTATTCATGGTCCTCGATGCAAACTACACTTTCATCAACTCTCAAAGTTTTATTAAAATAAAACTCCACCTAATGGAGAAAGAAATTGCCTTCATGGAGAAAAATAAAAAATATTGACAATCCTAAGTGATCCTCCTGTTTTGCATATAGATCCGCACAAGCCAACATGGATCGTACTTAGCCTGCACACATAGTGAACTTAAGTGATCGCAAAATGCGCCTGCAATGTTGCATGCCTAGCAAGTCCTCTGACTACTGCCAAGAGGAGAAATTTGGACCCACAGCCTCCTCTTAAGTGGAAGAGTCATGCCACTTGAGCTAGGATAATTTGGCAGCCAACCTCATTTTGACTAGGGAAAAAACATAGATGATGATGAGTTACTTTCCTAGAAAAATTGTCTTATCACAAAAAATTTATGGAGAGGGGGGAGGGGGAAAGGGCCAGTAACATGCCTTGCTACCCAAAAGGGAAGAAAGTAAGCACTAGAAGAGAGACTACCAAGCAAGTCAATGGCCTGTTGTTGGACTTCTTATTTACCAGAACTTGTGATCACTGTTTTGAAAGGGATGACAAGAAGATTAATACAAAAAAAAGCTCAATCGGTTCCTCATCAATTTGGGAGAAGGAATGAGCAGAAGAATCAAGGTGCCAAAGAATTTCCAACACTACATGTCAGTTTGTAGCAGCTATGTGGCAAACAAAACTAATAAGACTAGATTGTTTCCCTATAATCTTCCTGGATATCATAAGGGAAGAGATCCAAACCCATTATAGCTGCTCTTTATAGAAACACCATCTCCCGAATTACCTTAAACAACTATAGAGACAACATTATGAGTTAGTAAGACCTGAAATACATTCATGAGCAATGAAGAGCTAAAGACCTTAAAATGAGGTATAAATTAATTATTTACAAGCTATAACTTCAGCAGAGGAAAGGGTTAACGCCTTAATTTGACGCAAAATAATTAAGCAACAAGAAACAAGTGATGGATATGATTTATTGGGGAGCTCTCACAGTGTACTATCCTAAGATGTAAATTTATACCAACTAGGTTGCACAGATACTTCCTATAGCAGAAAAAATATATAAAACGGAGCAAACACTTGCATATGTTGGTTGATACTCGTCGAATTCACTTTGGGAACGGTGGAACTATACCTGAGAAGTAAATTATCTAATGCCTGGCAGAACTCTATTTTACTTTTAGAAGCATCTACAGGAATTTTTCACTTGCATAATCTATATAATAAAACACAAGACAATTTGAAAAAAGCTATCAAGTGGTTCCCCTTCAATTGAAACAAAATCAACGGTTCAGATTCACCCTCCCAAAACATATTTTTCCTCCAAAAAGTCCCCCCCCCCAAAAAAAAACATTGTTTTTCCCCTCAAAACTAAAAAACTCATTACTTTATTACTATGTCTCTTCTCTCTTCACTTTTTCATATTTCTCTCTTTCTCTCTCCCTCTCTACCTCTCTCTCTCTCATTTTCTCTCTATTTACTCAAATATTTAGATTTTCAAATTTCAGGTTTATAAATTTTCAGATTTCAGGTTTATAAATTTTCAAATTTTTTATGTTTTTTTATTGCTCATGTTACATTGAAAATAACAAACATCTCCTCAATAGTTAAATATCATCTTTTTCCACCCTCAAAGTTCTAAGAAGTTGAATTTTACACCTCCATTTATAATTATTTTTCAATATATACTAATGGAAACATGAACTTTATGTACAACTAATTATTGTCATACTATTCAAACTTGAGCTACATAATTGTTGTTTTACTATTTACAAGGTTTTTCATATGTTGTATCGTTCCGAAGACGTGCCGTACGCACGTGCAAATCTAGTAATAAAATATATGATAATTAATGTTTCGTAAGCATTGATAATAAGCATTGATAAAGAGTGATTTGATAAGTATTGAAGGTAGAGTTAGGGATAGATGAAGACCTCAACTAACTTGGATGAAAACGGTGAAAAAAGATATGATAGTTTGTGACCTTACAGAAGATATTGCACTAAACCGAGCATAATGGAAAACCGGGATTCATGTAGCCGACCCCAACTAATTGGAAAAAATGCTTTGTTGTTGTTGTTGTAAGCATTGATAATAAAAACATAGAACTTCACTATACAAGCTCCAATTATGGTTCTTGCAACAAGATTAATGCAAACTTCACTGTGAATAATCACATGGATGAATGGATGATCCACTCAATTCATCTTGTCTTCACACCTAAATAATCGTTAAAAATGTAAATGTAAATGTACCAACTTTTGCCAATGCATCACATAGTTACAATAAAAGCTTTCTGCAATTAAAGAAAAACTCAACGTACCAACTTTTCTTTTCTTGCAGCGTTGGTCATCCCCCAAAGAATGTGCAAGATTTGTAGATGACTCAACATGAGTGTATGTTAAGCGGATACAAAATAAGCTGACACCAGATTTAGCATCCTGAATAGCATTAAGAAACAAGAAAATTGTAACACAGTCCAAAGAAACACATCCAGTTGGGAGGAAAAAAATATTGTTACACCAAAAATGTAATACCAAGCATTTTTCTAGCGAATTTGTTACTGATAACCTCAAGGCATCCTTCACAGAAATAATATGCTCAGAGAGAAGCTTATCTTTCAACCACTTTTCACAGTCATACTTCCTTTTCATATACAACCTACAGAAGATTGAAGCATCTCAATTATAGGTGATATAATGTTTTTTTTTTCACATAAGGTGGCATAATGTTCAACATTCATGCTATTCTTTTTAAGAACAATTTGGAAGGAAGTAAAAAATCATAGTTAATTGAGAAGTGAGTGAGCATAATGCACCATTGCACACTTTTAAATAAAGCCTTCGGTTTTTAATTTCATGATTTTTTTAAGAGAGCAAAATACGCCAATATTAAAGGACAGTTAAAGTGTCATACAGTCTACGCCAATATTTCCTGAATTTTAATTTCTTGCACTTAGATCTCTATAAGCTCTTTATAATTATCTAGAGCCATTAAGGTCATAATTGAAACATACATTTCACAAACGGATATTATGAAGTTTTCAATAAGAGCATGACAGAGTTGAATCACAATTTAAACATTGAAAAGAAATCCAAGCTAGTCTCTCTTCATCTGCTAGAGCATCCACTGTCGTTTTTTAAAAACCCAAAAAATGGAAATCGGTTTAGAAAATAGGTTTATAGTCGTTTGGTAAAAACCCATCAGTTAGAATAGGAGTGAACAGTTCCTTGCTAAACTTAGCAGCGGCTTTAGCGAATTGCTAAATATAGAAGACGGACGAAGTTCATCCGTTTGAGCAATTTTCGATGAGAGACGGATGAAGGTGTTCCATCTCTCTCTTTATTTTTATTTTTAAGTAATCAGAAAAGGACAAATTGTTGCCATTATAAATTATTTAAAATAAAATAAAAAAATGGGACGGCAGACCTTGCTCCGTCCCACCATTTCCCCAACAATTAAAAACAAAATTATTACCAAATTGCCATTGGATTATTACGAAAACGCTATTGATCTTTTTTTTTGGGGGTTGGACGGAGGATGAAGATCTGTTTGATTTTTTTTGTTTTTTTTTAGCAGATTTAGCGTAACGATAGCACGCTTCTCCCTCTATTGCTATTCCTAATTGCTAAATATGCAAATTATGTTGGCAACGATAGTGGATGCTCTAAGCTCTTTATAATTATCTAGAGCCATTAAGGTCATAATTGAAACATACATTTCACAAACGGATATTATGCAAGTTTTCAATAAGAGCATGACAGAGTTGAATCACAATTTAAACATTGAAAAGAAATCCAAGCTAGTCTTTCTTCATCTGCTAGAGTGCACAGTCATTCTCAATAGCCTAGACTCTAGAGTGGGTGATACCACTTAAAAAATAAAGAATTTCATAGGATATCTAATCATGTATTAACCGCAGGTGCATGCAGGGATATCCAAAAGACAATAAATAAAAACAGCTCAGATATGGATAACAAATATTAGAGTCTGTCCAAAAGAGTAAAACATGACAACTTCGAGGAAAGAAAGATTTTCTTAGTTGTGTAGGTTTACATAAATTACTTCTTGTACTTGCCATACACAATAAAGGCCCTTATCGCAAAAGAAAATGAGAATGCGAAAATAATCTAATTGTGTAATTGGTTTGAGGAAGGTTGATGACCATGTTAATTAGTTTTTGTTAACAGAAAGTTTCAAACACAAATACCTTCAGAACTTCTTGTGGTTCCATGAGCAAGTGAAAGATGCCCTTAGGTTGAATCACAGGATCCAACGACGTTGAGGGTATATTGCACTGACACCTCAAAATGGGTTTTTCTGCTTGCACCAAACATATATTTGATTACAGATACTCCTAGCACAAACCTAAAATGCCAAATCAATTTATGGGTCAAAACCCACTCTACTGTGGTGTATTTGACCTTTTTCAACAACATGTCATCTTATCATTATTGTGGTCTCACTGTGGTTGGAGTGGGAGATATAGAAAACGTAACTGAGAGATAAAGAGACATGAGAAGGGTATCCTAGGTTCATTTAATATGTGTAACCTCCTCAAACTTTATTCATTTTGAAGAAACTACCCTAAACTACAACAACTTTTTTTAAAAACTACCCTATACTAGGATAGTCATCTGTGCCAAGGAAAGTTAAACAAGGTTAGTATATCCAAGTATAGGGTAGTTTTATGTAATTTTGCCAACTAATAACGATTTAGGGTACTTTGTACTACTATAGGGTTTATCAATAAATTACCGATCAAATGATTAAAACTAATCAGCATCGTACTACTAGACACAAGAATGTGAAGCCTCTAAAATGCAACATTTGCAGTAAATCCCGGCCCCACACTTTGTTTCCCAGCAGTACCAAAGTAGTCCACAAGCTGTAGTACAATCAGCACTACTCTCAAACAACGCCACCCCACCTCTTTCAAACACATAACCCGCATTCCAAAAGAAAAACCGACACTTACCACAGCGCGCGCTCATTCGCCGCCATAACCGCTGCCGGCACCGACAACTCAAGTGAAAACCCATCAATCCCATACGCCTCAGCCTTGACCACCTCCCCAACCCTCCCCGCAAAGCCCTCGACCGAACCCTTCCCCAATTCTTCACCACCTCCATCATCCCCAAACTGCAATATCCCCAAACAGACGCTACAGACCGATTCCGATTCCGATTCCGATTTCTCCAAATGGAGATTCCGTTCTTCGAGAAAAGAACGGAGCAGCGATGACGTCAGCGAAGAGCAGGAGTAGGCGGGCCCGTCGTAGAGGCCGGAGAAGCGGAAGATGCATCGGACGCACACCTGAAAGTTTAAGGCTTACATATTAATATAAAATAAAATCTAAAAAAAATAGAAGGGGAGGAAGAGGACTGACTCCGATGGAGAGGAGGTGGAGGACGGCGGGGGGAGGTGGGAGAGAGGGGGCAGCGCGGTTGAGGATAGCGGTGGTAGCTTCTTCTCCGATGAGGGGGTTAGGGTTTGACATTGGTGAATTTCGGAAGTTTTCTTTTTTGAGGGGATTGCTAATTGGGGTAAAAGGATACATTTTGGGGGGTTTTGTAGTTTCAGGGCTTTGCAGTTACAGTTATAATGATTTTTTCCCGTAATAGGTTTTTTTTTTAAAACTAATTTCCAGAATAGGTCTGTTTTGAAGCTAATTCTGAACATAGGTCTTTGTCTTCATAGGCCACTGTTCGACACTGCGGCCTGTTCAATTGTGAGTACTGCGGCCTCTTCAAAAATTTGTTTTTTCGAGATTGCGGCTTAGTTCATTTCATATTAGAGCTATAGAGACTTAGAAACTTAGACAAATTTTCTAAATAAAATGGAACTGCAGCCTAATTATAATAGAGACCACAGTTGAGAACTGCGGCCTATGTTATAATTCTTTTCTTCTTCTAAGTATAAAAAAAATAAAATAAAATATATCCCAACTTCGGCCTATATTTCGCTATTTTTTACTTAGAAAAATTTGTCTAATTCTCCAGGTCTCTCTAGCCCAAATACGAAAATGAACTAAGGTCGCGGTTGGATACTGCGATGTAACCCATATTTTTTCCTATTTTGGATTTCTATTGTATTTTCATTTATTGTATCTCGATTCTTTCTATTATACAATTGTTTGCTTTTTTTGGGTCCATTTATTTTTCTTTGATCCTTCCGTTCTCTTTTTTTCTATTTTTGGCTCATTGCAAATTTTTGCGCTTCATGCTTTGAGTTTGAATTGTCCCGCTTTATGTTCATCCCATTGATTTATGCTTGTTCATCTCTTTTTGGAGCCTAAATCTGTACCCTAAACCCATTAACCCGCAACTCAAAATCCCAAATTCTTAATCCCTATAAATACCCTATTAAATAATCCGTAATTTAATTTACCTCTCTTTCTCCGCCGCTTTTTCTCCCTCTACCCCGACTCTCTCTCCCTCTCTCTGTTTTTCCGTTTCAAACCCAAAACCACCGCCCAAGCCATCTCCGACCATCACCTTGACCACCGCCACCACTCATCATCATCCCCGTGCCACCATCTCATCCCCGTCGCCTTCGTCCAACCCATCTCCACCCACCGAGCCACCATTGCCGCTAAACCCATCTTCTCGCCGCCATCGTCTCATCGTCATCGCCCTCATCCTCTCCATTCACCCCGCAACCATCGGAGGCCCTCGTCGCCTCATCGTCACCGTCCAAGCCCCGATCGCTCCGTCGCTTGTCTCCTCTATTTTCGGAGCGAAGCAGAGTTCGCTCGACGCCGCCGTCTTTGGTCGTTGCGTCGCTTCCCGACCGCAGCGTCGTCGTCGTCACCCCGAGCACCCTCGCCGCCATCGTCGCCAGCCGTCACCGCCAGCACCTCCCGTCGTCTCTCTCTCTCTCTCTCTCTCTCTCGAGTTGGAGAAGAAGCACAGTGAGAGGTAGTTTGGTGTTTGCTGTGCTGGAGTAGGGGATCCGATCTTGGTGTTTGGTGTTTGAGAAGGTAGTTGCTGTTGATTGCTTGGATTTGCTATTTGGATCTTGGATTGCTGTGTATCTTTTGCACGTAGCCCGCACGTGTTCGTGGTTCGTCGACCGGGATTCCTATACCGTTATTCTATATATATTCGAATCTACTAATTAAAAAGACAAGTCTCTTCTTGAACTAGTTGTTTGTTTTGTTAAAGATTTCTATGATCTCTGCAAGTAGATCCAATCCTTTTCTTTATCGTACTGCTATTTGAATTCCGTTAAGTTTATTGAGGGTTTACATGAGCTAACCCGATATACTCTTAATATTGTGCCTACATCTTTGATCTAAAACCTAGTCCCTATTGTTTCATGCATATGCACATTTACATGAAAAATTTAACTAGGTCCATGTGTTATGGAATTGTTTGGTAATTCAGATATGTTAGATTGATTTGATTTGATGAATTGATGACCATGCCTGTGAAATTGCATCTTAAAACTGAAATCATACATGTTAAACATCTATTGGCACTTTGACTATTAATTAGCATGAATTGTATGATTGTATGATTAAATTGTTACCTATTCATATCAAAATAAATTCTGGACTGCCGTTTGTATCTTTTTGTATCAAATTTTCGACCATGTTGCTGTTATATTTTGAAATAACTTTCTGGACGTGAAATTTAGCCCCAAATGTCTAGTTTACTATCCTTTTTACGGATTTGAATTCCGATGTGTAATCTGTTAGATATCACCATTTTAGTACAGCTGTGTTAGAATTTCCAGATTCACAAATTCATGCTTATCTTTCTGTTTCAGAATTTTATTGAACATGTTAACAGTAAAATAAAAATATGAAATAAATTTTGCTGAACCTAGACATGTGTAGGAACTAACCTGAATTTTTGTAGATTTGATTGATGAGTTTTCTGACCTGAAACATGTATGTGAACACAACTTATAACCTGTTGCCTGAACATAAAATCTGAAAAGAATAGAGGCTTCACCATAGTTTCTGTAGCTTTTATATGTCATATATATATTTGCTGGAACTAGCAGAGAGTCTGGTTTCTATAATTTCTGACAGATCCATATTTTCTTTTCTGTAGTAGCGGTAATCTGTATTTTTGTACAGCAACGTCATACTGTCCAGATTATGTAATTTGTGGGTAATTGATATGTTTGCTTCCTATTTGGTTTATAACGAGTGGAACCAGTCACACCTAGTATCATACAATATTGAAACCTTCTTGCATGCTCACATAGGATCAAAATAAATTATTAACAAGTCGGGATATTATAGGTGGATTTGGTAGTGAATAATCGGAAAATGAACACGGTAAAGGCTTTCACGTGAACACTTGACATTGAAGGAGGAGAAGTATTGATTGCAAATGATTGATAGTTGATTATTGATTGCAAATTATTGTTATCGACGCCGAGTACACGATCCATGAATTCACCATCAGTCTAAATCGTTCACTGTGTGTTTGCAATGAAACTGTGGTATGGAATACAAGGGACGCAGTAGTACGTGCACTAGATAAATTAATAGAATGATTAATAACCTGCATTTATTATCTCATGCTTGATCCTGTATAGAACTTAACTTGACATGATTCATTACACGAAGGATTAAATATAGACCTTTGCTATTATTGCATATGTTTGCTTTTGTTATTGACTTTGAACTCGTCCCTTTCCTTTCATATACATGCTTCCTTTGTTCTCTTCTGTGCTCTACTTGCTGTCCACGACTTGCTCTAAGGACATTATTTTCTCTCTTTTAGATCAAGAATTTATAGGTACTGAATGAACTATACCAGAAAGAATTGGTGAGCAACGATTCTAGAGATGGAGTTGGATTGCGCTGCTTAATTTGCTTTATTGCTAGATTTATTTCTTTGAACATTGCTATGAGTTTGTACTTAGTTTCAGGCGTATGTTCCCGGAGTTTGTTTTATTCCCAGATGTTGGATATTGTGTTGGATATTATTTAGATTATTTCATTTATTATTGAGGTTTATATTGATTCATGTGATTATATCTTTCTTGTGTAGCTGTGTTATTGCTCATATTGCTGAGTTAGTCTGGAACAGTTTATGGATGGTGTTTACATTATTCGCTGGACCTACGTTACGTACTCGTATCCCGTAATTTGGGAAGCGGGGCGTGACTTGCAGCCTCGGAAAAATATATTTTTGAAGAGGCCGCATTTTGGAAAGGCGGCCTCACAATCGAACAGGCCCCAGTTCGGTCCTGCGGCCTATGAGGACAGACCTATCTTTGGAATTAGTTTTGAAGCAGACCTATTTTGAGAATTACTTTCAAAAGGAGACCTATTTCGGGGGGGGGGGGGGATCCAGTTATAATTTACATGTCAAAATGGGACATTCTCTGCATCTTTTACACGTAATTTACGCGTGCAATGCATGTATTAATAAATATATCTTTAATCTTTAATCTCTAATATCTAATATCTAATCTCTATTATTACAATGGGAGAGTTGGGGGCGCCGTCATTTATAGACATCTCTAAACTCTAATATTATAATGAAAGAGTTTAAGTTGTCATTTGTAGACAACCTATAATTTGTAGATAATCAACCATCTAATCTCAACTATTCATCTCTAATCTCTAATCTCTAATAATAATTATATCTATATCTTATACTAATAGGAGAGATAGTCAACCCCCTCTCTCCTTTCTCTATTTTGAAATTAAGAAATGAGATAAAAGGTAGGGATTCATATTTAACTAACACGCACACTACGCATAATTTTATTTTTAAAAAAACCAAAATAAAATAAAAATCATAATATCTTAAACACATTTTCCTTCCCTCTCACTTTCACAATCTCACAAAATGTCATGGCTCTTAACGCAACTCGTGCCCCCCCCCCCCCCCCCCGCGCGCTAACCAGCCCCCACGTCGCTTCCGCCCCCACCATCTGCTTATTTTGAGAGTTCTATATAATTTTATGAGTGCCTCAAAACTATTTTAGGATGTACAATTTGCACAGGGTAACACATTCTCTTCCCCTCTCACTTTCTCAAACTCACAAAATCTCACGTCTCTTCCTAAACTCACCCCAATTCCCTAACTCAGAATTAGATTTTTAAGCAAACACAATTCATAAAATTATTTTTATCATTTTCTTAGTATATCATATTTACCCTAACCTATGTTATAATGCGTGGTTTATAATGTATAATATATTTACCGATTGTTAATGATGTTATAAAATAGTTATCATAAAATACATGTTAACATAAAATAGTTGAATTTGTGACATATTTTCATTTCATGTATTTTTTAGGCTTATTAATATTTAATTGGATAACATTAATGTTTGACAGTGATTCTCTAAACTATCTACTTAAATGAAGATGATAATGAAGATTTCAGTAATTATGGTAGGGATGATATTCACAAGTTTTTCTCAATTTCTCAATTCTCTCACGTTTTTTTGGAGTTCTATATAATTTTTTGAGTCTCTCAAAACTATTTTAGGATGTGCAATTTGCATAGGGTAACACTAGTAATAATATTATAATGGGAGAGTTGGGGTTTGTCATTTGTAGATAATCTGTAATTTATAGACATTCATTCAACCATCTAATATTAACCTTTTTTTTTTAAGTGGGAGTTATATTAACCATTTATTTACTTAACTATTGTTAGTTACCATAATACTCTCAAAGTTTAAATTTATTTACGACATAATTATTTACAAAAGTGTCACTCATATAAAATAAAACTTTATGCTACTGGGGTAATTTGTAAAGAGTATGTGATGAGTAAAGGGAGGTCTCAGGTTCGAGGCTAAATTACGTCTTATTACACATGCAGATCACTAGTTTTTTTAAGTTGGAGTTATATTAACTATTCATTTACTCAACTGTTGTTAGTTAGCATAATATCTTCAAATTTCAAATTTATTACGACATAATTATTTACAAAGTGCCACTCATATAAAATAAAAGTTTGTACCAATAAGAATAATTTGTAAAGAGTATGTATGAATAAAGGCATATCTCAGGTTCAAGGCCAGATTACGTCTAATTATTTACTCTCTTTATATATATATATATATATATATATATATATATATATAGAGAGAGAGAGAGAGAGAGAGAGAGAGAGCGCCTCATATAGAATATGAGGGAATTTTTCTCATACAAAGTAATTATACTCACTTGGTGGGGCCTTTATGGAAGATCCACTTCGTCTATCATATTTATCATGCTAATGGATGTATGTGTAGAAAAAATCAAGTGGTTTAGAGGTCATTCAACGATGCATCATGTGGTTGAAAAATGATCGATTTCAATAGTAATACAAATCGAACCACAAATTGGACCAACATGATGCATAGTAAATGACCTCTAAACCACCTAATTTTTTTTTTCTATAGGTACATCCATTAGCATGATAAACATGATGGATGGAGTGGATCTTCCAGAAGGACCTCACCAAGTAAGTGTAATCACTTTGTATGAGGAAAATTTTCTCATACAAATATGAGGTTCACATTACTGATATATATATATATATATATATATATATGTAACACCCCGCAAAATTGAAAATTACAATTTTTTCCCTGTGTGTTATGCATGTGTATTTTGTAACGTGTTTTCACCACGTATTTTGATTACCAACTATATATGCACTTTCCATTTTGATTTTTATCCTATTTGAGTCAACTAAAATATTATATTTTAATCTCGGTATTTTACGTGCTTTTTATGTGTTTTCGATACACGTATCAATCACATATTTTTCAGTACTAAGTGTAATATTTTCATGTGCATTGATTATTTATTTTACGTATTCGAACTCTTTTTATAAAATTAAAATTTATTTTTTTTCCTTATTTTGATTTAAAATGCATTTTTATTGTTGCACGTATGATGCACGTGCAAATTTGTGTTCTCATTTTATTACTCACATTATCTATTTTTAGCATGCATAACTTATTTAGCCTTTTTAGTTAATCCATGGATCTAAAATAAAATCTAGCCCAATAGGGAGGAACCCACTAGATAATTAAATGAATTAATTAGTAACAAGCCCATGTAGCAAGCCCACCTTTAAAATCACTTTTTTTTTGTTATGCATGCACTAATACATGACAAGTTACAAATGTTAGCATACATTTGGAGTTATAGAAATGTATGCATATTTGTTTATGCATGTGTGCATGCATACATCTATGAACTTTGGACTAGATTGTGGCCGGGGGGGGGGGGGGGGTGCAGTTTCATGCTTGAGAGAGAGAGATAAAGGAGAGTTAAGGCTTGAAGAGTTTAAGGAGGGGTTATGAAAATGAAGGATTTAATGTGATAAATGGAGAGTTATTAGGGTGAAGAATTATGCAAAAAGAACCCTCCCAAAACCCTATAAATAGAACCCTATTCTTCTCTTTTTCTTCACACCAAAAATATTATCAAAAGAGAAAGAAAAGAAAGAAAGAGAGAAGAGAGTCCTAGTGCTTGGAGGCCATTGTGAGGAGGAGACGGAGCTAGGAGTCTTTGGAGCTAGGAGTGGTGACCACTTTCTTTCATTTGTTCAACCATCAACTTGAGGTGGGTGGTTTCGTTACTTTCTAGTGGTAGAACATGCATGATAAACATTATAGATGAGTATTATATTTTAGTAGAACCGATCTATACATTGGTAGAGTAATAAAGATACTATGTTAGCAAATAAATCTATACCATGCTAGTGGGTGGTTTCGTTGCTTTCTAGAATAGAACATGCATACTAAATTAGTTTAAAAAGTAAGATGAGTTGAATAAGATATTTGTGGAGTCCATGCTAGCAGAATATAATGAATTTGTTGAAAGTAGTGAACAAATTAATACCTATGAATCATGTTAGATTGTTTGCAAGTCTTGTTTGTCAAAACTATGGTAAGTATGGGTATTGATTAAAGGATATCTTTGTAGATTAATACTTAAAAAGAAAAGAAAGATAAATTTTCGTTTTGTGAGTTTTTTACTCGTCGACATTGGTAAACACATTAGTTTTCGCATAAGAAATACTTATCCATGGTTGAACCAAAGATATTTTTGGTCCTTTGTACAAATTTTAATTTTATGAAAGTAGCGAAGAAACTTCTTGATAAGTAAATCAAAGAAAATAAAGTTGTTGTTTTGGAACAAATTAGATTTTTATGCTAACGAGAACCAATCTAATATTTGTGAGTCATTTTATTTTTCTAAAATATGATCCACATGACAGTAAGTTACTGATATAAAACCCCAGTCTCTATAAGTCTAATTTCAACCAAATAAAAGAGTAGATCAAAACTAGAAGAATTGAGCTTTTGTGAATTAATGAAACAGTACGAAATTGGAACAAAACCCTTTCGGGTTGATCTTGAGTCGATGGGCGCAGATGGCCTTGTGTTCTGACGCGCGTTGGCCTTTCTGATTTGGTCGGGGTTTCGAAGCATGGCAAGCCCAAAACTTTTAACTTTATCTTTTTAAAATAAAACCCAAAAACCCGAGAGCCTATTCATAAGATAAACAAGCTGAATTAAGACACCGAGCCCACTTGGGCTAGTGGCTGTCGGTAGGGGCTGTGAGTCGTGCCTTGGACTTCATGGTTTCGAAACCCAGTATGAGTTCTTAATTTTTTTAAAATGCTTGAGTCAAATTAAATGTGTTTTCTTAGTAAATTAAAATTTGGAAAAAATACTATAATTTCTATAAAATGATTTAGAACTAACTAAAATTAGTGTCAAGATTTTCCATGTATAATTGAGACTCTAAAAAGAAAATTTTGAGATAGAAAGTAGGTAGACATTGAAGATTTATTAATAAGAAATGTATGATTTTTCTTAAGGAATAAAAAGAAAACATTGTGTAAATTATTTACTCTTGAAGAGATTGTATTTGATTGTTAAAGATATTTCATGAGTTTAAAATTGTAAATAGAATTATGACTGTTGTGATTCATGAATGAACTATGAACAAATAAGAGAACCATGAATAATGCTAATGAGACATTGATTAAGAATAATTAAGTTCTTTTGTAGAGAATCTACTATTATTTTGATTATAGAAATATTTGATGGAAATGAGTTATGTTGCCAAATAAAACTTGAATTGTGCTAAAAAGAAGCAAAATGAAAAATGAAAAATGAGCTTTATAATTACAAATGAGATTTATTGGTAGAATGAGAATAAATTATTCATGTGAATGAATTTATCTTGATGTAATTATTCACTTATGCAAATTAAGAGTATTTGGTATATGTTGACATGTGAATTGCTTATTTGCACCTAAGTTATTAATAAGATTATTGTTGAATGAAGTTTGTTCATGAAAAAGACTTGTTATTATTAAAGAATCATGAATAGTGCTAAAATGAGACATTGCTTAAGTTCTGAAATGAATTAAAATGATGAAATGATCTAGGTTTGAGACATGATTATTAAAAGGTATGTGTACCCATAATTCTTATGAATGAATGGTTGAGTTTTGAGTTAGTAAAATCTTCTTACCGGAAAATGTTAAAATAAAAGAGTTCAGATATAAATTTGAGATATGGTTGTGGATTTATCTCGGTAGTGGTGATTAGGACCGGTAGGAGATAAGACTAATTCTAGACTTGGAAATCTATTCATGTCTTGGACTAAAATAATTAGGCACTTAGGTAAAGATGTAGTAAACCTGGAAAACGTAAGTGGGGTGCTCTATATAGTCGGCGGTGGACTCCGAGGCTACTAAAATAATTAGGCACTTAGGTGAAGATATAGTAAACCTGGGAAAACATAAGTGGGGTGCTCTATATAGTCGGCGGTGGACTCCGAGGCTATAGGCCCAGTTGGTGGACTGAGGTTGCTCCGTGGGAGACGGACTATTATATTTTAAATCCGGGACTAGGAGGACGGGTCAGTGGTAGACTCCGAGATCCTGAGTAGTCAGACGGATAGTTTTGTTTGCCGTCTCCAATGTATATACGTATATCGGGCTAGAGGGCCACTTACAGGATGATTCACACGATGTGGGATCTGTTATAACAGTCAGCGGTGGACTCCGAGGCTGGGATTCAAATTCATGGAATGATCTGAACCTTATTTTATTACCGAGTAGTTATCATGGCGAGGGATCGAGCCCTTTATTGTAGAGTACGTAGGCGCTTGCCCTCGGACCTATGTAGTATGGGATGCATAGAATCAGAACAAGGGTACATTAGTGTCATCCTAGTATAAATTGTGTGCATTAGGCATTAAGGCATGACATACACTTACATGTTTAGCGTAGTCATATTAACACTTTATTATTCATTCAACTGTTATGTTTTTATTACAGCAATGAAATCGTTATACTACTCCGGGCATAGAGAGGATAGCCGAGTATAACATTTTCGTTAGTTGTAAGTGACTGACGTGCCCATAGGTTGATATGTAGGTAATGGATTATTCTTGAAGAAATAAAGCTGTTATGATGCATTTGATGACTTACTTGATAAAGTTGTACAAGCTGTATTATGTGTTCAGTGTTGTAATCTTTCATTCTTCCGCTGTGTAAAACAAAGTTGTATATTAAACTCTGATGTATTATTGAGAAAAGTTTTTAAATTCCTTGTAAAATAGTACGAAGTGAAGTAAAGATCTTATAGAATCTCGAATTCGTCCTTATTTGGAATTCGGGGTGTTACAATATATATATATACTAGATTTGCCCGTGGGTACGTGCCTACGGCACGTCTTCGGAACGATACAAAACACGAAAATCCCTGTAAACAGTAAAACAACAATTATGTAGCTCAGGTTTGAAAAGTATGGCAATAATTAGTTGTAAATAAAAGTTCATGTTTCCATTAGTATATGTTGAAAAATAATTTTAAATGGGGGTGTAAAATCTAACTTCTTAGAACTCTAAAAGTGGAAAATGATGAAATTTAACTGTTGAAGAGATATTTGTTATTTTCAATATAACATGTGCAATAAAAAAAACATAAAAATTCTGAAAATTTACAAACCTGAAATCTTAAAATATAAATTTCTAAGTAAATAAAGAAAGAATGGGAGAGAGAGATAGGGAGAGAGAGAGAGAGATAAATATGAAAAAGTGAAGAGAGAAGAGAGAGATAGTAATAAAGTAATGAGTTTTTTAGTTTTGTAGGGAAAAATTTGATTTTGGGGTTTGAAATTTTGGGGGCCGGGGGGGGGGGGGGGGGGGGATGTGTTTTGTGAGGTTAGATCCGGGCCTTTAATTTTTGGGGGATTGAAGGTGAGCCACTTGATAGCTTTCTTTGTGTTATACATACATACATACATATATATATATATATATATATGGGTAAAAGGGATATGAGCAACTTGCTCATTTAGTAAATGAGCAATTGATTATGTGGCATGCATGTGATACATTGGACAACTAACCCTTTTAAGGATTTTCCAATCACATGTATGCCACATCATCAATTGCTCATTTACTAAATGAGCAAGTTGCTCATACCCCTTTTTCCATATATATATATATATATATATATATATATATATATATATATATAAATCTTCGGTTCCTCACTACTTTGGTGAGCACTCACGAAATATAGCACCTATGGAAAATCCGAACGCTCATATTGTTCTATATCACTATATGCCTAAGATAGCCTAATAATAAAAAATCAATTAATTTGAAATTCATTTGTCCATGATCTACATCATTACAAAATTGTATGGCTGAAAATTCTAATAGCATGATGGATGGGCAAATGAACTTTAAATTACTTGATTTTTTATTGTTAGGCTATCTTAGACATATAAAACAATATGAGGGGTTCGGATTTTTCATAGAGTCTTTATTTCATGAGTGCTCACTGAATGCTCACCAAAGTAGTGAGAGCAACCGAAGGGGACTTATATATATATATATATATATCGTGCATCGCACGTACATATTACTATGTTTTCTAAAGTAAAAATTTTGACATAGTGTGACATCAAACCTGAAATCTCCTTCATAGTAGTTATGTACATGTGATACGCATAAATTGGTATGGTTACCAACGAAAATTTCAATTCTCCCACTATAATATTAGAGAGCAGAGATTTTGCAAAATAAGTTACAAGTACTTTACTCGATAAGAGATAATAAATTATATAACATATATTTGTTGGAGCTGTAGCTGTAAAATCTCAGCCAATGCAAAGTTCTTTGCTAAGTCGTATTTTTCATTAGCATGGTCGTCTTCTTTCTTAATTGTTTATCAGGATTGCCTAGGCCACTTACTTCGAATTGTCAGGCCAAAGTTAGAATTGTAATTGAAAAAAATGATGAAAGTGTTCAGGATAAGGTAGTATCAAGTAAGTTACTAGGTAGCCTAAAATATAACCATACAAATAGATTTTTTCATATGCAGTATGAAAATTTGGCATTTGCTGTTTATAAATATTATAAGTGCATGTAGAATGTTTTTTTTAATATCGTTAAATGGTGGGTTCAATACGTCCCGCGTTTCATTAAAAAGATTTTAACATAACATATAACAAAAAATAAGGCTTATGAAGTTCAGATCCCAATATGCTGGATCCACTACAACATAAACTGTATTTAGCGGCATTTATACCCCGGCGTTTGTGGGAAACACCGGGGTATGAATGTGTTATTTCGTGGGAAACCCTAAAACGTTAACATACACTGGCACTTTTAATAAGCGCCGGGCTATTATGCTATAGGCCGGCGTTTATTAAACAAACGCCGGCCATTCTAGGGAATTTTTTTTTACCCCGCCGCCTCCTATTTCCCCAATCCCCCTTTACCCTTTCTTTGTTATCTCTCTCTCTCTCTCTCTCTCTCTCTCTCCACATGAAGCTCCCCTTCCCCCCCCCCCCCCCCCCCCTCCCCCCCCCCCCCCGCCCTCTCTCCCTTTTTCTCCCCCCGCTGAACTAAACCCTAACCCTAGCTCGTCGCCCGCTCACGCTTGTCCGCCGTCGTTGACCCCATCGTCGTCCTGGTCGTCTCATGATTCGTGACAACACCTCAGCCTCTCAAGTCGTTGTCTCCCTCCTCCTTTTCATGTTATTTTCATAAATTTCTCTTGATTTTGTTGTTCTAATTTTGATTTGATGAATTATTCTATGAATATTCTTCATTTCACCATCCAGTCATATCACATGCTATTGCAGCGTATTCGAGTTTATGGATTTAATGTTGAATTCATCTAAAGCATATATCTTTAATTTAATGTTGAATTCATCAAACCACTTTCTGAGAAATGTTCATCACCTAATCATTTCTTTTCAGTTATCTATGGAACGTGGAACTCTATATGAGGTTTTTTTTTTTTCCATCTTTGATGTTCTAAAGATGTATAAATTGTCCCTGGGGACTTTGTCAACTAATCAATTCCTTTCTTTTCATATCGTACCTTTGATTAAACATAACATAAGCAATTGAAAAACTTAGCATAAGCACATAACTGACACACCAAATCCCCATTTGAAGCTCCAATAGTCGAGTTTCTTTTCTTTTCATATATATCTTTTACATTTAGTGAATATTTAGGATATCATCTCAGGTTTCCCAATGATAATTAAATTTACTTCTACTTAAGATGCATTTTCCCCCAAGCAATAGAGGTAAATATTTTTCTTTAAAAAAAGAGAGGTAACTTTTATTGTTTTGTTATTATTTTTTATTTTTACATCACATAACAACCTTCTCCAACTCTCCAAATTATGGCATCCAAGCAGGACCTTCTGATGATTGAGAACTTCAATTAAAAGTTTTCCCGTATTTTTGGTTAACAACTTAATGTAACCTTACATGCAACTTTATTTATGGTTGTTCTTATTGCGAGTTGCTAAGCTTGTTCCATTTCTAAACTTGACTTGTTAAACAGTTTCAGTATCCAATCCATGCTGGCTGACTGGGTTTCTTAATCAAATCTTCTTAACTTAGGTTATTGCTTTTGTTCTTCATTGTTCTTTGGTCAAATTTAAAATTTGGTCTTCTCATCATGGTCTTGTATCTTTTCTTGGTTCAGCCAATGAGTATGGTGCTGCCTGGAGTTGTTGGATTTAAATTAGAAGGTAAGCTGAAGAACGGTGTGACTACTATTGACTTGGTTCTGACAGTAACCCAGATTCTTAGGAAGCATGGCGTGGTTGGAAAATTTGTTGAATTTCACGGTAAGCAGTTAAATAGGGTGTTCAAATCTAACAATTGAGGCTGTATCCACATTTAGTTCATTTATGACTTATTTCTTGTTACGCCTCTATAATAGGGGAAGGGATGAGTGAGCTATCACTGGCTTATCGTGCCACAATTGCAAACATGTCTCCAGAATATGGAGCGACAATGGGGTTCTTCCCTGTGGATCATGTTACACTGCAGTACTTGAAGCTTACTGGCAGAAGCGATGAAACTGTAATCCACTGATACCAAATGTAGTTGCTTTCATGATGATGTCTGTTTAAAGATTTATTAATCGTCTTTTTGGCATGCAGGTGGCAATGATAGAGTCTTATTTGCGAGCTAATAAATTGTTTGTCGACTATAGCGAGGTATGTTAACATATTTCAGTGTTAAGTCAGTTAGTTTTGTGATGATATAGGTGTTTTTGTATGACATCTCTTCTCAATTACTGAAGGTTTCTTTATTGAATGTAGCCCCAGACAGAGAGAGCATACTCTTCTTAATTACAGTTAAATCTAGAAGATGTGGAACCTTGCCTTTCTGGACCGAAAAGGTGAGATTTTTCAGGATGCACATGTTAGTATGTGGCTACTAATAGGTAAGTTCATATTTATTTCTTGATCCTTTACCTGTCCTTCACGGGAAATCTCTCTCTGTAGGCCGCATGACCGAGTTACATTGAAGGAAATGAAAGTTGATTGGCATTCTTGCCTCGATAATAAAGTTGGATTCAAGGTGAGTGACGTGTTCCTGGAACCATCCTGCAAATATTTATTCTTAGTACTCAATACATGCTTCACTAGTTACTTTATGTTGTTTTATGTTGTTTTTTGAGTCATTGTGGAGGGCATTTGCATTATAACAAAGAAATGCTTTTTCTACCTCATCACCTTCTTAACCAAAAGTATATATATTCATTTGGGTTATCTCCTTGTTTAAGTAGAAGTGGAATAATACAAATTTATAATGGATGATATGCCAATTACTATTTCTTGATAGTTCTACGAAGCAGATGGTGAGCTTGATAATGATGGTGAGCTTGATAATGATGATCCTTCTTCATCGAAGAAGCCTCTTGTAGTGTGGTCAGTGGAACTTCACCAGCAGTTTGTCAGCGCTGTGAGCCAACTTGGCGTTGAAAGTATGATTATTTTTCCTTCCCTTTTTTGGAAAACTTATACCTGGCTAATAGTTTGATTGTCTACATTTATGGATGGATGCATACATCCTCACCCACATACAAATTCTCAATGCAGTCATTCTTGTTATACAAACATAATTTGGAGTAATGTATGTATGATATTTTCATATTTTACTGAATTTATGCAGAGACTGTTCCCAAGAGAATTCTTGAACTGATGAAAGTTACTGGTTTGACGAGGGAAAATGTTGCAAGCCATTTGCAGGTATAATTATGAGTTGCATTTGATTTGGCTCTCTTGGTACACATATATTTCTCCTAATTTCATCTTGTTTCCCCTTCATGCCTGAAAATTATTCATTCTGATTGCATTCTAAGTCATCTTATGAGAATTAGCTGGCAAATGTTGTGTTTCAATGGATATGATATAAAAGTTTTGATATTGACACCCAACCCTTATCGCAAATTGTTTGATTATGTGGTCTTAGATGGTTGTAATGGAATAATAGATAGCAGTGTGTTGGTAATGGGCTCTTTAACAGAAGAAAAGGAAGATAAAAAATCACTAGAAAGGATCCTTATCTGCTTCTCTGATTTGTTAACTGACGATGGCAATGGTAATAGACCTTCAAATAAGTTGCTTTTGGTATTTAAAAAAAACCAAACCCTCTTGGGAGGCTTGGATGGGTCTGTCCAGAACTTGTAGCACCACATATAGAACATTTCATGCAGGCTTGGTGTACTGTATTATGCATGTAAGATAGACTTTGCTCTGAATTAGATACTCATATTTAGAAAAAGTAACTCTTTTTTTACTTGTTTTGTCTGAGAATATGGTAGTGCTAGTCTGCAACTAGACCAATGATATTGAGTATATAAATACATCTCCTTTCGCTATGCAAACCATCCACTCACCATGCCAACTCACAACTTTAAGTAGGTTACCAGAATATATTATTTGTGCAGTGTTTATTTTGTTTGATGGGTATATCTCATTGTCACTGTTGCCTTTTGTGCTTGTCCTTGACAAAATCCACATATTTATTTCCGTTTCAAACTAAAACATGATTATGTTGGAACGCACTTGGTTTGGTCAATATCATCTAAATGCCTCAACAATACTAGTGTTTGTGTCTATTGTCGGATTTGGATCGCAGTCCTCACTTATCTGCAGCTGTAATTCTCAGTTTACCAATTGAGTTTAGTTTCCTTCTTTAGGTAAACTACCATTTCTCATATTTGATCAAGTCAGATTTGAATGGAAGTGCATGGATCAAACAAATGCAACACCAAACCTTTTTGGTGCATATGTTTGCAGTGATTTGTATGATACATTGTGGCAGTAACATGATCCCAAATATGTACTGCTATAGATGATGATCTATCATCTGAAAATTTTGTAAACTTTGATCCTGATTTCTTGGCAGGTATAAGTTATTGTTTAAAAAAAGAAGAATGAAATATTAAAAAAAAAAAATCATTTTTTTAAAAAAAAATTTTCAAAAAATTTTTTTTTTTAAAAATAATTTTTTTTATAAAATTTTTACCTTCCTCGGCGTTTTTCAAAATGCCGGGGAAGATTTCCCCCCAAAAAAATAATAAATTTTAAAAAAATGTACAACGGCATTTTCTACATGCCGGGGTATATTACCCCAACACCGGCGTTGTCAAAAGCGCCGGTGTAGGTCGCCAAACAATCCCCGGCACGCACTCCACTGGCGCTTGTTGTGGCGCTTTTTCCAAACGCCGGTAGGTTATTCATCGGTGTTTATAAACGCCGGTGAAGCCCCAAAAAAGCACCGGTAAAGACCTTTTCTTTTGTAGTGGTCATGGAACTCATACACCCCTAACCAACAAACAAAATACAACGAAATCTAATCCTACTGATCGGCTGACCTCGTCCAAGTCAATTTCTCGTACCAATTTGCGCTCATTCTCTTTCTCAGTCCCTCGCTTGTATACCGTTTATCGGCTCCGTCGCTCGCACGAACACCTCCGTCGCCCCAATCAGTGACTCATACGTCAACTTCAAGCACCATATGAGAGACTGCAGACACTCTACCAATCTGAAAACTCCCAGTACAGATTGAGTCCTGATTCTCATCCCCCATCTTGACTCTCACTGGCACATCGCAACGAAGTCTGTACACCATTTATCCGCTCCGTCGCTCGCACGGACACCTCCGTCGCACCAACAGTGACTCATGCGTCAACTTCAAGCACCTATGAGAGACAGCAGGCACTCCACCAATCTGACAACTCTCTGTACAGATTGAGTATTGGTTCTCATCCCCTCGCTTCACTCTCACTGGCACCTTGCAACGAAAGTTGTCCTCTCCCCTGACTGAGCAAAAAACACCACACTACCTCCAAGCCCCCTGACATGAAAGAAACCTTAGGCACCCCTCACTTTGACCTGAATAGGACAAAGTAGAGCCCAAAGTATAAAATTATCGGACTACTGTTGCCCCACCAACTATGGTACATTTTCTTGCTAATTGTAAGTTGGTTGTAATTTGAATATTAGGGGGAAAAAATTTGGATATTAGGGAAAGCAAAGCAATATTGGAGGAGGAAGACCCCCCCTTGTTGGTTTCGGACCGGGAGGGAGGGAGGGAGGTGGGGAAGGGAAGGGTTTTGGCCGGGCGGGAGAAAGGGAGGACGGTGGTCGGCGAAGGGAGGAGTTGGGCGGGTCGGGAGGAGAGGAAGACGGGAGGGTTACCGGAAGTGGAGGAGAGAGGGGCTACCGAGGATGGAGGAGAGGAAGAGGAAGAGGGAGAGGAGCATGGTGGGCAGGAAGAGGTGGAGGGCTATTGGAGGGGAGAAGGAGAAGGTGGCGGAGGAGGGAGGAGATAGGAGAGAGCGGGGGAGTTGGAGATTGCCCAAAAATCGTTCCCAGATTTTCGGGAGAGATCTGGGAGGATTTTCGGGAGAAGTATCATTTAATAATTAATGGGCTTGTAGAATGTTATTATTGGTTAGTGGCGATATATGGGTGGTGAGCACATCTGACAAGTATTCAATTCGACTAGTGCCATGATGCATGTTCAGTGTGATTCAACAAAGTCAGAACAAACTTGGTAGAGCATTCATTATAAGGCGATGTGATAAAATAGTTTTGCTACCATTTTGATCTGTCCAATATTAGATTTTTTACCTGAACTTTTGCTATTATATTCCTCTCTTAGCAATGTACGTGCATCCACACTCGTTTGCTAAAATGGCAAAATGGCAAAAACAAAATAGCAAACAAGAGCTGCACTCGTTTGCTATTTTTTCAAATTTTAGCAAACGAATAACAATCGCTTCTTATAAATGGCAAATTTCTATATTATAGCAGACAAAAACCTCTTGTTTCACTTTTTTTTTTTTTTTTGAAGGTGATCGGACGCTTCATCATGTTTCGTCGTTGATTTTTTTTTTAATAATTAAAAAAATATCGGACGGTACATGTTGTACCATTCCGGGGAGAAAATATGAAAAACACATCATGTCCCGTCCGATCTAAAATAAACCAAGGACGAGACAACATGTCCCGTCCCAAAATTCTCCCAGTCAAAATCTTGTTTAAGTGTATATTTAAGACACTAATCTCATATTTTCTACCTTTAATCATGGTTTAGGTTTAACTTAATAACTAATTAAATAATAACTAATTAATTATCAAAATATCATTTGAATTAATAATTTTTTCAAACGAACATGTCCGGTCCGCTCATTTTTTTTTATAAAAAAATTGCTATATTAATATAGCAAACTACCAGTACAACGAACATCTCTTTTGCTATTTGCTATTCTGTCATTTTGCCATATTATTGTGCAAAGAGTGTGTGAGCTCTAAGTGGCATACAGTTTCTCAAATCATTATACTCGCAATGGTAAATTATAATAAGCTATATATTTTTCAAAGTTTACTACCAGAAACTTTCTTTAATGCATACGCTTGGTCGCTTACCATGACTTTGTTTAATTAACAAGCTAATTCTCATACAATGCTAATGATTAAATTACTCCATTTAAGCCGAACAAAATGAATATGCTCTTCAGACACTTGCCGTATTACAAGGGAAAAAAATTGCTCTCATTCTCTCTCATATTTTGTCCTCTCATAAGAGCATTCCACAGTCGTAATTACTAAAAAATAGCAAAATATATATTCTATATATAACAATTGGACGTTTACTGCAGTGGTGAAATGCTATAATATAGCAAAAAAATAAAAAAATTGATCGGACGGGACTCTAAGTTCCGTCTCGCGAGAAGAAAAAAATTCTAGACATTTTTTAATAATTATTTTGAATATTTTAATAATTTTAATAATTAAAAAATATTTGAAAAAAAAATCATGGGACGGATCTTCACCAAGGTAAAGAAGTGAAAAAAAAAAAAAATTGTTGGGACGGAGCTTCAAGTTCCGTCCCATATAAAAAATACAATATTTTTTTTATTTGGGACAGATCTGGAAGATCCGTCCAAGGTTAGAAGTAAAAAAAAAAAATTAGTTGGGACGGAGCTTCAAGATAAACTCGCTACTAATACACACCCTCTTGCTAAAGTCATAGATAACTAGAAGGTAATGGTTAGGATAATGCTTTAAGCAAAAGATGATATTCTAGATAATCGAGGTGAAGAAAGATATATTGTGATCGTAAAAACGTTGAATGCAATTTGTGATGCTAAAGGTAGCAAATTGAAATGTGTAAAACAACTAAGGGCCCGTTTGGTTACCTTTTGAGAGCCCATTTTGTGAAAATATTTTGTCAGTTTTGCATTTGGTTAGGGTTTCATTTTGGCATCTTTTGAGAAAACTTTTCGAACCCCCATTTTCTCTTATTCGCTTTTTCCCCCTTCCTCTCTCTTCTTTGACGCCGAATCCCCCTAATCCCCACCCTGCTCTTCTTCTCCATTGCCTTCAAATCCCTACTAGCTCCCTCCTCAAAGCTCTGATCTTTCTGCTGTTTCTCCACCGCTGCCGCCGCGTCAAAGCCCCTCCTTTCCTTACCCAGATCTGAAAGCCTCTCCTTTTCCATACCCAAAGCCGAAGACTCTTTTCTCTCCAGATCTGAAAGCCCTTCCTCTATCTTCTTTTCCCCCCTTCCTGTTTCTTCGTTGACAGCCGACTTTCCCCCCTTCTCACCTTGCACGACGCTCGGATCTATTGATGGTCTGTGAGACCAGATCTGCTTTTAGAAGAAGGTGTAATCAACAACGCTGTAGTAGAATCCAACGTCGGCTGAGGGAATCTGTCGGAGACAACTTCTTGAGGTTTGAAAAACAACAAACCAAGGTATGATTCTGATTGAATTAATTTTTTTGCTTCCAAATTAGTCTGCTGTTTTGGGTCGTTTGTTATTTCCAAATTTTGTTGGAAAAAATTTCCTTTTTTTGACAAAATTTTGGCTGCCGGTTTACTAATCTGAGGGAGCCTGAACAAATTTTTTGTTCCGGTTATTTGGAGATGATCAGTACTGATTATCAAGTATGATTTCGATTTGTTTATTCCAAATCTAAAATTAAAAATTCTTACTTCTAATACTGGGGCTATACTCAATTGAGGCATTTTTTTGTAGCCGAATTGAATTTCGGACTGATGTGTTTTGACCCTACGGCGACGTCGCTTTTTTTAGTAGTTAAAATTGGATATTTCAATTAGACAGGATTAATGATGGTGGCTGAGCTGGAATTGGAGTTTATTTTTTTAAATTTGATTTCTATTGGGGGGGTGGATAGTACACACCATCTACAAGTGCTGTAGTAACGCCAAATTAATACTGTTCACTGTTAATGTTTTACCAATTGATGAATGTTATTTTATATTTGATCGTTAAGGGAAAGGAGATTGAGATGGAGAGTGATCTTGGGCTTTGGCCAGCATGTAATGTGCGTATATTTATTGAGGTTATGGAGGCCGAGGTTGATAGAAATAGTTTGAAAAGTGCGAAATTTGATGCAAGACAATGGTCTCAATTGATGGCTTCTTTGAACCAACAATGTAATCGTGCATACACGCTTAAACAAATAAAAGAAAAATGTGGTCGACTTAAGATACAGTGGAGAGCGTTTCACGATTTGAAGAATCAAAGCGGTATGGGTTGGGATGAAGAGAATCAGACAGTGACTTGCGAAAAAGATGTTTGGGAGGCATATGTCAAGGTTCACATATAAATTTTTTATTTTTTTAACCTACTGTGGGATTATCATCGTAATATACTTATTATTGACTTTAATACTTGTAAACTAACAACACATTAATTTATAAATAGGCACACCCCAAAGCTTCAGAATTCAAAACGAAGGGTTTGGCCAATTATGATGTGTTGACCAAAATTTTTGCTGATTCTACTGCCGAGGGTTTACTTTCTAGGGCTTCATCTCAAAGGGTATATGACTCCGATGAGGAACGAAGGGTCAACCTTGAGTTCTCCCACCCCACTCCCCCAAATGCACCACATGTAAATTTGGTTGATGATGATGATTGGGAACCAATGCATTCGGGGTCTCATAAGAGACGGTCTAGTGGGTCTAGCAGTCGAGCAACAAAAAGCTCAAGAATGGATGTTGCTGTTGATGCCAATGCCGAAAAGTCTATTGCTAAAGCAGAATATTATAAGAAGAAGGCCAGCAATCTTGATCGCTTCGTCCCAGACGATCAGTCGTCCATTGACAATGCCATGTTAATACTAAATGGTTTGGATGGGCTTGATGAAGATATGATCGATGTGGCACTGGAGAACATAATTCATGACCCGAATTGGCGTAGAAGCTTTGTTCTAATGAATCCGGAGTGGAGAGTAGGGTGGTTACGCAGACTTGCGAAAAAATAATTCTAATTTATGGTTGATGATGATATGCTTTGTGTTGTTGTAATATATGATTGTAAATGCAATGATCTCATTTATAGCCCATCTATTTTGAAAGTCACGTATATTAATGATTTAAGCATGTGATCTATGATGATATATTTTTATGGATGCAGGTTGTGGGACACATCATGTGCAACTGAGTTTGGCTGGAAATGATGGATATGGTACATTCTGATCCAGTTTTTTATTAAATTTTGACGTTAGAAGACAACAGTATATTGCTACCGTATATTCCCATTATACTGACTAAATGAATGATGTATTCAACTATGGGTGACGGATGGGGTGGGCACAAGACATTAGTAGTAGCTGGCGTGGCATTTTTAAAAAATGCAGCTCTACGCTAATCATGATGATGCTACGGCTAATTAGGGATATGATGAAGATATATTCTGATCCTATATAACATTATTGGTGATACTTTTGTGATTGACTACTAGAATTCAAATTATGGATATGATGATGATATATTCTAATCCTACAGTTCTTATTTGGGATAATGACAACCTTGTTGATGTTGTCCTGAACCTACAACAGTTGTTATCTTATATTTGGAGTAATGGCAATTTTCAAAATAACCATGTTGTTACTAATATATAAACTGAAACAAAGTATCAAAGAATACAACCCAGTTAGGATAATCTCCTATGGTTTCAAAATAACCAATACAATGGTCTCAAAATAACCATGTTGTTACTAATATATAGCAGGTGATAATCTCCCACCATGATGGGCATCAATACTGATCACAGCATTGTACAGGTTTGTGTACACAGTATGGAAATTACAACCCAGTTAAACTGAAACCTTCCTAATAACCAGAAGAAGTCATCACAATTTTGAGGTAGCCATCAGAATATGTTGGAATTTGACAAATAAGGCAATCAATGGATATGATGAATTTTGTAATGGATACTACACTTTCAAAATTTGGAAGTGATGATGATATATTCTGATCCTTTAATACTCTTTGGAGTAATTATTGTTGTTTGCTTTAAAAGAAAATAATAACTGGGTTGTATCAGTTTGTGATGACATTTTCTATGATTTGAGGAAGGTTTCAGTTTAACTGGGTTGTAATTTCCATACTGTGTACACAAACCAGTACAATGCTGTGATCATCATTGATGCCCATCATGGCGGGAGATTATCAGATGCTAAGATGGTTTATATATTAGTAACAACATGGTTATTTTGAATCGCATGTATTGGTTATTTTGAAACCATAGGAGATTATCCTAACTGGGTTGTATTCTTTGATACTTTGTTTCAATTTAACCGGGTTGTAATTTCCATACTGTGTGCACAAACCAATACAATGATGTGATCAGTATTGATGCCCATCGTGGTGGGAGATTATCACCTGCTATATACTAGTAACAACATGGTTATTTTGAAACCATTGTATTAGTTATTTTGAAACCATAGGAGATTATCCTAACTGTGTTGTATTCTTTGATACTTTGTTTCAGTTTAACTGGGTTGTAATTTCCATACTGTGTACACAAACCAATACAATGCTGTGATCAGTATTGATGCCCATCATGGTGGGAGATTATCACCTGCTATATATTAGTAACAACATGGTTATTTTGAAACCATTGTATTGGTTATTTTGAAACCATGGGAGATAATCCTAACTGGGTTGTATTCTTTGAAACTTTGTTTCAGTTTAACTGGGTTCTAATTTCCATACTGTGTACACAAATCGGTACAATGCTGTGATCAGCATTGATGCCCATCATGGTAGGAGATTATCACCTGCTGAGATGGTTTATATATTAGTAACAACATGGTTATTTTTTGAATCGCATGTATTGGTTATTTTGAAACCATGGGAGATTATCCTAACTGGGTTGTATTCTTTGAGGAAGGTTTCAGTTTAAATCGGTTGTAATTTCCATACTGTGTACACAAACCAGTACAATACTGTGATCAGCATTGCTGCCCATCATGGTTGGAGATTATCAGCGGCTGAGATGGTTTATATATTAGTAACAACATGGCTATTTTGAATCGCATGTATTGGTTATTTTGAAACCATAGGAGATTATCCTAACTGGGTTGTATTCTTTGAACTTTGTTTCGGTTTAACTGGGTTCTAATTTCCATACTGTGTACACAAACCAGTACAATGCTGTGATCAGCATTGATGCCCATCATGGTGGGAGATTATCAGCTGCTGAGATGGTTTAAATATTAGTAACAACATGGTTATTTTTTGAATCGCATATATTGGTTATTTTGAAACCATGGGAGATTATCCTAACTGGGTTGTATTCTTTGAGGAAGGTTTTAGTTTAACTGGGTTGTAATTTCCATACTGTGTACACAAACCAGTACAATGCTGTGATCAGCATTGATGCCCATCATGGTGGGAGATTATCAGTAACTGATGGTTGCTGGTGTTGGCTTCTGATACTTGTGAAGGATGTGATGGCTGCTGATGGTCTTATGTAATGGCTGCTTCGGGCTTTGCAATTTTTCTGTCAGTTTCAAAATGTAAAATATTGATAGAGTGTACAATTACCTTCCTATGATGAGTTCTGATGCTGCTAATGGCATATGATGGACACTGATGGATTGGAATTGATTTTTTTTTTGCTTTGTAAGAGGTTTAGTTATAATTTTCACATTAGAAAGTTCTAATTCTTGTTACTATGTTAGAAATTTTGAAGGTTTCTCATGCTTGTAATGCGAAATTGATGGTTGGGCTATCCCAGTTTGTGAAATAAATGTAACCAAACAGAAATTTGTAATGGATATTTTGTACATTTATTGGAAATTTGCATATTGTGTCCAATTGCTGTATTAGCCGACTCTTACACAATTCAAATAAAATTTTACATGGTCGAAAGCTTGCCAATGATGGGAAGATACCAAGAAGGAAAAAAAAAATCCTAGCGAAGAAAACTTCCATATTGTATCACGTTGCTTGTTTGTATATTGGTAGAACTTGGGTTTGTATCTGCAAAAAAATTTAAAAAAACTCATAAGAAAACTAATGCAAATTCATTAAACATACACCCTGGATAAGCTCCTTATTAGGAAAATTGAAAATAAAAAAAAATTGTTGCCAGACTGGAAAAAAATGGAAGAAAAAAAGGATTTCAAAATAAATTATTACAAAACAGCATTTTACAGTCTAGTTTTAAGAAAACAGCATTCAGATTTATTTTTTTACTCAAACAGGTTATACAATCTCATTTTCAGAAAACAGTTTTCAGAAAACTATTCCAGACAGCTTTTACACTCCCATTTTCAGAAAACAGTTTTCACAAACCAGTTTTCACAAAACATTTTCACAAAACTGTTTTCAAAACAACAAACCAAACGCACTCTAACATTTTTGGAACAACTTGTATAAAAGTACATGTGCAAGTACCCCAGTGGTCTAACGGTCAATCTCTTTGCTAGTGAGCAAGAGTTTGAAAGATCAAGTGTTAATTCATTAACATATTTCTAATCATCAAACATCATGTAGAAAGAAGATCAACAAAAAATACATGTTCTTTAACAAGCACAAACATAAAGCCAATTTTTATCTATATTCCCATGCCATTCAAGATGATTAGAGCATCCACAGTCGTCATTGCTAAAAAATAGCAAAATGTATATTATAAATATAGCAGAGTCTCGTCTGCAGCAGTTGTGAAATGCTATAATATAGCAATCTAAAATAATAAAAAATCGAACGAAATCTAAGATCCGTCTCGTGCTAAAAAAAATTATCAGTGGATTTTTTAAATAATAAATTTGATATTTAAAAATATTTAAGTATCAGACGGACCTTTAAGATCCGTCGGAGAAAAAAAAATAAAATCCAAAAGCATGCCTATGGGTACCCACCACCGCACTCAAATCTCACATGGCACCTCATTCACCGTCCATCAACCAAGTGGGTTCCAAATCACCAACAGCCTTTAAATGAACTAACCATTTTTTTTTAATTACTAATACCAGGCCAACAACCACATTTCACGGACGGAACTTACAGGGGTGTATTGAATTGAGATTTCAAAAGATTTTAAAAGAATTGAGAATCCCAGTATTTAAGGGATTCATGGGGAATTCACCTAAAACTTTGACCGTGATTTATAAGGATTTTAAAATAGTTTGATGGAATTCTTATTATGAATTTGATGGAATTCGAAGAATTCGATGAAAATAAACTTTATAATTAGTTCGTTTCCTACACAAGATTGTCATTCTCATAAGAGTGGTACGAATAAATATCAAGGCACCTCGCAAGTCATAAAAATATCATTCTCGTAAGCTTTTTTTGAAGTACTAGAAGGACACCCACATAAACAAAAGTAACAAAAAAAAAATAGCCCTACATGAGAGAGTTGTTGATGAGTCCATCGACTCAATACTTGCTGTTTTAACATTCTGAAATAGCATAAAATAATAATAACTAATAACACCCGGTAACCAAAGTCATGGAGCAAGAGATCTATAAGGAGCACAAACTCTCCCGTTAGGCATCATAACTCTACCACATCTTCTCGTCAAATCAATACTCGCTGTTTCTGCACCATAGGTCTTCCAGTTAACAGTTTCACTATATAGGCCACATCATACAAACCATGGAACGTTATCCACTTCGTCCTGTACCTGCAACGAGAAACCAATTTATGCCATAGCAATCTTGAGAATATTTTTGAATCAGCTCCATCGCATTGATTTTGATTGAAATTGATTCCATTGTCTTTCAGGAGGCTGATGGAGGCCTCTGCGTGGGGATCGATGGTTGGGTTGAATTAGGGTTTGGGTTGAATTAGGCCTCTGCGTGGGGATCGGAAGTCAGGAGGTAGAAGAGAGTGGGGTAGCAGCAGAGGAGGGTGTCGGTAGGTAGAGGAGAGGAGGAAGAAGACGATGGAGAGAGAAGAGGGATTATAGGGTTTGGGTTTATTTGGGGATAATTTGGGGCATATGTACAGGAAACAAAACCATACTCACCAATGGCTTGAAAGTTTCTACAGAGAAGGTGAGAATTGCAAAGGCTTTTGGTATTTATACCTCGGACCCTAGACTCCATCTAAATCGTCCAAATTCTTAATTCTACCAAAATCATTAACTTTTTGAATACACCGAGAATTGAACGGGGTCATTTAAAATCTCAATTGAATACACCGAGAATTGAATAGAATCACTTAAAGTCTCAATTGAATACACTGTGACTGTTATAAACTCCTTTAAAATCCTAATAGAATACACTAGGATTTTCACATTCTTTTAAATTCTTTTTAACTTCCAATCCAATAAACCCATGTTAGAGTTCCGTCCAACCATTTTTTTTTCCTGAATTTTTTTTTACGAAAATAGACTTAATTACATCGGACGGACTTTTAAGTTCCGTCTGAAATTTAAAAAAAATATATATTTGGGACGAACTTTAAAGATCTGTCCTCTATAATATCAATTTCCTCAAATCGCCTCTCATATATAGCAATCTTCTATAGCGAAATCATCAAAATATGAATAAATAGCAAATGACTACAGAGGTGATTTCGCTATAATATGGATAATATGGAAATTTAGCAAATGACTGTGGATGCTTTTAATGAATGCAGAAGAATACATGAAGGATCCATGAGACTTTGACGGAAAGGATGATGCTCTTGATGGATTAGTGATCTTCCAATTGTAAATTGTTCTTAATTTTGCCTTAGTTCCTCTTCTAATGAGATGAAGAGGATTGTATATTTTTCTCTCTACAATTGGGGACCATAACCCCTTATATTTATAGTAAGTATATGCCCTTTCATGAAGGGTTAAGACTCCAGAGTTCATAATAACCTATGAATTTTGAGTTCATAACATATGACTCTTGAGTTAATAACATATGACTTTTGAGTTCATAACCTTTTATTAAGAACCATGATTTTTGAGTTCATAACTCTTTCATTAAGAGCCATGACTTTTGAGTTCATAACTTTTTCATGAAGAGTCATGACTTTTGTGTTCATAACCTTTTCATGAAGAGTTATGACCTTTAAACCTTTCTTTTATTCATTTTGGCCCATCATAAAAACAGAATTAAGACATTTGGTATCTACACATTACAAAGTCCATATCAAATGAGATATCTTTCATCCCAATAGCTTTACTCATATAAGATCACTTTAAATGGGATACTCCTTTAGATAATTTACAATACATAATTTATAATATATGTAGGCCCATATATTAGATAAATATCCAACAATCTCCCACTTGGGCTACATATGTCATTATACAATCATGTATTCAAAATAACTTTATGTGCTCAAAACTGTTATCTTTATCTGTCATCTCAAATAATCTGCTCCATCAATCATATCAATATAAGGATCAAGGTGATCTTTGTTACATTTATCGTAACTAGACCCATCAATGGTCACATATATCAATATAATTAACGACATAGATCAAGTATGGATGAGTATCATGAAAATTACATGTAATGTGATCTAAACATGCCTATTTTCAATTGGTCCAACTTTACTTTAGTGAGATCATTTAAGGACAATATCGTACAAAGTGTACTAAACTGAATACCAAACATGATTTCCGATCAGAAAAATATCCAAATACAAAAGCACTCATATATACAAAATCAAACATAGAACATAAAAGTGCAAAAGTGATAAACTCCCATTAAACCAAAGATTCCTCATACTCTAAGACACCCATGTGAGCATTGTGCTCATGAAAGACTTTGGGTGGAAGGCCCTTTGTAAGAGGGTCAGCTATCATGGAGTTTGTCCCTAAGTGTTCTATGGAAATCTGGTCACTCTGTACCCTCTCTTTGACAACTAGGAACTTGATGTCAATGTTTTTTGACTTGGACGAACTCCTATTGTTATTGGAGTATAAGACGGCTGATTTGTTGTCACAATATAACTTAAGTGGTATTTCAATTCCTACCACAATTCGCAGCCCAAGTGACAAAGTTTCTTAGTAGAATTCCATGATTAGATGCTTCATAACATGCTACAAACTCTGCTGCCAAGGTGGACGAAGTAATAAGAATTTGCTTGGCACTGTGCTAAGAAACTGCACCACCAGCCAACAGATAGATATAGCCCGAAGTGGATCTTCTCCTATCTTGGCATCCGGCAAAATCGGAGTCAGAATACCCAATGATCTCCAAATGGTCTGACCTCCTATATGTGAGCATATAATCCCTTGTTCTTTTCAAATACCTCATAACCCTTTTGGCTGCTTTCGAATGATCCATTCCTAGATTGCTTAAGTATCTGCCTAAAACTCCAACAATGTACGCTATGTCCGGACGTGTACAAACTTGAGCATACATCAAACTCCTTACAGCTGATGCATAGGGAATTTTCTGCATTCTCGTGAATCTCAAGGTTTCCCTTTGGGCATTGACTGAGACTAAATTTATCTCCTTTAGCGACCAGGGTATCACGTGGTATGCAGTCCTACATCCCAAACCTTTTGAGCACCTTATCGATATAGCTCCTTTGTGACAATCCTAGAGTACCTCGAGATCGGTCCCGGTGTATCTGAATACCTAATACAAAGGAGTCATTACCAAGATCTTTCATCTCTAAATTTTTTGATAGAAATCTCTTGGTTTCGTGCGACATGCATATATCATTAGTGGCAAGCAATATGTCATCAACATACAATACCAAGAAAATGCACTTCCTCCCACTGAATTTGTGATACATACAATCGTCAACAGTATTCATCTTGAAACCAAATGAGAGAACTACCTGATGAAATTTGTGGTACCACTGATGAGACGCCTGTTTTAGCCCATAGATGGATTTTGTCAATTTGCAAACCATCTTCTTTGGGTCTCCCAACACAATTTTTTTCGGATGCACCATATAGATCATTTATCAATGTTGCCATTGAGAAACGCCGTCTTGACATCCATCTGATGAAGCTCCAAATCATAATGTGCAACAAGAGCCATGATTGTCCTAAAAGAGTCATTTGATGATACTAGAAAGAAAGTTTCTTTAAAGTCAATCTCTTCTTTTTGAGTATAACCCTTGGCTACAAGACAAGCCTTATACCTCTCCATATTAACTTTGGAATCCCGTTTGGTCTTAAATATTCATATGCAACCAATGGTTTTCGCACATTCTGGTAATGGGACAGGTTTCCAAACCTTATTATCATGCATGGACTTATACTCCTCATTTAGTTCTTCAACCCACTTTTCCGAGTTGGAATTTTGCATGGGTTGACGGATGTTGATTGGATCATTATCCATCACACCATCATTTTCCTCATGTTCCTGGAGAAATACTATGTAATCATCTGGAATAACATTTCTCTTTTCTCTAGTGGATCTCCTTAATGGCACTGGTTGTTGAGTTTGTTGAGTTTGTTCTTCTGGAACAGTTACCCCATTTTGAATATGGGGTCATTCAACATTGTCTTGTTGAGGTTCCGGATTCATTTCTTGATCAATGATAGGTGTAGGAATCCGAACATTGTCAAAGACGATAGTAGAAATTGGGTTTGGATTTGAATCCAATTCCTCATCAAAAGCAATGTCTCTAACCTTATTTCTCCCCCCAAACCCAACATCCTCAAAAAATGTTGTAGTTTTCGTCTCAAAAATATTCCTAAGTGTGGGATCATAAAACTTATAGTCCCTAGATCACTCAGAATAACCAATATAATAGCTGCTCATTGTTTTGGAGTCCAATTTCTTTTCATGTGGCCAGTAAGGCCTTGCCTCAGCTGGACATCTCCAAATGTGAAAGTGCTTTAGACTAGGCTTTCGACATGTCCAAATCTCATAAGATATTTTTGCAGCTGCTTTAGTTGGTACTCTATTGAGAATGTACGCTGATGTCTTTAATGCTTCTCTTCAGAGGGACTCAGGTAAGGTGGAATGAGCAATCATACTCCTTACCATATCCTTAAGAGTCCTATTTCGTCTTTCAGCAACATCATTCATGCTAGGTGATCTTGACATGGTGTATTGTGGGATAATAGCGCATTCTTCTAGGAATTTAGCAAACGATCGTAGATGTTGTTCACCTGAGTCATCATATCTACCGTAGTACTCACCACCACGATCAGATCTGACGTTGTTAGTCCTTTTTTTGATTTGATTCTTAACTTCAGCTTTATAAGCTTTGAACACATACAGAGATTTTGATTTTTCATGAATGAGATATATGTACCCTAACGAGGCTAATCATCTATGAATGATATAAAATATTGTTGACCATTCAAGATGTCATAGAGAATGACCCACAAATATCTGTATGAATCAATTCTAAGATGCATGAAAATCTATTGGCATTTAATCTCTTAGTTTTGGTCTGTTTTCCCTTGATGCAATTTACACTGACATCAAAGTCTGTGAAGTTAAGGGACTCTAAAATGTCATCAGACACAAGACGCTCAACTCTACCTTTTGAGATATGACCTAAGCGCTTATGCCATAATGATGCCGAATTTTCCTTATTTAATTTACGTTTAGTACCACGTGATTCCACACGCAAGGTTTCATTATAGGATGCAATTGCTTCGAGCAAATAAAGATTGTCATAAGCATTCAAATAACTAGTTCCAAAAACATTCGAATTTAAAGACAAACTAAACTGATTGTTTCCAAATGAACAACAATATCCAAATTTGTCCAACAAAGAAACAAAAATCAAATTCCGTCTAAAAGACGGTACAACAAAAGTGTCTTTCAAACCCAAATAAAAACCAGTCCCTAACAACAACCTAAAATGCCCAATTGCTTCAACTTCTACCGATTTTCCATCTCCCACGAAGATGTGTCTTTCACCATCATTTGGCTTTCGGTAGCTCAGGCAACCCTGCATAGAAACACTTATGTGAGTAGTAGCACCATGAATCTATCCACCAAGTATTTCTAGGTACTGAAGATAAATTAACCTCAGAATAAACCAAACTAAGAAACACACCTTTATTTGCAAGCCATGCGTGGTACTTGGTACATTCCTTCTTGATATGTCCAGTCATGCCACAGAAGAAGCAACTATTGTCACCCTTATTTTGCTTCTTTTGTGTTGGACCCTTACCAGCTTCATTCTTAGCAGTCTCATTTTTTCTCTTTCTGCCTTTGTCCTTAGAGATGATTGCCAAGTGAGCACTTTCTGTCCCTTTCTTGATTCATCATCTCTTCCTCTTGCACACAGTATGAAGTGAGCTCGTTAAGAGACCATTTCTTCTTCTGACAGTTGTAACTTATCTTAAATTGACCGAATTGTGCAGAAAGAGATATCAACAGAAAATGTACGAGTAAGTCTTTCGGCAACTCGAATTTTATGACCTTAAGCTTGGAAGCAATATTAGACAGTTCCGTAATGTACTCCCTAATGTTTCCTTTGCCTTTATACTTCATAGAAATCAAGCTTTGAAGAAGTGTTCTTGTTTCTAGCCTTATCGCTTTTGGCAAAGTGTTTCCCAATTTTGGCAAGAAATTATTTGGCACTTGTTATACTTTTAGATATAGCACCCCTAAATGCCTCTAGAATGCTGCGCTTAATGATTTTGAGACTCATGCGATTGGAGCGGGCCCACTTCTCATAATTTTTCCTCTCTTCAGAGGTACTGGAGTCCGTAAGAGTAGGGATTGCTCCATCCTTAGTGCAAAGTCAAGATCCATATAGCCAAGAACAATTAAAATGTTCTCTTTCCAGTCCTTAAAGTTTGTGCCATTAAGGACCGGAACCGAATTCAGGTTAGCAGATACATTAGCAATAGTATCTGAAAAATAATAAAATAAACAACATAAATATACTCACATCATAATCAAAATTTAATCATCAACAAATTCAAATAATGACATATCTCATCCTAAGATACCTGGTGCAACATTAATATCAAGTCTTTGGACAATAATATTAATTGCTAGTGGTACTCTTGTTGTAATGATCAAACATTGACAATAATGCATGTCAAATAATAAACTCATCTTTGGATGATTTATCATTCACATGTACAACCTTATAATTATCACATGTTTACCATCATAGGTGTATATGCAATCCGGTCAAATATTAATCTTCCTTTGGACTGATTAATACTCTCATGGATACACATACATACTAACATTCAACATTTCTCGTGAACAATCTATTACATACTAACATTCAACATTTCTCGTGAACAATCTACACAAGAGGGGTTACTTTGGTGACTTCTTGTTTTAATTAGTTTACTTAAAATGTTAAACAATTAAGTAATCTAAAAAATGTGTCCAATAATTTGAATTTTGATTGAAAATTCAAATTAATCTTTCTGACTTGCTCCTACAAAACTGAGGTCGAAAGATTGAAAAATTGTTTAATCCTAAAATGATAACTTGCGAGAATTTGAGAAATGAAGAAAATTGTTTTTTTTTAAATTTCAAAACTAAACCCAAATTCAAGTAAAAAATTAATTCAAGTCTAGAGGAACGCATAAGTGAATGTACATCACAAAACAGTGAGCACAATTCCAAAAAAAAAATCACCTTGGAAGATCAAGAAAACGAAAAATTGAAAACTCCATTGTCGAAACTCTAAACCTTAAAATTCGTTAAATCATTCATGAGTGAAACATGGGTTGCTCTGATACCACTTGATAAATGAAATTATTTGTGCTCATTAACATATTTCTAATCCTCAAACATCATGTAGAAAAAAGATCAACAAAAAAACTTGTTCTTTAACAAGCACAAACATAAAACCAATTTTTATCTATAATCTCATGCCATTCAAGATGATTAATGAATGCAGAAGCATACCTGAAGGATCCATGAGAATTTGATGGAAAGGATGATGCTCTTGATGGATTAGTGATCTTCTAATTGCAGGTTTTTCTTAATTTTGCCTTAGTTCATCTTCTAATGGGATGAAAAGGATTGTATATTTTCTTTCTACAATTGGGGAACATAACCCCTTATATTTATAGTAAGTACATGCCCTTTCATGAAGAATCATGACTCTTGAGTTCATAACCTATGACTTTTGAGTTCATAACATATGACTCTTGAGTTCATAACCTATAACTTTTGAATTCATAACCTTTTATTAAGAACCATGAATTTTGAGTTCATAACTCTTTCATTAAGAGCCATGACTTTTGAGTTCATAACTCTTTCTTATATCTATTCTTACATATATTATAAATTATGCATTGTAAATTATCTAAAGGATTATCCCATTCTTATATGAGTAATGCTATTGGGATGAAAGATATCTCATTTGATATGGGCTTTGTAATATGTAGATACCAAATGATTTATTTCTATTTTTATGATGAGCCAAAATAGATATAAGAAATGTTTACTCATATAAGAATGGGATAATCCTTTAGATAATTTACAATACATAATCTATAATATATGTAGGCCCGCATATTAGATAAATATCTAACGTCAAGCACTGCGGCTGCTTTAATAATTTTAGTGAGAAAAATGTGTATCAACTGCATGTTGCTTACGAGGTGTTTAGAAGAAAATAAAGAAAGTAGAAAGTACGTTGTAATAAACGAGATTACTGTATTTTTTTTCTATTTGCTATTAGTCCTTTAATTTGCAAAACCAAGTAGAATATTTCAATTAGAGGGACCTATTAGCAAATACACATTAATTTAATTTCCACTCGTCTGTTTCTCCCTTCATCATCCCCAATTGTTCTCACCATTCTTTAAATCCAAAAACCTTTTCTAGGCCGACCGCCATCGATGGGGCTAGTCACCGGAGCTTTCTTCCTCAGCATCGATCCACCTGCGAAAGCAATAGAGGAGACACGAGAGGAAGAAGACGATGAACAGTAGAAAATAGGATTCTTTATTCATGACCGAATCAATTACAGCGGGGGGGTTTATACAAGGAAAGCACGAGTAGATTGCGTACTTGGATAGGCCGTTAGGCCATTACAAGGGACCCAATCAAACTCACCCAGTAGCCAACCTTTAACAGCTGGCAATTTGTTACAATATGTTGGACTTATGTGCAAAATAACTTGCCTATTTACAATTAAACCCAATAAAGAAGTAAATATCTTAGGGAATGTTATGCACTGATACGCCCTTTCTCTATAACTTCTTCATATGCTTCCATGCTACAAATAGCTACTCCGACGCCATTTGCCTTGGGACCTGGTTAAATCCATGAACTGGGTCAATACTCCCTCATTGAAAGGAGATTCCAAGGCACTGCGAAAAGCCAAGGAATCTCCAGTACAAATCCCAATAGCGTTCCCAGGTAGCCTCTGATGCATCCACATGCTTCCATTGAACAAGCACCTCTGAAACAGCAATGTCCCTTCTGGGAACCATACGTCGAGCCAAGACCTTCACTGGCTGAAGGGATTCTTCCAAAAAAAAAGAAGGCAATGCAGAAGAAGTCACAGCAACATTGACCTGTCGACTAACATGAGGTTTCAACTGTGAAACAAAAAACACATCGTGAATTTGAGACTCTACAGGAAGCTTTAGCTTATAGGCCACTGCACCCATTCTCGCGACTACCTTGTAGGGACCATAATAAAACGAAGAATGTTTGTGAATACGGTGAGTAACGCCCTGAATTCCAAACATAGGTGATTCGTAGCACAAATAGGATCTTTACCTCAATTTTGTACACGAATACAAGAAATTTAAAACTTTTCATTATATTGTCATTATTTTACAACACGCAGTGAAAAATTACATAAAATAAATACAATTTATAACATCAAATATCTTCAATCATGCAACTGTCAACGACATAAAATTCATGCCCACGTCGCTCACTAATCCTAGTCCTGCAACTTGAAACTGTGGGCACATCAGTTGCATACAATTGACGCAATACTATAATACAGCGATTCCTCAGTATAACAATTACAAACTTGAATGCAAAATGAAAAGTGACTATCCTAATTATGTCAGTGTATGATATGAACTTAATGACCAATGCATAAATTCATACTTACGATGCAACACTAATATGCACTTGTTTGGATTTTATGCATTCCATACTACATAGGTCCGAGGGTAAGCCCTTAATTAACGTGCTCCTCATTATAGGGTTCAATCCTCCGCTATGAAACTTACACATGTGAATAAGATAAGATTTAGACATCTTGTGAGTGTCCAGCCTACGCCCCGATAATTTTGCAGATTAATCTTACACCATAGATGAAATGGAGACACTTCCACTCACATCTCAATAATTCCGGGGATCAATCCCACACTGCAAGCCCTGGCGCTTCAACAGTCACAAAAACCATGAGCATTGCCTCGATCTCGATAATTCCGGAGATCAGTCCCACACCGCAGATGAGCTAGAGACACTTCCACTCACACCTCGATAATTTCATGGACCATCTCACACCGTAAACCAACTGAAGCCCTCATACTCATATTTGCCCTTACTTCATCACATCTCCAACTAGTGTTTGTCCTTAAGTTCAAGCATAGATAATCACAGCCTCCCAGAGCTAGCTCACCCTATCGGACTTAACTTAAACAACCAGGAACTCTAACCGACACTAACTAAATTCCAAAACCAAACTAATCAAGGACACTAGCCGACAATGGATAATTTCTAAAATTAAACATCTCAACTGTCAGTAACTTGGGTCCTGCTCAGCCTCTAGAGCTCACATCTTGTAAATTTCATTCACTTCCTAGGTTATCCATAACCTCTTTAAAAAAAAATTATTCATCATAATTCATTTCTTTCTTTCATTCATTCTCTTCAAATTATCAATCTCGAAGTAAATAAATAACTTCTTATCCTTTTATAACAGCATTTCAATAACTTGATAAAACCCTTGCAAATATCATATGTCTAATTTTCCAAATTCATTTTTTAATTATCTCTTAATTCGTCATCTAGCACAATTTACATAAATTCAAAATCTAAACTTGTTTTCATACGATATAAAAATCTAGAATAAATCTAAATTAAAAACCATTATATTTCGATCTCTTAATCACACTTAATTTTAAAGCAAAATAGCCCCAAAAATTTACTTTTTAAAGTAACTTAATTTACCAATTAATTTATCCACAAAAATCCTTGAATTAATGTATATATCTTGTCAAAATATTTTCCTAATACTCTATATTAATTATACACTTTTCTCCTCAAAGAAAAGAGTTAAAGAATAAAAATAAACAAAAAAATTCAATCTGGTCACAACCGAATCAAACCCGTAGGCAACCCCCTCTCCCCCCCCCTCGCTCTAACTCGTGCTCAACAACTAGCATGCCAACTCACTGTTAGTAAAAAATCCTTCATAAAAAATTTTCTTATGTTTTTTTAATTACAGTTTAGTGATTTAATAATTCAAAAAAAAAAGAAACCGAGCCCAAAAGACTTGAACCCTATACACAGTGTCCAAATTACAGCGCTCTAACCAGACTCTCAATCCTCGCTCGGTATCGAAAACTTCTCCGAAATATGAATATAGTTTACTTCTCCGTATCATAGTTCATTATTCTAACACTCGAATGCATACTGATTCTAGATTTGTACAATATGAGTTCTAAGTTTTAATCACATTACTGAAAATGAAAAATTTAACATCCATATTATCTATAATTACAATCTACCAAATTTAACATGATGCATCAACCCAATTTATTCACAACACCACAAGCAACCAATTCTACAATTTCACCTTATACAATCTACCAAGATTATGTGTATATTTCTAAAAAAATTGTTAGCAAAAAATCACATTAATAACTTAACTAAATTTTAGTAATCTAACACATGAGAATCAATTTTTCTATAATTCATAGAACTTAATTAAATTCACATAACACGACTTCAATTCATAATAATCTTCCTATAAAATATAATTAGAGGCTAAGAAAACACTCACCTCTTTTGATGAATTCCTAGCAATAGACTCCTAGAAAAATAAACTCCAATCTTCCCTCCTCCAAAAATCCAAACTCCAAATGAAAACCAACAACAAGCTCCAAAAAGAATGATTGGTTTGCAAACAAAGCAAAAAAATGAAATGCAAATCCCCTCCCTCCCCCGCCCCCCATGTTGGTCGGGAATACATATAGGTAAGAGAGAGAGTGGAGCATCCTATATGCTCATAATAACTACCCACTAATACCCCCTTACACTAATTAACCACCCACCTAATCTAAACTCAAATCAATTAAATTTTTTTTCCCTCCAATGCAGATTGGCCGACCACATGTGTCAGGTGAGAAAACACATGCACGTGCTTCCTATGTGTTTGTGTGTGCACATACAATGCGCACCAAAATTTGGTATTTTATTTAATTAAAAGTAGCATATATTACTCAAATTAATATAAATTTAATAAAACTAGTTTAAATTAATAATGAAAAGTTTTTTTTATGCACAAATAAAAATAAATATACACACTTCATTAATTTTATTTTGAAAAAGAATACAACCAACACATGTACTGCAAACACGTGCGTCACACGTATCAATAAATATTTAAATACAAAATAAATTTGAGAGAATGAAAAATATTAATAAACAATCAAAATACAAAATACGCAGAACATTTATATTAATAATGTTACGAATATTACACGTAATGATATAAAATACATGTGCGTAACACGCGTGAAGAAAAATTGTCATAACTCAATTTTGCGGGGTGTTACATGGTGAACCCCAACCGACACCTGCCTGTAGGGCTGTAGCTTAAAAAACACACAGCTTCAAACTGCAATCTCTTTATTTGATCTGTGTAGGTTAGCTTGTGCATGCATTCTACCTTGGGCCTTCTACAAGTTGTCCTTGAGCAACCTCAAAGTAACATCTCTGGACAATAGAGTATCCTCCACAACTTGCACTTCGCAGTTTTAGGGACATACGAAAAAATGGTGGGAGGAAGCCTACCATGGATAGTCTGATAAGGAGAAATTTGTGTCGAGCTGTGAATGTGAGTGCTGTAGCAAAACTCTTCCTATGCCAACCACTCCAACCAGTCATGGGGCTTATACGTTGTAAAACAATGCAAATATGTCTCCAGAACCATGTTCACCACCTCAGTCTGACCGAGGATGAAAAGCTGAACTTAAACATAGCTTCATTCCTTGTAAAGCTAGCAATTCCTTCCAAAAGTTACTCGTAAAAATAGCATCTCGATCACTCATGATGCTTTTGGGCAACCTATATAGTTTGATCACTTGTTGAAATAGAACAATAACCATACTCTTAGCTATATAAGGATGTCAAAGAGGTATAAAGTGATAGAATTTGGAGAGCATGTCGACGAAAACCAAAATGGTTGTATAACCTACACACTTGGGCAACCCTTCGATAAAATCCATACTTATGTCATCCCAAATATTCTCAGGTATGGGAAGTGGTTGAAGCAAACCTGCGAGAGATGTACTCATATATTTGTTTCTCTGACATTCATCGCAAGACTTGATAAAGTCTCAAATTCTTCTTCATTCAATGCCAAAATACTATTTTCTTCAACTGATGTCAAGTCTTATCAACTCCCATATGACCACCATGATGTGTGCAGTGCACCTCCTCCATGAATGAATGCCTTGCAGTTGAATTGGGACTTAAGAGTGTGCGACCTTTATAATAATAAACTCCCGCAACAAGTTTAGAGTTTAGGCATTATTTTTTCCCTTTGTTTCTGAAAAAGAAAAAAACAGACATACAGTCCTTTTATCTACTCCTTCTGCTACCTTCTGCTTGTTCTCATCATAATAAGGATCAGTTAGCACTAGCTTCTGCACCTGACTAAGCCACTTGGGTTGGACGACTGTAATTGCAGCCAAAGAAGCTTCCTCCTCATCTTCAAATTGCCTCGTTAAGCTGTCTGCCACTATATTATCCCTACCCTTCTTATACTCCACCACAAATTGATATCCATGCAATTTCATAAGCCAAACATGTTGTGCCTCCTTGTAAAGGCATTGCTCCAATGGATACTTCAATAGTTTATGATCCGTTCTAATTATAAAGCTTCTTCCCAAGAGATATTGTCACCACTTTTTGACTGCTAACCAAATGGCCAACATCTCCTTCTCATATGTGGACAAGCGCTTACTCTTTACCTTCAATTCATGATTAAGGAAAGCAGTTGGATGCTTATTTTGTAAAAGAACATCTCTCAACCCCGTCCCCACAAGCATTGCATTCAAACTCAAAGGGCATCGAAAAATTTGGAAGTTGGAGAACTGGAGGGGAAGTAAGAACCTTCTTCATATTCTCAAAAGCTAACTGTGAGTCTTCTTGCTACAAAAAAATACCCTTGTTCGTTAGCTTAACAAGTGGCTAAGTAATAGGGCTGTAATTGGCAATAAATTTGCGGTATTAACCCGTAAGGCTAAGAAACCCCCTCAAAGCTTTCAAAGATTTGAGAGTTGGACAATTTTGAATAGCCTTCACTTTCTCTTGGTCTACAGCAAATCCCTTAGCAGACACAAGATGTCCTAAGTACTCCACTTTGCTCACCCCAAAAGAACATTTGTTGTATTTGGCTAACAAATTGTTCTCACCGAGTACTTGCAGAACCACTGCCAAATGCTGAATATGAGCTTCCATACTACCACTATACACTATTATATCGTCAAACAACACTAGCAAAAACTTTCTCAAATAGGGTTTAAAGATAGAGTTCATGAGAGATTGAAATATCAAAGGGGCGTTGGTTAAACCAAAGGGCATGATAAGGAACTCATAATGGCCCTCGTGAGTTCGAAAGGCCGTCTTATGCATATCATCTTCAAACTTCTGGATTTTATGATACCCATGGCGTAGATCTAACTTACTTAAAACTGAAGTACCATAGAGTTCATCTAGCAATTCATCAATTATTGGAATTGGGTATTTGTTCTTGTCAGTAATTTCTTTCATTGCTTTATAATCAATGCACATACACCAACTACAATCTTTCTTTTTCACCATGACAATAGGGGATGAATAAGGACTATGACTTGGTTGGATTATATCCATTTGCAACATCAAGTGAACAAGCTTCTCTATCTCATTTTTTTGATATCATGGGTGCTTGTAGGGGCGCTGACTAATATACTTGGACCTTGGAAGAAGAGGTATAGCATGATCATAACTCATACGGGGTGGTAAACCAATGTCCTATTTAAACACACCACTGTACTGATCCAAGACAATTTGCAACTGAGGAGGGACTGCTTGAAGTGCTTTGGTGCCTGCTGTCTTACTGATTGTACCCACCATTTGTAATAGCCACCCTCTCTTTATTTGTAATAGGGCCTTGGACTTGGATTTAGGAGTTGACAACTCCAATTCTTGAGGAGGGATACCCATTAGTACTTTCTCTTGGCCTCCCAATCGAAATTTAATCCGTTTTGCCTTCATATTCCAAACTATGTCACCCAAAGTTTCAATCTATTGTGAACCTAGTACAAGCTAGCTGGTATTCATAGATAAAACATAGAAATCAGCTATAATAGGTACACCTTGGCATAGAAAAGTTACCTCTTTGCATAACCCCAAGCATTGAAGTTGTCTGCCTCCTGCTACTATGACCTCCAACCGAATATGCTGGTTGATTAGCAGACGAATCTTCATGAAAATTTTCTCATCAATAAAGTTTTGCATAGCACCATTATCTAGGAGAGCACATTCATGTTTAGATGATATGCTACCCTGTACCCTGAAGGTTCTGGGGTTGTTACTTCCTGTCAATATATGTAGGGAAATAGTTGCTACCTCTAGAGGATGTGCAGGTTTGGCCAACTTTGACTCCACCTTAAAATCAAATTCCATTCACTTCTTACTCCTTATCTGAGCTATTCCTATACTCCTCTACATCCTCATCCAAAGTACCTAGCATTTGCATGAACACACTGTTCTCGTAAGTTCCAATCATCTGCATAAACGACCTTCCTGTACATTTGTGTCCCCTCACAAATTTTTCATCACAGTGAAAACAAAGGCTTTTTTCTCTTCTCTCCTTCATAAACTGTAGGAATTGTTGATCTTTGGACGTAGGAGTAGCAGAGTTAGAACTCACACAGCTTCCCATGGAAAATTTGTTACTCGATGTACTTGAAACCACTGCAGACACTATAGGTTTATAACTAATCTAAGAAGAGCTATTCTTGACAAATGTTTCAGATTTCCAAGCCCTCTTTTGATCATTAATAATATCTTCCCTAGCAGTGGCTTTCCTATAAGCTGCAAGAACATTGTGAGGGTTCTTGAGTTTCACTTCCTTCCTTAACTCACTTTTCAAACCTGAAATATAGCAACTAATCAACAAAGATTTAGCCAATAGTTTGGTGAGATGACTATACTTCAAGAATTCCTTATGGTACTTAGAAACAATACCTGATTGCTGCAATTTATACATCGTAACTTCGGGATCATCTAACTCCAAATGTCCAAATTGCAACAAAAACTCTTTCATGAGATTTTTCTTCTTCTTATTGTTCAAACCACCTCCACCACATTCAGGCCTCACCTCTCAAATAGTAAAGGAAAAAGGATAGCTTATCAAAAGAGCTAACCCTTTGTGTATAAAAGTGGTTCCATGTGATATACCCAATTAATGACATCTCCAGTTCCATCGAAACATGGCAAATCAATTTTCGGATGCTTAGGAAAGAAAGTATTACCCTCTTGTTGTCGCTCAATATTTCTTGAAGTTTCACCTCTGAAATTTTGCCCATGTCGATCAAGATTCCTTGGATTCCCTCACTTCGGGTGCCTAGGACTTGGATGTCTTTGCCGTTCACCCTCACGCTTCCCATAGCCACGCTCTTTATTGGAATCTTCCACTTCCCTCAGATTTCCAAGAATTCCTTCTTCGACGAGAGAGATAACGATTTCTTGGTCCTTGAAGTAGACATCCAAAGCTTATTCCAACCGGTCAAACCGCTCTTCAATGCCTAGACGCTTGTGAGAATCACCACCGTGATCCGGGGATTCTCGCGCATCCTGATCCTAATTTCCAGGTCCAGGTTGAAACCTGTTCCCAGATACAATAGGATTCTCAGCATTTCGAGGGATTTCGAGGTCATTTTCTTGATGTTCGGTCCCATCTAGATTAGGATCTAGTTTTGATACCAGTGTTCCAGGCCGACCAACGTTTGTGGGGCTAGTTGCCAAAGCTTTCTTCCTCAGCATTGATCAACTTGCGAAAGCAATGCAGGAGACACAAGAGGAAGAAGACGATGAAATCAATTTGAGCGCGGGGGGGGGGGGGGGGGGGGGGGCGGGGGGTATACAAGGAAAGCATGGGTAGATTGTTTACTTGGAGAAACCGTTAGGCCGTTACAAGGGACCCACTCAAACTCACCCACTAACCAATCTTTGACAGCTGGAAAGCTGTTACAATCTGTTGGACTTATGTGCAAAATAACTTGCCTATTTATAATTAAACCCAGTAAAGAAGTAAAATATATCAGGGACTGAAATGCACTCATACGCCCTTCTCTGTTACCTCTTCATATGCTGCCATGCTACAAATAGCTACTCCAACGCCATTTGCCTTGGGACCTGGTTAGATCCACGAACTGGATCAAAACCCTCCTTTTTTGGATCCTCAATTTCAACGTCAAAGAGTAGTTCCCCGGTCGATCAAGATTGTCTTGATCGACTACGGCATCATTTCGATCAACATTGAAGGTTCACATACCTCAAATGGAGCACTCACATATATTTTTTCAACTTTTTTTGATTTTTTTGACGGAAAATTGGGGCTTTATGTTCGATTCGAAGCAAATTGTGATGAAAATATGAAATGCCCATTATCTCAATTTCAATGAGACCCTAAACCCCAATTGGCATGTATACTGCACGTGCTTTTGTCAATTGTGAAATTGACATACATTTTTTTTTAATGCAATGAGATGGTCAGAGACTCAGAATGGCACTCTTTAGAAAAAGGAAGGAGTACACTGCACGTGCTAATAATCAGTGTTTGGTATTCTTAGGCGTAGATGACAATGGTTTGTGTGCTATGGATGCCTTCTGCTTGCATGCAAAGGTTATGTATGTTTCGGTCTCTGTTCTGCACGTGCAAACCATCCTACATCGTTCTTGCTCGTCTTACCTCTAATTTGGTTTAGACAGTTTTTGCCCATGAACAATGATTATTTGTAGTTTGTATATCAAGTCTTTATCATTGAGAATTGGTGGAGTGTTTAATATCGAACCGATTTATTTTGGTTGTAAACTCTAAGATGAGTATCGACTATTTAATGTGCTATACATGTTACATATTTACATGATCTTTGATAACTTTATATTGTAGACAAAATAGTTGCTAACCTCGGTTTAAAAAAAAATAAAAATTAGTATAAATCGTGAACAAACTCAAGTCGGCCAATTGATTCTATTTCAACTACCATTTGTATATTGTATTGATTTTATACAGGTCGATCAATAATATTGAATTTTTGCATGTTAGATGATGATATTTGTTTTTGGTGTGGGGCAACATGTTGCGTTCTTGTTATTTTGTGTTGGAAGGAGCGGCACTGGAACAGATCTGGGCCTCGGGGCGATCTTCGGGCCGTATGTTTGGTTCGAGGGTAACAGGAGCGAGACAGAGGCTGGGTGCTCGGCTCGTATCCTAGTAGCTCGGCTCGGATCTCAATGGCTCGGCTCGGACCTTGGTATCTACACAATGTCTAGAAATACCGAGAGAGATCCCGGCGATAAGCCCTCCGACGATCTAGTCAGTCACTGGAATAGTAACAGTGGCTAGGATTTAGGTGGAGAAAAGTTTATTACCTTGGCCAAGGAGGAGGGGGACTGGTATTTATAGGCAGGGGCTAACGGGTCTCAGTCCTGAGAGGGCTGGGTCGGACCCGTTAACCTGTGGTCCTAAGCTGCCAGAAGCCCGTTGGATCTGTTTGACTCGATGATCATGGAGGAGCAAAATCCGAGGACATCTGATGGCCCTGATGGGGCCACCTCATCTATACCATATTATAAGCCCCCCACTCTTGGAGGGCTATGTAAACCAGTCATGGAGGAGTAGTTTTTCTTTTTGGAAAGAGCGGATGCTGCTGTTTTTTGACGAAGATGGGTTGTCGAGTCCCTGAGAAGTAACTGGGGTCAGCACCGAGCCGAGCGGCAGTAGAGTCGAGGCACAGAGCGACGAGCGAGGCAGTTCACGAGAGGGAATGGTTACGGGGTAGTATGGAAGATCCCTTGGGGAGTGAAAAATGGGCCGAGGCCGACCCTTATGGAGTCCGACCCCTGTCCTCCGAGCATCAAGCGTTGAGCATCGAGCGTCGAGCCCCTTCATCTTTATAAGGGGCTAGGCCTTTGCTCGAAGTCCATACCGCACATCGAGCGTTGCCAACTCTGTGAGAAAGCTAGAGCTTCGCTCGAAGTCAATGCCGAGCGTCGAGCGTTGAGACCCTTCAACTTGTGAGAAAGCTAGGGTTTTGCTGCCGAGCGCCGGGTGTCGCCAGCTTTGTGAGAAAGCTAGTGCTTAGCTCGGAGTCAATGCCAAGCGTCGAGCGTTTCCAGCTTGTGAGAAAGCTAGCGCTCTGCTCGAAGTCATTGCCGAGCATCGAGCGTCGAGACCCTTCAGCTTATGAGAAAAGCTAGTGCCTTGCTCAGTGTCAATGCTGAGTGTCGAGCGTCTCCAGCTTGTGAGAAAGCTAGAGCTTTGCACCAAGTCAATGCCGAGCATCGAGCCTCTGCAGCTTGTGAGAAAGCTAGCGCTTTGCTCGAAGTCAATGCCGTGCGTCGAGCGTCGAGGCCCTTCAACTTGTGATAAAAGCTAGTGCCTTGCTCGATGTCAATGCCGAGTGTCGAGCGTCTCTAGCTTGTGAGAAAGCTAGCGCTTTTCTTGAAGTCAATGCTGAGCGTCGAGCGTCGAGGCCTTTCAGCTTGTGAGAAAGCTAGGGCTTTGCTCGAAGTCCATACTGCGCGTTGAGCATCGAGCATCGAGCGTCGCCAGCTTTATAAGAAAGCTAGTGCTTTGGTCGAAGTCAATGCCGAGCATTGTGCATCAAGACCCTTCAGCTTGTGAGAAAGCTAAGGTTTTGCTTGAATTCAATGCTGAGCTTCGAGCGTCTCTAGCTTGTGAGGAAGCTAGCGCTTTGCTCGAAGTCAATGCCGATCGTCAAGCGTCGATGCCCTTCAGCTTGTGAGAAAGCTAGGGCTCTGCTCGATGTCTATGCCGAGCATCGAGCGTCAAGGCCCTTCAGCTTGTGAAAATTCTAGGGATTTGCTCAATGTCTATGCCGAGCATTGAGCATCTCCAGCTTTTGAGAAAGCTAGCACTTTGCTCGAAGTCAATGCCGAGCATCGAGTGTCAAGGCCCTTTAGCTTGTGAGAAAGCTAGGGCTTTGCTCGATGTCAACGCCGAGCGCCGAGCGTCTCCAGCTTGTGAGAAAGCTAGTACTTTGCTCGAAGTCAATGCAGAGCATCGATCGTCTCTAGCTTGTGAGGAAGCTAGCGCTTTGCTCGAAGTCAATGCAGAGCATCGAGCATCAAGGCCCTTCAGCTTGTGAGAAAGTTAGGGTTTTGCTCGATGTCTATGCCGAGCGTCGAGGCCCTTCAGCTAGTAAAAAAGGCTTGTGCTTGTCTATGCCAAGCGTCGAGTGTCTCCAGCTTGTGAGAAAGCTAGAGCTTTGCTCGAAGTCAATGCTGAGCATCGAGCATCTCTAGCTTGAGCTATCACTTTGCTCTAAGTCAATGCCAAGCATCGAGCGTCAAGGCCCTTCAGCTTGTGAGAAATCTAGGGCTTTGCTTGATGTCTATGCCGAGTGTCGATGCCCTTCAGCTTGTGAGAAAGGCTAGTGCTTTGCTCAGTGTCTATGCTGAGTTTTGAGCGTTGAGGCCCTTCAGCTTGTGAGAAAAGCTAGCGCTTTGCTTGGTGTCAATGCCAAGCGTCGAGCGTCGAGGCCTTTCAGCTTGTGAGTTAGGCTGGTGTTTTGCTCGATGTCTATGCCGAGCGTCGAGCGTCGAGGCCCTTCAGCTTGTGAGAAAAGCTAGCACTTTTCTCGATGTCAATGCCAAGCATCGAGCATCTCCAGCTTGCGAGAAAGTTGAAGCTTTGCTCGAAGTCAATGCCGAGCGTCGAGCATCAAGGCCCTTCAGCTTGTGAGAAAAGCTAGTGCTTTGCTCGATGTCAACGCCGAGCATCGAGCGTCTCCAGCTTGTGAAAAAGCTAGCTCTTTGCTCGATGTCTATGTCGAGCATCGAGCATCGAGGTCCTTTCTGATTGTAAGGAAAGCTAGTGCTTTTCTCGATGTTAATGCCGAGCGCCTTGCGTCTCCAACTTGTGAGAAAGCTAGCAGTTTGCTCGAAGTCAAAACCGAGCGTCGAGACCCTACAGCTTGTGAGAAAGCTTGGGATTTGCTCGAAGTTGGGAATGGGGCACTATGTGATGAATTCGGTGAGGGCATGTCCTTTAATAGCCATCCTGGGTTGGTAGTTGATGTCGTAATGGCTCAACTCGATCAAGCACTTGATTAAGCGGCCAGAATTCTCCAGCTTGTGGAGGACCACCTTGAAGGGATGGTCCATGAGGACCTGGATCGAGTGGGCTTGAAAGTACGGGCGGAGTTTCCGTGCTGCCATGACCAGAGCGTAAGCAACGTTTTCCATCTTTGCATAACGGGTTTCAGCTGCGAGTAGGACTTTACTGACGTAGTAGAGAGGCTTCTGAACTCCATCTTCCTCTCTGACCAACACGGCGCTAAGCGCGTGTTCCGAGGCTGAATGGTAGAGGAAGAGGGATTCGCCTGGCTCGGGCTTACGTAGAAGTGGAGAGTTGGCGAGGTAAGTTTTCAGCTGTCCGAATGCCTGCTGCTGAAAGTCTCCACATTCGAAGCCTTTCATCCCTCGTAGGGCCTTAAAAAATGGAAGTGACTTCTCCCCAGATTTGGAGAGGAAGCGGCCGATGGCCGCCAGCCGCCCCGTAAGCCGTTGAACTTCCTTTACATTTTTTAGATGGGCCATGTCAATTATGGCATGTATCTTCTCAGGGTTGGCCTCTATGCTGCCCTAGCTCACGACGAATTCGAGAAACTTCCCAGAGGAGACACCGAAGGCGCATTTAGCGGGATTGAGCCTCATGTTGTGGACTCGAAGGACACCAAAGCTTCTTCGAGGTCGGCCACGTGATCCTGCCCTTGGCGGCTCTTGACGAGTATGTCGTCAACGTACACCTCCATGTTTTGACCGATTTTTTCTTTGAAGACCGGATTGACGAGCCTCTGATATGTGGCGCCGACGTTCTTTACCCTGAAGGACATGATCCGATAACAATAGAGACCTTGGTCGGTTGCGAAGGATGTCTTGACTATGTCCGGGAACATTCTGATCTGGTTGTAGCCTGAGAAGGCATCCATGGAGGTCAGTAGTTCGTGGCCCAATGTCGCGTCGATCAGAACATCAATGCTCGGGAGGGGGAATAGATCTTTGGGGCAGGCCTTATTGAGGTCCGTGAAATCTATACAGATTCTCCACTTCCCACTCGCCTTTTTGACCATTACGACATTAGCCAGCCACTCGGGGTAGCTGATATCTTGTAAGAACCGGCAGACAACAGCTTGTCCACCTCTGCGTTCACTACCTGTTGCCTCTCGAGAGCGAACTTACGTCTCTTCTGTTAGATCGGCTTGGAGCCTGGGTGGACGCTCAGCCTGTGCATGATTAAGTCTTCAGAAATCCCGGGCATGTCTGAGGAGGTCCAGGTGAAGAGGTCGATATTATGGCGAACATAATCGATGATGGCCGGCCTCAGGTATGGTGACAGGGATCGACTCATGCGAAATGATTTGGATTTGTCTTTCGTACCGAAAGCGACCTCTTCCAGTTCGTCCACTGGCTCCGATTCATGTTGGTTCCTTTCGGAAAAAAGCTCCACTGCCTCAACGGGGAATACATTGTCCCTATTGCGGTCATATAGCACGACCGTGCGGACTCCTAGTTTTCCCGGACAACACAGACCTCGAGGTCGGTAGGGAATTTCAGTTTCATGTGGTGGGCAGAGGGGACTGTGTGAAAAGAGCAGAGGTCGGGTCAGCTCAGAATGGCATTATACGCGGCCTTGATATCGACCACCATGAAGTCCATCGATTCGGTTCGCATAATTTGGGACGTCCCGGCCGTCACATCAAGTGTGACGATCCCCTCAATTTGGATGGGGATGTAGGAGAAACCATGAAGGGTGTACCAGGCCGGTTTTAACTTCTCGCGGGGGAGCTTGAGGTTTTCAAAAGAAGCCAAAAAGAGAATGTTGACCGAGTTTCCGTTGTTTGCGAGGATTCGGTGGACTTCATGGTTTGCCTTGACGAGGCTGATGACGAGGGCATCACAATGCGGGAGTCGAACGCCCAGTTTTCCCCTGGGAAGGAAACTGCCTGCTGCTGAACTCTGGGGGGCGGCTGGTTGTGGACCGAATTCACTTCCCGCAAGAAGGCCTTACGAGAGGTGTTGGGTCCCCTCTCATGGGTCTGCCATGGACACAGTGTAGGATGTCCACCCCCCCATGTTTCTTCGAGCTCAGGTTTCTGCTCAAGTTGCCTGCTGACCATTCGAGGAGGAGGCGAAGGGCTTGGATTCCTCAGGTCCCTCCGGTCTCTTGGGTTGGTACGAGTGAACTCCCTTAGGTACCCTCGCTGGATGAGGGCTTCGATATCATCTTTAAGGGCGCAGTAGGTGTCTGTTTCGTGCCCGTGGTCTCGGTGAAACTGACAGTAGAACATTTGGTCCCCTTTTTCGTTGGTGCTCATTCAAGGAGGGTGTCGGACCATCCCCTTATCCTCGATCTCCAAAAGGATGGCTGACATGTTCTGGGTTAGTGGCATGTACCTTTCGAAATGGGGAACCAGAGGTGGCATCTTCTGACCGGACACGTCCTTCAGGGTCTTCTTGGCGAGCTCGGAGTCGTCCGCTTTTCGATTCCCCTTGGCAGTAATTTCTTTAACGCCTTCATGATGCAGGGCTTCCTCTGCTCAGATGTACATCTCGACCCAGTTGAAGAGGTCAGGAAAGTCTCGGGGCAATTTTTTGGCTAGTGAGGCCTTTAACTGGTCGTGGCGAACATTATGCCGGAACACAGTGGAAGCGACGCCCGCATCGAGAGAGGAGACCGCCCTTGCCTCAGTAGGGAACCTTCACATGAACTCGCAGAGGGGTTCTCCTTCCTTCTGCTTGAGGTCCAGAACGGATGTGCTTGTCTTCTCGACCTTCCGACTGGTCACGAAGTGGGCTAGGAAGTTTGCTTCGAGTTGGACGAATGAGAAGACCGAGCAGAGGTTGAGCTTTGAGAACCATTCCCGAACCAGACCGCGCAGGGTGGCAGGGAAGGCGCAACATAGGGAAGGATCCGATGAGCTGTGAATCAACATGAGGGTTTTGAACCCTTCCATGTGATCAGCTGGATCACCTTAGCCATTGTAGGTCTCGAATGGGGCATCCTGAAATTCCTGGGAATCTCGGCATCGAGAATTTGGGCAGAGAACGGAGGTCAGTTTGGTTGGTTCCCTTGCCCAGGTTGGGGTCTGCCCTCGCCAATGTGGGCGAGACAGTTTTCCATCTCCTGGAGGCATCGAAGGACGGCCCATCTTGTCTCCGTAGGCAAGTCGAACCGTGGGATTCGCTGCCCTGGGCTTCTTGTCCAGGATCAGCGTGGTTGTGCGTCTTAGTCCTAGGGTCGCCTCTGAACGCCTGGAGGACCTCATCCCTAAAGTTTAGGAATTCGACTCTCGTGACCGGGGTCTGCTCGTCTCGGCCACGCGGTGGTAGGTTCTCCCGGGCTGAGTGGCTGTGTCTTTGTTCCTGTCCTTAGGTTGGTTGGATGCTATGGGTTGGGTCCGAGTTGGAAGCGGCCCCTCCCATTGATCGACTGAGCTGCCGATTATTAATAACCTGCTGTAAATCATGAGCGACTGAGCATGAAGCGCTTGGTTCGGGTCCTGCTGCACCGTTGGCTTGTGGTCGGTTAGTGCCTCGGTTGTTCGCATGGCTATGAGGGAGAGGAGGGTCTGGACGACGTCCAGCGTTGAAGGCTCTTCGGGCTTTGGAAGTCATGGGAGGGCTTGGCTTCAAGAGAGATCCGATGCCGGGGTCGGATTGGTTTCAGTGACGTAAACTTCCCACAGACGGCGCTAACCTGATGCTATTTGTTTTTTGTGTGGGGTCAACAGGTGTGAGTTCTTGATATTTTCTGTTGGAAGGAGCGGCACTGGAACAGATCTGGGCCTCGGGGCGATCTTTAGACCGTATGTTTGGCCCGACGGTAACAGGAGAGAGGCGGCTCAGATCCTAGTAGCTCGGCTCGGATGTCGGTGGATCGACTCAAACCTCGGTACATGCACAATGCCTAGAAATACCAGGAAAGATCCCAGCGACAGGCCCTCCAACGATCTAGTCAGTCACTGGAATAGTAACAGTGGCTAGGGTTCAGGTGGAGAAAAGATTATTTCCTTGGACAAGGAGGAGGGGGCCTGGTATTTATAGGCAGGGGCTAACGGGTCTCAGTCCTCACCGGACCGGGTCGGACCTGTTAGCCTGTGGGCCTAAGCTGCCAGAAGCCCGTTGGACCTGTTTGACTTGATGATCATGGAGGAGCGAAATCTGAGGAGATGTGATGGCCCTGATGGGGCTACGTCATCTGTACCATATCATTAGATTAATAGTTTCGCCTTAACTTTTGCTTGTTCTTGCAGTATATTCATTGCGGGTTTTGATTTGAATCAATGGAAATTCAACTTCGGGTGTGATTCTTTATTTTTAAGCTAATTTGTTGTTATCTAAGATGATGTATTTCAATTGTGCACCTCAATAATTAGTTGATTGAAATAGAAGTAAATTAACTTCTATAAATGTGAATCAAATAAGTTATTCTATGATGCAAACATGTAACTAACAAAACTATATTCAAACAGCCCCTTCAATTATGAATTCAATTTTTATCTTTTTCTATAAAAAGGTTATTTTTGTCATTTAAATAGAACCCACAACTTACTCGCTCAGTACTTATGGCCATCCCTTCTTTTCAGTAAAATAACTTTTTGTAATTAAAATTTGCTATGGAAATCGTTGGATCTAATATATTGATATCATACATAGGACATGATTTATTTTTTCTCGTTTTTTTATCTTCACCTTTTTCCTCCATCCTCCCTTCTTCACCATTACTTTTCCCAACAACAAGACAAATATTTGATCGGAATCTGAGTTGAATCTCATGATTCAAAAAGACCTGAAGCTTTAGAGAGTGGTCCATCCATCATGCACGACAACACTATTAGATGTCTGCCACGATGGCCCAAGTCACGCCATTTTTTCTGCCGCCGACCATCGCTGCAGTCTCCTCTGGTTTCCTTTGATTTGTCACGTTAGTGGCTCCAACCTCCCACCGGCTCCTCACTCAACCTGTCAAGTTCAATTTAATCTCCGCATTTAATTTTCTTTTTTTCTTTCCAAAACACAAAATTAAAGAAAGAAAAAAAACATAACCACTTGATCTGAATAGAATAGTCCCAAATAGGAAACTAGAGGTGATAATTGATCAAAATGCACTTTTTTGAATTAATAAATTTTGTTATATTTAATAAGAGATATTACAAAATCCATGGTTGAGAATTAATAGTTAATGTAGGGAAGTTAAAAAAATATTGGGTGGTTATGGTTAACTAGGAGTTTGCATCATAAAAAAATTCTTTTTAAAATAGCTGTGCTGTTTTATAACTGTGTTGTGTGACCAAAATCTATGCACCTTAGGAATTGTGTACGTAGATGTTGCAAGTTTTGGCAATAGGACCTGCCTAGTTTTAAGCACGTGTGGGATTTGGAAATGAAGAAATTTGTCTGCGGGATAGAGTTTGTCTGCGGGATAGAGTTATACTTGAGGACCAGATGTTGTTACTGTTATAGACAGGGCCGCCCCCCCCCCCCCCCCCCCCCCCCCCCCCAGTTAAGACGGCCGTCTCAGGCCTCCGAATTTTTTTATAATTTTAGAGATTCTTAAATTTGGAGTTTTCTTGAAAATATAGATACGTAAAATATTGTTATTAGGGACTTCAAAAATAATTATTTAGGCCTTTAGAAATTTCGCCTTGGATCCCTGGGAATTCAGGGCGGCCCTGGTTATAGGTTGCCTAAAGGGATTGGTGACATACGAGTATCGGTATGGGACTAGTGTGTTTCAGGCAACGAGCAAAAGATATGACTTAAATATAACTCAATGAATAGTGCAAGATCTCAGCTTTTAGATTAAGAATTTGAACTGGAGACGTAAGTTAGATCTACGCGTACTGTATAAAAGCTTACGAAGAGAGTAAGTAGAGGTCGACTATGAAGAAGCCACATTCATTTGAGGAGGGACATGTACTATTCAGCTTTCATGAGTAAATTTGCGTGGTCTGGAACTCTTGACATTTCGGATTAATTTTTGTGTACTTGACCGTTGTTGAGGTTAAGAATATCTACTTCTATTTAATTCTATTTAACGGGAGAGTTTGTCATAAAAAATTATTTTTTTTTATATTTTTTGTCAAACAACAAATATATCTTTGTCACCAAACAAATCAGTGCATCATACCTGCAACTCCAAATCTATTTATTTGTGACTGATCGCATGTGCAACTCCAAATCTATTCCAGGTCTCCTGCTTCTTTTAGAACTGATCCATATCTTTTTCTATCATTGCTGCTCTCCCGACCAGCTTATCAAACCTTCTGATGCCCAACGGTATCATCCGCGACCTCAAATTTGACCTCAAGTCCTGCTCGAATTTGTTGGCTTTCTTCACATCATCAACAATCATTTCTAGTACATACCTTGACAGCTGGGCGAACTTAGTCTCATATTCGCGCACTGACATACTGCCTTGCTGCAGATTCAAGAATTTCGTCGCCTTATTCTCCTGAATATCCAGAGGAAAGAAACGATCTATGAACTCCTCCAGAAAAACCTCCCAAGTCACCTGTTGATCCCAAAAAGTCCTCTTTACTGACTGCCACTAGACGGCATCATCATTCTCTAACTGCATTGTAGCCAATTTTACCAGTGGTTGCTGGGGTTTCCAAAACATCAAAGACTACCTCCATCTGTCTAACCCAATCATCAGCCTTATTTGGATTAGACTGTCCTTCAAAAACAGGCGACTTCATCCGCATGAAGGATTCAACCTGCTTAATTGGATCAGCATTAATAAGCACTGGTCCAGCCCCTTGATCCTGATTTTGATTCTAAGTCATGTTGGCTGCCAAGAATGTGCTCAAGGTCTAATACACCCTGGCAATTTCCGTCTCTAGATCAAGTCCGGCCCCATGCGAATCCTCAGCCCCATCATCGTTTCCACCATTCCTGGTCCTGGGTCCTTCTATTGTACTGAATACTGCAAAATGAGGAAAAAGTTAGAGCATCACAACAGAATTCATATTCACATCAACACCTTATGGCAAACTCTCAATCATACCCCTAACCATTCCATCTTATTTTAATTCCATGTGATACTCACACTCTAATGTCTACACCTAGGTACTCACGCTCTAATGTCCACCTAGATTTATTCTTACACTATGTTTATCATTACTATTGAAGCATGCTCTAATACCAATCTCTGTAGCGCCCCGAATTTTCAATAAATAAATATGAAAATATGTGGAGAAATTCCCAGCATCTACCTCAATGTAATAGTAAACATAGCCAAACACAGAAATTTTTTTAACTTTTATTACATCAATTCTTTATAGCACAATGGAAATTAAACACCTTGAATTACAGTTTCAATCTTTTACAACACATTCTTTTACAATTTGCATAAGCTATATTATCATTCTACCACATGTATCCAAATCCCAAGCTAACGGTATCTACCTGTAAAACATGAGGCTAGTGATAACCCTAACCCCCAAAATTACAGGGGTCAGCCATAACGGTGTGAGTGACATCTAAAGAAATACAATTTAAATGAAGCATAAAGAATAAATTCATGATCAACACATTCTCACAGTAGTAACAAAGAAATAAGAATCAACGATAAATGAAGCATAAAATATCAAGTGAACTATGCTATGTGTCAAGTGTAGGAAAACAGAAACAAACTTATATGAAACCAAGTCAAGAAAACACAAATGCAGTATGATGACTCTCTAATGCATACTTGTCGGATTCTATGAATTCCATACTACATGGTCTGGTGCAAGCCCTTATCGTTCTCCACTTTATAGGGTTAAATCTCTCGTTATGCAACTAATCATACTACGGTGATAGAAACAAGATCTAGAATACTCCACGAATAGGCCAAACACCCCTCGACGCGCAAGCATCATGTAAGCATAGCTCTAAAACTGGAGAATCACCTCCCCACCGTGTACCCCACGAATAGACCTGCCGACCCTCAACGTGAAGATACATAGTACATCCCTTGAATAGGCCCGCCGACCCTCGACACGCGAATGCACCATATGTTCCGTGTTAGGCCTGCCGACCATTGACACGCGAACATACCAACTGTCCTCTAGGGACACAACACACATAGTCCTGGAATACATCCGTCGGACAAACAACAGAGCCCATACTTACGTTTCCCAAGTTCTATCACATCTCCACTAGTGTTTGTCCTTAGGTTGATTATTATTAATTAAAACTCAATTTCCCCTCTCTAGAGTTAGTGTACCCTGCTGGACTTAATTCTACCAAAACAACCCCAAGGCCCCATCTGGAAAAAATCCACAAAATCTCATCTGCCGGTTTACAGGAATCCCACCCAACCTCTAGAGACTCACGAAATCAAATATCAACACAAAATATTCCATTAAAACTCTTAATTTCATCACCAAACTGTTTATATTAAGAAAACTTCTTCAAATCAAACAAATCCAAATTTATCCAAATACCCACAAATTTTCAGAAGTAAAATATGAGATTAAATCTCTTAAACAACTGGGTTTCGTATTTTTGAAGCCATAGAAAAATAAAAAAAAACATCAACCTCTCGAAATCCATATATAATTTGCTTTTTAAAGTCATAGAAACACCAATTAAATTCCATTATTAATCAAAATATAACTCTCTGTAAAATATAGTAATCTGTAGCAAAACTTCATCTAAAACAGTAGATCAATAATCCATAAGTATGAAGAAATAATCATTCAAGAAATCAACAGGAAAACTCAACAAAACAGGAAATACAGTAGCTGTCGGTCAACCGACATCTCAGTTTCAAAAAGTGGTTGTCGACTGACATGATAAAATCCGAAATCCATCAATTGATAGTCGACCGTCAGTTTACGTGTTGTTCTTGGGCGGTCGATCGTCATGCCAAAAAAACAGCTCTTTAATTTTCATGCACTTTTCAACTAATACTTCGATTAAAATCTTCAAAAGCTTGAATTTGTGAAATACAAATCCTGAGATGATCAAATGCAACTTTTTTAACATACTAGAGTTTATAAATCAAATCAAATTCTTATCGAATTCATAAAAAAAGCAATTTTCATCAAATTTCTTCAAATCAGAAACTGTGTATATGTGTCTGTGTACATATGTGTATACACATCAGTAAAAGTATCAAGAAATCATTGTTTATAATTAGTATATCGTTCAATTCAATCTCAGTATCAATACAATTCAAAGATCCACATAAAAACATCACAAAACTCAAAAAATTCAATTTCGGCTGTGTACTTCCAGACCGGAAAAATCGAAACCTATTCAACCTTCAAAACTTGATTCTTTGATCCAAGAAACTTCTCTTGCAATTTGTTAAACACACATACAACTATTTACATCAGTTTGCCCATGATTATATGCAATTACAACATGTATTTAGTCAAGTTCTTCTCATCAAAATATCAAAACAGATCATATATATATATATACTAACAGTAAAGACCCCTTTTTTATTCCTGTATATGCATTATACATTATCCAAACTCATTATACACAATCAAATCAGTAAGAATATGAAAGAAACAACATACCCATGATGTCTACCAAGTTCTTGACATTCTTAGGTCATCTTATGGAGAAATTTCATTCGTCAATTGCATAGTATTCATAAAAGTTCTACTTTTAATTATCCATCCATCAATATATTCATTATACCATCATACAATCATCTAACATGCATTCTACTAGGCAAATCTTCATATTTAGCATACACAGAACAGTAAGAAATCAAACATATGTCACTCATCTTATTTAAGAATCAACGAATATAATAAAGAACAAGAAAAAGCTTATCCTTTCGCAAAAATTTAAGATTCTCGCTTCAAAACTCCAAGCAATTAATAATAAAGAAATCCTTTGTTTTTGTTTATAAGGGGGACAGCTGTAGTAGCCCTCTGAATAGGCCGAAATCTGGAGTATTAGGGTTTTGAGAAGATTTTGCAAAATATTCCTTTAGAATATATCATTACATATATAGATCCTTTCTACTAGATAACTAGATTAACCAATTTAGTTGAGATTAAAATAAAAAATAACTTCCCCAAATTTGGCCGGCATCAGTTTCAAACCAGAAAAATAAATTTTGTAATTTTTGCCTCCAAGTGGCAGTTTTGCAAAAAGACCATTCTTTAACAAATTTGTGAAATAAACCAAATCTATTAGAAAAAAAATTAAACTCTTTACCTTTGAGTTCTCTAGCCATCATACTCAGCCCAGAAAACCGAAAATCTGGAGTTTTTACTCCAAGTGGTAATTTTGCACAAAAGCCCATCTTTTTGTAATATTTGTAAATATGCCAAATAAATATCAGAAAAATCTAGAAAATTCATAAATAATACATAATAATAAATATTAGGTTTCTCCAAAATAATTTCTGACTTTGAGTTTCTCAAGAAAATATTTGCACGTGCAAAAAGATAAATTTCAAATTTTTTTTTTATTAAATCACCGAAAATCACTTTAATTCATTTATTAATCTTAAAAACATTATTTAAAATTCTAGGGTGCTACATCACTCCCTCCATAGAATAGTTCTATCCTCAGAACTACTACTACTAGGAACCAAACAATATAAGCAAAAGAAAATGCAATTACATAAATGGAAATACAGTTTAAAGAATACAGTTATACAAGAGAATACAATTTAACCAAAAGAATACAATCATACAAAGAGCTCAGGAAAATCCTTCTGCATGCGATCCTCCGACTCCCAAGTAGCTTCCTCAAACTGCTGGTTTCTCCACAATACCTTGACCATAGGTATTGCCTTATTCCTCAACACCTTCTCCCAACGGTCAAGAATCTCTACAGGCTGCTCCTTGTAACTCAAGTTCAGCTGTAGACCTTCAGGCACTTCCGCGAGCTCATGACTCTGATCTGGCACATACTTCCTTAACATCGACACATGGAACACATCATGCACCTGCGCCAATTCCTCCGGTAGTTCTAACTTATATGCTATCTTACCAATCCACCTCAAAATCCTGTATGGCCCAATGTACCTTGGCGCCAACTTGCCTCCCTTTCTAAACCTGATCACTCCTTTAGTCAGAGACACCTTGAGAAAGACTGCATCCCCAACTTCGAACTCTAAGTCCCTTCGTCGAGTGTCTGCATAACTCTTCTGCCGACTCTGGGCCTCGATTAACCTCTTACGAATCATCTCGATCTTCTCCAATGTCTACTGCAAAATCTCTAGCCTAACATCTTTCTCTCACCAACTTCATACCAACAAACGGGTGTCCAGCACTTCCTCCCGTACAGAGCTTCATACGGAGCCATCCCGATACTCGCATGGTAACTGTTGTTATAAGAAAACTCAACCAATGCCAAGTACCTCTCCCAACTGCTCCCAAAATCCATAACACAAGCCCTCAGCATATCTTCTAATACCCAATTCACCCTTTCAGTCTGACCATCGGTCTGCAGATGAAAAGCAGTACTAAAATCGATTCTGGTACCCAAAGCTGCTTGCAAACCCTTCCAAAAACTCGATGTGAACCTTGCATCCCTGTCGGAAATAATCGACATAGGAATCCCATGAAGTCTCATAATCTCATCAATGTACAGCTCTGCCAGTTTCACCAACGACCAAGTAATCTTTATAGACAGAAAGTGAGCTAACTTAGTCAAACGATCCACAATAACCCAAACTGATTCGTTACCCTTCGGACTCCTCGGCAACCTAGTGATGAAATCCATGATGATATTCTCCCACTTCCATTTCGAAATAGGCAATGGCTGTAACAAACCTCCAGGCCTCTGATTCTCTGCTTTGATTTGTTGTCAATTCAGACATCTTGCCACAAAGTCTGCCACATCTCTCTTCATACCAGACCACCAAAAGTGCTGTTTGATATCCTTGTACATCTTCGTGCCTCCAGGATGTACTGACAACAAAGTACTATGCCTCCTGCAAGATACCCTCCTTTAAATCTGCATTATTCGGTACACACAACCTTTCACTCATCCACAGAACTCTATCTCGGACACGGAATTCTGATAACTTACCTTCGAAAACCTGCTGCAACATCCTCTGAATCTCTGCATCTGATTACTGACCCGCCATAATCTTCTCTCTCAAAGAAGGTTGCAACCTCAACTGAGCCAAATATGCTCCCAAACCTTGCAGTACAACCTCAATATCTGCCTGATCAAACTCTGCTGCCAACTCTCTCTGAGTAGTGATCAAACTCGATAGACTGCTCTTTCGACTAAACCCATCTGCCACCACATTTGCCTTACCTGGATGATACTTGATCTCAGGATGAATGTCTTCCAACACCTCCAACCATCTTCTCTGTCGAAGATTTAGATCCCTCTGCTGATAAATGTACTTCAGGCTCTTGTGGTCAGTATACATGTTGTCCTTCTCTCCATATATATAATGCCTCCACTACTTCAAGGCAAAGATAATAGCTGCCAATTCCAGGTCGTGCGTCGGATAGTTCTTCTCATGCGTCGGATAGTTCTTCTCATGCGGATACAACTGCCTCGAACCATATGCAATAACCTTCCCTTCCTGCATCAAGATGCATCCCAAACCTTTGAGCAATGCACCACTGTAGATATCATAGTTCTTCCTAGCTTGTGGCAAAGCTAAGATAGGCGCAGTCGTCAACCTCTCCTTTAGCTCTAGAAAACTCGTCTCACACTTATCGGTCCAAGTGAATGCCACATTCTTCTGAGTCAACTCTGTCAAAGGAAATGCGATCTGTGCATAGCCCTGATTGAATCTCCTATACTACCCAGCCAATTCCAAGAAACTCCTGATTTCCTTCACTGTCGTCGGCCTGGGCCAATTCTTCACTGCTTCAACCTTTTGAGGATCGATGGCCACTCCATCCTTAGAAAGGATATGACCAAGGAAAGCTACCTCACACTTTAAAAACTCTTACTTCGACAACTTGGCGTACAAGTTATGCTCCTGTAACTTCTTCAATACCTCTGCCAAGTGCTTAAAGCGCTCTTCCTCCGTGTAACCCCTGTTTCTCGTTTTTCGTATTTTTGGTGTATTTTTCTTCTTCTTGAGTAATTGTACTCTCTTGTATTTTTTTCTGTATATTGGAGTTGTTTTCAATATATATATTCATTTTTTTCTCATTCTTGATCTTTTGTGATTTATTTTCGGTTCCTTGATTTGTTCTTGATCATTGTTGTTATTTTCGCTCTTCATTGTGTCTTGCTCTCTTTATTTGTATCTTTGGGTGCTCATGGTGATTTGATTGCTCATTCTATTTCCAATCCTATTGTTGATCCCTAATTGATTACCAAAGCCAAATTAACTCACAATCCTATTTTGAATCCTATACAAATTTTATTCTAATCAACTCATATTAGACTAATCCTATTTCTACTCCTATTGGACACAAATACCCAATTACCCATCTCCTACTACAAACCCTAAACAAACCCTATATAATCTCTGTCTACCAAAACCCTAACCCTAATACCCTACTACCTACACCCTGGCCTCCCTCCTCTTCCTTGTTGCACCACCCATCGACCAACACCCCTCTCCCCGACCCTACATCCCGATCGGCTTGCACCCATCCACCGCACCCAACTCCCCATTGCCATAACCCCTAGCCCGACCATCTCCACCACTGAGCACTCCATCCACCTCCATCTCTCTTTCTCTCCCTCGGCATCCTCTGGCACCGTCGATCAGCAGCAGCGATGCAGGAGCAGCAGCAACCAGCAAGGCTAGCCGTCGCTACCCCCTCCATCCGATGCTCTCTCTCTCTTTTGGTTCTTGGGTTTTGCACGCGCATGTAGTTTGCACGTGGGTTGCTTTGGTTCGTGGATTGTCGTTCGTGGATTTTGTTCGTTGCCCAGAAATTCATTCCCGTTATTCTTGGTGTTCTTCATTTTCGTCTTCGGTTAAGACAAGAAACTTATACTCCAATTTCTTTGTATGATACAAGTCAAAAATACCGTTTATAGTGTAGTTGGGTTCTAGAGACAACTCGTGCGTGTGTTATCTTTGATGGGTTTCATCTCTATTGTGCTATTTGACCATAGTTGTCTCACGATAAAAAATTGACATGAAAATAACTAGGTTTGACCGTTCTTGATCTATTCATATGTGTGAGATATTTAGGTGAAATTATGTGTTTGATGAGATCCATGTGATGTGATGGTTGTGAATATGTTATATATTCTATTTCATGATGTTTGGACACTTAGTAGACTCTATACCATATTTGATTGTGATTGGAACAAGTTCCGTATAATTTATGTTGGTTTTGCTGTTAGAGAGAAATCTGTATTTGTCAGTAATCAGTTTTGAATTGTATTTTAAACCATATTAAGTTCAGAATTCTTAAATTTTGTATTAGACATGAATCGTAGAGAAATCTGTCTTCTTTACAACCCCTCTGACCTTGATTGATTTCTTTTTCGTATGAGTGAGTTATGGCTGTTTTACTACTGAGGTGTATTTTATTTCCAGACTTCGTTTCTTAATGATTTTGATGATTAAACTATTTTGATACTAGTCCTAATTATAATATTTTGGTCTGAAACTTTGCACAGTATTTCTATAACTATTTAGGGATTACCCAGAATTTGGTGAATTTTATTGATGAGTTTTATACGCCGTTTCATGCTTGTTTGTGAAAGCTATACTTGTTGTATTTTGCTCTTTGTTCTGTAAAGAATCGTATTTTCACCCTATTTCCTTTTACTGTTTGAAAAATATTTATGAAATATAAAAGTTAGATTATTTTGTCTATTCTCATCTCTCTTTGGCAGATTTGGATTTCGTTTCACGGTTTGCGAGATATTTCAGTTTTCGTACAACAGTATTGGGAATTCCAGATTTGCCAAACTATCGTTTCTTGAGGTTTCCGGTTTTTGTTGACTGAACTAACTTTACTGAAATTTTATGAAAATTTATATTCTGATACTAGACATATAGTGTATTACCCCAGAATTTTTCTGAATTTATTTGAGGAGTTTTAACGCTGTTTTTCTGACTGAGAATTCGTTTTACTGATTTCTAGATGAACGTATTTTCTGGATTCAAATCAGTTTTGCGTTATGATTTTGTGAATTACTATATGGCTTATATATAATCGATGGATTCGTGTGGAAGTCTATTTTTCAGATTCTTTGACGGATTTAGATTTGGATTTCTGTAGTAATGGAAATCACTGTTTTAGTATTGTACTGTCATGCTGTCCTGAATATGAACATACACTGTTTTGCTCGTTTATGTGACCGTATATCACCTATGCATGTTTATTTGTTTTCTTGAACCTAATACTGATTATACCATGTTAGTTTGACACAATTTCCTGTACATTCATGCCTGTTTTATGACCATAATAAAAATGATCAAGCCGGGGTTTTCTTAAGGGAAGATCTAGTAGTGGAAAATATGGAAACGTGTACTTGGAAGAGAACTAGTGTTCCATACTGTTACTGCTACTGTTTCTTTTACTGCTACTATTACTTTTACTGCCACTGCTACTGATACCTGAGTACGCTGCCCCATTATGGTCCACTATGAAATCTAAAAGCGAAACTGTTTGTTGTAGCAACCATATATTATGTTTTTGGGGCACATGAAGTGCTACCTAGCTAGTAATACACACAAGACTATAAGAACATAAGACTGATTCTGTTAGACTGAGACTGTTGGACTGATACTGTTATACTGTTACACTGTTATACTGAGCTTACTGTTACTTGACACTTCTAGTTGCCATATGACACTATACTTGACACATTCATTTGTACTATTAGTATACCATACTAGTTGACCTCGTTTTATTGATTTATGCTAGTTATCACTGTTGATGCCTTATTCCATGTTATTTGATCGTTTTCCATATGCTTGTATCCTACATTATAAGTGGCCCGTAATTTGCAATTGAGGGGTACTTATTTTCTCTTTCCTTCTCCTACAAATTATTGATTGCAGATCAGAATGATCGTTTGCCTGACGATATTGGCGAAATGAGATATTAGTGCTGGATTTCTTATTTATTAGTATTATTATTATAGTTGTTTTGGAACAATGTATTTTGAGTACTTGGATATTTATTTTGTATTTGGGCGATGTGACCCAGGATATTTGACTTGTCCAGATTTCGATTTATTTGAGAATATTATATTTTGTTTCAAGTAAATTCCGATGGTATATTGATCCAATTATCCATGTGTGGTTGACTCTTTTGCTTCCGACTCTGATTATTTGTGAGATGTTGTAAAGATTTCTGAACAGCTTATGGATGATGGAAATCTTTCTCTGGACTTTTGTTGTGTATCCGTATTCCGTATTCTTTTTGGGAAGCGGGGTGTGACAAGGGTTTTTTAGTGGTATCAGAGCCCAGGTTTGGTTAATGTATTAGTTGCCTAATATATTAAACAAGCTTGGCTCGTACTGGGATCGGCTCAACACTTCACCAACCATGCATACATGAATGAAATTAATATCAACTCTGATTCTGGATGCTAATTATTTTTAGTTTTGTGCAGACTATGGCTTGTGGAAATTCTTCTCAGCCTGATCCAGTTGAGGCTGTCACTGCTATACTTGAGCGGGTGATTAATCAGCAGCAAAACCACAGTGATCTTGTGATGGCTGCTCTTGAAGCTGCCCGGGTTTCGCCTCCTGTTGTGCCTATGCAGGCAAATCTTCCGCCTCGTCCAGGAGCAGTAACAAATTTTATAAGGCTGCATCCCGACCATTTTTCCGGCACTGAGATGCCTTTGGAGGCTGAACAGTAGTTGATCCAGACCGAGCGCTTGCTCTTGGCGGCACGTGTTGCCGAGGCAAATAGGGTGGACATGGTTTCCATCCAGTTGGTAGATTTGGCTCATATTTGATGGATGGCCGAGTCTGAGCGACTTGAGAGGCCTATTGCATGGACTACTTTCACTCGGGGATTCTTGGAGAAGTTCTTCCCAGTAGTACTCGAGTTGAGATGGAACAATAATTTCTGGCCCTAAAACAGGTTAAGTCATTATTCTATTTTGAATTTTGTTATATAATTTTTCAAACAATATTGTAACATGGACTTCTTGCAACAGGGCTCCAGATCAGTGGATGAGTACGCAGCTGAGTTTACTAGACTTAGCCGCTTCGCTGCCGTTCTTATGGCAACCAAAGAGGATAGGGCTCGTAGATTCACAAATGGGCTTGAGCAGGATATTTAGAGGCATCTTGTCTCTATTTGCTTGCATACTTATGCTAAAGCTCTTGAGGTAGCTCGAGCTCTGGAGCAGGCTCGTGGTGGTTTGGTTCCTTCTCCGCGGACTGTTCCGCATCCTGCTTGTAGGCCTTCTGGTGGTCCTGTTCGGAGGCCTGTCTCAACCCATCCGATCAGGGCAACTCCGTATCATTCTGCAGGTTTCCAGAAGGGTGGTTTTTGCGACTTCTGTCAGATGTCTGGGCATGAGCGTAAGAATTGTTGGCGCATCAACTGCCGGTGCTTTAGGTGTGACACTGCTGATCATTCTGTACGCGATTGTTTGCAGCAGCAGCAGGTGGCTCTTCCAGCCAGGGGTCCCGTTCAGCAAGCAGGCCTAGCTCGTGGTCCAGTTAGGCCTCCACTTCCTCCTCAGCGTCAGATTGTCGGTCAAAGGACCGTTGTTGTAACACCTCGGATTTTAAAATACCAAAAATATTCGTTTTTATATTTTGTAGGGGTGAGAATTATTTTAAGTGATATCTTATTTTATTTATTTTCAATATTGATATTGGTATGAATATTTGTGATAGATTGGTATTATTGATATATTAGGGCCATGAGTTGAGATTTTATGTGAATAAATATTGTTTATTTTATTTTATAATTTTGGGGGATTATTATAAGATAATTTTAATGTATTTTGTATTGTTTGTATTATGATAGAAAGGAGTTGGGGTTTAGTTGTAATATTTTGCATTTGGAGGGTTTAAAAGTAAATATACCTTATTCCTATTATTATTATATACATTATTTTTTTTAAAAACCCTCCCCATTTCTTTCTTTCCTTCTCCTTTTTCCTTTCCGTTCCTTTCTCCCAACCCAACCGAAACCCAATTTCGGTGGAACTCCCCAACCCCTAATCCACTTCATTTCTCCACTATTTCTAAATTAATTTGAGGGGTAAGCTAATTGAAGGATGTTTTAGCTCGTGATGGTGTTGGTTTCTCAAGAAGAGTTCAAGAAGGTATGAGAAATCGAAGGTTAGTTTATTAAATCGTATGCTTTTCAATTCTTTTACTAGAAATTGAAGTAGGGGAGGTGTAGAGAGCACATAGAACATGTTAGTAGTTAGAAAATATGCAAATCATGGTGAAAATGGGGAGTGGTGATTTTGGCATAAACTCGGATGTTAGGGTTTATGAAATCGGGTAGGAACTCGATCCTAATAATTGTAGAAATGCATGTGAGGGTGTAGAATATTATGAAGGTATTAATATGAATTTAGGATGATTTTTATAGGCTTAAGCTCAATTAAATTGAGTGAAATAGACTATAGGTGAAAAGTGCACACCGGGTGTTCGATGAAATGCCCGAGCGAGATTTAGGTGAGAATTTGATGAGTTCGGAGGTGTAGTCGAGTCTTGTTATTATTATTAACCCTAATATGTGAGATTAAGACAAAGGAGATTAAGGAATTTAGAAAATATGAATTTTTCTTATTAGAAAGCCTCCGATCAATAAGGGAGTGTTTGTATTTTGACCCGAATTCGAAATCTATCGATGTAGATCACCTACATATGTCATTTGTGACATGTGAGTGAAGACGGATTTGAATTTGGATGTCCGTAGGTCGAGTTTTGAGTTTTATGCTAATCGATCCTATAATTTTTCAATTAGGTGGAAAAAGTTGAACTTCGACTGGCTACCGGGCGGACGTGGGACATCGTTTGCTCGATCCGTCAAGTGATTATGTTGTATCTATATATATTTTATATTGTGACCAAATTTCGTGGCTTTCTGATATATTTCATAGAAGTTATGCTAAAAATTGATTTTCAATGAAAATACGGATTTTTGGAGCCGAAAATGGGTTTTTGAGATATTTGGTGAAATTAACTATTTTAAGTATATAAAACTAATATTATGGGTTAATGAGATGTGTTGATGTATAAAAACTAAATATATTAAATTGTTTATGCTTATTTTTATCCCGTGCATGTTTCGTGCATGTTTTTGGGTATATAGGCCGATATAGGTAATTTGGTATATGCGGAGCCTTGTGTATGGGCTAACATGCTATGGATGGATGTTATAAGATGTAATTAGACGAAATTAGTGATTTTGATCATGTTTTGAAAACCTGTGTAATTATAGTGCATGTTTTGTGCATGTTTTGGGGCATATAGGCCCTTATAGGTGATTTTACTTACATGGAACATGGGGTATGAGCTAGTATGCTATAATTTGATATTATGAGATTTAATTAGAGGAGATAAGTGATTTTGACCCCTTTTCTTGGAAACCCGCATATGTGGTGTATGTTTGTGATATATATATTATGATATTGACTCGTGATGTGATAATTGATGAAATTAGTAAGTGGGTATATGTTTACATTATAATTATGTTCGAAGTGAATTAATGGGTAATAATATGATATTGTAATGTGATGAAGTATACATTTTGATACTTTATGATATGGAATAACATAATGTAGTTTCCTTATTAATGTTATAACTTGGCGTATGCCTATATATGGTACAGTGAGGTAATGAATAATATGGTATTCTTAATGTGGGATGTTATGGAAAAATAAATATCTTGGCGCATTAGTATTATGCATTAATATGATATGATGAGTTTGTGTTGAATAACAGGGTGTATGCATAATGTGGTATGATGACATGAAGATAAAGGATAAGATGGTACGTGCTAATAAAATATGTTACTAATTCACGTGGTTAAAGTCAAAGACATGACTCGTTGTAAATCAAAAGTGAAATGCGTGTGTTAATAAAGTAAGCTGAAAAGATGAAATGATTAATGCTAATAACAGATGGTTTTGTTGACCAGTACCTACAGCAATCCTGGGGGTTTGGGCTAGACCTCCTAACGCCTAAGGACCGGCTTGGGAATAGTGGACCCAAACTATGTTTGGGGTAAGTGGATTTTATCACCCAAGCTATCGGCTTGAGGCCCGGTTTTCCCTCAATGACAGCTGTCGCGAGGAAGCACCCTAGTGGGACTAGTGGTGAGTGTTTGCCTCGCTGGCTTCGGCTGGGAGGAAGTACCCTAGTGGGACTAGGGGTTAGTGGTTTTTCCCTCGATGACAGCTGTCGCGAGGAAGCACCCTAGTGGGACTAGTGGTGAGTGTTTGCCTCGCTGGCTTCGGCTGGGAGGAAGTACCCTAGTGGGACTAGGGGTTAGTGGTTCCCTCGCTAGTTCGGCTAGGAGGAAGACGTAGCCTCGGACGAGTAAGACTCTGGGAGAGCATCGGACCACGTGTTTACTGGGCTGTCGGCTTTCAGTATGTTGGGATACTGTGGCTCACTGGTCGACAAACTAATAAAATAACTAAGTGTTAATAAAAATGTGAAAGTACAGAAAGTGAATTGTGAATTGTGGATGAGAAAGAAAGTAGTTATGAATGAAGTAAATATGAAAGAAAACGAGTAATGAGTTAGTGTATGAAAAGAAGTGATAAATGTAGTACGTGGTTAATTTAAACTGAAAATAGTAAAAGAGACGTGTGTTAATATGAATAGTATGTAGTAATTGTGAAATGAGAATGATTATTATAGTAAAATACATGATGATTTGAGTTGATACACCTTGGAACTGTGTCAAGGAACTACTCGCCCGCTATTTCTGTGGAAATGGTGGGAACTACCTGCCTTGGCATAATTCGCAGGTGACAGGTGAGTGGCATGATATTGGTAATGAATAATGGAAATGAAGAAGAAAGTAATTGACTGCAGCACGGTGGGACCGTTGACTGCCATACGGTGGGACCGTATATCTTTATCGTCATGGCTGTTGACTGCAGAACGGTGGGACCGTTGACTGCTATACGGTGGGGCTGTATATCTTTATCGTCACGGCTGTTGACTGAGGTGAATTAATAACCAAGCGAGTATAAATTGATAAGAATGAAAATGTAATAAATGGTAACTTGAGATACGAGTGAAAATGAAAGTAAGTTTAATTTTCAATAGGATTGAGTAGTAACTAAGTGATATTATGGGATGAGAATGAGCTGTAGAACATGCTTTTGATGTAATGAGAATAAGCATTCTAATAAGTGATGTGTTAATGATGTGATGTATTGCAAGTAAATTATAATGTGTAATGAGACGTTATGTTTGTGTTATACGACATGAAGGAACGCGGTATTATGAGAATGAATGCATATGTTTATGATGTGCTACTTGTTATAATACAATAAAATGAATATCCGTATTATGTGATTGGTTATGAAAATGGTATGTTGTGTTATGAGTTTGTATTCATATAAATGGTTATTAAAGAAAGGTGTAATAACATCAAGTAGTTATATTCATATAAATAGTGAAATGCTGCCATGACGATAATTGTGGAAAGATAAATATTCGTGTTAGGAAATTTAAATTGAAAAGTAATGGATTGTATGGGAATTCGTATTATGCGAATGTAAAATAAGGATATATATATGAGGTTGATGTGAAGCACATAGTGAAATGGGTGAAGTTATGGATAATTATATAGTTGAATGCAGATTGGAAGAGTATTTTGATATAACATCGTATTGGTGATGTTTTATGTTCAGAATTCAGGTTGCATCTTCTTATCTTGATGTTTGTAAGTTTAATTTATTTTCTTTATACATTTTAATTTATTTATTAGATTAGTGATTATACTCACACCAGAAATGGCTAACCCCTGATGTTTTCTGGGGGTTAGGGGGGTCCCTCCCTGAGAGTGGACAACCCTAACTCTCTTGCAGGTTTGCTAGCAGCCCGGTGAGGTAGTTATAAAGATAGAAATTTTATTTTGTTGCGATGATAGATTATTTATGTATTTAGTATATAAAGAAACATGGACAGTTGATGTATTTATTTGTATTAAAGTGAACCTATATAGATATAGTGCTGTGAGGAGGTGAGAAAGCCCGTACCCACCTCGTTGTAGAGTATTGGGTCCTGTGTTTGGTTTTGGAAAGTTTTTCTTTAGTTTTTCTATTACTTATATAAGTTTTTAAAGGAAATTTATGGTTTTTAATTGATAAATGATATTATGTTATGAGTTTGGCCCCCAGAGCATGATATTTATATTGCCTGTGTGATTCTACTCATTTTGGCCTGGAGAGCCCATGATTATAATGCCTGTGTTGTGAGCTACGGAATTTAGAGCAGAATTCCGTAAGCCTTTTGTGTTTCGGGGCAGAAATTTCAGGGGAGACTCTGCCAAAATTTTATTTAAAATATATATATATCTTAGTTTATGTTTAAAGTGATATACAAAATTAAAAGAATTGAATTTGGAGGAAAAAAAAATTTGGGGTGTTACAGTTGTTCCGAGGAGAGGTCAGGCTTTCAACTTGACTGCTGCAGATGCCGAGATAGCTAAAGGAGTTGTGGCAGGTATATTTTGGTTTGTTGTTTTGTTCGTCTTTTGTTTTCTTTCTTTTGGCCTTGTTTTGTTTTTTTTTTCTGTTATCTTCTGCATTGTTGTATTTTCCCTCACCCTTGATTTTCTATTCTTTCTCCTTGTTTTTTATTCCTTTTAGGTATCATCCTTGTTTTCTTTTCTCCTGCTCGTGTTCTTTTTGATTCCGGGGCAACCCATTCTTTTGTCTCCTCTCGATTTGTCGCTCGCCATCAGTTGGAGTGTAGCAACATGTCAGAGGCTTGAAACATTTTGACGGGCAGTGGTGTTGTCATTTGTTCCCGTGAGTGCAGGTAATGTCCCGTTGTTATTGGGGATGCAGATTTCAAAGCCAACCTGATTATAATTGGGAATTTAGGATTTGATGTCATTCTCGGTATGGATTGGCTGGGTGAAGCCCATGCCAATATTGATTGCCATGCCAAGAAAGTTGTTTTCAAAATTCCAGATCGAGCACAATTCGAGTTCCATGCCGGGGAGTCTTCCCTTGGCCGAGCAAGGATTGTAGTTGAACAGGTGGATTGTGCAATGGAATTGCACTCAGGCTGTGAGGTTGCACCTCTACTAGTTCGAGATTTTTTGGATATTTTTCCAGATGAGTTTCCTGGCTTACCCCCTAATATGCATCGCCCTCCTCCCTGCTTCGAGAAGTTCACTCCGCTCAATGCGAGTGTCTCAGCCATCCTGATGGAGGTTGGGAAGGAGGTTCTTCTCCCACCACCTCCAAAGATGAACATTCTGGGCAAAAAGAGGAATAGGGACAAGTAGTACCGCTTCCACAGGGACCACAACCACGACATGAATGACTGTTGGATCCTAAAAGATGAGATCGAGGCCCTTATCCAGAGAGGGCAACTCTCCAGGTTCGTGAGAAAGGACAGGGCAGATCCTCCTCCACCCTCCAGAAGGGCTAATAATCAAACCGAGCAGCACACGGAGATCCCGGACTCCGAACCAGAGGTCATCCTACATCTCATCCACCGAGGCCCAATGGGGAGAGATTCGAACTCCTCCCGAAAAGCCTTCTTTCGGAAAGTAAATTCCGTGCAGAACCATCCTCCCCCTTGGGGCCTTGGGGTCCCTGTCACTTTTTCAGATAGAGATCTTGAGGGCGTCCGAACGCCCCATTATGACGCGTTGGTAATAAATCTCTAGATGGCCAACTTTGATGTGCGTCGATTCCTAGTCGACAACGTCAGTTCGGTCAACATTCTCTTTCTCGAGGCCTTTCAGGGTCTTAAGCTGTCCAGGGATCGACTCAAACCCGCTGGCTACACTCTCCAAGGGTTCATAGGGGTGCCAGTGACGATCGAGGGTGTCATAACTCTCGACGTAACCACTGAAAAAACCCAACCCCCGGACCGAGTCGATGGATTTCATCGTGGCGGATGTGAAGGCTGCTTACAACGTCATCCTGGGCTGACCAGGCCTAGCTGCTCTCCAGTCCATACCCTCGGCTTATCACATGAAGATGAAATTTCCCACCACAGCGGGCGTGGGAGAAGTCAGAGGTATCCAGGAGGTAGCTCGTAAATGCTACATGACCTCGGTGGAAGGATCGGTCCTCTTCCTTGAAGCTCTTGAACTCCCCCAAGGGAGTAGCCAACCTATATCGGAGCCGGTCGATGAGCTGGAAGAGGTGGCCTTCTCGGAAGAGGATCTAACCAGGACGTTCCAGATTAGCAAAGCCCTTCCCCCTCCCATCCGATTTGACATTATCTGCTGTATAAGGGGAAATTATGATCTATTCGTCTGGACTGCGACTGACATGCCGGGAATCTCCGAAGAGCTCCTCATGCACCACTTCAGTGTCGCTTCGGGGGCCAGACCTATTCAGCAAAAGCGATGCAAATTCGCTCCCAAGCTCCAAAAAGTTATCAAAGAAGAGGTTGAGAAACTCTTGAGGGCTCGGTTCATACAGGAGGTCAACTATCTAGAGAGGCTATCCAATGTCATGATGGTCAAGAAAGCCAATGGGAGCTGGAGGATCTGCATTGACTTCATGGATTTGAACAAGGCCTTCTCCAAAGATCCACTCCCGCTCCCGAGCATTGACGCCCCGATTGATGCAACCTCGGGCCAAGAACTATTAAGCTTCATGGATGCATTTTCTAGGTACAATCAGATCAGAATGTTCCCTCCAGACATTCGAAAACCTCTTTCGTTACCGAACATGGTCTATATTGCTACCGGGTTATGCCCTTCAGGCTCAAGAATGTCGGTGCCACCTATCACTGCCTTGTTAACAAGGTCTTCAAGGAATAGATCGGTCGGAATATGGAAGTCTATGTAGACGACATGTTGGTGAAGAGTGTCAGCAAATTGGATCATGTCTCTGACCTTCAAGAAGCTTTTAACGTGTTGAGGAGACATGATATGAGACTGAACCTGAAAAAGTGTGCGTTTGGCGTCTCATCTGGCAAATTCCTGGGGTTCATGGTCAGCCAAAGGGGCATAGAGGCCAACCCTGAGAAGATTCAGGCCATACTCAACATAGCTCCCCCCCTCCAATGTTAAAGATGTGCAGAGACTCACCGGATACCTCACGGCCATAGGGCATTTTCTCTCTAAATCTGGAGAAAATGTCTCCCATTCTTCAAGGCCCTCAGGGGGGCTGAAGATTTTGAGTGGGGGCAACAGAAGCAAGAGTCCTTCGATCAGCTCAAGGTCTACTTAGTTAACCCCCCACTCTTAAGCAAGCCAAAGCCCGGGGAAGTCATCTACATATACCTTGTCACTTCGGAGCAGACCCTCAACGCTGTTCTAGTAAGAGAAGAAGACAAGATGCAGATGCCTATCTACTATGTGAGTAAAGTCCTTAGGGATGCTGAACTCCGTTATCTGAAGCTAGAGAAGATGGCCTATGCCTTGGTCATGGCGGCCCGAAAGCTCTGCCCCTACTTCCAGTCTCACTCGGTGGTCGTTCTTATCGACTAGCCGCTCAAACAAGTTCTCTACAAGCCCGAGACCTTGGGGCACCTTATGAAGTGGTCCATCGAGCTGATCCAACATGATATCAACTATTAGCCTCGAACCGCTATCAAGGCTCAAGCCCTAGTGGAGTTCATAGTAGAGAGCACAATTCCTGACACCAGCAAAGAGGTAGAGGAACCCCCGTTCTGGACAATATATGTTGATGGGTCCTCATGCGCCGATGGGAGTAGAGCAGGAGTCATACTGGCTGGCCCAGATGATTTCATCATCCAATAATCACTCCGTATCAACTTTCGGGCGTCCAAAAATGAGGTTGAATATGAAGCCCTTATAGTTGGCCTGTGTATGGCTCACGAGGCCAGGACCAAACGTGTCAAGATATTTAGCGACTCGTAGCTGGTGATGAACCAGGTATCAGGGGAATACGAAGCGCAAGGCAGTCGCATGGCCAAGTACTTGGCCAAAGTTAAGGAACTGATGGTCTCTTTCGAGGATACACAACTCCAGCGAATTCCCCGAGAAGAGAATGCATAGATGGACGCCCTCTCGAAGCTAGCTTCCTCTTCCCTCCAAGGGTTCGAACAAGCTTTTTTAATAGAAGTTCTCCTGAGGCCCAGCATTGAGGAAGAAGATCCCGAGCCAATGGAGACACTGCCCTTACAACTCAGGGAGAATTGGATGAGGCCTCTGCTCGAGTTCCTCAGAGATGGGATCCTTCCCTTAGATCCTAAAGAGGCTCGAAAGATCCGAACTAGAGCCGAGCGGTACACACTTATCGTGGGAGTCATGTATAAACGCTCCTACACTCAAGTAGACGGCAGACCCTACTTGAGATGTCTCTCCCCCGAGGAAGCCCAATATGCTTTGAAAGAAGTCCATGAAGGGATGTGTGGCGCTCACTTAGGAGCAAGGGCCCTCGCCCGCAAAATCTTGAAATATGGATACTTCTAGCCCACTCTTCTTCGCGATGCCGAAGAACACGTTCGCCAATGCGGCCCTTGCCAAAAATTCTCAACAATCCACCGCTTACCTCAAGCCCAGCTATCATCTCTATCCAGTCCAACCCTTTTGCAATGTGGGGAATGGACCTGCTCGGGCCTTTCCCTCCAGTGCCGGGCCAGCTAAAGTTCCTTGTTGTGATGATCGAATATTTCTCTAAATGGATTGAAGTAGAGCCCCTAGCGACGATCACGGAGAATAGAGTGCAGCGCATCTTTTGGAAAAATGTTTTCTGCAGATTCGGTGTTCCTCGAATCTTGGTAACGGAAAATGGGACCCAGTTCACGGGGACAGCCTTCCGCACTTTTTGCGCAGATCTGGAAATTCAGCAGCGATTCTCCTCGGTCTCCCACCCACAGTCCAACGGTCAGGCAGAGAACGCCAATCAACTAATTCTCTCCAGCCTGAAAATGAGAGAGAGCAGTTCTGCTAAGGGGTTATGGGTAGAGCAGCTCCTCAATGTGCGCTGGAGCTATCACACAACGAAGAGGACCCCCACGGAAGAGTCTCCCTTCAACCTCACTTATGGCTCCGAAGCCGTTATCCCACTAGAGGTCGGTCTATCCTCCCCCCCACTTGATTCCCTACAACGAAGAGCAAAACGCGAATGAGCTTCGTGGCAACTTGGACCTCATCGATGAGATCCTCCATTCGGCAAGAAATTTATCGACGTAGGATCGAGCAATCCTACAACCAGAGAGTCCGCCCAACAAATCTCAAAGAAGGAGATTTAGTGCTCAGAAAGTTGTCAATTTCTTTTCCAAGCAAGAGAGGCAAACTAGCACCAAATTTGGAAGGACCATATATGATCTCCAAAGTTGTCCGACCTGGCGCCTATCAACTTGAAGACCCGGGGGGGAAGAGAGTGCCAAGGACATAGAATGCGGAGCACTTATTGAAGTACCAAGAGGGTGTCAAAACACCGCTCCAAGCAACTTCTATCTAGCTCTAGAGCATTCCTAAGTCGTCCCTTTCTTACTTAGTTTTTTTTTCTTTTTTGCAAATGTAATAGTGGCTTGCAACTCAGGAGCAGTCACTTGGTAGTTGTTTTTAATAAAAAACAGTTATCTCTTTCTCGCAGAAAAACTATTGTTTTAATGTTCTTTCACCTAGCACATACTCTCTTTAAACGACAAGTTCGGAGTCCAACACTTGGTTCGATGCAGCTTTTGCTACTTGCGAATGAGCGAGTACAAAGTAGCTCACCATTCGGAATTGCTCCTACAACTATTGATACTCTCTAAATGACAAGTTCGGAGTCCAACACTTGGTTCGATGCAACTTTTGCTACTTGTGAACGAGCGAGTACAAAGTAGCTCACCATTCAGAATTTCTCCTACAACTGTTAATACTCTCTAAACGACAAGTTCGGAGTCCAACACTTGGTTCGATGCAACTTTTGCTACTTGCGAACGAGTGAGTACAAAGTAGCTTACCATTCAGAATTGCTCCTACAACTGTTGAAACTCTCTAAACGACAAGTTCGGAGTCTAACAATTGGTTCGATGCAACTTTTGCTACTTGCGAACGAGCGAGTAAAAAGTAGCTCACCATTTGAAATTGCTCCTACAACTATTGAACTCCTCTTCCGAAAGTTAGCCAAACACAAACTCTTCGAAAATGCTCGTTACCAGATCAAAGGATGCAATATATTATTTCATCAAGATTTGGGATACAAGTCTAATTCTAAACCAAAAACTCATACATTATTTTCAACAAGATTTAAGATGCAACTCATATGAAACAAAGACTACAAGATTACAAAATTCCGCCCTAGCCCTTCCTAGGGAGCGGGATACTTCGGCTAAGCGACACGCGGGGCCGGCGGGGCTGTGTTGTTTTCGCCTTGTTTCCGCAGAGGTCTCTAACCCAGCGATCCGAGTAGGGTCGTCGACTCCCAAGAGCCTAACAGTTGCCTCAACAGACGCTCCACTCGACGAGCCGACCACTCAACTTTGCGCATCCCTAGGACATCCAAAACGGGAGGTGAGCGAAGCGCTAATTCGTGGAACGACCTTCCTTGAGCGTACTCACCCCGAAGGCAGGAAGTGCTCCTGACGTTACTTCCCTCAGAAAGCCATCGCAGACGAAGGTTCTCCGCCTCTAGCTCAACAACCTGCTCTTTCAATAGTCGTCCATCACTTTAATCTTCAAGCGAGGCATTCGCCCGAACTGCCCCCACGAGAAATATCGGAGACAGTCCTTCGGAGATGCGCTACCTCTAGGCTTTTCCCGAGCACCAAGTTCTTCAACTCGTCCCTCTCGGATCTCGCTTCGAACAGAGAGTGACGTAGGAATTTGAGTCTCAAACCTTGACTGACTGCCATCGAGGGGCAGGAATCCTCGCCTTTGGGTGGCACTTCACAAGTCCTCTCCTGAAGATGCCTCATCTCAATATCTCGACGAGCTAGGGTCACCCGTAAGTGACCTGCCTCTTGCTCGGCCTTATAAAGCATCTATCGGGACCGGGCTAACCCTAATTTGACGATGCCAAGCTCAGAACGAAGACGTGGCACCTCGCTGACCTGGAAAATCCAACAAAAGAGACGAAAATCTCTTAGATCGAGATAAGTCTAAAAACATGATTCCATATCTAACTAGGGCTACAAGATAGTTCTATGTTGAATAAAAGTTCTATATTGAATAAAAGTCACAAGCGTTACCACACAAAAAAAGTTTGCATTACTTAGTAGGGATACAAAAGCGGTGGCCTGTCCGCTAATAGGCATCACTACAACCAGAACATGAAGAGAAATCTACGACAAAATAAAATAAAAGAAGCAGCGAAGGAGGTCAAGTGTCCACCTCGGGCGTTAGTGCGTGGCCACTCCCTTCAGCCGCCTCCGGCACTGTCACTATGGCCGTCTGGGGGGTCCACCACAGCATCTCCCTCCCCCTCCTCTCCTTCTATCTCTTCCCTTTCTTCACCATTCTCCAGGAAACAAACGATACCCCGAGCAATCGAAGTCAGGGATGCACTCGCCAACGTCGTTCAAAGCCCTAGCGTACGCCTTTCGCATGTTCTTCTCCAAATATCCGATAACCTTCTTCTCCGCCGCGACCTCCGCCTCTTGCATGGCTGCCTCCTTCTCCCACACCACTTTTTCCCTCTCTGTAGCCCTTTCTCGAGCGACTTCCTCTTTCTCCAATTCGGCGCTCTCCTTTGCCTTCGCCAGCGTCGCCTCCAGCATAGTGATCTTAGCAGCTTGAGACTCTGCCAAGAGAGCGTCCGCTTCAGACTCTTTCTTTGCCTTCGAACGCTCAACCTTCTCCCGGACTTGTACGGCCTTCAACTCTTACTCCTGCTCCACCATCTGCCTTAGCAGGTAGCTAAAATGGCAGATCAACTGCGAGAAAGCAAGAACCAAAAGTTTAGAACGAGGACTGAGGGAGGTTTGCAAAATAAGACCTACGACTGAGCAAGGCATTGAACACTTACGGTCATTTGCACCTTTGCAATCTCCAAAGCCGAGTCGCCCACAGTCCCATGCTCCATGGAGGCCTTGTCCTTGAACGTAGCCAAGTGAAGAACAATGTCCATGCAGCTCGTCGAGTCCCCGATGAAGCCATCGTGCCTCCGCACTTGCCAGTCGGGGACAAAGATCCTCTTTAACTCATTGGCAGGCCCGGCCCAGGCCCAAGCCCAACAAGCCAATGGGCTTGGGCAACCCCCTTTTGAAGGGGCAACAAAATTTTTAAAAAAATTCAATATATATATTTATATTGTAAATTTTTTTTTAATAAGGGCCTATGTGTAAAGTTTAATTTATAAAAACCTTCCATCTCTCTTTCTCTTCATCTTCCAGACTCTATTCCCCGGACCCCAATTTCCCCTCTATCTTTTCTCTCTCTTTTTCCCAAATCCCAACCCCGATCCGAAACCCTACTTCCTCCACGGCTGACGGCTCCACCGAACCACCGTTCCTCTGGTCCTCCTCAGCTCCTCTGATCGTAGCCTGTTGCTCCATCAGAGTGCAAGGTTCACGTTTTATTTATATGGGTTGATTTAGAGTATATTAAGTTAATGGCCATTACGGCCTCATTGTTTTCTGTTTTTATACCGTAGGTGTTTGATTATCTTGTTAATAGCCCCGCTTGCGAGTTGCGATCAAACAAGGAAGGATATTGTTGAGTTTGCGAAGAGGTCTGAAGCATTCGATCTTGCACAAGCTGAAAAGCAAAACATTATAAACTTGAGGCCATCTAACCAAGCACAAATATTTTCGATATTTCTTCTGTCTTTAATGTGAAATCCTGTGATTCTAATGTTTGACTTGTTGACTTGGAGAGGTGGTCAATATTTGATATCATTTTGCCTATGATATTAATTATGATTATGTTGTTAGTTGTAGATAAGTGATATATAGAATTGCATTTACCTGTGTTGGTTGATGCCTTTTTAGGTGTTTTGGTTTGGACATTTAGTCTTCAATATCCACATGTTCTATGGCATTCTGTTCTCTAAACCAGATAATAGTTTTAATGAGAAGAACAACAGAAGTCTTCAATATACACACATAGGTACAAATTTTATATTTTTCATTTGTTTACAATGATCTAATTTCAAATAAGATCAGTTCAATTCAATGAGACATTGACACACCAGAATATGCTCAAACTACTCCAGTTAATTTAAGAAACTAGGAACTGCATTTTGAATTCTCATGTGATTATTAATTTATTATATAACTAGCCAACAAATCCATAACCTGAAAAACTAATAAATATAACAAACACCTTGAACAAATTATTGAAAATGCTTTCATTTTCAATTGAAAGTTTGAAAAGAAGGCAAAGGCATCATGTAATCAAATTCAACTATAGACTCAGAATTCACAAACTAATTGATTATATAATCCATGTAATTATTGTGGAATGCAAAGTTTGTATATGTAATTACAGTTGCTGTTAAGTTGCTACCAGACCACATTTTATATTGGTTGCATGAAGAACAGAAGTGGCTTTATTTTGTACCGAATTTTAATAATCAGCTTGAATGTGTGTCTACTGATTGCCTTGAATATTTTGATGCAAAAATTCATTTGTGGATAATTACATTCTAAAACAGAGCATGTTACTCATATAATCAATAACTGATTAAATTATTACTTATTCAAAAAATGCATAAAAAAGAAGAAGATATTTTTCTGTTTCAACCTAACTTTTAATATGAATATGTTCGAAATACTCTGCTGTTAAGTAAAGAAAATTCTATTTGAAAGTGGTGTCGTGTTGTTATCGGACATCTGTATGTATCTGATACGAAGAAACTATCCAGTTGTATTTTAGACGTACAGTTTCGTGTATCAGGTTATCAGTACTGTATTTTGATGCATAGTGTTTGTTGTGATTCTCAGACTTCATACTTGTTTATTCCAACTTTTGAATTGATAATTCAACTGAAAAAGAGCAATATGAAGTTAAAAGAATCATTTATATTCTTGTGATCTTAATAATATACAATACCTATAGTTAATGTTTAATCAAATGCTGTTGCCTTAGGTGAAGAGACACTCCAAGTACAAGAATTGCCAAAACTATCTAAAAATTGTTCAGACAAGAAAGATGACCAAAATTCTAGACAGTCCTTGAAACCTCATAAAGCACTAGTGCCTCTTAAAGGTAATTTTTAAAACGTATATAGTTAATTTAAAAGGTTATCTTTCTTCTTTTCTCCAAAATTTTTTAAAAGCAAAGTACTTCTCAGTTATCTTTGATTGTACTCCGGATTTAAGTCATGAAGAACAATTGTCAATTATCATAAGATGCGTGGATGTTGAGGATGCAAGTGGAGTTAAGGTGGAAGAGTTTTTTCTTGGCTTCTTAAAGGTTGATGATACATCGGGACTTGGTCTTTTCAAACGGCTTGAAGATACTTTGGTTGAACTTAAACTCGACATTGATAATATAAGAGGTCAAGGTTATGACAATGGGTCTAACATGAAAGGTAAACATCAAGGAGTACAAAAGAGACTTCTTGACATAAATCCTAGAGCTTTTTATGTACCATGTGGATGCCATATCTTAAACCTTGCATTATGTGATATGGCAAAGTCTTGTGTGAAAGCTAGAAATTTTTTTGCATATGTGCAAAAGATTTATACCTTATTTTCGGGGTCCACCCAATAGTGGGATATTCTTAGAACATATGTGACGGGTTTGACACCAAAAGCATTATCCGTAACTCGTTGGGAAAGTCACATTGAAAGTGTTCGAGCAATAAGAAATCAAGCACCGGAATTGAGAGATGCCTTAATTCAAATCGCCAATACTTCTAAAGAGGATGTTGTGATGGCAGAAGCTAAAGGTTTGTGCAAAAATGCTTTAGAGGATTTTGAGTTCTTGATTAGTTTATGTGTTTGGTATAAAATCTTAGACAAAGTTAATCGTGTTAGCAAAATACTTCAACAAGAAGAGATGAATTTAGAGGATGCAATTACTATTCAAAAGGAACTCATTATTTTCTTTGAAAAGTTTAGAGAAGATGGTTTTGAAGACTTGACGAAAGAAGCGAAGGAACTTGCTAATGATGTTGGCATTGATCCGGTCTTTCCAATGAAAAGAATTGTTCATAGAAAGAAGCACTTTGATGAGGATATGGAAGCGAATGCCGAAGAAAGCCAATCACCGGAGGATAATTTTAGAGTTACATACTTCATCTACATCATAGATCAAGCTCTTACATCATTAAATGATCGGTTTAAACAATTTGAACTCTATGAAGAAATCTTTGGATTTTTATTTAATGCGAAGTTTGTAAGTGTTAGTGAAGAGAAATTAATGGAGCACTGCACTAAACTACAAAGCTTCTTGGAACATGACCAACAATGTGATATTTATGGGAAAGAATTATTTCAAGATCTTAGAGAGTTGAAAAAAATATTGCCAAAGGAGATGATCAAATCAATTGACATCCTTAACTTTATAAGATCTTATTGGGATGAAGGTGGTTTCCAAAGTTCATGGTTTGCTTATCGAATTTTGTTGACTATACCGGTTACAGTTGCCTCGGCGGAGAGGAGTTTTTCTAAGTTAAAGTTGATAAAAACTTACCTTCGGACTACCATGTCACAAGAAAGATTGAGTGGATTGGCTATGATCTCAATCAAGAATGAATTTTTGGAGAAACTCAAGTATGATGACTTAATTGAAGAATTTGCTTCAAGAAATGCAAGGAGAAGCATATTTCTTTGAACCAAATTGTAATCCGATGTAATTTTGATTTTGCAAATGTAATCATATTTTGTTTGACTTTATGTTGTAGTTCAAGATTTAAAAAACAATGTAATCATGCTTTTATCAAAGATAAATTCTTGAAACATAAAGATAAGTCCTTACAACATACTTAACATATTTTAGAATGATTTGTCGGTACACTTATGCTGGCCTATATAAGAGGACATCTTCACAGAAAAAGTGGGTATATTTAATTAATATGCATTAATTTCTACAAATCTTGTGCTTCAACTTAAACTTAATTTTCTGAATTGTCATTTGTGAAGGGATCTGAGCCTCCACAAGTTAGTGTTCATGGATTACATTTTACTTGAGGGAGCCAAAATAGGTATTATGTTCGAGGCACAATATTTATTAATTAATTACTGTTTTTATTGCTTAAGTTTACCATTATATGTTTCTTCTTTTTCACTAACAAGTTTATTTTATTGACAGAAACTATGTGATGGCTATATAAAAGATTCTGGAATATACTGTCATTGCTGTAACATTGTGGTAAGTAGATTTTCTGTTCCTAGATTGATTTTTATTTTAAATCAGGAAATATTTTTGCATAAATTGCTTTTCATGGCATAGTGTACATTTGATGCTTTTTATGGCTTTGCGTAAATTTATTTTATTTGCTTTACTTTTACCTTTTGTTGTTAGTATTAAATTTTTTTTACTAAAGGGCAACAAAACATGTGTTCGGCTAGGGCAACCCGGATCTCCGGTCATTGGTCAGGATCGTTTCAGCCGCCGCAGTGAGAGGGGCAGCTTCAAGACCAAGCATAGTCGAAAGGGGGAGATCTCCAACTGATGAAACGGTCGGAGCCACAGGCGTGGACTCTAAATCCACCATGGGAGTAGCATCGCTCTCGCCCGTGGTCACCTTCGAAGTCGCCAGTCGAACTACTGTGCGCTTCCTCTTCCTTTCATCGACCTGCTTACCGATCAGGGCCGAACGCCTACTCATGATGTCGTCAAAGTCCATGCTTGGGTCTCCTGCAAGAAAAAGACAAGTGTTGAAAAACTTGAAGAACTCGTGCGAACTAAGGGATGATGAAAAGTAAAAAGAAAATTCATACTAGGGTTCATCAGGCTTAGACCCCCCCAAAGAGATTATCTTCTGAGATATCTTTCCATTGCAGAGTCGATCGATCCAAAAGAATTTCGACCATCCTATCTTCTTCGGGGCTAAGAGATGGCTTAGGCTTCGCACTCCTTGGCATGTCCTCCCTCTAGACCATTGGGATGTCCCACAGATCCTTACTCTGAATCAAAAAATACTTGTCCCTCCAATACTTCACTGAGTCGGGAATATCGACTAACTTGACTCCTTTCCGAGCGGTGAGATAGAATCGATACTCCGTCCGTATCTTCTGATGAATCTTATATAACCGACAGAGAACATTGAGACAGGGCTCGATCCTCGCAGCCTGGCAATGCAGCATGAACCCCGTAACATGTCTCCACATGTTCGGCATAAGCTGGATTGGGCCAACACCATACCATCACAGCACTTCCTTTATGAATGGATGAAGTGGGAGGCGAAGACCAACGTTTAAAGCATCGAAGGGAAACAAGCATAGATCGGGGGAGAAAGAAGAGCAGGATCTAACCCCGGGGCCAGGAAGAAGGAGGTCGAACTCCGGAGGGATCATAAAGCACTTTCTTATGGTGCGAAGGTCCACCTCCATAAGTACAGAGACAATATCGTTCGCCTTGGTGTGTTCTCGTGGTTCGTTCTCTTCATAGTACCGACCCATGCCTTGCTCTACACGCCTCAATTATTCGGCGCTGTATTGTCGAACCCCTCCCAAGCGAGACACAGCGATCGAATGCCTCCCGAACTCGCCCATCCTCAGCTCTCTCTCAACAATTGTCTCGACTACCGGCGAAGGCTGAACCACAAAACCTTTCCCTTTGTCGACTCTAGAAGAAACGGTCGGTGGTGGCACTTCGTCCCAACCTGAGGGGGAGGTCACTTCACCAGACGATACCCTAGACATCTCTTAAAAAAAAGAAAATTACCTTCTGATGTGACGTGCACGGTCGGAAATTTTGCCAGAGAACGGAAAAGATCACCGGAACCTTGAGTTGAAAGTAAGAGAGTGAGGTGAAATGAGAAGATGGGGAGGGGATTTAAAGCCAAGCTTGGGGGGCTTGGGCCGAAAGCGTAATGGGCCCTTAGGAAGCACAAAAGGCACAGAATCTTAAGCGACAAAAAATGCAAAATGATAGAAGTCAAACCGTCCAAGAAGTTGGACCGTCAGAAACTTGTTAGATACTCGCACAACAGACTTCAATCCACATGTCTCTTGCCTGTCGTTCGACACATCATTCAGCACGTTCGCCATTGGAGCCTAACAGACGATGTTCTGGACGAAAAAGGGGCAAAATGGTGTTGACCAGTCAACAGACCAAAAGCCACGTGTCGCTCGCCTTTCGTTCGACACATCATTTGCCATGTTCGCCATTGGCACTGAACAGACGATGTCCCGGACGAAAAACAGGCAAAATGGCGTTGACCAGTTAACAGCTCAAAAGCCACGTGTCGCTCGCCTGTCGTTCGACACATCGTTCGCCACGTTCGCCATTGGCGCCGAACAGACGATGTCCCGGACAAAAAATAGGCAAAATGGCGGTGACCAGTCAATAGCTCAAAAGCCACATGTCGCTCGCCCGTCGTTCGCCACGTTTGCCATTGGCGCCGAACAGACGATGTCTCGGACGAAAAACAGGAAAAATGGCGTTGACCAGTCAAAAACTCAAAAGCCACGTGTTGCTCGCTTGTCGTTCGACACATCGTTCGCCATTGGCGCCGAACAGACGATGTCCCGGATGAAAAATAGGCAAAATGGTGTTAACCAATCAATAGCTCAAAAGCCACGTGTCACTCGCCTGTCGTTCAATGCATCTCCCGCCACGCTCGCCGCTGCGCACCGAACAGACGATGTCCCGAACGAAAAGCACCCAGAATGGCATTGACCAGTCATTTGCCACGATCTATGCAACATTCGCCAATGCTCGACGCATCGTTCGCCACGTGCGATGCAACGTTCACCTATCATCTGGCACGTCATTCACCATGTTCGATGCGACGTTAGTTAGACATTCGACGCATCGTTTGCCACGATCAATGAAATGTTTGCCTGTCGCTCGACGCATTATTCGCCGCGTTCGATGCAGCGTTCGTCAGTCGTTCGACGCATCGTTCGCCACATTCGCCAGTCGTTCGATAAAAAATCTGCCACGTTCGACGCGACGTCCGCCACATTCGATGCAAATTTTTTCAGTCATTCGACACATCGTTCGCCACGTTCGATGCCACGTTCGCCAGTCGTTCGACAAACCGTCCGCAACGTTCGACGCGACGTTCGCCACTTTCGACACGACGTTCGCCGCTTTCGCCGCTACGCGCCGAACAAACGCGTTCCTGGACGAAATACGGGAAAACTTGAATCCCTGATTGGTCGTCCGATCGCTCCGAAAATCGCACCACAGCTTGATCAACGCTCCAGATCGCACCACGTCGATATTCGCGTGATTAATTCTTTTATTTTAAATATAATTCGGATTAATTATTAAAAAAATTGCAAAAAATGATTAAAATTTCAAGAAAATTAATTAAAAATTCAAAAAAAATAATTATAAATTTGGGGAAATATCTTTGAGCTCCTGGGTATATAATTATTAATTAGAACAATTCATTAATACTTTTTGAAAATAGATCACCACTTCGCAAGATTGAATAAAAAATTCGAAAAATAATCAAAAAATTAGAAAAAATCCAGAAAATTCTGAGAATCATCTTGGGCACTTTGCAAACTCAGATTGACATCGTTGCACCTCGAACAAGATCCAAGCTCCCTTAAGAACTCCAATAAAATTCTGTATGCCATTAGAACAACAAAACTACTCCTTAGATACTGTTAAACTCAGTCTCCAGGAGTGGGGGGCTCATGATATGGCTAAAAATAGGATTAAATCTAGACCGTTCAAATTGGACACGAATCTTAAAGCTCTCAAGGGTAAAACAGTAATTTCACCTACAAACGGGTCCGAATGGGGGACTGGATCTTTCTTCAAAACCCAATAGCCCAAAAACGGATCTGTACTGCTGGGTATGGGTAGGAGCCCGCTACAAACCATCCCAGATGGATAAAGAGTGGTTCAAATTCGTGGTCATCCCTAAGAGACAGTTTCAACTGTCCTCCTTATCACGAAATGAGTCAAACTCTCTTCTTATCCATAAAAAATCCGGAAGTAGAGATTCATCCTTATCTCGAAACTGGTTCTTAAGGCGACTATAAATACCCATCTCCCCCCACCGTGACAAGGTAATCAATCTTTTTCTACCTAAAGCTCTTTCATAATCCTTCAGATTACTGACAAGAGCATCGGAGGGTTCATCGCCGGGATCCATCCCGGTGTATCGAACTTTGTGCAGGTTCATGGCGACAGCGAGAAACCAGTCAACACGCCGGTGAAAGTTAGCAGGTTGGCTTACTTGTTTCCTTCAAGAATCCACAAATTCATCTGTTTGCTCTCACACCAAAATCAGCAGCAACAGATTCTTTACATGGTATTTCCTCACATAAACAGATGTAAATTAACAATTTTTGCTGGCTTCCTTGAGAATTTAAAACACAGGTTTCTTGAGTTGAAATCTTCTTGATATTTGTAATCTTCTTTGATACTTTCTACTTTTGCTTGATTCCAAACCTTTTTGGCTCTTTGTTTGATTTACCTTTTCTGTAAATCATGTATATCTCAACTGAAAATATTAGTTTTAATAATATGTTTTGTCCACACCAAACTTAGGATCAACACGATGTAGCATAGTTTTGAAAACACAATTCAAATTTTATGTTATTTTAATCTTTTACTTTTTCTTGGTTGTGTGTTTAATTTTTATTCTTAATGCGTACAATTGTCTGGCCAACTATAGTTTGATTTATTGAATCATGGGAATGCCGAAATGTAACTTGTGATTTAGAATTCTTAAATTGAACAATATTGATTGAGCGAAATTAGAGATGATTTATCGCGATTAATGTGACCGTAAAGAAATGCATAGAACTTAATGAATCTTCAAATAATTAAATTCGCATAGAGATGTGACGAATTTTTAGTTGAGGATATTTTTGGTTTTATTCGAGAGAAGACATTAAATAATTATAGGATTTTGGTCTATAACTTGGAAAAGTAGAGTTTTTAGTTTCATGGAGTTATGAATTGCATGAGATTAGCTAGGTGAAAGAAAAAGCCCTAGATTTAATTTTGTTATTAATAAACCCTAAAATTTCAGATTTTGTTCTTTTAAAATTAGTTTAGTTCTTTTTCTTTAGTTTAATTTAATTTAGTTATTGTTTTTATCAAATTTTTGATTATCTAAATAGTAGTTAATCCCTATTGAATTGACAAGACAGAGTATATTTCTTATTTTTTGTGGAAGATTAATAGGAAAAAGTTGTCTCACTCCGACTACAAGTTTCAGCTGTGAATTTCAGTACTCAATAAAATAATTTGTCTTGTGGATTCGACACTCTTTTATTTTAAACTATACTAATTATTGCAATTTTGTGCACTTGTAAATTATTCCATCGGTTATAAAGTATAAACATTGTAATGGGTATTTAGGAACCAGATTATGTAGGTTAGAGCATGGATTATCCACGGGAAAAAATAGACTGTATTGTTAAGTGGATTAATTGTCTTGATGGTTAAACAACTTAACTGTCTCAAATAAAAGCATCTAGGATCACAATTGGAAAAATAAAAATAATAATAACAATAATTATTGAAGTTCATAATTTTGTTAGTTGTATTTGATGAATTTATATTATTGCTGTGAACAATAATTTTCAACCAGCGCACATCTCTACTTCTCTACTATTATAATGGGAAAGGGGCTTAGTGTCACCGGCTGTCATTTTGAAGCCAACACGTGCAGCGCATGTGTTGGCAAAATGACTCACTTTGGTAAATATTTTCGAAAGTGGACCAGTTTGGTAAATATTTTCAAAAGTGGATCAGTTTGGTAATTATTTTTTATCCTTCTCATTTGGTCAATATTTTCGAAAGTGGACCAGTTTGGAAATTATTTTCTTTTTTGCCTTTTTATTATTCCTTCAATTTTTTCCACGTGCACGTATGCACGTGTATAATACTAGTATGTTTAATTTAAATGATAAAAAAATTATTTGGAACTAAACTAAAGTCTTAATTAAATTTTTGTAAAGAATTGGAGTCTGGATAGTTCGAGAATCTGATTTGAAACCATAATTGTAGTTAAGAGTGCACTTATTCACTTCCAAGTTTGTGCGGGTTCTCTCTCTTAGCACTAAGGAAACAGGCTTACCATATGTCCTTACCACTTTTGAATCAGCTACAAGCCTACAAGACAAAGCTTGATATAACTAAAGCTCATGCGAAAGTAAAGAAAAAAGAAGAAAAGTTCACACTGTAGCACAGCAGCCTTAGTAATAGTTTCTCTCTCTAGATTTTCTAGAGAGAGAAGTTCTGCCTAAAACTAGAGCAAGTATCAAGTCCTATCGGGTTGGGTCCTCCACTAACCTGGTCCGGACCCAGTACCTCACTGATCCAAAACTTGGACCCGACCCGGACTTGCGAGAATCGGTCTGGGTTCGGGTCCGGATTCCAGTTAAAAAACCTACTCATCGGGTCCGGTAGCAGAGAATATATATATTTGAAATTAAGTATTTTTTCACCAGATATCCTGTGGTTCCAACAATTTTTGCACTTAAGTACATGAATAAATATTATATTTACATATATTTCTTCAACAATTACTATTTACATGTATATCTTCAAATTTAAGAATTTTTGGAGGGTATTTTTTAATAGGCCGGGTCCGGGTCAGATCTATTTTGAGCGGACCCGGACCCGGAAGTGCATCGGGTCTTATTTTAGGATTCAGACCCGGACTCGTATAGATCGGACCGGGTTCGGTTCCGGGTATCGGGTTTTTGTACCAGCCCTACCTAAAACCAACCAAGAGAGAGAGAGAGGTCCGAGCTCCAGGGAGGGGGGAGGACTCCCTCCTCCTCTGTTGATTCTTGGTTTTGATGACTACAACACAATACAAAGTTTGTCTACCACATATCTCTTGCAGAGTGTATCAAAGTCAATACCATAGTGAAATACACAAAGGCAACACAATCTGATGAAGCTTCCAAGAGTAATTGATCAAGCTTCAAGGCATCTAGACAAAGGCTCAAGCTCAAGACAAGATTCAAAGTGCTTCAAATATTTAAACAAAGTGTCTTGTAATATTGTAATTTTAATTCTTTGAGTCTTAGAAACTTGTAATAGCCTTATCACACACACACACACATACTTTAAATAATCTGAGTATTTTACACAATCAAAATGTCAAAACACACTTGAATAAGTTCAGCTGTATGAGTACCAGTTGACTATTCCTTGGAACCAGTCGACTGTCATAGTACGAAACTGCCTGAACTCAAACAAGCCCTGGCCAGTCGACTGTCATAGTACGAAACTGCCTGAACTCATACAAGCTCTGACCAGTCGACTCATTATGGCAACCCAGTCGACTGTTCAAGCCGTTTCGACAGTTTTCTGAATTTAAAACTTGTTTTTCAAATTCAAATCTTTTTTACTGCCGTTGTATGGCAGTTGGGATTCTATCTCTCAACGTCCAAACGTTTCTAACTCTATAAAAAGAGTATAAAATTTATTTGGCAAAGGTTCCACAAAAAAAAGAACTCTAAGCATTCTTTAACTCTCAAATCTTTTGTTTTTCAACAATAACAAGTGTTTCAAAAGCATAAAAATTCTCTAAGACTTGGTTCTTTGAATTTTAGTTTAATATAACATTGATTTCGTTTTAGACTGAATTCAGAAGTTGACCTAATAGTTCTTAATTAATTTTTATACAACACTATTCACCCCCATCTAGTGTTTTGCCTTGCCTACAGGATCCAACATCCTCTTCCTCCTTCTCCTCCCCCTTCCCCCATCCCCCCGCCACCCCACCATCGGTGTGGTGGTTCGAAAGTCGGCGTCGCCATCGAGAAGGGTAGAAGAGGGTGACCTCCTTTTTTTGGGATTTCTTCGGTGCCTACTAGATGGGGCACGACCGTTGGTTGATGTGGGAGTATTGGGTACTCCTGCATCGATTGGTCTTTTTCTCTTGCAGAGCGTATGCTCCCAAATTCGCTGGAGATCTGATTGGGGTTGGGAGTTTATTATGTGGTGAGAATTTCAGCTACTTGCTCGTCGGAGGATTTGGACAGAGCGGTGGAGGTTAATTGGGCAATGGGGTAGTTTAGGGTAAGGGTGGATTCGCGGTATTATGGAATTTTGACTGAAGAGGTGCAAGGTGGAGGAGGCGGAGAAGGTGTTCAAGAAGAGTGGGAATGTGGGTTTGGTGCCGAATGTGGTGAGTTATAATTTGATGATTAAGGGGTATATGGAGAGCAAGAGGGTGGACGAGAGGTTGAGAATGTTTAGGGAGATATGGGAGAAGGGGATGAGGACGATGAAGAGGACTTATGCGGCGTTGATGCCTTGGCTTTGTGATGATGTGAGTAAGATGGGGGAGGCGAAGAAGGTATTTGATGAAATGGCGGAGAGGAAGATGTCGCCCATGGATAAGGATAAATCGGTGGAGTGGCTGTTGGGCGGTGGTGTGTGGCGTTGGGGGCTGGCTCGGCGGGAGAGAACGACGGAAATATGGCTGCCATTGAGGGGTGGAGTTGTGCCGGTGGGATACGCGGTGGTCGTGGCGGTTGCCGGTGCTGTGGTGGAATTTTGGGGGGTGTGGAGGGGGAAATTTTGATGAAATTTGAATTTCAAATTAGAATTTTGAAATTCAAATCAGATTTGGAGAGTGGTGGTCTTTGAAGTGGTCTCTTTTCCTCTTTCTCAATATGTAGGCTCTTGATTGAATTTTAGAATTCATTTTGAGTTGCCTATATTAGATTTTCATTTATCTATCTTTGGTGAAGGTGTGAATCCTCACCAGTGCGGTGTATGATTTTTTCGTCATCGTTATGGTAGATGTGCGAGTCATCGATATAGTAGTGGATGTACGAGTTGTGGCTATTGTGTTAGATGTGCAAGTCATCGCCGGTGTGGTTGATGCACGAGTCGTCGCTAGTTTGAAAGTTTGAGCAAGTTATTGTTGTGGTGAGAGAGTTGTGAGCCATTGCAGATCTGGTGATGGCCATGCCATCACATGGATGGTGTTCGGGTTAGTCATCGTCGATGTGGAGAACGAGAAAACTACCACCATGGCAGTGAATGAGCTTATTTTTCCAGGGTAGAGAAGAGACAAATCGTCACTGGAAGAGTGGATAGGCAAGTCATTATCAAAATACTGACTAGGCAAGTTGTCTCTGGTGTGTTGTACTAGCAAGGTGTTACCAAATGGGGTACGGGGAGTCGTTGCTGGAGTGGTGTTTAGGTGATTCTTCGCTAGAAGGTGAAGGGACAAGTTGACACTATGATGAGTGTTCAATGAGTTGTCATATGGTTGATCGATAGGATCTTAGGATGCATGACATCTGATGGTGGGGAGAACATGTTGCATGTGTCTTCGTCTGTAAGTTTAGCTTGGGGTGAGACAAGTTAATGTTGTAGGCTTAGTTATATAATGGTGTTTTCTGTTGTTCATTTTTTGGAACAATATGATGTAAATTCTATGTTCTACGAGGGATGGCAATTGGGTCGGGTCAACCCGTGATCCGCTCAAGCACGCTGGCAGTCGACCCGAACCGCAATCACCCAGTTCGAGTTCGAGTCAAACCTGATAAGTTAAGCAGGTCGAACCGGGTCGACAAATGAGCAGAAAATAACCCGCTCGACTTGGCCCGATTAACTCGAAACCCGATTCAACACGATCCGAACCTGACCCGCTACCTGCCAGGTTGAATGTTGCCAATGCAGCCGTTGTTGCTGTTTTTTGTTGTTGTTGTTGTTGTTTGGTTTTTTGGATTTTTTAGGGCGGTTTTTGTCCATAAAACCCCCCTAATTTCACTCAATTTTTTTAACACCTTCATCCTACTATCCATCTATCAACTCTCTTACTCTCTTACTCTCTACTACTACTACTACTCTCAATCTACTTCAACAAAAAAAGCAACAACGAAGTGAACAATTTCGATCGTGTCGAATTCATGTTGAAGCGACTACGTCTACCAACTCTCTCTACTACTTAAATTCTTGTCGAAGTTCATTCTCTCTCTATGACTCTAGTACATATTTTCTCAAGTGAAGATGCTCAATCGTTTGATTTCTCTTCGTCTACTCAACTATCTTTATTATTTTCTCTCTCAACTCTATATTCAATTATTCATGAAGTACGGTATCAAAATTTCTTAACTTTCTCAACTCTTTATTATTGCTGTAGCTTTAATTTTTTTAAATTAAACTTGTCTGTTGGTTTTTCACTACTATCTCTCTCTCAACCCTCCTATTGATGTTTAGATTTTTTTTTCCACATATATTACTACCTCAAATTTCTCAACCCTCCTATATTGTTTTTTTATTTTTTCACATACACTACTAAAACACTAGAAATTACTTTTCATATACATCACTATTACACTACATTTAACATGTCACGATCACGAGGTAGCGGCTATAGCCAAAGTAGACAAGATTCTACTAGTTCATCTTGTCGACCTCCAATAGTCCCAAAATTAGAGACCAAATATAGCCCTAACCTTAACATAGGTTATGAAGGTGTTCCTCCACATGATTATGATCCCGATACACAATAAGAAATGCATACTAGTGACACATAAACACATGAAACTGAATCTGCACAACCCACTTCTAGTAGAAAATATAGAGCGAAATTAGTGATTGACATAAATATTATGACTATATCCCGGACAAGGAGAATCCTAGTATAAGACATAAGATTTGTAAAACATGCAACAAAAGTTACAAATGGAAGAAGGGTGAAGGGAATGGGTACAGTTCATCGACACATTACCTCTATGCATCCCGAACTAGTACAAAACCAACAAACATAACAAAAGATCAACCCTAGGACCGAGCAAATAGATAGCCATAGCTATGATCCCGAAATTGTTCGTCGAGAAATGACCAAACTAGTTATTAAGTAAGAGTTACAGTTTTTCTATTTCGAGAGTAGGAACTTAGCGGCCTTTAACCAAAATGCACTAAATCTAAATTCCAAAAAATTTCTAGAAACACACTTAAAACCGATTGTTTTAAACTTTATTCCAAAATGATAGATGCTTTAATTGCGCTTTTGTATTCTTTAACTTGTAGAGTATAGTTAACTTCCATTGTTGGAAAGGTTGTAACGATATTCTGATGATGGGTTAACTTATCATTGGATCAATAGTGATTGACTAATTCAAAAGAGAATCATATCACTTGTCGCGTTGCTGAATTCCCATAGTGGTATGGTTATCACAACACCTATTTTAGAAGTTTGTGATTTATTTCAAATTCACGTTAAAATTTTATGATTAGTTTTGATAATGTATCCAACAACAATAGTTCGATTAGTACATTAAAATAACAATTAGCTCCTCCATATCTAGAAATTTTCATGTAGATGTGCATGTCATATTTTAAATTTATATGTACAAGATGCTTTGAAAGTAGCTGATCCATATATGAATGCCATTAGAAATTGTGTACATTTCATCATTTTATGTTAAATTATGCTTCAACAATTTAAAGAATGATGTAATATTAAAGAAGTACATTTGAGAATTTTTTTTAGAGATGTTAAAACACTGATGGAACTCTACTTGCAACTTATTAAATGTTGTTAATCAATATAAAACGGTTATAAATGATTTTGTATTGCGAAAAATATGATTTTTTTTGAATGACTCAAATTATGACATTTTGTCGAATCTTTGTTAAGATTTTTTGAAACCTTTTAAAACCGTAACTGTGAAGTTTTCAAAATCTTATGATTCCACTTCTAGTAGTATTTTTATTTCAATAATTACTGTGATGCAAACTTTTCAAGACATGATTTCAGACTCTTACATTAGCCATATTGTTATTCCCGCTTATAATAAACTTTTGAAGCATTTTAATCTTCTTCCTATGTTGTATTATATTGCTATTATTATGCAACTCTAACAACTTCATATGCCCCTCAAATGCTTCAAACTTCTGGAAAGGTATCTTCCTTCTCAAGAAGCAATTCTTGCATAATGTAAACTGGAAGCTAGGAAATGGAAATCAGATCAACTTCTGGACGTCAAGATGGATCAATGGAAACAACATAACCTCCTTGTTTCCTACACAAGCCGCTGCGGCATGGAACCTAGATGCAGATGTTCCTTCCCAAGGAGCTTGGATCAATAACATCTGGCACTGGCAACCAAGGCTTCACTGCATCTCTAACCCCACCATTCGAGAGGAGAAACGGAGACTGCTAGATCTGATTGCAGATTGTCATCCTTGAAACTCAGAGGACTCCCGTTCATGGAGGCTCACACCCTAAAAAACCCTCATTTTCAGGTCAGCCTACGACTTCTTTATTATCTCTGGCCTCCGATCCCCATACTTTGAAGCCACCTGGACTTCTGCAGCCCCCCCTGAAATGCAAGATCTTCATCTGGCAGCTGAGTTGTGATAGAATCAACTCCAAGGATTTCTTTCGCTTCAAAGGCTGGTTGGGAGACACGACATGCACAACTTGTGCATGTCCTATCGAGACAGCTTACCATATCTTCTTTGCATGTCCAATTGCCATTAACACTTAGACCTTTTTCACTACACTCTTCCACATTCACACTTTGCCTGCTGATTTGCATGTATGCTTTATTTCATGGGGCTTTGGGACACATGTACACAGACATACCTGGCACCTACTCACAATATCAATCTGTTGGAGTATCTGGCTGGCTAGAAATGATCGCATTTTTTCTTCAAAGATTTTACAACCAAGGGAAATTATTTCTAATGCAATCTTTTAGTTTCGATCTTGTCTAGAGGGATTCGAGAGCAGCAAAAAGAAGGAGCAACTTGTACGAGAAGTGGAAATGGTTGGCACAGAAGATGTCCTCCTCAAGCAGGCTCTGACCAGGACTGGTCAGGCGGGAAGTGGAGAAGATATTGCTCGGGTTGAGCCCCCCCCCCCTCCCTCTAGTATTAGTTATTTACTGTCATCTGGAAGTTGTTTTTGTTTTGGGCACTGTAATGAATTTTACTTTGGTAAAGATAGACTACTAAGCTATATTCTGGGATCAAGAGTTCAGCAGAGGTTGTAAGCTGAACTATCTTGATCCTTTTTGTGTATATGTACTTGTTCGTACTCTTATATTAATATATTTTGTGAGGTAGGGACTTACCCTACCTTTAACCAGTCAAAAAAAATATAAGTCCTCGTATCAAATTAGCAGATATGAGGAGTCTGATTGAAATATTTTTTATTTTATTTGGAGATGAATCTGAATATAATTGTAATGAATATTTAGCTAGCTTTGAGTCGACATTGAATAACTTGTATGATTTTTATGATAAAACTTATACATCTAGTAGTATAACACACCAAACTAGTATATCAACTTCTTCTTCTACTTCTAGAGATAAGGGTAAGAGTACATTCAGTGGCGTAGCCAAGATTTTTACCCAGGGGGTGCGATGCTTACTATTAAAAAATATTAAATTATAATAAATATATTTATATTCCTCAAAATATCATATATTAATACCAAATGTCATAAATTATTACAATTACTAAATAGTCATTTTCTTTGGCTATAAAATCCTTGGAGACTTAATGCTCTGAAAATATTGACTGATATCTTCATTGTTAGTGATATCTAATATGTCTCTTTCAATATGTGTTACCAAACAATCATCATCTCATCTCCTAATCAGTTGCATAATGAAGTCTTGATAATTTTCATTACAGAAAATACTCTCTACAATCGTGATTGCAGTGGGTAATAGCAATGCCAACTTTGAGGCTTTTTCTATATAAAGCTGGTGACAAATCATTTTGGGTTGCCAAGATATTATTCATCAAATGTAAATTAAATGCAAATTCACATTTTGCGTGGTGGATTAGTGTGTTTGACTTCAAATTAGAAGTTCATGGGTTCAACTCCCATTGTTGTCAAATTAATTTTTATTTTTGTCATTTTAAAAAGAATTAAAATTTCAAATCAAAGTAAAAACTAAATCTTATTTCCGCTTGGACTTGAACAAAAAGAAATTAAAATTTCAATAAAAGTTAAAAAAATTGTTGATGGGAGACTTGAACTCGGGTTACCATGGTAAAAGCCAAGTATCCTAACCAACTAACCTACATCCAATTGATGAAATACCCTATTACTCTATTTATATTACTGCTTATGTACATGTAAATTCGAGGGGCGCAACCAAAACTGAGGGGGCACAGCCGCACCCCCTTGGGACCATGTATCCACACCCCTGAGTACATTAGATGATGTCACTACTAATTAACTTGCTCATATTCAAATTTAAAAAACCTAGGACTAATGCACCTAATGAATCTGAATATGAGGGTTCTACTTCTATCTGAATATGAGAGTTTTGGTATAATCAACAAGATAGTGAGAGTTCCACTTCTAAGATTTAAGTGTTACAATGGTGGAAAGAACATAAAACTCTTTTTTCAATTCTTTCACATATGACTAGAGATCTACTAACCCCTTATGTGCCTACAGTTGTATCAGAAAGTGCTTTTTTTACAAGTGGCAGAGTTTCAACCGATTATAGGAATCGCTTGAAACCGGATTCATTGGACATGCCCGTGTGCCCCGAAGATTGGATGAAAGTTGAAGACATGACTCGAGGAAAAGCGGTCGACACCTCAACATGTGGAAGCAACTCGCCTGAAGATCAACAAGATGAGTAGGGAATTTATGCGATGAGATCCTATGTTTAGGTTAAGTAGAGGTGCGCGACAGTTGACTGCCCTCTCCTCAATCTAACTCTAGGCTATCTCGAACTCTAATTATTCCCTTTAACATATAATTCAATAAATTTGTATTCTTTTTTTTAGTTTTTATTACATGTATTTAAATGTTATTTGATTATTGTATAAACTTATTCCAAGTTCACCATCGAATAATAGATACAATTTTTTTTACTCTTATAGTTGTTGAACATTTTTCTATTTTTTTGGAGTTATCGAAAAAAAACAAAAACAATTTGCTAGGCCAACCTGCGACCTGGCCCGACCCAGGTCGGGTTGAACCCGTATTGGCTCGCGGGTAACTTCGGGTTGAGAAGTTGGAATTCGAACCTGCCCCGGTCCGGCTCGGGTATTCACCCAACCCGGCCCCAACCTGGCCGTTACCCGGGCTAGCCTGCCGGGTTGGGGCCCGAACTGGCCCGCCTTGCCCGAATGCCAACCCTATGTTCTACTTTGTTTTGTTAATTTTTTATAATGAAGCGGTGACGTGATCACCTTTATTTAAAAAAATTAAGAAAATAAAATAAAATGCATGCCAACTGGCAAGAATTATTCGTATATTTTGGAAGAAATAATTATGCAGGTACCTTCTCAAGTACAATACAATGAAGAAAAAAAATTTGAGGTGTCTAATTTGGTGAATCACACCAAGATTTTTCTTGTTGGGGCAGGCTATTTAGATGAATCAGTAGAGCATTTCTACAGAATGCCAAAATTCAAAGCTTTGCCAATGACTTGATGTTAATAGGAGCGGCAGATCTTTGAGAGCCGGCATATAAGGACCCAGCCAAATTCTTAGATGCAAACTGTGTAGGGTGAAATCGATCCCAAAAGAGATATTGGTTGCAATCTGAACAGTATGTGGCATTTGGTATGCATGGCAACCCACCATTGAATTTGCCAGACCCGCAACAAGCACCCTTAACCTCCGTATATCCTAATAGAACAACAAAAACATGACAAATATGTTAATAAAAAAGAGTGATCAACACTTTCTGTTACAATGGTTATGCATCAATTACACTACAAGTTTGAATTTCTTCTTTCCTAAATTAATCTTTAGATTTAGTGTTTTATTTGTTAATGAATATTAAATTGTTAATTATGCTTTATAATTCAAAATTTTTGGGAAATTAATTAAGAAATAACGTGTCCAAAACATCAGCATATATGAATTGAGGATTTTGAGGTGAATGCTGTACAAAACACTGACCACATTACCAGTTAGGAAGAGTTGAAATGCATGACTCATAAAGTGAAACTGATGGAATAGAGAGACTAGAGGTAGACATTAAAGTACATGGGGTTAAGGAAGTTTGAAAACACCAGTGCATCCTAATTGCAAGTTTACAACTTGTATGCACCCAGAAATTTTTGTCTATTAATGAAATCAAGCAGCTTGTGGCCAATCAAATACTAGTTCCTTGTATACAATACTTTTCTTTGTAGAATGTAAATAAAATTAATTCAAAATTCCTTTAGATTGACTATATATGATTGTCAAGGGGATGACAAATCTTACCGAATAAATAGGGTTTGGCGAAATACTGAGAATTTACGTCGTAGACATTTCCATAGGAGTACTTCATGCCTTGTAACGTGGACTTGAGGTGTACCATCTGGGCTTTCGCATCTGTGTTGAAAGCCCTGGCCATTCCATTCAGGACTTCGGCACAATGGCCATTAGGGATAAGATTCCTCATTAGCGGAATGCATCCAAGGTGTGGGATACCCATGATCCCAAATTTCCTTGCTCCGAGGTTGTATAGTTCCTGAAGAAAAGCACATACGTACGTACTATGAGCAAAAAATTAATATACTCCATGAAGAACATGACTGTACTTAAAAATAAGAACTTGCACTTTCAAAACTGTGTGTTCATATATATATATAAAGTTTAAATTCTCTTGAGTCTAATGTCAGAGAAGAGACCTTCAACTGATCAGTAAACTTATTGACAAGATCGCCAACAAATAGTTCATTCTGTGTAGTGTTTTGTGCTCCTCCAAATGCAAACGTCGAGTAGTAACTGAACATGTCGTTGCTTCCTGTGCTGATGAGGAAGAGGGACTTTGATAGGAAGTAAGCTGCCCTTTCCTCTCCCATTAACTTCACCAAAACATCGATGACACTCTTGAAATCCACGATTTGGTTATTGAAGGTTATTTCCGTACCCTGATAAATTCAGTTTAGTAATTTTAGATTAGATTACTCCATATTAAAAATTTTAGATACATACTATAGGTTGGAAAAAAATTAATGCTTACAGTAGAATCAAGAATTCCTGAACCTCCAGAGGCAAAGTTCACTCCTTGAAACATTTGAGATCCATTCTTAAGAGAGAGAAATGGAGGCGGGCTTTGCTGAAAGCCTACAAACTTGGCTGATATGCACAAATTTGAGCATAAGAAAATGCTACAAGGTTTGAAAGAGAGGACAAAATTTTGTTCTTAATATGTTTATTTATTGTATTTTGTAAAACAATGCTAATGCCATGCTAATCTGTTACCCTCTTTAAACCATCCAAGAGTATTATGTTGATTTTTGGTGTTTCTATCATTTATCTCTGAACATAAATAAATATCTGTACGTATGTTTGAAGCTGACATGCTTTTTTTTTTTTTTTTCAGCCCTGCTTTTGACTAAGGTTTTGAGGCTCCAATTTCATAAGGAATAATACTAGTCAATTTGCGCAATTCTTCCATATATGCATAAAAGAAATGCTATTCTGATATGCTGTGATTGCTATGGATGAAGGAGACGTGCAGGGGCGAAGCCAGAACAAATTTATCGGGAGGGCCAAGGAAAAATTCTATGACTACATGTAAAAATAGAGAGTTTTTCATAATTTTTAGAGGGGCCAAACAATAAAACTTAGAATTCAGGGGGGCCAAATTATAATTTTTTAAGGGTTTATAAAATTTTCAATAGTATGAAGGGGGTTTGTGAAAATTTTGGGGGGCTCGGGCACCCCCGGGCCCTCACTATGCTCCGCCCATGGAGACGTGTATTCCCTTCACCGGGCGGCCCTCACTATGCTCCGCCCATGGAGACGTGTATTCCCTTCTCCGGTGAATGCCAGTTTTCTCTTCCTATGGACAAATGATCTGTTTTGCTTTGCACTGATTGTCTTAATTACTTTTGGTAAGTTTGTTTGTCTGTTATTTTTTGATCGTCAATGATTGGTTGAATGCCCTCTGCATTTTATTAAAAAGAATTTAACAAAATATACAACAAAAAATAAGGCTTATGAAATTCAGATCTCAGCAGGCTGGTTTCTCGAACTCATATACCCCAACCAACAAACAAACAAAAAATTACAGCAAAATCTAATTCTACTGATCGGTCGACCTCGTCAGTGCCAATTTCAGCACATTCTCTCTATATGATCGGATATATATATATATATATAGACGGAACAACATGTTTCGTCCCCTATATTTTGAGAATTCTCAAAACGTTTCTCAAATATGAGAAGCGACTGTTCATTATTTCTCAAAAGATTGCAAAATAGAAAACCGTTGCGAGCGTTCATTTCTCAAAAAATGACAAATATGGAAAAATAAGAAACCATTGTGGATGCTCTGAGTGTTTTCAGATATGGATGCATGCATTAATTCTTTGTAGTCCATAGTAACATGGGGAAGAATTAGTGGTTACATACCTAGCCAATCCACAGTATTGTAGCCATTGCTAAACCGGCCAGTTGGTGTGGAGTGGGGGAAATCGATGCCATTAGGAGGAAAGTTAGCCTTTGCTACAGAAGCTGCAATCAAGTAGTTGTTATTCCCCACATCTGCCAATGAATCTCCGAATACAAAAATTGCAGGCACGCTTGCTGCCTGTGTGCCTGCGAGACTCCATGCCAGTGTAGCAACGATAGAGAAGATGATGGAACGAAAAAGAGAAGCCATGTTTGTGTTGCTTTAAAGTCTCTCTCTTATTTATAGATTATACCTGGATTCTCTTTGTTTTTTGCTGCTTATATTTCAATTGTGGCATCCTTAATATTTATAGTGCATAAGATGGGTATAATCAACAACTTGCATAGATATTTTAGTGTGAACTGAACTCAGGGCCGGCCCGGAGTTCCCGGGGGGCCCGAGGCGAACTTCCGAAATGGGCCCCCTGCCTCCATACATTAAAAAGAAAAACATGTTTAAAATATTTTTACACATTGTTCAAAGCAAAATATGCAAAATATATATATCATTGAATAACAAATTTACTCATAAGCATCAAACATATATGCAAAGTAGAGTCAAAACATATAATCAAAAATGCAAAACCTGTCAATGGAAAGCTCTGATTCTATCTCATTTAATGCATGAAGTTGTCTCAACAATTCACCTCCTCATCTATATAGATGAAATGAAAATTATGAAATAGAAACAGAAAATTATGAAATAATTAAAAATGAAATAGCACCGAAGTGAAGAAATGAAACATAAACATTAAGGAGTTATACCTGCATTATTAATCATCCTAATGCATGACTTCTTCTCGCATTTTGTGCAGCAAACTCACTAATTAAATGTTTATAATCAAGCTTTTCTACCATCACCTTTTCAATACATAGTAGGGTTAATCCATTCAATCTCTCCTGAGACATGGTTGATCGAAGATAAGACTTGACAATTTTCAACTTTGAAAAACTTCTTTATGCAGAAGCAACAGTAACTTTGAAAAACTTCTTTCTGCGGCGACACGTGTATTCCTACTAGGTAGCCAGACCCTACCATTAGGGTTGGCAGCGAGATGGATTATATAATATTCACTTAAGATTTTCCACTAAAATCTTGTAGGATGCACTTACGATACAAACCCGCTAACGCATTACACAGCGGTGTTTTGCTTTTGTGGAATGCAGAAAATCCACAAAACATTTTGGGGATCCAAACCCAAAAAGTCTAGTTTGATTCGAGTTAGGTTATCGGTTCATTGGGTTCGGGTCCTACTTGTATGGTCTCCTCCATTTACGTCCAGATCTTTAGGTTTGGTTGGTGACATCTCTGTCTGTATTATGCATCAATGCTTCTTTACAAAACAATTAAAACTTTGAATGCTACCGCCGACTAGGAGAAAAAGAGTAAAATTAGATCAATGTGAACTTAGAAAAGATGATTGGTGCAGGTGAAACTCCTAAGTTTTATAGTAGACTTATTAGCATGAGGTTTCTGTACATGTTTTCTTAACAGAGCTTTATCAAATATAGGAAATTGGCCACAAAGTTAGGAAAGTAAATTGGCTGCGTACCCTTATTTCAGTATGATTCAGTTAACTCTTTTCTTACATATATTTGAAGAAGGAGAAAAGTTCATATATTGCATCGAGGGACGGAGCTCCCTTAGAGCATCTGTAGTCGTTGGCTAAAATGTTAAATTTTTCAAAAATTAGAAAAAAATGTGTTGTAGTTGTTGGCTATATGCTCAAATTTTGGGTTTTATGGGAACAATATTCTGCTATATTTGGAAGAAGATATGGGAATTCAGAAAAAATATCCGACGAAAGATCATCTGCTTAATTTTTTTAATAAAAAATATCGGACGGGGAATCATTTCCCGTCCCAATTTTTTTAAAATAAAAATTGATTAAGACAAGAAATTATTTCACATCTGATCGATTTTTAAAAAAATTGGATGGGAAATGATTTTCCATCCAAGAGATTTGCTACCATTTCTATAGAGAGAAAATTCTATAGAAATATACCTATTGAATTATTATACATACATATCAGGATTTAATTAAGATTTAAGATTAAATTAAGATTCAATTAGGATTAAATTAATTATTAAGTAAGATTAAATTAGCTGAAAAACTCTCGGACGGGAAATGATTCCCCATCTGTGTGCAATTTTTTTTATTTTTAAAAAAATGCTGAAACGGAAAATCATTCATCGTCCGACACATTTTTATTATTAAAAAAAATCTGAGACGAGACACCATCTATCGTTCGTTGACAATCTTAAAATCAATACCCAAATTTTGGGTTCAAACGACTGCAGTTCAAACCCAAAATTCATATTCCTCTATGCCAAATACCCAAATTTTGAGACTGAATGACTACATATGCTTTTAGGGCCAAGAGTGGCCCGCTCTGAATTTTCGAAAAGCCCCCTTGAAGATTGAAAATTTGGGTCTCTTCTCTCAAAAAATTTACTTAGCCCTCCTTTCATATTTAGTAATTATCATAGTATACTTAGTTGGACTGGTGATTATTTTATCTACACAAATGCTACACATACCTCAAATTTTACCTCAAACGTACCCCAACAACTAAAAGACAAACTCCCAATCACTAATAGACAAACAAAAAATGATTAAAATATTACCCAAACCTTATCTTTTAGCGGTTGAGGTATTTGGGGTAAAAGTTGAGGTATGTGTAGTCCTCATTTTTTATCTATCGTCTGTTGAAATATGCATTAAGCATTCAAATCAAATAATCACGGATGATCAAAGGACAGTCGCCTGTCCCAGGCAGACGTGCTCTCTGGATGGTCAATAGTCAATTGTCCCTTCAAATCTGAATTGATACTGTTGCGGGTTTGTGTGTAGAAACCCATAATTTGTTTGTAATTGATATAGGTTGGTTTGTAGGCTATACATGAAAATGTTAGAGCATCCACAATCGTTAGCTAAAATTTTTAGCATATTTTTGTACTGTAGACGCTGCAGTCATTAGGTATACTGTCATTTTTTTCATTTTTCGCTACAGTAAAAGGGCAAAGATAGCATGAGAAATAGCAATATTCATATTATGGGTGAAAAAACATCACCTTTCGTCTGGAAAATTTAATTATTTTTTAAATGATCAGATGAAACATCCGTAAATATTTTTTAATATTTTGCATCGGACGATGAAATCCTGAATTATAAAAAAAATTAAATCTTAAGATCCTAATGTAGTTAGTTAATTAGTTTAATTAGTGTTTTAATTAAACTTTTAGTTAAATAATTAGTTAATTAATTAGGTTTAGTTCATTAAAAATATAATTAACTACTTAATTAAAGCACAACCCACCGGGACGAAACATCCCACCGGGACGAAACATCCCACGTGGGATGAAACATCATGTTTCGTCTCATGTGGTCCCACGCAATTTTTTTAAACCCTTTAAAAATTTTCGTAATAATCCAAAAATATTCAAAAAAAAAAAAAAAAAAAAAACTGGCAGACGAAACATCATGTTTCGTCCGTCTACAAGTTAGCTAAATTTTGCCTTTTTCTCACTGCAGCAAAACATCTAATTGCTAAAGTATAATATGCATATATGTCCTGGAGAGGCCCTAAGAGCATTATGCATATTATACCTCAGAGCATAATCCTGGAGAGGCCCTAAGAGCATCCACAGACATCTGAGGTATAATATGCATATTATACCTCAGACGTCTGTGGATGCGCTTAGGGCCTCTCCAGGATTATGAAAAGAGTTAGATTACTTGGGGATTTTTAGTATTTGATTGAGAGAGCCATTGTAAACAAGGAAACCACAATGCCTGCTTCCCAAAAATATGGAATACAAGCACATGACATGGCCCAGCAAATGACTTGCGTCATCCATAGGCTGTTATCGATCGAATTCAACAATATAAACAAGAAGTAAAACAACCACACATGCAAAGAAAGAATAATCACACGAATAACAACATTGGAAATTAAGTATAAAAATAACCAACATCAAAATAACCCAACATCTGGAATTTAACAAACAACATTCGGATTAAAACCCACAATACAAGGAAAACAACATTTGTTCAATTTATTAAAGTTCTCAAATTAAGCAACATTTATTTAAGCGGCGCAGCAAAATATCTCCTTCACCATTGTTGCTCCCCTAGTCCGTGAGATAAATCTCCTTAATTACCTGTAAGTTGTTCATCTAAAAAGATGGGAAAAATGTCCTTAGAGCAAGTCGCGGACAAGTAGAGAAACAGAGAACAATGACATTAACGGTATAACGATGAATTCAATGAACGATGAATCAACAATATTGAACAGTGGCAATACAATAGTAGTACAATATGCAATAGCAGTGATTTATAACAATAACAATAAACAATAACCATAACAATATGTAATATCGATAACACTGTTCAGTAACGATGACAAAATGCAATGACAATGTGATGATGTCTTAAGTCTATTATTCATTTTTAATCCTAGCTAATGCACGTACTACTGCATCCCATTCTACAGGCTCCATGCATACAATCAATTTCGTTTAGACTAAGGTGATAGATTCTATAGTTCATGTACTGGGTATGATGACGATAACGGTAATAATACTGGTGTTACCGCTGAATCTGGCGTGGGGGTAAACAGATAGTATTTGTGAGTTCTTGAAAAATCTGAACAGCACGCCTGAACCTGTTCTGTCGGAGCTCGACCGTTGATTCCTGCCATTTACCTACAAAACGCACGAGACACCGGGGTTGATCCCGGTGACGCACCCTCCGACGCTCAAGTCAGTAACCCGAAATGATTATAAAAGAGCGTTTAACTAGCAAAAGATTGATTACCTCATAACGCAGATGGATGGGGGCTATTTATAGGCGTCTTTGGGGATCAGATCAGGAATGTGATCCCTGTGAATCTGTTAAGGAATAAAATCCTCGTAACCAGATAAGAAATGTTATCCCTGATTTCCCGGTAATAGGATGGGTATGAATCAGGGCCGTTGATTTGGCTGAATCAGGGACCCTAATTCCATCCTGCCGATCTGGGTTCATCTCGGGTAGGGACCCGTACCCAGCTAAGGCGGATCCGTTTGCAGGTTATCGGATCTTTTGGAGCAGAGATCCAATAACCGCTTCGGACCCGACTGTAAGTAAAATTACCGTTTTACCCCCGGGCTTCAAGATTCGTGCCTGATTTGGACGGTTCCGATTTAATCCTCATTTTTAGCCATATCACGAGCCCCCCACTCCCGAAGACTGAGCTGGATCAGCCTTTGAGGAGTAGTTTTACTGTTCTAATGGCTGGCGGGGTTGTATCGGAGTCCAAATGGGAGGCTTTGAATCTTTGGAGGAGGTAGTGTGGCAATTTTTCTTGTTGGTTGTACTCTCAGTTGTACTCGAGCTCTTTCGGATGTTTGGTAATTTTTATCTATTTTTCGAATTATGTATTTAATTTTGCGAAGTGTTAACTAGTCGTTCGGGGGTCTTAACAACGTGTTCCAGGCATTAATTGTTCATTTAGGGGCTCAAAAATACCCCCGAATTTACAATTGCTTCCTAGAATTTTTGGTTAATTTTTCCAAATTTTTAGTAATTTTTTCGCAATTTTTAAATAGATAGAACGATCAAAATAAATAAAAACTAATTTTTAATAAAGATTTATGGCGTGTCGCGATCTAAGCCCTCCATCAGCGTTGAGCACGGTTCTCTGGGCGATCGGACGAACCATGTTCCTCGGCAGATAGTTTTTTCGCGTGTGAGGGTCGGCTCCTCGGCTCCTCGGCTCGGCTAATTGGCTCGGAGAATTGGATCTGCCGAACTACGTGGCATGATCCTGAGCGTCCATCTGGGCGTGAATCACGAGGATAGGGTTTAGATCACGAGAAAATATTTTTTTGTCGTTTTTTGGCCGTGGCGCTATCTGAACCGTCCATCAAGATCTGTCGCAAATTTTGAAAAGATCCAGCGGTGGCTCAACCTCGGAGGAATATTTCTCCATATGTGAAGGTCGGTTCCTCGGCTCCTCGGCTCGGCTAATTGGCTCGAAGAATTGGATCTGTCGAACTACGTGGCATGATCCTGAGCGTCCATCTGGGCGTGAATCACGAGGATAGGGTTCAGATCACGAGAAAATGTTTTTTTGTTGTTTTGTGGTCGTGGCGCTCTCTGAACCGTCCATCAAGATCTGACACGAATCTTGAAATGATCCAACGGTGACTTCGCCTCAGTAGGATTTTTCTCCATATGTGAGGGTCGGTTCCTCGTCCCCTCGGCTCGGCAGCTCGGTGTTGTTAGCCGAGGGATGGAGTAAGAAGTTTTGAAGAGTTCAGGCTTTGAACCGTCGTCACCCTTCGACCCAACAGCTCGGTTGCTCGGCCAAGCTGTTCGGTAGCTCGGCTAGGTGCACCGGTGGCCGGGAGCTCGCAAGGTACACGTGGCCGGATCTTAAGCGTCCATCATGGCGTGAATCACGAGGATAGGGTTCAGATCACGAGAAAACATTATTTTTTCGTTTTGTGGGCGTGGCAATATCTGAACCGTCCGTCGAGATCTGACACGAATTTTGAAACGATCCAACAGTGACTTCGCCTCGGTAGGATTTTTCTCCATATGTGAGGGTCGGTTCCTCATCCCCTCGGCTCGGAAGCTCGGTGTCATTACCCGAGGGATGGAGTTAGAAGTTTTGAAGAGTTCAGGCTTTGAACTGTCATCACCCTCGACCCAGCAGCTCGGTTGCTCGGCCAAGCTGTTCGGTAGCTCGGCTAGGCACACCGGTGGCCGGAAGCTCGGAAGGTACACGTGGCCGAATCTTGAGCGTCCATCATGGCGTGAATCACGAGGATAGGGTTCAGATCACGAGAAAACTTTATTTTGTCGTTTTGTGGGCATGGCAATATCTGAACCGTCCGTCGAGATCTGACACGAATTTTGAAACGATCCAACGGTGACTTCGCATCGGTAGGATTTTTCTCCATATGTGAGGGTCAGTTCCTCGTCCCCTTGGCTCGGCAGCTCGGTGTCGTTAGCCGAGGGATGGAGTTAGAAGTTTTGAAGAGTTCAGGCTTTGAACCGTCGCCACCCTTCGACCCAGCAGCTCGGTTGCTCGGTCAAGCTGTTCGGTAGCTCGGCTAGGCGCACCGGTGGCCGAGTCATAGACTTAAGCAATTTGAAGAGTTTTCTCGTTTTTGAAACGTCGTAGCTTTCTGTTTTGGTGCTTTGCCTTCCCTTAGTGGGCAATTAAATGCCTAAGGAAGCCCAGAAGTCGCTTTTGCCTTTATAAATCCTCACTCCCCACCCCAAAGCTCATTTCTCACTTTTTCACTCCAAGTTCACTTTTACTCTCTGTGTGCTCCGCTAGCGGTGACTTTAGCTCCAAGGCGGTTGTGTTAGCTATCGCGTGGGCCAGGCGATTTCTGGCGAACTTATTCCGACCGTGAACGTCACTTCAAGGCCACGTCATATCAAGGTTAGTTCATTTGCCTTAGCTTTTTGTTAGAGATGTCAAGGGTAGACTCGGGGAGTGAGGCCTTGTCCTCGGGCGATAGTGGCGTCGAGGAGAGGAGGCAACTGGCGATCCGGAAGGGGAAGCAGGTGGCTGAGCCGTTCGTGGCCGAGGCGAAGAGGAAGAAGAAGAAGGCAGTGGGTCGATCTCCCATAGTCGAGGAGATCGTGGAGATCGAGAGGCGAGCTCCCGAGATGGGTCGGTACCCAAGCGTGCTGTCCGGCCACGCTGGAGTTAGGCAATACGAGGGCAATCTCATGAAGAAGGCGATCATAGGCAGGTCTGCAGTCTACGAGGCAGAGCAAAGGCGAGGGCGGTCCGGCAGCTCGAGGCAGAGCAAAGGCGCGCGGATGGCTTGGAGGTCTGGGTCGCCGACCTTGAGGCGGACCTGGAGCGAGCCAAGGGGCGGCTCGCCGAAGAGGTCGCCAAGGTCACCAAGGCTGCCGAGGAGTTGGCGGCATCGGCTGAGGCTCTAGCGGAAGCGAAGGCAGGGAAGGATGCCTTGGCGACGAAGATCAGGGCCGAGGTCGAGGCCGAAGCGAAGGCGCATATGGCCTCAAACATGGAGAAGTCCTACCAGAGGGTGCTTGACCACGTCGAGGACCGCGTCCTCGGCTTCCAGCGGGTCGGCTACAGGCTGTGGCCTGGGACCCCGTCAGATGGCGAAGAGGAGGAAGGTGACGGGAAAGAAGGCGACGAGGAGGAGGAGGTGGTCCCTGAGGTTGCGGTGGCCGACCCCGAGGCCGGGTGAGGAATGAGGGGCCGTCTGGCGAAGCACCTGTGGTCGAGACGACGACGCAGGTGGATCCCTGATCTCCTCGTCTTTTTGTAATTTTTTTCTTTTTTCTTTTCGAAAAAATGTAACGCTTTTTGCGGACTGGCCACTGCCTCTTCTTTTATGAATGAAAGTCTTATTTTAATTTTGTCTAAGTGTTTGGGTCGGTCTGTAGTCTTCCAATTGTGACGTTCTCATATTTCAGATCCTCGAACACGTCTGAGAAACCGCAGCAGCTCGGCGTCATGCTGAGCTGTTTAAGCAATCTTGCGAGGCTCGCCTTGAGGGCAAAATTGAGCTGATCAGGAGAGTGTCGCTCAACGTGGAGAAGAAGAACTGCGAGCTGTTGGCCGAGGTGCATCATCTCCGGATAGTCGAGGAGGAGCTCTTGGCGAAGGAGGAAGAGCTTGCCTCGGTGCTGGCTGAATGAGATGAGCTCGTGAAGAAGGTCGAGCAACTGTAGAGGGTCACGGTCGACAAGAGTATCGAGGTGACTAACTTGCATCGCATTATATCCGATAGTGCTGAGTACCCGGGTTCGGCGAAGCTCCCTCGATTCAAGATTCTGGTCAAAGACGACACTCTAAAAGACAGGATCGTTGTGCTCAAGGAGGAGGTGGCTCGTCTAAAGCCTCAGCCCGTGAGGACTAACGTCCGTAGCACCTCGTGCACTCGCGAGGAGAGAGAGCGAGGGATCTCCTTTTACGAGCTCGCGACTCGTCCTCCCGTCATTGGTCGGACCGCGGCCGACGCGCAAAGTGGTGTTGCTGTTAGCTCGAGCGGAGCCCCGGTTGGAGCCACTGTTCGGGTTAGCAGCGAAGAGGCGTCTCAGTTCGTCGACCTAGAGACGAGCTCGGGGGTAAAAAGACGAAAACCCCGAGTGTCTCTGAATCGGAACGTCTCTATTCCGAGGAGACGTTGAACGAGTTGTTTGGAGCTTTTGATTTCTGGCAACGCCCTCTTTGTTGTAACGACATGCCTTGTAAATTTATCAAGTTTCTTTTTTGCTGTAACTTCTTGCCTTGTAAATTATTCAAATTGTTTTAATGAAATCGAAGTTCGTCCGCCCAATGCTGTGCCGTAGTTGTCTTACTCTCGAAACGAACTATAAGGATCAATAGTTAGCTTGTTCGAGTGTTTTAGCCATAGAACTTCAACTTTCGCTCGGAGTATACCGAGGTGACTTTATACTCCGGCAGTACGCACTCCTCGGCCGCTCGGTTCGAGAAAAAGGAGTGAAGTCGCACCGAGCGTCGAACTCCGAACACGTCGTTGACACGTGGCTCAATCTGGACGGTCGATCACGATCATGGCACGTATCACGAGGTGGGAGGCACGAGTTTCAAGAAAACACTATCTTGTCGTTTTGTGGATACGTGGCACGATCTGATCCGTTCATCGCGTTCTAGTACTCATTTTGAGACGATCCAACGGTGAAATTGGTTCGGCAGAATTTTTTCCCATATGTGGGGGTCGGTTCCTCGTCCGCTCGGTTCGGGAGGCTGAGGTAGTGCAGTTGAGCCAAACTTAGGACTCCGAACCATCGTTAGGGTTGTTCAATGGTTGTTGGAGCAGTTCCGAACGACAACCTACTTCTAGCTCGCTTAAGAGTGAACTTGTGAAGTAGAATCGAGCCGAGTGTTGGACTCCGAACCATCGTTAGGGTTGTTCAATGGCTGTGGGAGCAGTTCCGAACGGCGACCTACTTCTGGCTCGCTTAATAGCGAACTTGCGAAGTAGAATCGAGCCGAGTGTTGGACTCCGAACCATCGTTAGATTTGTTCAACGGCTGTGGGAGCAGTTCTGAACGGCGACCTACTTCTGGTTCGCTTAAGAGCAAACTTGCAAAGTAGAATCGAGCCGAGTGTTAGACTCCGAACCATCGTTAGATTTGTTCAACGGCTGTGGGAGCAGTTTCGAACGGCGACCTACTTCTGGTTCGCTTAAGAGCGAACTTGCAAAGTAGAATCGAGCTGAGTGTTGGACTCCGAACCATCGTTAGAGTTGTTCAATGGCTATGGGAGCAGTTCCGAACGGCGACCTACTTCTGGTTCGGTTAAGAGCGAACTTGCGAAGTAGAATCGAGCCGAGTGTTGGACTCCGAACCATCGTTAGATTTGTTCAACGGCTGTGGGAGCAGTTCCGAACGGCGAGCTACTTCTGGTTCGCTTAAGAGCGAACTTGTGAAGTAGAATCGAGCCGAGCGTTTGACTCCGAACCATCGTTAGATTTAAGAGCAAAGAAGGGAGAGGCATTTGAACAAGTATGAAAAAATTCTTTATTGAAGACTACTAGTCGGCTGCTTCTGAATTGCGAGCCGTTATTACATATGAGAAATAAATAGAAAAAATACAGGGGATAGGAGAGGAACGGTTCGACACTTCGAAATACTTAGAGAGGTGCCGGGGCACTTTCTTGGTACTTCAAAAGATGGTCGGCATTCCAGGTCCTAGGGATTTCTCTGCCTTCGCGGTCTTCGAGACGATAAGCTCCAGGCCGAACTACTTTCGTGATCTTATAGGGCCCCTCCCAATTTGGAGCTAGGTTTCTCTTCTGACTAGGGAAGGAGACAGCTAGCTTTCTGAGGACTAGGTCCCCTTCTTTGAGATCGGTAGGTCGGACCTTTTTGTTATATGCCAACTCGATCCTCCTTCGATAGCTCTGTTGGCGGATTGATGCACTTTCCCTCAGTTCGTCAACCAGGTCTAGGTTTGCCCGAAGGTCTCTGGCGTTCTGTTCTTCGTTGTAGGCTACAAGGCGAGGAGAAGGTATTCCGACCTCAAGAGGGATCACAGCCTCGGATCCATAGGTGAGGTTAAACGGGGACTCTCCTGTGGGGGTCCGTTTAGTGGTGCGGTAGTTCCACAGCACGTTGGGGAGCTGATCAACCCATAAACCTTTGGAGCACTTGTCCAACCTCTTCTTAATGCCGGTGAGAATATGCCGGTTAGCATTTTCGACCTGGCCATTCAACTGAGGATGGGAGACGGGGGAGAAACGTTGTTGGATGGCGAGGTCTTCACACAGAGCTCGGAATGCAGCCCCAGTAAATTGGGTTCCGTTATCAGTTACGAGGACTCGGGGAACACCGAATCGGCAGATGACGTTCTTCCAGAAGAACTGAAGCACCTTGTTCTCTGTGATTTTGCCAGAGGCTCGGCCTCTATCTACTTCGAAAATAGTCGATCGCCACGACGAGGAACTTGAACTGGCCCGGAGCTGGAGGGAATGGCCCCAGTAAATCCATTCCCCACATGGCGAAGGGGATAGGACTTGATAGGGAGGCGAGCTGAGTTTGTGGGAGGCGACGAATGTTTGAATGTTTCTGACAAGAGTCGCATTGCCGAACGTGTCGCCCGGCATCTTGGAGGATGGTAGGCCAGAAGTAACCGTAATTCAACAACCTCTGAGCCAGGGATCTGGACCCTGAATGTGCTCCGTCGATGCCTTCATGGAGCTCCTGCAAGGCGTAGTCGGCTTGTTCTGGAGAGAGGCACCTCAAGTACGGCCTGCCGTCTACTTGCGAGAAGGAGCATTTGTATAAGATTCCTTCGACTAGAGTGTGCCGCTCTGCTCTGGTCCTTACTTGGCGAGCCTCCTTAGGTTCTTCAGGGAGGAGCCCATCCCTTAGGAATCCCACCAGCAGTTTCATCCAGTCATCCTGCAGTAGGACCGGTAGCGACTCCACTGAGTCGAGGGTCTCGTCTTCTATACTCGGTTTCGAGAGGACCTCGATCAAGACGGTCTGCTGAGACCATGGAGGGAGGATGGGGCTTACTTGGAGAGGGCATCGGCCTGTGAATTCTCTTCTCGGGGGATCCGCTGGATGAGCGCTTCTTCAAACCGGGCCATGAGAGTTCAGACTTTAGCGAGGTACTTCACCATCCGATCGTCTCGTGCCTCGTAGTCGCCCAAGACTTGATTCACTATCAGTTGAGAGTCACTATAGATTCGGAGGCGCTGCGCTCCTGTACTTCGGGCAAGTCCGAGGCCGGCGATTAGTGCCTCATACTCTGCTTCGTTGTTTGAGGCTTTGAAGTTCATGCGGAGGGCATACTGGAGGATGAAGTCATCTAGGCCTGCCAGAATGATCCCGGCTCTGCTTCCCTCATTGCAAGAGGAACCGTCCACAAAAACTGTCCAGATAGGGGGTCCGTTCGGCACCTGGCTGACCTCGGGAATGGTGGTCTCGACGATGAACTCCGCGAGGGCTTGAGCTTTGATCGCAGTCCGGGGTTGGTATGAGACGTCGTGCTGGCTTAGCTCGGTGGACCATTTCATGAGGCGGCCAGAGGTCTCAGGTCTGTGGAGGACTTGTTTCAGCGGTTGGTCGGTAAGGACGACCACCGAATAGGACTGGAAGTAGGGGCGAAGCTTTCTCGCTGCCATGATCAGAGCGTACGCCATCTTTTCTATCTTTGGGTAGCGAAGCTCTGCATCGCGGAGCACCTTGCTCACATAGTAGATGGGCCTTTGAGTCCGGTCTTCTTCCCTTACTAAAATGGCACTAAGGGTTTTCTCGGAAGCTGCCAAGTAGAGGTATAGGGTCTCGCCTGGAATGGGTTTGCTGAGCAGAGGAGGATTGACGAGGTAAGCCTTTAGCTGGTCGAACGACTCCTGCTGCTGCTGACCCCATTCGAAACCTTTAGCCCCCCTGAGGGCCTTGAAGAAGGGGAGGCATTTGTCCCCGAACTTGGAGAGGAAACGACCTATTGCGACGAGGCGGCCTGTCAGCCTCTGAACTTCCTTAACATTCTTGGGTGGGGCCATGTCTAATATGGCCTTGATTTTCTCCAGATTAGCTTCGATTCCTCGTTGGCTGACCATGAAGCCGAGGAACTTTCCTGATGAGACTCCGAACACACATTTCTTCAGGTTGAGCCTCATGTTGTGCTCTCTCAGTACGCCGAATGCCTCTTGCAGGCCGGCGACATGGTCTGTAGCTCGGATGCTTTTCACAAGCATGTCGTCGACATACACTTCCATATTGCGACCTATCTGGCTCTGGAAGACTTTGTTAACAAGGCGCTAGTAAGTGGCACCAGCGTTCTTCAATCCGAACGGCATCACCCTATAACAGTAGAGGCCCTGGTCGGTTACAAACGAGGTCTTCAGAATATCCGGGGGAAACATCCGGATCAGATTGTAGCCTGAGAAAGCGTCCATGAAGCTGAGGAGATCATGGCCCGAAGTAGCGTCGATAAGGGTGTCGATGCTCGGAAGAGGGAAGGGGTCTTTGGGACAGGCCTTGTTCAGGTCAGTGAAGTTGATACATATCCTCCAGGTCCCGTTCGACTTCTTTACCATGACTACATTGGAAAGCCATTCTGGGTAGTTAACCTCCTGTATAAACTGAGCCTTTAGGAGCTTGTCCACCTCTTCTTTGATGGCTTGCTACCGCTCGGGAGCGAACTTGCACCTCTTTTGTTGGACCAGTTTGGACCTCGGCTTAACGCTGAGGTGGTGGACCAAAAGCTCGAAAATTCCCGGCATGTCGGGGCGAACCAGGCAAAAAGGTCGCGGTTACTCCGAATGCACTGCACTATGTCGGAACATAGGACAGACGGGAGGGTCTTGCCAATGAAGAACTTTCGGCTCGGATCATCCTCCGAAAAGAGCACCTTTTCCAGTTCGTCCACCGGCTCGGACGTTGGTTGAGCAGCCTCTTGGGGGATTTCCAAAGTTTCGAAGGAGAGGACCAGACCCCCGGTGGAAGTCATGTAGTACTTCCGGGCCATCTCCTGATTGCCCTTAACCTCCCCTACGCCTGCCCGGGTAGGGAACTTCATCTTGAGGTGGTATGCCGAAGGAACGGCTTCTAGGGCAGCTAAGCCGGGTCGACCTAGGATGACGTTGTATGCAGCTGGGACGTCGACGACCATAAAGTCCATCGGCTCGGTCTGGGTGGTAGGAGTTTTGCCAGCAGTTACGTCGAGAGTTATCACCCCTTCGATAGTTACAGGCACTCCCGTGAACCTGTGGAGAGTGTAGCCAGCCAGTTTGAGACGGTCCCTGGATAGCTGAAGACCTCGGAAGGCTGAGAGGAAGAGGATGTTCACGGAGCTTCCGTTGTCTACTAGGATCCTCTGCACTTTGAAGTTCGCCATACGAAGATCAATAACAAGTGCATCACAGTGGGGAGTCCTAACCCCCTAGAGATCTTCATCTGAGAATGTGACCGGGACACCGAGGCCTTTGGGGGGAGGGGCGCTGTGAACAGAATTGACCTCTCGGAAGAACGCCTTTCGAGAAGAGTTGGAAGAGCCTCCCATGGGGCCTCCATGGATAAGATGCAGGACGCGTTCCTCCTCGAACTTGGGGGTTTCATCGCGTCGCTCGGAACGCTTGTTAGCCCCCGAGGCGGAGGAGAGGTGCGATCGGTCCGATCATTTGTTCTCACAAACTTGGCCAACTCCCCTCTGAATGAGGGCCTTAATCTCGTTCTTCAGCGCCCGGCAGTCGTTGGTGTCGTGGCCACGATCCCGGTGGTAGCGGCACCACTTCTCCTTATTTCTCTTCTTGGCTGGGGTGTTCATCATCGGAGCGGGAGGTATGACCCCTTCCTTCTCAACTTCCATTAGAATGGTGGAGACGTTGGTAGTGAGAGGAATAAATTTCTCGAACCTGGGGGGAGGGCGGCGCTGACCGCTATTATCCTTCTGAAGCTTCTTGGCCCCTTCCTCTTCAGTTGTCTTTCTTTTCGTCCCGGAGGCAGATCCTCCGAATCCCGGGAGATACTCGGCCTCTTCAGCCCGAATATACTTCTCGCACCTAAGAAGAAGGTCGGCAAAGTTATGCGGGGGCTTTTTAGCGAGGGACGAGCGAAGGTTAGAGTTGAGGACGTTGGATTGGAATGCGACAGTTGCGACTGATTGGTCGAGGGAGGCGATGGACCTGACCTCTGCAGTAAACCTCCTCACATAGTCCCTCAACTTTTCTCCCCTTTCCTGGCGGAGGTGGAGTAACGAGATGCTAGTCTTCTCCGTGCGTCTGCTACTCACAAAGTAAGTTATGAAGAGCGTTTCGAACTGCTCGAAAGAGAAGATGGAAGAGGGGGCGAGACGGGAGTACCATTCCCGAGCCGAACCCTTAAGAGTGGCAGAAAAGGTTTTGCAAAGCATGGCATCGGAAGCTTGGTGGATCAGCATCAAGGTCTTGAAGCTTTCGACATGGTCGACGGGGTCCGACTCCCTCGAGTAAGTTTCAAACTGCGGAGGCTTGAAGCCCCTTGGGATGGGAGCCTCCATGATGGTCCGGGAGAAGGGAGGTCTGCTGGGGCGGACGGTCCTTCCTCTCGACTCTTCCTCCTTGTCCATTCGGCCAATGCGCCTCTCCATCTCGTCGAGACAGCGGTAGAGAGCATCGTCCCTCCGGTGGTAGTCAAACGAGCCTCTGGACTCATCTTCATAGGAAGGGGAGCGGGGACAATGGCGACGGTAGTCTTGGGAGCGGCGAGGACTATGGTTGTGTTGTTGGTGATTAGGAGCCGGAGGAGGCGTTATGGACCGGTGATGAGGACTTAGGACCCGTGGGGGTGTCGGAACCCTTTGGGCATTATTGTTGTTGGGGCGAAGGTTGAGGGCCTACAACACTGTTGCCTGGAATTGCTGGAACTCGGCATGAGTGATGGGTGCCTCATCGTTCCTCGGATAATGCCGACCAGCGGGGGAATGTGGTCTCCTCCTATGGCGCTCGGGGGATTCCCTCCGTCCCCTTCGGTCCGGGGACCTTCTGCCATCTCGGCGATGAGGAGATCGCTCACCCGGATGTTGTTGGTGGGAGACTCCCTCTCGGGCCCGCTTCTCATCCAGGCGGCGGCGAAGATCCTCATCCTTCTGTCGATTTATAACGGTGTTGCGAAGGTCGGAAACTCGAGGATTGTGGGAGGCCACAGAATCCGAAGAGGCATTATGGATGGAGACGTGGTCCGGATGGAGAGGTTGTTTCTGCGGGTCGGGACGCAAAAGCCCTGCGCCGGCATTTGAGGGACCGGGGGGACCATTAGGAGGTTGCTAATTTGGAAGAGGAGCCAGATCCACGGCTTGAGGCGGAAGTTGCCCCTGTTGATGAGCGGGTTGGAAGGGGACTTCCTGTTGTTGATCGGGATTGGGTCCACGATTGGACCCCCTGGATCTTACCTTTCTAGGCGGCATGGCTGGAGAAGATCTGACCGAGGGGAAGAGGGGAGGCTACTATTCGTTTAATTTTCCCACAAACGGCGACAATCTGATACCGTTGAATCTGGCGTGGGGGTAAACAGATAGTATTTGTGAGTTCTTGGAAAATCTGAACAGCACGCCTGAACCTGTTCCGTCGGAGCTTGACCGTTGATTCCTGCCGTTCACCTGTAAAACGCGCGAGACACCGGGTTGATCCCGGCGACGCACCCTCCGACGCACAAGTCAGTAACCCGAAATGATTATGAAAGAGCGTTTAACTAGCAAAAGATTGATTACCTTATAACGGAGATGGATGGGGGCTATTTATAGGCGTCTTTGGGGATCCTATCAGGAATGTGATCCCTGTGAATCTGTTAAGGAATAAAATCCTCGTAACCAGATAAGGAATGTGATCCCTGATTTCCCGGTGATAGGATGGGTATGAATCAGGGCCGTTGATTCGGCTGAATCAGGGACCCTAATTCCATCCTGCCGATCTGGGTTCGTCTCGGGTCGGGACCCATACCCAGCTGAGGCAGATCCGTTTGCGGGTTATCGGATCTTTTGAAGCAGAGATCCAATAACCGCTTCGGACCCGGCTGTAAGTAAAATTACCGTTTTACCCCCGGGCTTCAAGATTCGTGCCCGATTTGGACGGTTCCGATTTAATCCTCATTTTTAGCCATATCAACTGGACATGTGTAATTTCTTACACGATGCCAATAACGGTAAAACACTGGACATGTGTAATTTCTTACACGATGCCGATAACGGTAAAACACTGGACATGTATAATTTCTTACATGATGCTGATAACGATAATAATCACTGGCCATCATCTGAGTACAGTCACTATATTGTCAACTACCCTAGTCAATCCTTAACCCCGGCTTGATTAACATTCTTCATTCAATTAACATACAATAATGTGATTAATAAGGGACACTAGAAAGATGACAAAACAACCTTAAGATCATGCAATATACTCTGTACAAATAAATGCACCAAATATAACATTATAGATTCAAACATATTTATTTAAACATAGAATCCCAATTCTGGACAGTAGTAGGTTGTTGTACCAAAATCAGAATTTCTGTTGGTGCAAGATAGCAATTGTGAATCCGTCAGAAGTTCTTGAAACTAGACTCCTGCGCGGTTCCAACGCATATAATTAAGGTACATAAAAGTTGTGGTAACGTGTGTCAAAATAGCAAACTATACAGGATTTGTGTTCAGCCAGAATTTGTTAAATTGTGTTTATACATATGGAACAGAACTAAAACAACATTAATTAATTCCAGGAAAATTAGGGAATGTTCTCTAGTGTGTCTAGTATCAGCATGCAAAATTTTAATTCATTATCTTATAAGTAACATGGTTAAATTAATTGTGAATCAAAGTGTGACGGCAGTTTTTAGGATCTAAAATTGTTCGACACAGTAGCGGTAAAACTACAATATCTCACAAACCGTAATTCGGAATTCGAAAATTCTGGATGTTATTGAAAACTAGACAGTTGGGGCTACATTTCATTCTCAGGAAGGTATTGATTTTAATGACATTATCTAGGTTGAAACAACACGACAATGTTCAGGTTGGCAGTAAATTCAGGGTCTCAATATAATTTTTCATGCATAAAAATAATCAAGATGTTATGAATGGTGAGTTAGAGGTTACCAATCATAAATCACAACAAGTTACCCTTATATGAACATGGTATTATGATATATAATGTCTATAACCTACCAATTTCAATCATCTAATTTATCATTATCAATCACATGAACAATCAACCCTAATATATAATCTACAATAGTTGTGTATAATGTCATGAGATGAAATACAACAATAATTCCCTATTCTTATATTCAATAACTAACTACATGAATGCATGTAAGATCTCTATACATTAAAGGCAAAAAGACGGCACAAAGTCAAGACTATTACTTGGATTCGCTAGTGTTAATCCGTAGTATCCCAATGATAGACAACAATAACAATATACGATATTCAATATGGATCTACTTGCGAAATTCAATAAATGATCTCGAATATGATACAATACAATTTGAGTAAAATGACTTGCCTTTAGATGACGTTGGATCCGAAATATGGAATAACGGGATTAGGATTCCGGGCACTGATCCAAAACACGTGCGACCACGTGCAACTCCAAACAGCAAAACATCAACACAAACAGCGAGCAAAAGCAACCCAACTCAGACAATCCCCCACACACCAAACAACAAACACACCAAACCACAACTGCAATCAGCAAGTCAGGATCCAGCAAAACGGCAAACACGGAGTACTGAATCCCACCCCACACAACAGCGTACACCAATTCCACCCACTCCTGCACTGTCATCTCCAAAGCGACAGAGAGAGAGAGTGTGGGACGACGGGAGAGTGCGGTGACTGCCGCGACTGGGACAGGCAACGCTGGCGGCGGTGAGGGCGACAGGCAGCGGTGCTGTGGTCGAGGAGCGACGGTAGCAATGAAATGGCGCGGCGTTCAAGCAACACCCTGTTTCGCTTCGAAAATAAGGGAGACAAAACGACGGGGGATTCGAGCGCTCGACGATGCCGACGAAGGGTGAGGGACCTATAGTGGATGGAGGGAGGAACGGAGTGACGAAGGCGATGAGCGGATAGGAGGTGCAGGCGATGGGTTCGAGCGATGGGTTCGAGCGGGAGAGACGACGGGGAGAGAGAGATGGTGGCGCGATGAAAATGACGGGGAGATGATGAGGATGGAGATGGTGGTCGGAGTGGAGGACCGGAAGAGCAATCGGAGACGGCTAATCTAGGTTCGGTGGGAAACGAAACGGGGAAGAGAGATAGGGGGGTGAACAGTGGAGATAGGGTTAGGTGTTTTGGCGGCTGTACAATAGGAATGGGGGCTAGGGTTAGGGTGGTGATTAGGGTTAGGGGGTTTTAGAATAGTATTTATAGGGTAAATTAAGAGATGTAGGGTTATTGGGTATAGGGTTTGGATCCAATATGAATATGGGCTTGGGTTTTGGGTCTTATTTAAGAAGATCCAATAAAATAATTATGTAATAAAATAGTAGATTAATTAAACACTCAACATAATAACATAAAATAAAATAGAGTGGCTTACAAAATAATGGCTATTAAAATTTAATAAACAGTACATTTAATGATAATAATAATAATAATAATAAAATAATGCTAATAACGATAACAATAATAAGATTTGTATTACAATCCAAAAATCATAGAAAATAGTTACAATAAATTTTTTTTGATCGAAAATAGATTTTAATAGAATATTCCAGAATACATTTTAACAAAGAAACTTGAAAGCGAAAAACTAATTTACAAAAATTTGAAATATCGAAAATATACAGAAAATACGTATGTACGAAAACAGAGGTTACAAATCCTACCGACCTTACAACAAAATTTCTTCCTCGAAATTTACTTCGACGGTACATAGGACAGGGCAAAAGCAAACTTGGAGAATGGTAACAAAACAAAGAATTAATGAGAAGGAACAAAACAGTGGCAATACCAGAAAAAGAAGGAAGTGGATAACAACAATGTCAATTGGGATGTAAGAAAGAAAATAAACAGTATCAAAAGAAAAGAATCAACACAAGATAACAAAGCAAGATAAGAGAGTAGGTAGAACTGAAATCAAGGAGAGAAATGAATAGGGAAAAGTTGAATAAAATAATAAATAGGTGCATGATGGCAAAAGGAAATGCAAGAAAGAAGTAACCGGTATCAAACATGAAGAAGAAACAATGTAAGATTTGCAAGATACGAGGCAAAGAGATGAAGAAATAGATACAGCTGGAATCGAAGAAAAGATGGACAAGAAAGAGTTAGACCAGCCAATGAGTCAACGGATGAAGACGAATACAAGGGATGGAAAGAACAAACAATGCAGGGAAAGGAGAAACGATAAGAGAATCCTGGGACTTGTGGGTTATGGGCCCACTACACTTCCGCTGCGCTACTCCGAAGGTGATGTCCCAAGCAGCATACGTGTCGCTATAGGCCACATGACACCAGTCGACGAACCGAGCAAGAAGACAAGAATGAGACATCAGGATTAAGGAGAGTATGAGCTCAAGATAGATATAATAAATAATGCAAAATGAATATAAAGTTTGGGCTTTAATTTAAATAATTAAAAAGATATTCTATAGATCAAACAATGGGCTTTAACAAAAATAATAATAACAACAAATACTAATAATAAAAATAATAATATGAATAATAATAGAATAATAATTACAATAATAAAATAATAATAACAATAATAATAACAACACATATTAATAAAAATAATAATAATATCAATAATAATAAAAATAATAGTAACAATAATATTAAAAATAATAATAGCAACAATAATAACAGTAATAAAAATCATCATAATCATACTGGTAATAATAATAATAAAATTAAAAATGTTGACAATACTGATAATAATGATAATACATACATGACAGAATTGATTCATCACATTCATGAAAATAATGCAATAATAATAATAATAACAATAATAATAATAACGATAACAAAATATGTTAACAATACTGGTAAGAATAATAATGCAAGACAGAATATAATTTGGGTTCAACATTTTTTTTTGTATGAAGGTAATTCAATATTAACATCAATAATAATAGCAATGGTAATATCAATAATAATAATGACACCAATAATAATAACGAAAACCATAGCAATAATAATAGTAGTAATAATAACATTATACAACTAAATAAGAATCTCGCTTATCAACTTTATTTTTAAAAATAATCCAAACAGGAATATATATAGTCAATCAATTATAAATGGAAAGTGAAGTCAAAATACACCATTAATCCTCAATCGTAAGAAAATAGGAAGACTATTCACATAGAATAAGAAGTCAAAAAAGAAGAGATAAAACCCAACTATAAAATGGTTGATAACCATACAAACAATAAGGGAACAATAACTTTAAAGGTGATATTAAAAAAATAGTTTTGGGAAAATAACCAGTCAAGATGCATAGAAATGCGAACAAATTTAGCTAAGTAAAGAAATCTTAATAACAATAAATGTAAAGGACATATAATAATTAGTGAATACTTGAAGAAAAAAAACACATTAAAGGGTAATGAGCAAAATAGACCAAAATATATATATGCAAGAAGACTTAAAGGAGTTCATTAAACATTACAAAAGTACGCGTCAAATCAATAATTAGGACGTAGAAACGAAAGTAAGTGAGAAATTCTAAAATGTTAAAGAATTGGAAAACGGCGACAATAAATAGTAATTCGCAAAGGAACGAAAACTTAGACCATAGTTGATGTACTCAATCTTAACATAAATGAGGTGAAAAAAATAAAATTGTAAACACAAAATAGAGTAAAATCAACTATACTAGTTCAAATTGTATGGAAACATAAAGTGTAATTATATAAACAAAATGTCATAAAGAAAATATTTCTTTACCATTAGTTTCATTATATAAGTAAAAAGTCTTGAAATATCAATTAGCAAATAGGTAGAAAATCTTGCCTCCTTAACATCAAGTTGCATGTTTGTCTTCACGACATCAGGTTGCAGGTTTTCGTCTGGATATTCGGTTTCACATTTTGCCTCCCCGACATCTAGTTGCAATTAGCCTCCATTGACATCGAGTTGCATATTTGCAATCTCGACATTAGGTTGCACCGAAATGGTGAAATGGAAGATGTAACCTTCCATTTGTACAGGAATATGGGACATTTAATTTAAGTATGATGTTATGTTTTGAAATTCGTGATATATAAAAAAATAGTAGAAAAGTAAGAAATGGAGTTGAAAGTCACATAATGGAATATCAAAATAGATGTATAGATTATAAATATCAAACACAATAGTACAAAACAGTAGTAGTGAAAATGATTTATAAAAGTGGGGAGAAAACGAAATGAAATACATGCATAAGCACAATTCAAATGTGAATGAGAAAATAAATATGCAGTGTAGCAAATTTACACAATAAATATATTATAAAAATATACAGTAACGTAGGAATTAAACAAGCCTCTAACATGTCATTGAAGATCCACTGATGCTGATCGACGAACCAAGCCGAAAGAAAATGATGGACAACTCCAGAATCAAAGGAATATGGGCACACAAAAAAAAAATTATACCCAGTAAGGAATCAATGAATGTGAATAAATGGAAGGGACGAAACAACTAAGAAATGAAGGAACCGACTATGAAGGAATCAAAAAGTGGATCAGAAATGTTGGAATCAAGATTATATGTTGGTTATCAATTATTCATGTGATTCACACGTGTTGTGCATATTGTTGAGTCAAACCGGTTAAACCCAAACTAATTAGAGTCCAACCCAGAACTAGTTAGAGTCAAACCTGGCTTTGATACAACTAAAAACCCTGTCATGCCCCGCTTCCCAAAAATACGGAATGCAAGCACGTGACACGGCCCAGTGAATGACTTGCGTCATCCATAGGCTGTTATCGATCCAACTCAACAATATAAATAAGAAGTAAAACAACCACGCATGCAAAGAAAGAATAATCACACAAATAACAACATTGAAAATTAAGCATAAAAATAACCAATATCAAAATAACCCAACATCTGGAATTTAACAAACAACATTCAGGTCAAAACCCACAATACAAGGAAAACAACATTTGTTTAATTTATTAAAGTTCTCAAATAAAGCAACATTTATTTAAGCACCGCAGCAGAATATCTCCTTCACCATTATTGCTCCCCTAGTCCGTCAGGTAAATCTACCTGTAAGTTGTTCATCTAAAGAGAAGGAAAAAATATCCTTAGAGCAAGTCGCGGACAGCAAGTAGAGAAACAGAGAACAATGACAATAATGGTATAACGATGAATTCAATAAACGATGAAATTGACAATACTGAACAGTGGCAATACGATAGTAGTACAATATGCAATAGCAGTGATTTATAATAATAACAATAAACAATAACCATAACGGCATGTAATATCGATAACACTGTTCAGTAACGATGACAAAATGCAATGACAATGTGATGAAGTCTTAAGTCTATTATTAATTTTTAATCCTAGCTAATGCACGTACTACTTCATCCCATTCTACAGGCTCCATGCATACAATCAATTTTGTTTAGACTAATGTGGTCGATTCTATAGTTCATGTACTGGGTATGATGACGATAACGGTAATAGCACTGAACATGTGTAATTTCTTACACAATGCCGATAACGGTAAAATACTGGACATGTGTAATTTCTTACACGATGTCGATAACGGTAAAACACTGGACATGTGTAATTTCTTATACGATGCTGATAACGATAAGAATCACTGGCCATCATCTGAGTATAGTCAATATATTGTCAACTACCCTAGTCAACCCTTAACCCCAGCTTGATTAACATTCTTCATTCAATTAACATACAATAATGTGATTAATAAGGGACACTAGAAAGATGAAAAAAAACCCTAAGATCAAGAAATATACTCCATACAAATAAATGCACCAAATATAACATTATAGATTCAAACATATTTATTTAAACATAGAAACTCAATTCTGGACAGCAGTAGGTTGCTGTACCAAAATCAGAATTCCCGTTGCTACAGGGTAACAAATGCAGATCCGTCAGAAGTTCTTGAAACTAGAATTCTGCCCGGTTCCAATGCATATAATTAAGGTACATAAAAGTTGTGGTAACATGTGTCAAAACAGCAAACTATACAGGATTTGTGTTCAGCCAGAATTTGTAAAATTGTGCTTATACATATGGAACAGGACTAAAACAGTATTAATTAATTCCAGGAAAATTAGAGAATGTTCTCTAGTGTGTCTAGTATCAGCATGCAAAATTTTAAGTCATTATCTTACAGGTAGCATGGTTAAACTAATTGTGAATCAAAGTGTGACGGCAGTTTTTAGGATCTGGAATTGTTCGACACAGCAGCGGTAAAACTGTGGTATCTCACAAACCTTAATTCGGAATTCGAAAATTCTGGATGTTATTGGCAACTAGATAGTTGGGGCTACATTTCATATTTAGGAAGGTATTGATTTTAATGACATTATCTAGATTGAAACAGGACGATAATGTTCAGGTTGGCAGCAAATTCAGGGTCTCAATATAATTTTTCATGCATAAAAATAATCAAGATGTTATGAATGGTGAGTTAGAGGTTAACAATCATAAATCACAACAAGTTACCCCTATATGAACATGGTATTATGATATATAATGTCCATAACCTTACTAATTACAATCATCTAATTTATCATTATCAATCACATGAACAATCAACCATAATATACAATCTACAATAGTTGTGTATAATGTCATGAGATGAAATGCAACGATAATTTCCTATTATTATATTCAATAACTAACTACATGAATGCATGTAATATCTCTATACATTAGAGGCAAACAGACGGCACGAAGTCAAGACTATTACTTGGATTCGCTAGTGTAAATTCGTAGTATCCCAATGATAGATAACAATAACAATATACAATATTCAATATGGATCTACTTGCGGAATTCAATAAATGATCTCGAATATGATACAATACAATTTGAGTAAGATGATTTGCCGTTAGATGACGTTAGATCCGAAATATGGAATAACGGTATTAGGATCCCGGGCAACGATCCAAAACACGTGCGACCGCGTGCAACTCCAAACAGCAAAACAGCAACACAAATAGTGTGCAAAAGCAACCGAACTCAGACTATCCCCCACACACCAAACAACAAACACACCAAACCACAACTGCAATCAGCAAGTCAGGATCCAGCAAAACGGCAAACATGGAGTACTGAATCCCACCCCACACAACAGCGTACACCAATTCCACCCACTCCTGCTCTGTCTTCTCCAAAGTGACAGAGAGAGAGTGGGATGACGGGAGAGTGCGGTGACTGCGACGACTGGGACAGGTGACGCTGGCAGCGGGGAGGCGACAGGCGGTGGCACTGTGGTCGAGGAGCGACGGTAGCAGTGAGATGGCGCGGCGTTCGAGCGACAGCCTATTTCGCTTCGAAAATAGGGGAGACGAAATGACGGGGGATTCGAGAGCTTGACGATGTTGATGATTGGCGAGGGACCTGCTGTGGATGGAGGGAGGAATGGAGCGACGAAGGTGAAGGCGATGAGCAAGAAGGAGGTGCAGGCAATTGGTTCGAGCGATGGGTTCGAGCGGGATAGATGACGGGGAGGGAGAGATGGTGGCACGGGGACAATGACGGGGAGATGATGAGGATGCAGATGGTGGTCGGAGTGGAGGACCGGAAGAGCGATCGGTGACGGCTAAGCTAGGTTCGGTGGGAAACGAAACGGGGAAGAGGGACAGGGGGGGTGAACAATGGAGATAAGGTTAGGTGTTTTGGCGGCTGTACAGTAGGAATGGGGGCTAGGGTTAGGATAGTGATTAGGGTTAGGGGGTTTTAGAATAGTATTTATAGGGTAAATTAAGAGAAGTATGGTTATTGGGTATATGGTTTGGATCCAATATGAATATGGGCTTGGGTTTTGGGTCTTATTTAAGAAGATCCAATAAAATAATTAAGTAATAAAATACTAGATTAATTAAACACTCAACATAATAACATAAAATAAAATAGAGTGGCTTACAAAATAATGGCTATCAAAATTTAATAAATAGTATATTTAATAATAATAATAATAATAATAATAATAATAATAATAATAATAATAATAATAATAATAATAATAATAATAATGCTAATAATAATACCAATAATAAAATTTCTATTACAATCCAAAAATCATAGAAAATAGTTACAATAAATTTTTTTTGATCAAAAATAGATTTTAATAGAATATTCAAGAATACATTTTAAGAAAGAAACTTGAAAGCAGAAAACTAATTTACAAAAATTTGAAATATCGAAAATACATTGAAAATACGTATTTACGAAAACAGGGGTTACAACTTTGTTGGATTGGTGATTATTTTATCTATACAAATGCTACACATACCTCAAATTTTACCTCAAATGTACCCCAAAAACTAAAAGACAAACTCCCAACCACTAACAGACAAACAAAAAATGATTAAAATATTACCCAAACCTTGTCTTTTAGCGGTTGAGGTGTATTTGGGGTAAAAATTGAGGTATGTGTAGTCCTTCTCTTTTATCTATCGTCTATTGAAATATGCCTTAAGCATTCACATCAAATGATCATGGATGATCAATGGACAGTCGCCTGTCCCAGGCAGACATGCTCTCTGGATGGCCAATAGTTGACTGTCCCTTCAAATCTGAATTGATACTGTTGCGGGTTTGTGTGTAGAAAACCATAATTTGTTTGTAATTGATATAGGTCGGTTTGTAGGCTATATATAGAGATGTTAGAGCATCCACAGTCGCTAGAAAAATTTTTTAGTATATTTTTGTACTGTAGACGCTGCATTCGTTAGGTATACTGTCATTTTTTCGTTTTTCGCTACAGTATAAAGGCAAAGATAGCATGAGATATAGCAATATGCATATTATGCATGACAAAACATCATGTTTCGTCTGGAATATTTAATTATTTTTTAAATGATCGGACGAAACATCCCTAATATATTTTTAAATTTTTTGCATCAGACGATGAAATCCTGAATTATAAAAAAATTTAAATCTTAAGCTCCTAATTTAGTTAGTTAATTCGTTTAATTAGTGTTTTATTTAAATTTTTAGTTAAATAATTAGTTAATTAATTAGGTTTAGTTAATTAAAAATATAATTAACTACTTAATTAAAGCACAACCCACTGGGACAAAACATCATGTTTCGTCTCATGTGGTCCCATGCAAATTTTTTTTAAACCTTTTAAAAATTTTCGTAATAATCCAAAAATATTCAAAAAAAAAAATTGGCAGACGAAACATCATGTTTCGTTCATCTACAAGTTAGCTAAATTTTGCCTTTTTCTCACTGTAGCGAAACATCTAATTGCTAAAGTATAATATGCATATATGTCCTGGAGAGGTCCTAAGAGCATCCACAGTCGTCTGAGGTATAATATGCACGTCTGAGGTATAATATGCATATGCATATGCATATTATACCTCAGACGTTTGTGGATGCTCTTAGGGCCTCTCCAGAATTATGAAAAGAGTTAGATTACTTGGGGATTTTTAGGATTTGATTGAGAGAGCCATTGTAAACAAGGAAACCACAATGTGGTCTTGTGGGAAGAGATCAGTAGTTTTTGGTTGAGTGAATTGTTATTCTCCATTGTTTGAGGCAATTATTTTCCTCAATCTGGTGCTCTTCTTCTTGGTAGTGTACATGTGTTAGATCTATTACTTTGTTTAATTTCTCATCTTTGTTCTTGCTCGGTGAAATCCTACTTATTGTCCCCGTTCGTTCTGCTGTGCATGAAAAGGGGAAACTGCATTATCCCAACATCTGTATTTATTAGTTAGTAAGCAAAGATGATCGGTTTGGTACATACATATCTACTTTTGAAAACTAGAATGCTTTGAGACAAACAAATAGCAGTGGTGATATACTGTAACATAGAGAAGATTGTGATATATAGGCGTCGTCTCTTATTCTTATATAGCAGAGATTTGTATTTTTTATTTTTGCTATCATACTTTTGATTCTAGGGGGAAACATATTGTTGCTGCTAATTTTAGTGTGAGAGTAAATAGATGATTTGTAAATTCTTTTGGATACAATAAAAGCTAACTTTTTTACTATTTGTCGATGTTAACCGTTCTCAACGTTGCTGCTGACCTGAAAAAAGTTTGAAACACCAAAATTGATCCCGACGACGAACCCTCTGATACTTAAGTCAGTAATCTGAAAGATTATGAATGAGTTTTTTTTGGAGAAAAGTACTGATTACATTTTCTATGGTGGGGGTAGAGGGGTATTTATACTTGCATTTGGAACCGGTTTTGAGATAATCACTTAGATCTACTTCTCGGTATTTTTGGATAGGAAATAGAGTTTAAATTCCTTCATGATAGGAGATTTGGTTTAAACAGTCTCTTAGGGATAATCATGAATTTAAATCACTCTTTAGATGATCTAGGTTTATGTATAATGTGCTGCCATCATGAATTTAAATCACGCTTGAAATCCTGCAACATTTAAGAAACGATATATAAGTGATCAAGTTGAGTTTTGTGTTTTGCAAAGCTTTTCGATTGGTTTTTTATTTGTTTTATTGATGAGATTGTTTAAAACTTTATACTATAATTATACAATGAGATCTTGAAGTAACTGATGCACAACTACACACATATATACATTCACATTTATACCCTTACTGTTTTTGAAGATTTTGGTAAACTTTGATGGGTTTTGATTGGATTTCAATTGTTTTAGTACTGAGATGGTTTTGACACTATACTACTCCTAATCAGTGAATTTTAATGCTATACTGATGCTTGAAAAGATCATATATATATATATATATATATATATATATATATATATATATATATATATAGGGCTATCTTCCATTGCAAACGCAAATATTGTGCAAACCCGTGCACACCACTTAACCCGTCATTGGCGATGACGGGTTATGTGTTTTGCCTTAACCCGTCATCGCCAATGACGGGTTAAGTGGTGTGCACGTTTGCAAACGCTACAGTAGCGTTTGCAATGGAAGAAGCCTCATATATATATATATATATATATATATATATATATATATATATATATATATATATATATATATATAGAGTCCCCTTCGGTTGCACACTACTTTTGGTGAGCACTCCTTGAGTACTCACGAACTAGAGACCCTGTGAAAAATCCGAACCGCTCATATTGTTCTATATGCCTTAGATAGCCTAACAATAAAAAATTAAGTAATTTGAAGTTCATTTGCCCATCCAGCTGTTAGAATTTTTAGCCATACAATTTTGTGATGATGTAAATCATGGGCAAATGAACTTCAAATTACTTGATTTTTTATTCTTAGGCTATCTAAGGCATATAGAACAATATGAGCTGTTCGGATTTTTTATAGGGTCTCTAGTTCGTGAGTGCTCACGGAGTGCTCACCAAAGTAGTGTGCAACCGAAGATTATATATAAAGATCATATATATATATATATATATATATATATATATATATATATATATATATAAGTTGCTGTTTTTGAAAGATTTTTCTGAAAAAATCAATCTTTTAAGATCTTGATGTGTTTTGACTGTTTTATAAACTCATATATGTTGTATAAGTAACACTTTAGTGTCTCGGGAAATTAGATTTTGATTTTACGAAGATTTAATCGAGTATTAGTCGAAACCTGCACAAAACCCTAACTGGCTGTATCGCAGGTCACGGTCGACCGCCGCGCTTCTATTTGGGGATTTTCAATTGCCAGTCGACTGCCCTTCTTGAGCAGTCGACCGTCAATTGTTCTGTTGGGCTATTTGCTGATTTTCTTCATTTCTTTTAAATGATTTTTTTCTCGATATTTGTTCTACTGTTTTAAGTGATATTTTTACTACAGATTACAGTATTTTACAGAAAGTTATATTTTGTTTTTTAAATTACCTTCCTATGACTTTATAAAGAGAGATATTTGTAGTTTTCGAAGGAACTGATGTTTCGTGATATTGTGAGACTTCTAGATGTAATTTTATGCTATTTAGTGGATTTTATATCTTATTTCAATTCTGGAAATTTATGAGTATATTGAAAAAACTTGGATTTTGTTGATTTAAGAAGTTTTCTTTATATAAATGTTTTAATAATGATTTTAAGAGTTTTATTGGAAGTTTTGGTGTTGATTTCGTGTTGTGAATCTCTGGGAGTTGATTGGGAATCCTGTGAACCGGTAGATGAGATTTTGTGGATTTTGACCAGTTGGGTCTTGGGGTTGTTTTGTGGTATTAAATCCGGCAGGATACACTAACTCTAGAAAGAGGGGGTGTGTTTTTAATAATAATAATTTAAGGACAGACACTAGTGAAGATGTGATGGAACTTGGAAAGCGTAAGTATATGCTCATGGTTTAGGTCCAACGGATGCATTCCAGGACTTGTATGTTGTTCTGTCTCGAGAGGACATTTGAATGTTTGCGTGTTGAGGGTCTGCAGGCCTATTCATGGAGCATGCAGGGTGCATTCGCGTGTTGAGGGTCGGTGGGCCTATTCACGGGATGTGCTTGGTGTATCTGCACGTCAAGAGCCTCGCAAGCTTATTCGCGGGGTACATGGCAGGGAGTTGATTCTCCAGTTTTTGAGCTATTCTTACATGATGCTTGCGCGTCGAGGGTTGTGATGCCTATTCGTGGAGTATTCTGGATCTTGTTTCCGTCACCGTAGTAGGATTAGTTACATAATGAGGAATTTAACCCTATAAAGTGGAGAACGATAAGGGCTTGCACCGGACCTATGTATTGTGGGATGCATAGAATCCGACAAGTATGCATTAGAGAGTCAGTATATAGCATTGATGTTTTCTTGACTTGGTTTTATGCATGCTGTTTCCTGTTTTTCTACACTTAACACTCAGTCTAGTTTCACTTGTTGTTTTCATGGCCTACTATTTACTATCTTATATTCCTCGATGCTTTCATGTTTTAATTGTTGTTATTTCATATTCCATTGTTATTAGTATTAATACATATTTCTTATGACTCTATGCCTTATGTTTATTTATGTTGCATTTCTTTTAATGTCACTCACACCGTTATGGCTGACTCATGTAGTTTTGGGAGTTAGTTATCTCTAGCCTCATGTTTTACAGGTAGGTTCCTATAGCTTGGGATTTTGATGCATGAGATAGAATGATGTTATGGTTTATGTAAATTGTAAAAGAAATGTGTTGTAAAGGAAAGAATTTGCAATTCAAGGTATTTATTTTCCGCTGAGTTTTGTAAAGAATTAATGTAATAAAAGTTGAAAAATTTTATCTGTGTTTTGGCTATGTTTACTATTACAATTGAGATTGATGTTGGGAATTGTGCCACGTATTTCTGAGAT